>JABAKD010000007.1:11801341-13001341 GCA_012845835.1 Undaria pinnatifida
CCCCCCCCGCCCCCCCCCCCCCCCCCCGCCCCCCCCCCACCCCCCCCGCCCCCCCCCCCCCCGACCCTTCCCCCCACCCACCCCCCCCCCGCCCCCCACCCCCCCCCAGCCCCCCCCACACCCCCCACCTTCCCCCCCAACCCATCCCAACCCCACCCCCTCGAACACTCCACCCTCTCCTTTACTCACTGATTGTACAACTTACCCCAGGATATACATGATAAACTGATGTATTATTTCCAAAAATGTCACATTTATCCCCTCGAAATAAGGTATAGTTTCCAGTCACATATCGAGCTGCCCCCTCCCCCCCCCCCCCCCACCCCCCGCCCCCAATAATATACTGTGCCAAAACCGTCAGATTTATCCCCTCGAAAGGATTTATAGCTTACATGCACAAATTGCCCCTTCCCCCCCCCCCCCTCCAAACCCGCTCGCTTTTGATCAAAACCAGGCCCCCCCTTTCCCTTCACAGCTGTCAGATTTTGTCCCCCTCAGAAACGGGTTTTATAGTTTCCGCGCACAGACTGACTAAAATCATCCTGTTGACCCTGATAGCTACACTGTAGCTGTAAGGGGAGTCGCCGGCCTATATCCTTAATGAGGACACACAACTCGTAATGCGCGCGATCGGAGTATCACACACAGCTTGCAAAGATGAGTTTCGACGAAATCTTCGATCTCACAGCTGGAGTGTATGTTAATTTTTATAATAGTACTGTGGTACCACCAAACACACACAATGGCCGGTATCTGATTGTCAAAGGCCTGCCTATAAACCACGATGGCCGTAGTTCTGTCACAGAGATTCGCACACGCGAACACGAGTGAGCCGTAGCTTGTTGTCACAGATTCCACTCGTCCACATATACCGGCGATACCATTCCATCGTATCATGATCATCACCGACTGCCTCCGGTGAGGCAAGACGTCTACCTAAAAAAGCCTTAAACACAAATAAAGTACATTCTTCCGCATGCGCTAGGAAACGCAAATACCAAGCCAGTATGTTAAACGATAGTACCACGATCATCGCCCTACACTGCGATAAGTCCCGAGTAACTCAACAAAAGACTACCAGTTAAAACGGCACATCCCAAATACCATCGAAATTGCTATTTTCAGGTAAATTTAGCAATCCCAAAATCCATCATTACTAATGATTGCCAAGTATAAACATAACCTGAATACATTTTTTTCGAGCTTGGGAATTCTCACCTTAGGTCGTCTCCTAATTAAATCTTATGCAGCGAAAGGTTCAAGCACAATCGATGTCACTTTTTACTTTCGAACTTATCAACACAGTTGAATGCATGCTACGGAGGATGTGCAAAATGTGGGTATGAGCTGCCCAGGTGAAACGGCAATCAATCGCAGCACCAAAATGTATCAATTTCGGGTTCAACATATATCTCCCACATAACGATGACAGTATATCAAAAGGAAAACAACCCATCAACCGAATATGTGTTCGTAAAACATTCGAAAAAAATCGCTAAAACTGTCTTCAAATAAAGTCTCATCTATTAATTACAATCACATCGGTCACCTCCTTTGTACTCTGTACGAAAGAGCGACTTTCCAGAGCATATCAGGAGATGAACGTTCGGACCGGGCCGGGCAAAGGCGATGTGAAAATTGTCTTGGGCCGAGACGAGCCGAGCGGAGATATTTGAAAATTTGATTGCTGGGCCGCGAAGGGTGGAAAAAATACATTTTTAGTCAAGTGCTTTTTGATGTTAAGTGGAGAAGTGTTTTGTCATGCTTGACTGGTGGCTCGCTGCGCGAGAAGGCACTTGACGATCGTCGGGAGTGGCGGAATGTTTTATCACAATTGACTGCGCGAGAAGTCACTTGGCGATCGTCTGGAGAGGCGGAATGTTTTGTCACACTGGACTGCGCGAGAAGGCACTTGGCGATCGTCGGGAGTGGCTGAATAATTTTTCACACTGGATTGCGCGAGAAGGCACTTGGCGATCGTCGGGAGTGGCTGAATGTTTTGTCACACTTGACTGCGCGAGAAGGCACTTGGCGATCGTCGGGAGTGGCGGAATGTTTAGCCGGCGACTTTCGCTTTGAGGCGGAGAATGTCACCGATAGGATGCTCGTACTTGGTCCCCTGTAAAGGGAACAGCAGAATTTAGCGAGGAAGGCCGCATGGTGTGATGACAATGTGCGCATGGGTTACGTTGTACGCAGGTGTAGGATGTAAGGTGCTGAAAGACACGAACACTTGTTACAGGACGCACAGCCGTAGCTGGAGACGCATAGTCTAGACTACATACGTGGGAGATGATGCATACACAGGTGATGGAAGGGATTTGTACCGCAGGAACGCTGGAGGAGGGTGAGGTAGTATGGCAGGTTCGAACACGTACGCGTATCCTACACACGCAAACACACAGGAGTACTGCTGTGCTACACATGTCATGTATGTGCTACACACAGACAGCGATAGCTGTGTGCACACCGCTGTACACACCCGCATACACGGGTGAAGGAAGGGATTAGTACCACCGCAGGAACGCTGGAGGAAGGTGAGGTAGTATGGCAGGTTCGAACACGTACGCGCATCCTACATACGCGAACACACAGGAGTACTGCTGCGCTACACCCGTAGAGTATGTGCTACACACAGCGAGAGCTGTGTGCACACCGCTGTACATACACTGCTGTGACCATGCTGAGTGCGCAGCGTATAAGCAGTGCCGTGTACACACCTGCATTCACATGCGATGGAAGGGATTTGTACCGCAGGAGCGCTGGAGGAAGGTGAGGTAGTATGGCAGGTTCGAAGACGTACGCATTCACATGTGATGGAAGGGATTTGTACCGCAGGAGCGCTGGAGGAAGGTGAGGTAGTATGGCAGGTTCAAACACGTACGGGTATCCTACACACGCAAACACACAGGAGTACTGCTGCGCTACCCATGTATGTACCACACAGAGAGAGCCCTGTTAATGTGTATCGGAAGAGTTGGTGTCCCCAGTCGTCAAGATACCGCTCTGCTGTAGGGACGTTCCGCTGCACGGTGTGTGCAAAGATTCTGCCGCAGCACGAGGAGGTGGTACGCCGTAAGGTTCGAAGAGGGCGAAGAACACGCAGCCGCAGGGAAGGAGGAGCCTAGAACGAGGGAAGAGGCTCATAGCAGACACCCACAGCACGCGGCGGAGATGAGCTGCGACAGGAACCAGCGAGAGAAAGTATGCAGCAGCCGAACTGAAGGACGCAGTCGCCGCCGTACGCAGACACGGCAGACCACACAGGGCAGGATCGAACAGCAGAGGCGCAAGTTCCAGCGCAACGCCGAGGAGCGCAGTGTATCCGACGAGGGATATAAATACAGGGTGTGCGGTGTGCGCTGCGAGGGTGTTTGTGCCAGGGTGTAGTTCGTGGCGCCGTTTGATTTGAAGCGCGGCCGTTTGATTGCACGCAGACACGGCAGACCGCAAGGGCAGGATCGAATAGCAGAGGCGCAAACGTTCCAGCGTAACGCCGAAGAGCGCGGTGTACCCGAGAAGGGATGGAATAAGAGGGTGTGCGGTGTGCGCTGCTCGTTGTTTGCGTGCCAGGGTTGTAGTTTGTCCCGCACGAGCAGGATCGAACAGCAGAGGCGCAAACGTTCCAGCGCATGCACCACCAGCGCTGGGTTGGCAAGGCAGCCGAACGGTGCTTGGATGCTACTACTAGCAGTGTAGTGTGTGTTGGTGTGCTTGGATGCTACTACTAGCAGTGTAGTGTGTGTTGGTGTTGGTGTGTGTGTGTCCCGAAATGCACCACCAGCTGGTTGTTTGCGTGCCAGCGGTGTAGTTCGTCGCGCCGTCTGATTGGAATCGCAGCCGTTTGAATTTTAAGGGTTTGTAAGGACGAGGAGGTTTTTTTGGGAAGGGTTGTTTTTGTCCGCAGCCCAGGGCACAACGAAGTGAAATATTTTTGCTGTGTGTTGTGTTGGTTGTCCCGCACGAGCAGGATCGAACAGCAGAGGCGCAAACGTTCCAGCGCATGCACCACCAGCGCTGGGTTAGCAGGGCAGCCGAACGGTGCTTGTATGCTACTACTAGCAGTGTAGTGTCTGCTGGTGTTGGTGTGTGTGTCCTAAAATGCACCCACGAGCTGTTTGCGTGCCAGGGTGTAGTTCGTCGGGCCATTTGATAGGAATCGCAGCCGTTCAGCCGTTTGAATTTCATGGTTTTGTACGGACGAGAAGGGTTTTCGGGAGGGGACGTTTTTTCCGCAGCCCAGGGCACAACGAAGTGAAATGTTTTTGCTGTATGTTGTGTTGGTTGTTCCGCATCGTGATGTAGCGGGATCGAACAGCAGAGGCGCAAACGTTCCAGCGTATGCACCACCAGCGCTGAGTTGGCAGGGCAGCCGAACGGTGCTTGGATGTTACTACTAGCAGTGTAGTGTGTGTTGGTGTTGGTGTGTATGTCCCAAAATGCACCCACGAGCTGTTTGCGTGCCAGGGTGTAGTTCGTCGCGCCATTTATTTGATTGGAATCGCAGCCGTTTGAATTTCATGTTTTTGTAAGGACGAGGAGGGTTTTTTGGGAAGGGACGTTTTTTCCGCAACCCAGGGCACAACGAAGTGAAATGTTTTTGCTGTATGTTGTGTTGGTTGTCCCGCATCGTGATGTAGCAGGATCGAACAGCAGAGGCGCAAACGTTCCAGCGCATGCACCACCAGCGCTGGGTTGGCAGGCCAGCCGAAGGGTGCTTGTATGCTACTACTAGCAGTGTAGAGTGTGTTGGTGTTGGTGTGTGTGTCCCAAAATGCACCACCAGCACTGGGTTGGCAGGGCAGCCGAACTGTGCTTGGATGGCAGCCGCACGGTGCTTGGATGGTACTAGCAGTGTAGTGTGTGTTGGTGTTGATGTATGTGCTGGGTTGGCAGGGCAGACGAACGGTGCTTGGATGCTAGTAGCAGTGTCGGGGGGGGGCAACGCGCCCCCCCCTGAACCCCCCCCCCCGGGCCCGACACAGTGTGCGTTGGAAGGACCCTCACCAGTGTGCGTTCGAAAAAGTACATGGAAAAACTATTGTATGTATTTTTAACAAAAAAAAAACGCTTGGCCGGGGAAGACGGAGGCAACATGTTTGGGCAATTTAATCGGTCCGGCCGGGCCGCCACCCATCATCCAAAATGTTGATGAGCCGGGTGGTACCGCGGCCCATGGACCACAAATATGTTGGGCCGTGCCTGGCCGCGGCCGATGATATGTCCGGTTGATATGGGCCGCTGTACACAGCCCACGTGGCGGCCCACGAGTTTCCACAGGCTGCGGCTAGTTGAAAGTGGTTTTATGTTGCTATCATAATATAGAAACCCACCGTTTTTTTCTCATAAAATGGTTCTCGCGGTTTAGCGGGCCGGCCCGAGCCGCGACCCACCAAAATTAATGTGCCGAACGTACTACCAAGAAGACGTCGACATCCGCCCTGCCCATTAGGCAATCAAGTTACGTTCACAGGCCCAGACGTAAGCGTATTCATTAATGATATGTGCCGAAAAAGACGCAGGTGAGAGGTTCACGTTTGCTCAGTGAAAACCAGAAAAAAACGCTCGAGGTACACCGTTTACCGTTTGATTCGATACTCGTGATATTGCGGAGACATCATGCGAACACGAACGAAAGTGAAATGTAGTTTACAATCAACGAAATCCTGCCTTCCATTCACAACCGTTGTGCTCTTGACAAAGATGAAAACTGAATACAGGACAGGCCACAACCAGAACCAAAGAACATCATGCCCTCAAAAATGTTTTTTTCTGTCCCATAAACGACCTTGAGAAAGGACAGCTCTGTACATCCAAACTTGTCTAATCGCGCTTCACCAGCACCGTTCTAGTGTCTTGATGCCCCACGTCCCCCCCGCACAAACAACGGCCGGCGCCTTTGCCGCAAGGATTCGTAGAGCTTTCGTGCATGCGTTCCGCATATCTGGGTGCTCATCAAGGGGCGCGCCTGATTGACTAAAGGCCCCAACGAGAGGAAACGCACCCTTTTCAAACAGCATCCTTTAGAAGGGGGGCGGGGGTGGGGACTCTGATGTGTGTGTCTACGGCACTTGACGGTGCCGAAGTTGAACGACTTCGAGGTAGGATGACTTGTCTCTCTGTGTCAAACCCTTGCAGCTTTGAGGGCAAACTAGGTAGTGCTCTGTCCTGGAGGAATACGGAGAATTTCGATTCGAGAACAGGCAATTGAAAAAGAAAGGGAAAAAATGATGCGTATCGCAACGCTTTCTTATTATGTCTATCACATCTTCTATACACCCAAATCTCACATTTATTGTGTTTCAAGTGATTTTTGTTTGGAGTACGAGTAGCACCAAGAGGATCATGAACTTATCACGAGGTCCACTGATAAAGTCATCCCACGCTATCGCAAGTGCGGCATCCGAATAGTGCGCCAACTAGCGTAGGGTTGCGAAAGCAACTGACTGAGGTGAATCGACACAAGATGCGTGTGAAAATAGGTGGAAGTGTGGTGATCTAACGCTTTATTTTTCATTTCCCCCATGCGCCGGAATAATAAAAAAAAACTCACTCATTATTTTGCACTATACTAGGTGTAATTTAGGACCGCTCCAGCCGTCTGTCATAAAGACGATTATCTCTTGAGCCGTAAACCCTTCGCTTCCATAGAAGTACCTGTTTCATGCAGGTAATACATTACATTTTTAGGAATGAAATACACTCCAGCTGTGAGGAAAATGTTCTTGTCGAATTACATATTTGCAAGCTGTGTGTGATACTCCGATCGCGCGTATTACGGGTTGTGTGCTCTCATGAGGGATATATGTCGGCGACTCACCTTGCAACTACTGTGTAGCTATCAGGGTCAACAGGGTGATGTTAGTCAATCTTTGCGCGAAAACTTTGATACCCGTTTCTGAGCGGGACAAAATGTGGCATCTGTGGAAGAAAATGCATCCGCTTATCAAGTGAATCTTGTAAGTCGAATGACCGGTGAGGGGAGGGCGGAGTTTCGAAGGACGTGGGGGCTTTATTTTGTTCAAAAGGGAGCGGGGTTGGAGGAGGGGAGAAAGGGAAGGAAAAGGGGGGGGGCAGCTCAATCTGTGCGTGCAAACTATGTATTCTTTAAAGGAGATGTATGTGACGGTTTTGGAAATAATGCACCAGTTCATCATGTATATCCTACGGCAAAAACACGACATCAACTAATGGTGTGTGTTGTCGTCACAGTAAATGTATTGTTTATTTTCCACCGCAGAATGATTCCTTTTTTTCATCACTTGCTCCAAACGTACCACCTCGTACCAACCCCGACACTCTCGTTCTTGTTGTCGTGGTGGTCTTTATCCATGGCACGCCCAGCTAGTGCTCTCTCCAAGCCCCAACCATTACGCTGCCCGCTCTGACGATGCCCCTTCTCTTCTTTGCAAGCAAGAAAAACGAAAAAACAAAATGCATGGAAACAATTTGGCGTAATGAATAAATGGTAGAAGCATTATACCACCAAATACTCCGAGTGCAATGCTCTCTCTTGTTCAACAATCAGGCCTCACGTTTTTGAAGTCTCCGCCCTCCCATCACCGGTTATACCACTTGCATGATACACTTGATATAACTGATGCATTTCCTTCCGCAGCTGTCCGATTTTGTCCACCTAAAAACGTGTATTTTTAGTTTCCACGCACAGGCTCACTAACATCATCTTGTTGACCCTGACAGCTACGCTGTAGCTCTAAAGGGCGTCTCCGACCTATAACCAAAAATTATGGCACACAACCTGTAATTCCCGCGCGATGGGAGTATCACAGACAGCTTGCAAACATGAGTTTGGACGCAATGTTGGATCTGACGGCTGGTATGGAGTGTACTGCGGTTTTCAAACGATCCACAAGTTTCGTCGATTTCATGATATGTCGGAACGACATTGACGCTATACGCCATTATCTAAACGTACACCATTATTGACGCTATACGCCATTATCAGCAGTAGTATACGACGCTTAAAAATAATACAACGACCTGCAATTTTTTGGTGGGCACATCATGCAGCACCACGTGTGAGCAGTGAGTCAGAAGCACAAAAAACCACGCTCTATTGTAACACAACCGGTTGAACAATCCTGCACCGCTCGTCAAGCATAGTGTTTTCAATTGGCATGATTATATGTTTAGCATTGCTCGGCATACATACACGAGAGATCGTACTTCAACCCTACCACAAATTTTGCAATATTTTGAATCATGCATTTTCGGTGCTACTGTACTCTTCTGTACATGTGATAATGCAAAATGTACTACTGTGTGTGCATTCATTCAATATTTCACCTTCACGATTGAAACTCAACTCCGACTTGTGTTAACCTGCCTGGGCGTTTAGCCAGGTAGCCACAACATGGAAAAGACATGTTTCTCCTTCAATACGTGTGGTACCAAACGCTTCAGCGAGTTAAGCTGCGAAGAATTTACGTCTGTGAACCGTGCCTTTGACTCTCGCGTCTTGAAAGTACAAAACATGCTTGACTTTCAACAATTCGCATTTTTTTTTTTTTTTTCGGGGGGGGTGAGAGGTTGTTATTCTAAAATACTCCGGAGTATACATTAAACTGGCCAAACCTGAAAATATCAGCACGCAATAATGGAAAAATTAAAAAAACATGCCCCATGGGCGCCTAAAAGCATCGCTGATCGCCCGTTGTTCCTTTCTCTTTCGCTCGCGCTTGTTTTGGGCAATTCCTTGCTTCGCGTCTCTGCTATGGGGCGTGCAGAAGCTTCCACCAGTGTCCACGACGGGTGCCGCTTTCTCAAACTCCTTTCAGTATTCGTGCGCGTGATTTATCGCGCTCGAATTTTGCTCAATCATTCACTCTACCTTTCTTTGTCGGCTAGTTAAACCCATCTCGGCATTTCAGTTACGTTGTAGTACCCCAAAAAACGCCATAGATTCAGTCACAGACCTGTTGTATTCCGGGCTTTCAGATGCGGCGGTGGAAGCCGAAAAACAGCGGCGGTGTCATAGAGTGTTCATACCGTCGAAACCATCTCCTGCGCAGCAAACAACCAGCGTTCGCGAATAAATTGATAAAAAACACCAATGGCATACTACGCAGAGCAAATGAAAAAGTAAATCGTGTTCTTACCATTGGTAGTGCGCAGGCCTCTTTGATTCACAACCAGCATTCGCCCATGTTGACGACTTGATGCTAACCTGACGTTTTTCATTCTGCGAACTTTCACCATACGATGATACTTTGTCCTTTATAGTTGTGTCGTCGACCACCTCGTTGATATTAAAATGCGGCAAGGCTGGGAATACGAGGGCGGTCTCTACACTTTCCTTCGAATGTGCTTCTAAAATTCCGGCCACCTACGTCTGCTGCGTTATGGATCAACACGTGAGAATGCACTTATCGGTCCAGATTCCCGGTATCGCTAGCAACCTTCAAGCTCTCAAATGTTTTTAATATCCTTTACTTGCGTGCGGTCCGATTTGTAATTGGATTGCCTTTCCCAATTAACCTTTGCCACTTTATCATTCTGCGCCCGGTCATTTAGCCAGTGGGAACGGCGGAGGGCATGGTCATGCCACCCGGGCTTAGTTGAATTGTGGCCGCAACGGCATCGGCAATTGAGATATTTTGTCTCCTTGTTTTGCTGATGCTTACCTCAGCCAGCGTGATTGCCGTGGCCCTGGTTTTGCGTGAACGTTCCGGTGTGCGAAGAATTCATGTCACGAGACAATGCCACTTTTTTAGTTTGACGACGTGTCACCGCTGTTGTTGATTTTTTCTCACACCGGTCAGCGTTTTTGTCTAATGAAATTTGAAAACGGTATTTTCCACTAACAGGAAGGGGTAGATGTCCCACACCTTGCTATATTCAGCGCACGTCCTAGACGGGCTGAATCATTGCCGTCATGTCCCGTAATTCCTTTTTGAGCAAAGGTCGTTGTCGGGGATGTATTCATCGTAGTGTGAAGTTGCACAAGGCTCACATGCCTTTGCAGAAACGGCTTCTGCCACACGCCGCCCGCTACACGGAGGGTACCGCTTTTCGAAACGCGTCGAATGAATCATACATGAGTATCGCCAAGAACGCGTGAGTCTTGCTTGTTGCAACTACGACATAAGCTATTTCTTTGGAGGGGACCAAAATGAGTAACAGCTGCTTGCTGCACTCGTTTCGGGAGGTGATGATCGTCGGTTTTAGCCACGTTTAAATTGTTGAGCGGGTCATGTGCGCATTGCATGATGGATTTATAATCGAGCCGATTTTTGGCTCTAATGGACGTAGAAAGACCGTTAGCTGAAATCTGTGGGCTCTGCTGGATAGAAGCCTAGTTCGGTTTTGGTGGCAATACTAGCATACCCGGTCTGTCAACCGACCGTAGCCGAAGGCTTTGTTGAAAAACTTTCACCGTTATCTCCTTCAAAGCGGCAGCTCTCTCTGGGAAACTACGACCTGTTGGTATAAGTGGTGTGTTTTATCGTCGTTCCTACTGCAATGGTCGATGAACTTGATATACCTGTGAAGTCAGAGGTGGGGGACACAGAGTGCCCCCTGCAGGTCTGAAAATTAAGCAGGTGCTATGAGAGTACTTACTTTCGTTTCCTTCGTAGAGACGTAGCTTGATTCGTTTCCACCAGAGCCCCGGATAGCTTCTGAGATCGAGGGCACGTGCCTTCGACCTGTTTCCTAACTTTCCGGAATATAAAACGGCCACCTTGTCATACGAAACCCATCCAAACGATCTCATATTCGGATATTTACGGGACTTTCGATGCCGTATCTTATCATATCCTATACACCGGTGCCTTCGCGCCTAGGCGATACCAGTTCGGAAAAATTTGCATTACCGTAGCCGAAGGTTTGTTGAACAAATTCCATCGTTAATTCCTTCGTAGCGGTAGCTCTGTCAAGGAAACTACACCCTGTTGGCATACGTGGCGTGTCGTTTCGTTTCTACTGCAACGGTCGCTGAACTTGATATACCCTTGACATCGCTTCTCTCGCCCTTAGGCGATACTCCGTTCGGAAAAATAAGCATAAAATTGGTGTCGGATGGAGAATACACATTTGTTAGGTAGAGGATTTTGCGTGGTCGCTTCATCGGTATATCATTCAGCGGCTAGCGGGCTGACCAGTGGTTTTGTCAAAGCAAAAACGTGACGAACTGATCGCTTAGATATGGGCGTCCCAGCTTCCCGTACGGAATTTTTGCTATTCTCCTTCGCGGTCTTTGCATGCGTAATGGTGCTAACGCCAGTTATCTTCCGGAGTCCTTCTGGAACTCCTTTAATATCGGCATCTGGGAGACCAAGGCTACGCTACGCTGGTCATCCCTATTGTTGCTACTGGGTTGTCAACACTGGCACGAGTGACTCCGTACATCTCTGACGAAACCCCCTCAGGATTTTTTTCATGCCGCAATATACGGCTACTATTGGACCGTGGAGTGTTTACCGCCATGTTAGTTCAACACGAAAGCTCACAGCCGGAAGATGAACAGGACTCGCGCGGCTGACCCGAACCCAGTGCAAAAAACAGTAACTCGAACGTGACGCCGTTTCTGTCACTTTCTATGCGACACTCCACCTATCCTCCGGATGCAAATGTCAAGAAAACTCCTCATTTTCTATAATGTTTTCCTCACACGCACGATTGTCCTTGTTGGGGTAATATAGAACAATCATTTTCCAAGTATTCGGCCAATTTATATATACATATTTAATATTTAAATACACTCCAGCTCTAAGATCAAATATTTTGTCGAAACTCATCTTCGCAAGATGATTGTGTTACTCCATTCACGCGTATTACGGGTTGTGTGTCTTCATTAGGGATATAGGCCGGCGACCCCCCTTGCAACTACAGTGTAGGTATCAGGGTCAACAGGATGATGTTGGGCATTCTGTGCGCGGTAACTATAAAACCCGTTTTTGAGGGGGAACAAGACTGATAGCTTTGGAAGGAAATGCATCAGTTCATCAAGTGAATCCTGTACTTCGAATAACTGGTGAGGGGAGGGCGAAGTTTTTAAGGACGTGGAGGCCTGGTTTTTGATCAAAATGGGGGAGGGGAGGAGGGACAGGTGGGGCAGATTAATTTGTGCGTGGAAACTAGAAATCCTTCTTGGGGGGGGGGGGGGGGGGGGTCGAGGCTCTTGGTCGCATAGATGAAGGGGTGTGCTTTACGCCTGGTCCTAGGTATAGGCGATAGTGCGGGTGTTGGGGAAGGAGGGGGCGTTTAGGGCAGGGGAGGGGGTGGGAATTGCAGCACCGGCGTGGACGGCTCTAAAACGATAATGAGGTGATATCCAGCGCGTGGAAGTGCATATCACTCTGGCGGATTTCGATATTAGGCGGGTAGTTTGAGCAAGAGAGAGCAAGAAAAAATCATCGGGGGGCGGGGGCGGGGGCGGGGGCGGGGGAAGGAGAGTTTTCAAGAGGTTCAGGTCACATAAAATATTACAATACACTCCAGATATGAGATCAAGGATTTGGTCGAAACTCATCTTGGCATCATTGTGTGTGATACTCCGATCGAGCGTAGAAATCATATAGACAGGGGCTTGCTATACGCGCTGTTCGGGGTCTGAGGGATCTTGCGGGGTGTGGGGAATTAGAGGGCGTTGGGGGAGGGGGGGGGGCGGGTAATGAAAGCTACATCATGGATGGCTAGAAAGATAATAACGTGATATTAACTGCGTAGAAGTGTATATTGCTCTGGTTGATTTCGATGCTAAGTAGGGCGTATGAACGAATTGGGCGGGGAACAAAAGGGGGTGGGCGGGGGGAAGAGGGCGGAGATAGTTGGAGCTACGTCATTGATAGATATGAGGATAATGAGATGATACCAGCTGGCTGGTAATGTTTACCACTGTGGGAGATTTTGATTTTAGGTGGGGCGTTCCAACAGGATTGATCGGGGGGGGAAGGGGAGACATTTCAATATGTGCGCGGAAACTAAACACTAAACCTTCAAAGGGGACCAACTTGGCAATAGTCGTAGCAAGAAGACACTAGTATCACCCGCCAGGTAATGATTTCCATTTTAGAAGAGTCGATGTTGCATGTAGAATGCAACATACTTTTTTGGTGTTGTAAACAACGGGTTAAGAGGTTCAATATTTGTTATTGTACATGGATCGACACAGAGAAAACATATACTTGTTTTTTATAGTGCGCTTCAGCTGTGAGATCAAATATTTTGTCGAAACTCATCTTTGCAAGCTCTCTGTGATATTATGATCGCGCGTATTACGGGTTGTGTGTCCTCATTTAGGATATAGGTCGGCAAATTCCTTTGCAACTACAATGTAGCTAGATCAGGGTCAACAGGGTGATGTGAAACCTCCAACACCACATCCGTCCCCGGAGACAAAACACGCTCACTCCGCGTAGCGGTCGGCATAAGTACGCGAGACTCCACTGAAATCAGAAAAAGGCATGCCGTCACACATTCCAAAAGTATGCAACTTAGTGTAGCCCTCCTCCGTGTCAACCCCGTCGAGGTGCGTGATCAGCAGACGGAACAGGAGGGTGAATCCTCAGGCAGATGCTCCTCAGGCCATGGCTCTTGACACTTTTTGCCTGCTACCACGACCACCTCGCTGTGGTCCGTGCTCGACGACGAAGACGAGCGGGAGGAGGTTTACAAGCCGTCCCACGCTGAGCGTCCTCTCGCGCCATTCCTCTGCCAAAGCTGCGGCCAACTGCCCCGGTTGTTGGACCGAAGTTGTCCCCTCGGCGGCGCCCTGAGGCACACCAGCACCAGATGCGCTGTCACCCCCGCGGCGGCGGTGGTGGTCGCCACCCCCACCATTTTTGCCGCCACCCCCACGGTTGCGGTCCCCGCGGTCGCGACTGTCGCGACATTTTCCCCGGTTTTGATCTGCCAACTCTTCCTCCGGGGTCCGGCCAAATGACAGGGTCGGGGTCCTCGTCGTGGGCTATCAGCAGGGCCTTGACGAGGGCAAGGGTCGGGGCGGCTCTCGTCTGTCTAGCATAGGGGCGTACAATCCACGCGAGCCCAGGCCGCTTCCATTGAGGACGTCCGCTTGCCGCGACGCCGGCCTCTCTGACGGGAGGAGGGCGCAGGCCGTTTCCACCACCGCGGGTCGCCAACGCTGAGGAGAAGTCTACCCGCGGTGCAGACGCCATGCACGCGACGATGCCCTTGAAGAAGGCGTCGTTCCCGGGTCGTGGTCGCTGGCATGAGACACCCTGCGGGCGCGACGAAGGCAACGGGGCCGCGTTAGCTCCCGTCGCAGCCGACGCAACCGATTGAGCGAGGGCTTGTTGCGCCCTCTTCGCAACCAGGGACGACTCCCGCGCAGCGGTCTTTGCCTGCTCGATATCTTCGTCAAACCGACGTCGGCGTGCTATCGTCTGGTTGGCGTCGTCGAGCGCCCGCTGGGCCCGCGCCGCCGCGTATGCCAAGTCCAAGGGGGCGGCATGGGCGGCCCGGTCCCGGGAGCTCTGGGCGTGGCGCTCTGTCGAGCGCGGAAAACCCAAGGTGGCGGCGGTGGTGCCCTGTCGAGCGCGGGGGGGGCAGCTGGTGGTGCTCCCCCGGGGCTGGCGAGAGCTGGCGTCGAGACGCCCCCGAGTCCGGTGGGGGTTGGTCCGTCTCCTTCTCAGCGCGAACCAACAAATCGACCCGCTTGGTTGGTGGGAACGGGTGGAGGTATGGTGCTCCGTCTTCTGGCTCGTCACCGGAACCCGCCTCCGGTGGTTCCCCCTGTCTGGAGTCGCGGGATCTCGAGCGAGCTCTCCCTGTCTCGTGGGCATCCAGGTTGGGGTTCGTTGAAGACCTCATCCTGCCCCGAGTAGCGCCCATGGTCACTGGTGGACATGGTGCCTAGGTGTAGTGAAGGGGGGGGGGGGGGGGGTAGGAACGACGCGTGAAGACGCTATGGAGACAGATAAATTGTTGTGGTGTTCCTGCTTCAAGTAGCGGTATATCTGTGTTTCAGCAATCAGCAACAATATGGGCCTTGACTCCGTCCAGCCTCAGTGATGGTAGCAGCCACGTCAACTAGCCGTATAAGAGGAGTACAGTAGTAACAAGGTACCAATCATCATTACCGCAACATAAGAGCAGCGCCCAGTCTGACCGTAGGGTATATGGGTAACGCCCGCACGAACCGCAGTACAAGGAGCCAAAACTGGGCAGCACTGACCCTAACCGCAGTGCAGGGGGTGCAACACAGTAAGGGTACGTCTGCAGCCATCGCACTTAAACAGGCATCATTCAACCTAGGCGGGGGGAGGTAGCACAGGAAAACGTCGCCCAAAACGCCCACGCTCATCGGACCAAAACAGGCAGCATTTACCCTAGGTGTAGTGTAGGGGTTATCACAATAAAGGTTCGCCCAACACGCCGACGCTCATCGCACCAAAACAGGCAGCCTTTAACCTAGGTGTAGCGTGGGGGGTAACACAGTGAAGGGTCGCCCAACACGCCGACACTCATCGCACCAAAATAGGCAGCATTCAACCTAGGTGTAGTGTAGGGGTTATCACAGTAAAGGTTCGCCCAACACGCCGACGCTCATCGATAAAAAACGGGCAGCATTTAACCTTGGTGTTGTGTAGGGGGGGAGCATAGTGAAAGGTCGCCCAACACGCTGACACTCATTGCACCAAAACAGGCAGCATTTAACCTAGGTGTAGTGTAGGGGTGGAAGCACAGTGTAAGATCGCCCAACACGCTGACACTCATCGCACCAAAACGGGCAGCATTTACCCTAGGTGTAGTGTAGGGTGGAAGCACAGTGTAAGATCGCCCAACACGCTGACACTCATCGCACCAAAACAGGCAGCATTTACACTAGGTGCAGTGTATGGGGGGGAGCACAGTGAAAGGTCACCCAACACGCTGACACTCATCGCACTAAAACGGGCAGCATTTACCCTAGGTGTAGTGTAGGGGGGGAGCACAGTGAAAGGTCACCCAACACGCTGACACTCGTCGCACCAAAACAGGCAGCATTTACCCGAGGTGTAGTGTAGGGGTGGAAGTGCAGTGTAAGATCGCCCAACACGCTGACACTCATCGCACCAAAACGGGCAGCATATACCCTAAGTGTAGTGTAGGGGGGGAGCACAGTGAAAGGTCACCCAACACGCTGATACTCGTCGCACCAAAACAGGCAGCATTTAACCTAGGTGTAGTGTAGGGGTGGAAGCACAGCCAACACGCTAACACTCATCGCACCAAAACGGGCAGCATGTACCCTAGGTGTAGTGTAGGGGGGGAGGACAGTGAAAGGTCACCCAACAGCAGTGTAGGGGGGGGGGGGGTAGCACAGTGAAGGATCGCGCAGCCAACCGTATAAAAACGGGCGGCATCTGCCCCCACAGTAGTGTTGGGGGGGGTAGGACAGTATACGTTCGCGCACCAACCGTATAAAAAAAAACGGACAGTATAACCCCCCCAGACAAGGTAGTTTCCCCCGACCGCACTGAAGGGGGACGGTCCCGCCTACAGTAGTGCTGATTGCTGCAGTATCACTGCTGTGTTCACAGGTAGCGGCAACTTCAACCGCACCAAGATGGGTAGTGTAGTACTAACAACAGCTGTAGAAAAATGTGCACGCCCACAGTCGAATAGAAAGGCTGTTTGCCCCCAAAGGTACCGCATCAAACGGGCTGCTCTCCACTGCACTAGTAAAAACTGTGATGCGCAGTATCTTCGCGAACTGTGTAGTAAGCGCTCTGTAACGGGCAGGAGCTGTCCGAACATGTGCAGACAAGAAGAAAAAAATTCCAACGTAGACCCTAGCAATATCGTGAAGGGCAGCACATGTACCGGCAGGAAGACGGTCTAACGCCCGGACAGCTGAAAAAAAATCCGTACCCACTCCCACCGATAATAGGACAGTTACGTTGACAGCAGTGCGGAGTGCCGCACGGTCACAGCTGTGCATACGCAGAAAGTGGTATTATAGTCCCCGAGTACCCATGAATGGGAGAATATAGAGCATCGCACACACCAACAGCCTTGCCCAAAAAAAGCCAGCACAGGGTTTCAGCGTTCACTAGGTTCAAGTTCTAGTCACGAAGGGGCCAGGACGAAAAAATAACTCTCGAATCGAACTTGCAAGGAGCACTCGCACAGCAGTGGGGGGTGTCAGAGCCGCGGTGCTGTAACTGTGGACGCTGGGGCAGTGAAGGGTCGATCTATGTGGTGTATGAGCAGGAGCAAAGTAGGTGGCTTGGCTGCTGTACAGTGACTTCTACAGCAGAGAATCCGGCGGTATATGGCAGGCATTGACAGCGAGCCCATTGTGCTGCACTGTAGTTGGCACCTCTGCAAAAATGATGGTGGTTCAAGCTACGCGACGGACAGCAGTAGTGGAACGCTGTTGATCGAGAAAGATCGGAGAGGGGTCCGAGGTGCGTCAAGTTAGTACCTTGTACTAATTTCGGCAGAAAGGGGGCAGCTGCTTGTTCGACGCACAAGAATGATCGACGTATGTACTGAAACTCATACAATAACGCGTGTACTGGAAAATTCGCCAAACGAAAAAGCCCAAACATTCCACGAGCACTGCCTGTTTCTTCCCAGGTAGATCACAAGGAAGACGCCCCGACATGAGCTCTTAGAGCACGGTGCCCGTAGTCCAAGGGGGTCCCGCGAAGGACGGTCTGGCACCGACAGCAAGGATGTGCTGGGCGATGGTTTCTCTCAGCGAGCGATTCCAGTATGCTTGTCCGTGGCATGTCGTGCATATACCTCCGAGCCCCAAAGCGCGAAAAAAAAGTACGAGTCAATGGCCGATCTTGGGGCTTGTGCTGGCAACTCGCGGATATGTGCTGTGCAACATGCTGGCAGAGCGCGGAGCAAACGAGTCTGATGGGTGGGGCTCGGGCAGTTTCACTGCGGAGTGGTCTATGACCAGCTGGCGGTGAACTGATGCGGCCAAAGGCCGGGACGAGGGGTGTGCTCCGAAGAGCAGTGTCGTCCGCCCGTACTCGGAAAGTGTCCTCTGTGTGATGCGTGCCCAGCAACCAACAGGAGGGACCAAAATTCGAGACGAGGAGTGTGCTCCGCAGAGCAGAGTCGTCCGCACGTACTTGGAAGGTGTCGTCCGTGTGGTACGTGCGCGGCGACCAACAGGAGGGGCCCCTGCCATCTCACTGCTGTTGTGGTCGCCGTTGTAGGAGGAAGGGCGCTCCCTCCATTGGGAAGCCACCCGAGAAGGAACAGGGGTTGTGGGCTCGATGAAAAGCAAAATAAAAATCGCTCCAAAAAAAAAATCGGAGAGACCGGAAGAACGCTGCCACAATAGCATATCAAGCTCGACGACGCCACATGTGAAATAAATAGGTGGGGGACACAGAATGCCCCCTGCACGTCTGCCAATTGAGCAGGTCCTCAGAGAGTACTCACTTTCGTTCCTTCGTAGAGATGTAGCTTTATTCGTTTCCACCAGAGCCCGGGATAGCTTCTGAGATCGGACCCGCGTGCCTCCGATCTAATTCCTAACTTCCCCCAATATAAACCGCCAACCTTATCATACGAAACCCATCCAAATAATCTCAAATTCGGATACCTACAGGCCTTTCGAGGCCGTATCTTAACAGTGATGTTAGGCAATCTGCGCGCGGAACCTATAAAACCCGTTTCTGAGGGGGACGAAATCCGACAGCTGTGGAATGAAATGCATCAGTTTATCAAATTAATGCTGTATGTCGATCAACCGGGGAGGGGTGGGCGGAGTTTTGAAGGACGTGGGGTCCTGAATTTGATCAAAAGGGGGGCAGAAGGGGGGGAAAGGGGTGGAGGGATTGGTGGGGTAGCTTAATTTGTGCGTGGAAACTAAAAATCCTTTTTGTGGGGGACGGGGTGTGAAAAGTGTGTGTGTCGGGGGGGGTGGGGGGGAAATGGGCTATAGGTCGCATAGATGTAGGGGTTTGCTATACGCTTGGTGCTAGGTCTAGGCGACTATGCGGGTGTTTGGGAAGGAGGGGACATTGGGGTCGGGAAGGTGTTGGGATTGCAGCAGCGGCATGGACGGCTCTAAACAGATAATGAGGTGATATCCTGTGCGTGGAAGTGTTTAGTACTCTGGTGGATTTCGATATTAAGTGGGGCGTTTAAAAAAGAGAGAGCGAGGAAAAGAAGAAAAGAGCGAGGGGGGGGGGGGGGGGGGGGGAAGGGTTTTCAAGAGGTTTAGGTTGATTAAATTTTAAAATACACTCCAGCTATGAGATGAAGGATTTGGTCGAAACTCATCTTGGAAACATTGTGTGTGATATTCCGATCGAGCGTATGTGGGGAAGGAAGGGGCGTTGGAGGGAGGGAGGGGGGATGAATGAAAGCTACGTCATGGATTTCTATAAAGATAATGACGTGGTATCAATTGCGTAGCAGTGAATTTTACTTTGGCCGATTTTGATTTTTAGTGGGGCGTTTGGACGAACTGGGCGGGGAAAAAACAGGGGGACATACATATACACTCGGGATATGTACTCGGTGTCTTCCATTGATTGTTAAACAATTTTCCTTGTCCATTACTTTGGTATTCATGTCATATAGAATCATATCGCGTACTCAGTACGATGTCGTTTAGGTCATAGACGTCCTATTTGGACAAGGTGAAAATGGGGTCGGGGCTAATAGATTAGCTCTGCCCGATAGGCCGAAATGAGAGCGAGAATCTGTGGTCTGCGTGCGTTCAATGCTATTACACACAACCCTGTACCTAGCACGTCGATCATTATTTTGCTTTTTTAAAAAAATAACCTGATTTTCATCCCCCTTATCGATGTCCTCTTTGCCAGTTTTCCCAGAATGCTCGACCTGGTGTGGGTGGGTATGCGTCGTTGTTCAGATGCCTGTTGTACAACTAGGGCGTCATGCGGTATTCAGAACAGCAAGCAGTCAATCAAACATCCAACAATAGGCATGCGGATAATTGCACGGCCCATGTCTTCGGGAGACGTTACTCGTATAGTGGCTGAACTCGGCCTTGCCATCATTCAATGTTGGAGGCAGCAAGAGTGGCGAATACCGCAGGAAGCATGTTGGGAATGATATGGTCGGTGTTCGCTACCAGACACGGTCCTGCCCACACGACGGCTGCACGACAACGTCTTCGTGAAATGTTGAAAGAGGCTAAAGAGGAGCGTACTGCAGAAAACACGCTCTGAGCGGTATAGTCAACGTCGTTCACGAGGTTTGCTCACGTGATGGTTGCACAGCGAAAGCTAGATGCAATGTTGAAGGCAACAAGAGGGGTGCGCACTGCAGCCGTCATTCCATTGAAGGTATGATTAAGGTTGCTTACACGCGTTGCTCACGACATGGCTGCACGTCGTATGCCTTCCTTCGATTTTGAAGGCTGCAAGAGCGCTGCGTACTGCAGGCGGCGGGCGAAGGATGGTAAGATCAGTGCCTTGGACAGTCAAATGATCAACTTCAAGAACAGTGCAGCGTTGTTGGTTGCCGGATGATTTTTAGTTGAGGGCTCGTCGGCGAGCAACCGTCCAACGTTGGTCGAAGTAAAATTAGAGACATACACCGGGATTGGACAGCGGCCGACACCGAAATGCGGAGATACCGTTCGTACGTACGGTAGGCCATCCACGGCAAATTTGTTTATATGAAAAACATTTTTTCGGTGTTTTAAAGTAAGGACTGGTAATCGGCATATCCATGAATGAGCAGAATCGATACGACCCAAGAACAGGGTGAATCGTTGGGAAAACATTTTTTTTTTCAACAATCTGCCAACCATAGTGCAAAGTGCTTGGTTCACGTCGGATTTACACACACCTCGTATGGCATAGCGGCAGCGAGCGTAAGGAAGCTTCAAAGTGACATAGCATGTAATCAACTCGGTGTAAGATCTCTGGTTAGGGTAATTGCCGTTGCTGAACACTTGACGAAAACTACCTCTTCAAGCGTCAAGGTACATGACATGGTACCCTTGGATGCCCGCTGTCGTCATGATCCTACAACAAAAGCGAGTTCGAGTTGTACTTTCTACCGATTCTTGATTGTCGGCATAGTGAAAAACGGTGGTTTTTACTTATTCTGTTATGCAAGTCGTATGCAGGCAAAGACGATGTGGTCACCGACGAGCAGTGATGAAAACTGACCCACCTGTTACATGCATTTGGCCACGTCAGAGGATACGATTCCACTTGTTGGCCACATCTGGTAAGAGGGAAGGATGCAGAAATATAATTTATACGTGGATGTTTTAAATCATGCGGTACGCTGCTGTAATGCGTAGACAACGAGCCCATATTCTAGTCATTAGACATCTGCTGCTAGTCCAAACACGTTGGTCGCAAAACAGGCATGACTCGCTCGAAGAAAGGAAAAATAGGCAAAATATTATGCATGATGGGCTCGTTTCGCTTGATGAGGCAATGCTGGAAGGATGGCGTTACCCCCGAATATTTATAGTCATCCCACGGTAGGTAGTACGGGGTGCACCGTCTGGGCCAAAGGTTGTTGATTGGCTCCGCTCCTTAGGTATGGTACTGCCGCTTATTAGGGTCATTCACCACCATAACGATTTTCCATAAGGGTAGCGAATGCAGGTGTTGGTCGGGTCTCCTCGAACGACCGTCTTCGATGTCATCGTTCGGCAGTACCCTTAGACCTCCTCATGCCCAGAAACCTCAGACACTATCGCCGCACTCCTCCCGCGGAATGACACGTTGGACGGAGAAGGGATAACATTTACCTACCACGCTGCGGTAGCGATTCCATGATCGGTTTAGCGTCTCCTCGGATGATAAGCTCAATACCCCTCCAAACATTACTTTTTCAAAAAAAGAGTGCTGCCCAATGAAGTAATCGCACGGGCTTGGTGTCGCGTTCTTGATTCACGGTAGCGATTTTTTATGCATACTTGGCTGAAAAGAGGTGCAAGCAAAAAAAACCCAAATCGTCGACGCTTCAACATATTTTGGAAATATGTTTAATTGATGAAATCCATAGGCCATCGGAGGTTTGATAACGTGGTTCGTCTCAATGTTCTTCGAAATCTGTTCATAGTGAGAGATTGAGCTGCTGAATTTGGAATCTCTCATGAAGGCGGGTATACTTGGACCGAAGTCTGAGTCATGACTACCCGCGATCGGAAACCTGACGACTACGGGTTTGAAGCCCCGTTTTTCAAGACGCGGTCAGCAAGAACCTGTTCTACCTATATGGTAGCACGCGTCCTACGGTTTGGTCAGCAACCAATTATGGCCGTGAAAACTGTCGCATGGCCATTACCTACCTTGTACAGTCACGTATCTTGAGATGTTTCGACATAATATATTCTCGGACACTCTTAGAAACGCTGATATTATATATCTTTGAACAAACAAGGCCAGAGTTTCTTTCGCCCTATGTTTTCCGGCAACACCACCCCGGTTTATTTGTTGTCCAACGTGGTGTTCACGTTGACAGGCAGTTTCCTTCGGTGACTTCTCCGACATGTTGACGCGAACAACAAAGGCGCTGCTGCCTAGGGCTGATTTCAATGTAGCTTCATCCACCACACGTTCTCATTTACATTATAAGTAAACAAAATACTTTGTGTTGTTGTGGTCGATATTCTGAGATACGTTTTGCTGCATATCACACATGTGTATGTGTGTATTTCATGGACGTCGAGTACTTGTATAACTTGAATGCATTGTGAATGTTTTTGAAAACACCAATCAATGCTTGATTGCGAACGCGAACCTTCTTCTTCTACATATCGTCGTAGTAATGTGGCTATTTCACCTGAGACACAATCATATGTTATCGTCGATACCATCTACTGTGCCGCATAATTAGAGTCGGGGAGAATATGACTTTTCCCTCAGTGTATCATTTGTCTCGCACATGGTAGCATTGTGTAAAATGTCTTATTCCGTGAAGAAATTACTTGTGTGGCAACGAAAGTCTCGATTGATGCACCTACAAGCAAAACTGTCGATACAAAAACTCTCACCACCCAAGAAACACCATGCTCCGCCATATACCCTAAGAATCGTATTCAAACCCACATCCACGCGGAAACCTAAACGTAAGGCTGTATCCACTCAACCACTATCAATCCGCGTGGCACTAACTCTCCCCATTCGTGACTTCAGTAAGGTTTAGGGTAGTTTTGATCACTACCAAACGAGCAACCATTTCTTGCAAAACCCATCGGACGATTATGTCTTGGCACCACATATTCCAGAAATCAATTGCCCGGGACACGTTATCCTTCATCTTCATGTTTATTCAAACACTACCCATCGGTCGTGACCGAACGCCTGCTCCAGCAACCCACCCCTTTCCCTGCCCTTCGACAACGTGCCCACCCCTTCCATGGCCGTCATTCTGCTCGCGTATTTGACGGCATATTTTATTTGTCAGAAAACAGAAGTATACAGTACTTAAAAACGTACCACAATGACAGCTAAACGACGTCGACAAATACCAGGAGGAACCAACGGTACGCTAAAAATTTCCTACTCATGTTTTTCAATTCCTTAGTAAGGCTATGGCTTTCTACACCACGGAACAACAAGATCGGAGAAAAAAAAATCTGCATAACGTAGAACTCCATAGCGGAATTTCCCCAAAATAATTTCATACAGCACCAAAACTTCATGAACGCAAATGAACTAACCGATCACTCGCGCATGCGAAACAGAGACACTGCACGATGTATCCCGATTCCTCCATACATGACCCCCCCGTACAGAAAAGGTGGTCTATAGCTATACTTGACGCCTGCGCTCTAACCAGTTCCTACTGCATGTCAGAATCTCATCACATCACTTACACCAAACCTAGGTCATGCCGAAAGGCATACCTTTTACCGATGGTCGACACGATCACAATGGTGGCATAACCACGTCAACCTTTTAGCCATCACAAATAGCCCAGGGCCTGTAACACGTACATCGATCGCAACATCCACGCGTATAGCCGAAACGGAACTCAACGGTTAGCATCTTCATGCCGTTAAATGTATTGCCGTTAACTATGCCATAACAACGGTCGCAAACAAATGTTTTCTCGGCAAAAAGGGGAAAAAAAGTCGTTAACTTCGCCGTTACCGCGACCACACACTGTGGGCGAGTCAGCTGTCCGTCTGCATACAAGTAGTCACGTCAATACCCGAGGGGCACAACGGCGAAGTAGTGCTTCATGTCGTTCAGGAATGCGATGTCGATTGCGTCGCGTTCGTCTGTCTTTTCTCCCTCGATCTTGTGGGGGTAGTTGTCGACCTCGCCCGTCTAACAATTGCGTGAGAAAATGAACAGGTGACACACCACAGGAATGGTAAGGTACGGGACGGGGCAACAGTGTGAACACAATGCAAGTATAGAGGGAGTAAGATATCGGGAATGTCGGGACTCAACCGCACCGAGGTTGAGGAGCAGGAAAACGGGTGGTATGGGGATCAGAGCGGTTCGCGTACAACGTGCTGGGCGAAGAAAAATTAATACTTTTATCGGAGGAGCAAGCCCAGGGGGGGGGATGGATGAACACGCAGAGGGACAACAGTAATATATACAGGAACGGTGAATGACACAAAACGCGGTAAAACATAGGACAGGATTCCACGCAAAAGCATTCCCCGCCACAGAGCACGTATTGGATTCGTAAGAGAAACACACGTAATATCAACAGTAACTATTCGTGTCTTTTTTTTATGAGACACGGTGTCACCCGCGTGAGAGAGAGAGCCCCTTGTTCGTTCGTGCTCAACGTCGTACGTTCTGTGCTTCAGCAAAATGATATCGTGCGCAATTACTTAAGCAATCTACGTCCTGCCGGTCATCTAACAATATATCGTCAGCGTTGTATGTAGAAACCCCATTGAGTAACTCATGTCTACCAGTTGGATGGAACTCCCCCCCTTTGCCGAAGAGCTGGACACAGACCAGTCATTTAACGTCTTGTACGACAACGAGTATACGGTCGCGGCAGTGGTTTGTCGTTGGCGAAAAGGGTTCACACTTTGCAGCTGACATGAGACCCGAATGACAAGGTTTTTCACCGCGAAAAGCACCATTATTACAGTGTTGTGCAAACGCGCCAACATTTCGGTGTCCAAACCAAGTGTGTTTTGTACCGTTTGGTCACGTTTCAATCAACTAAGTTTCGAACATATTCGGCCACGGGCTAGAGACTAATGACATGGACCTGGTATAAGCATGGCCTCGGCCAGGATATCAACAACTTATGGTATACACGCCGTGAGTCACACACACCGGAAAGCGCACGCGGACAAAAAAAAGTTATCTCGCAATGACTACTGACCCAAGCACCACGGACTGCTGGGTGTCGATTGAATGAGGCACTCACAACACGTTTTTGACTAAATGCGCTAGTCATCTTATAGCGGCTGGTAACCCCGACTCACGTGGGGGTTGGCCCTCCACACTCGAATAGACCGTCCAAGTCCCTTGCATAACGCAGCGATCTCGACTTCGGTTCCCCACGTAGTATTCTTCGACATTTGTTGAACGTGCGACATGTACGTGCAGCGATCTCCAACAAAAGGCATGAACATGTCCGGGAATTCCTGTGGAAGTCCGGATGTTGGTGTAAGACAAAAAAAGATGATCAGAGGAAGAAAAAAACGGGAACAACGAGGTTGCTCTTAGACGACCCGGCCATCACATTTGTGTCACTCGTTGATATCAGGTTTTTGACTGAAGAATGCCTTTCATTGAGGCACTTCTTGTAAACACTGGGTGTACCGCCGTAAGCAAACCCTAATATGAGCAAACAAAGTATCAGTAGTCTGACGCACAACAGTGATCGTTCATCGGGTTTTGCACTGCCGAGAAAAAAGTTTGTACGTGACCGCCGGAAGCACTGAACACAAACAGATAGTAACTTCACCCCTCGATGATAATGGTTGCATACTACGCACCTTGATCCGGTGGGTGTGTTTGGGCTGGAACAGGTAGTAAGTATAGATATAGGGTTAACGGCAGTATTGAATTTATTCAGCAGTTTTCTTCTCAACGAAAGATTACTCCAGAGCATTTGCATCCAAACCGAATTAATCGAATAGCCAAAGAAACGAGGGCATACTTGTCCGAAATTTATTCAAGGAACTGGAGTAACTTCGTACACCTGCTGGAAACATGTGCAGCCGTCGGGTACGGTGCAAGCACATCACGAAGGGGAATATCTTTCTGCCCTTCCCTAAACACATCCCTGCCTGATTGCTACAGTACCTATAGTTTAGAATCACTATGTATGCCATGAGCCAGATGTTCAAATGGGAGGAGAGATGCTGACTACCTCCCTCCGCATTGGCCGGTTAATCACCCCTTGCCGCCCTAACTACGCAACTCAAAATCGCCATCGGAGAAGAAATATACCAAACTAAGAGCTCGACACCAACACACCCACCCACCCACAGACCCATCTGCGCACTAAATGACCGGTCCACATACACACCCATCAACCCACCACCCCTTCTATTAAGTGTAAGTGAATGCGGTCCAAACTAATTATATGGTAAGGGGGCGATGTTTTCTCTACCTTATCTTCACGACCTGCACAGGTGACACTGTCCACACGAACTAAAACTCTTCAGGAGTTTGGCTTTTAGCAGAGAGGTCACATTTCCGTCGAGAATCGATATAGCACTTGTTTAGTGAGGGAGGCCATTCGGGTGAGTGACACTGACCTACGTCAATGAGTAAACTTCTTGAAAAACTTTCCTATTTCTAGTAGCCTTGTTTTCCAACCAGAACTAAGTTTAACCCTATCAAATCCGAATTCAATCAAACGTAGTGTCTATCCCAACCAAACATAGATGCTGTATGAACATATGATACGTTTATTTGACTTAATCAACCTACCAACACACCAACCCATGAATCCACTCACGCATAGATTCCGGACCGCACACGCTCGAAGGGAATGGTATCGCCCCTCGTTGCCGTGGATTCCATAAGAGACACTTCGAAATAAACAGTTCCCATCGCCGATAACGTTGACGAGGCCACGCCCATAAATCTTCAGTCCTTCTTGGAGTGCCTCCATTTCTGGTCGACCTAATCCGGAATAGCGCTTGGTTGGAGATCCGGCTTTGTCGAAGTTAACTGTAGGAAAAACGTCAACGACGTCGGCATCAGTATGGATAAACCATAAGGACTACGTTGTGGCTGAATAAAAGAGGGAGTTTGTGGTAAATTGGAGAGATACATAGAGCTCCTAACACTCGACGTCATTTACTGTTACGGTGCTTGGGACGAAATTATATTATGTGCATGCGGTTAGTACAAATTCATGGGTGAAACGTATGTATCGATATCGACATCAGAATCGGTGTTCAAAAGCGCGTATTCGTTGTGCAACCGCGACCCGAGTGACTGTGATCGCTGCACCGTACCACAATGTCGTCATCAAGCCTGCCGCCCACGTTACAAGCAGGACACGGCAAATAGACTTGCATATGAAAAGGGTGCACTAAAATTACGCCAGTAAAATAAAATGTAGAAACCATGCAGTTCGGGAAAAGACACACAGAATGATAGCCTCGAAAATTGGCAGACAGCTAGGGAAACGAAAGCACATTATTCACATGAAGAAACGGGAATACAGGCTGATAACGTAAACGTAAACTTGCATCGAACAGAATAACACACATACAGACTAACAGACAGACAACCAGACAGAGAGACAAACAGACAGACAGACAGACATACAGACAGACATACATACAGACAGACAGACAGACAGACAGACAGACAGACAGACAGACAGACAGACAGACAGACAGACAGACAGACAGACAGACAGACAGACAGACAGACAGACAGACAGACAGACAGACAGACAGACAGACAGACAGACAGACAGACAGACAGACAGACAGACAGACAGACAGACAGACAGACAGACAGACAGACAGACAGACAGACAGACAGACAGACAGACAGACAGACAGACAGACAGACAGACAGACAGACAGACAGACAGACAGACAGACAGACAGACAGACAGACAGACAGACAGACAGACAGACAGACAGACAGACAGACAGACAGACAGACAGACAGACAGACAGACAGACAGACAGACAGACAGACAGACAGACAGACAGACAGACAGACAGACAGACAGACAGACAGACAGACAGACAGACAGACAGACAGACAGACAGACAGACAGACAGACAGACAGACAGACAGACAGACAGACAGACAGACAGACAGACAGACAGACAGACAGACAGACAGACAGACAAACAGACAGGTAGGCAGACAGACAGACAGACAGATAGACAGAAAGACAGAGAGACAGACAGACAGACAGACAGACAGACAGACAGACAGACAGACAGACAGACAGACAGACAGACAGACAGACAGACAGACAGACAGACAGACAGAAAGCCAGACAAAACACACTTAAAATAAATACACGCAATATCCTCACCGTTCATCAAATCCGCTGCCTTCCATTGCCACATCCTCGCAAGTGCCAAGCCGACACAGAACTCGAAGCATACGAGCACAAAGCCCTTGGTGATGGAGAGAAGTTTTACCAGGGCCGCCTCGACGACGGGAGGACTGTTCGGATTGCCATGGTCTTGGACGACTAAAGACCAAAGTATTTCAGGCTGATCATCGGTTCCCAGGATTCTTCCGTTTTTGTCATGTTATCCAGTAACGTACAGTGTCGTTGTGTGGAGGAGGTAAGACGACAAGCACACGGATAGAATGCGGAGATACGTACGTGGGATAAATAGTTGGAGGCGTTACAGATAATGTTGTAGTGCAGCTGATGTGATATTGGTGGACCATCACGAGACCAGTTCGAAAAACACAAAGAAAAACGATCTCTGCAGTCGGCTTAGTCAAAAGATAAACCTCGTTAACGCCGACAGCGGTAAAACAGTTTAAACCTGTCCAAAGTGTGCGACATATCATCGTTCTATCACGCTCAACAGGGTTACAGCTGATACCCACGCCAGAAATGCCAGCATTCTATCTACCCCCAGCATCAAGCAAACTAACACAAATTACGCAACCTCCGCTGATTTTCTCTTTTGAAACTGCTCCAATGCTATCTAGACCTGCGAGGACGTCGTGCAATGGAGATCCTTCACCGAGATATAGTCGGAGCTTGGAATTGCGACTAGATAACTGCCGCTACATAAAACACCGGTGAACCTACCGTTTTTTGCATGTATGTTTGTGTCACCTCTTTGAATTGGTCAGGATAGCCGGTGTGGAGGTATCTCCAATCCCATCACGCGGGTCATTGTACATTGTCTGGTCATTGTATGGCCTCATCGTGATCGTCAGGTCATGCGTGGAAGTTGTCGACGTGGGTATCGAGAACCAGAGTCCACTAAAATCATCAACCTGCATGGTCTGTTCCCCGGCGCCCTTCACGTCGTCCTGCGTTTTGGTCGAGAAAGGTCCGGCTACGTCGGTCGTGAATGTCCGGAGAAACTCGACTGTCGAATTGACCAGATCAATGATCTTCCATTCCCTTGCCAGATTCATGGCCGCCAGTTTAGGAGGCCCAATGACTCTCAACACCGGGTACAAGGGTTCCAATGGGAAGCTGTAAGCGAACAGTGGAAGAGTTGGGCGAAGGGGCGGGGGATCAGTGTGTAAGGGGCGGGGGCGACGGCAGCCGATTGAGATGAATTTGCAATGCGGCGTGTTCAAACCTTAACTCGATAACGGATAGATAGACATGCAAGCGTGAAGGGCGGCATGGTGTAGCTCGTGCGGGCGAAGAGGATCAGAGTTACCACAATTTCTATAATCATATATACGTAGAGGCATAGTAAACGTACAGAATATATTTCGAGGGAGAATTACGAACAGGGCTGTGTATAGCTCAACTGTACGGTTAGAACCATGCGTTCTGATGTTGGTTGAAAAAATTGCGTTGTACGGGGGATCAGATTTTGTAGGTTTCACCAAATGTTTGTTGTGAATGTGTGACGATCATGGCAAACGATCAATGTCCTCAATTGATCATGGATCCTGCCTTCAATATCGATATTAGCTTCGTATTGAACAATGTATAGTCTATTGCCCATTCTTCTCTCAAACAGCTAGGTTCCAAGAAATATCACAGATTAAAACTATACAGTTATCTCATGTACAGACTACTTTTGGAATGTGGATATTGATCCGACTGCTGTGTTGATGGCTGATGCATGCTGCCACACAATTATGGCTGATTTCATCTCGAGAAACGTGTTTTCCATGGGCAGGTTTATCGATTTGTTGATGCCCCCCGGTAGATGTTTGACCTCCTACGCCTTGGTATGTCGTGGACAACGGAAAACATACGGGTAAGTATATATTGAGAGTTGTTTTTGTCGTCATTTCTTATTAATGATTTTCAGTTTGTAGACAACAGCGCGGCTTTCTGATCCGGCACGTTTTGCCGAATGAAGTGTGTGATGTGGCTAACGACACATTTCCCTACTCGAAGTGTATGTTGTTTATAACTGCGATGTTTTTTTCTTTTATGTAATTATCAAACCGTGCTTGGGTCACTCGATGATACAATAGATCAGTCTATCGCGGAATGAAAAAATGATCCTATAGGCATGGCTATGATTAAACTTCAGTTTATGGACCATGCAGTCACGCGACCTCCTCACGTCGAGACACGATTTTTGGACACATCCGTGGCTCGCGTAGAACCAGTAGTTCCGGTCGTCACGAGGGTAGCGCCGGCTGCCAGAGCACCAATTATGCAAGATCTTGACTTCATCTTGTTTCAGTCCAACTCCAATTCCTCCTGTGTATTATTCAAGCAAGGATACGTATCGCACGTAGGGCACTTACGCGACGAAATGAAGATAGTATAGATCTAAAAAAATATTGGTTCGGGCCCGACCGAGTTCTCGTCCAAGTTTATGCAGAGACAAGTATAGTGGGCAGACAACAGTGCACACCGTCTTGTGACCACACGGCGTTGTACGGAAGTTACGGCAGGGTACAATGTCCTGTGAAATGATTGAACTCGGTATTTATTTGAAACCACCATTAGAAAGATAGAAAATACATAAAAAAATTACGGACATTAGGCACGACACAAGATATCGTCAATCATTGGCAGAACGAGGTTTCCATCAGAAAACAATAGAACTGGGTATGCGATTTGGACGAAGTACGGATAATTTTCGTTTGCCAAAATAAGCGTTGAGCACCATACCGAAAAAGAGCTTAAAACGGGATAGAAAATAAAACAAGAACATCCTCTTCGGATATAGCGAAGATGGCGTTACAGAGAACGGCACGTGCGCAAAAAATTGGAATGCGAATGTATACCCGGAAAAACGCATGTACGTTTACAAACAGGGCAGAACATTCACGAACTAACAGACGAATATAATATCTCTCGCCCCATGAAGAGCTCTATCAGCCCCTGAATTGAAACGTACGTTGTGTACCTTGGAAAACGAACTTTCAAAGCTCAGTCCTTGTTGTGTTCACATATTACAATATATAGTCCATGTTAAAAACAATGAACATACACTCCAGCTATTAAATCGAATATTTTGCCGAAACTCATCTTTGCAAGCTGTGTGTTATACTCCGATCGCGCGCGTTACGAGTTGTGTGTCCTCATTAAGGATATAGGTCGGCGACTCCCCTTGTAACTACAGTGTAGCTGTCGGGGTCAACAGGGTGGTGTTAGTCAGTCTGTGCGCGGAAACACGGTAAAACCAGTTTCTGAGGGAGACAAACTGTGGCAGCTGTGGAAGGAAATGAATCCGTTTAACAGGCGATTCCTGAAAATCGAATCACCGGTGAGGGAAGGGCAGAGTATTCTAGGACGTGGGAGCCTGGTTTAGATTAAAAGGGGGCGGGGGCGTGTGGGAGGGGGGGGGAGGGGGGGGGGGGGGGACTGGCAGGCCAGCTCAATTTGTGCGTGAAAACTATAAATCCTTCAAGGAAGGGGATAGATTTGACGGTTTTGGAAAAAATGCACCAGTTTATCATGTATATCCTGTAAGCGGTACAACCAGTGAGTAGAGGGCGGAGTGTTCGAGGGGGTGGGGGTGGGGTGGAGGGGTGGGGACGGGGGGGGGGGGGGGGGATGAGGGGGGTGGCAGAGGGAGGGGGGGGAAGGTGGGGGGGGGGGAAGGGGGGGAAGGTCTTCAAGTGGCACAGATGTAGGGGTTTGCCACACGTGTGATACTGGGTATAGGTGATGGCGCGAGTGGTGGGGAAGGAGGGGGCGTTCGGGGCGGGCGAGGGGCCGTGGGAAACAGCGGCATTGATAGCTCTACAAATATATGAGGTGATGTCCAGTGCGTGAGGTTGTTTATTACTCTGGCGGATTTCGATATTTGCTGGGGCGTTTGAGCAAGGTAGAGCGAGAAAAAATACCGAAAAAGGGGGGGGGGGGGGGGGGGAAGGGAAGGGTTTTGAAAGGGTTTAGGTCACATAAAAGATTCAAATACACTCCGGCTGTGATATTAAAGATTTGGACTCTGATCGCGCGCACTAATCATGTATGTAGGGGCTTGTTATACGCGTGGTTCAGGTCAAGGCGATCATGCGGGTGGTGGGGAAGGAGGTGGCGTTGGCGAGGGAGGTGATGGGGGGGGGGGGGGGTAACGAAAACTACGTCATCGATTTTCAGAATGATTATAGCGGGATATCAACTGCGTAGAGGTGTTTAGTACTCTGGCCGGTTTCGATATAAAGTGGGGCGTTTGAACAGTCTGGGCGGAAAAAAGAAATGGCGGGGAGGGGGGGGGGCGGGAGGGAGGAGGGCGGAAACGAGCTGGAGCCACGGCATGGATAACTATGAAGATAATGAGATGATACCAGCTGGCTGGTAGTGTTTACTACCCTGGTACAATTTGATTTTAGATGGGGCGTTTGAACAAAAGGGGTCGTTGGAGGGGGGGGAGGGTTGGGGCTTTTGAAAAAGGGGGGTTGGGGAAAGGGGGGGGGGGGCGGCACATTTCAAGATGTGCGCGGGAACTATAAACCCTTAAAGGGGAGAAATCTGACGGTTGTAGTAAGAAGACGTCCCTATTGATCACCTGCCTCTGGGTAGTAGTGTTTACTATTCTAAAAGGTTTGATGGTAGATGCAGTATGCAAACGGGTGTTTAGGTGTAGTAAACAACGTGTTAAATCTAATTTTTTGTGTTTTTTACATTGTCCACATATATTTTTCAATCTATAGGTACAATAATTTAAGCCTGGTTTTGATCATAAGGGAGCAGGGTTGGAGGGAGGCAGGAAAGGGAAAGGGGGGGGGGGGGGGGGGGGGGGAAAGGGGGGGGGGGAGGGAAAGGGGGGGGGGGGAAGGGAATAAGGGGGGGGGAAGGGAAAGGGGGGGGGGGAAGAAAAGGGGGGGGGGGGGGGCGAGCCAGCTCAATTTGTGCGTTGAAACTATCATGCGGGGGGGGTGTTGTGGCGGGGTGAGGCGGGAGGGGCTGCATAATCTGCCCGTGGAGACCATACATTTTTTTCAGGAGATAAATGTGACGGCTTTGGAAAGAATGCACTAGTTCATCGTGTATATTCTGTATGTCGTACAATCAGTGAGTAGAGGGTGGAGTGTTCGAAGGGGTCGGGGTGGAATGGGGTGGGGGGAGTGGGGAGGTGAAGGGGAGGTGGGGAGGGACTTAGGTGGCATAGATGTAGGGGCTTTCTATAGGTGTGGTGCTAGGTCTAGGCGATTTCGCGGGTGGTAGGGGCGGGTGGTAGGGAAAGAGGGGGCGTTCGCGGCGGGGGTGCTAAAGGAGGCGGGTGGGGGAAAAAACAAAGGCATGGATAAGTGTAGCAAGATAATGGGGTGATATCTAGTGCGTGAAGTGTTTATTACTCTGGCGGCCCTCGATATTATTAGGTGGGGGGCTTGAGCAAGAAAGGACGAGAAAAGAAGAGAGAAAAAAAATGAGGGAGGGAGAGGGTTTTCAGGAGATTTAAGTAACTTACATCTTTGGATTACACTCCGCCTGTGTGATCAAGGATTTGTGGGGGCTTGTTATACGCGTGGTGCTAGGTATAAGCAATTAGTCTCGTGGTGGGAAAGGAGGGGGAGTTGGAGGGGGGGGTGAGGGTGGAGAGTGGGGGGGGAGAATGAAAACTACGTCATGGATGGTGAGGAAGAATATTACGTGATATCAGCTGTGTAGAAGTGTTTATTACTGTGGCCTATTCGTATTTTAAGTGGGGCGTTTAAACAAACTGAGTGGAAAAAAAAAGAAAAATATTGTCTGAAATGTACGATTTCACGCCCCTAATTTTTACCGTGCCGATGTGGGGCTCTGAGGTCGCCTACTTTATGACGGAAATACACCTTACAAAAACAGCAGGCGAGCTGAGCATGCGATGTCACCACTATTGAGCCAGAGGGTGACATAACTTCGTTAGGCAAATGCTACTGCGTTTGGTATATCCTTCATGAGGACACACAACCCGTAATACGCGCGATCGGAGAATAACACACCGCTTGCAAAGATGAGTTTCCGAAAAATGTAATATTCACATATTTCATAAATTACTGTGCATGTGCGACAATCTCGACGATGATATCATAGTTGTGTTCCACCGCTACGTATGAAACTTTGACTGACAACAATCGCGACCGAATTTATTTGCTAATACCGTTGGATCCCCATTTTTTTTCGGTGTTTCGCAGTCCTGACCATTAATTCGGTAAAATTTCGCATGGGGCAGTACTCCAACTTTCACCAACTAAAACCACAGCCGAATGTTCGATACGGCGCTTGCCAAGTTTACCCCGCCAGAGTCGTCAGCGGCAGCAATGTCGTTTAACGCCTTATTCAACTCTCGTGCTTCCACGAAGATCACTTTTCCCGAAAATATGGTAAACCCCACACCTAATTACGACACGATGTCGAGCGAGTAAGTTACAAAGTCGGGATGTCGTTACCTCAGCTCGCGACGACCCATATTTTTACGTGTGCACTTTCGTGATTTTTTTCCGTACCATAATATATATATATATTTTCCTTCCAAAACCGTCAGATTTATCCCCTTAAAACGATATATAGCATACATGCACAAATTGCCCCCCCTTTCCCCCCCTCTCCAACCCCGCTCGCTTTTGATCAAAACCAGGCCCCCACGTCCTTCAAAACTCCGCCCCCCCCCTCACCGGTTAGTCGACTTACAAGATCCACTGAATAAAACGATATAATTCCCTTCACAGCTGTCAGATTTTGTTCCCCTCAGAAACGGGTTTTATAGTTTTCGCGCACAGACTGACTAAAATCATCCTGTTGACCCTGATAGCTACACTGTAGTTGTAAGGGGAGTCGCCGACCTATATCCTTAATGAGGATACTCAACTCGTAATACGCGCGATCGGACTATCATACAGCTCGCAAAGATGAGTTTCGACGAAATCTTCGATCTCACAGCTGGAGTGTATGTTCATTTTTTATAATATGAATCATTGGTGGTGTCCGGGGAAGCCAGCCGATGATTCAGAACTGGCATTGATCTGATTTTTCCAACCACACACCAAATATATTGCCACTTACCTCTGCACGACCACGTGCGAGTTCTCGGATACTTCCCGGAACCAAGCAAGATCAACATCAACCATGCACAGGGGTAATCTGTACATACCTCGCGATCGTCGGTTGTCTGCTCTGTACCCGTAAGGTCTACGTGTTCGTGGTTGGAAGAGAGTCGGGGAACACGTTTCGAAGCAAACATCGATCGAAAATCCTGCACTGCAAGAAACAGCCAACTTCTAAGAAGGGCGTTGTTCACGTCTGTTTGACACGTAATACGCGCGATCGGAGTATCACACACAGCTTTGAAAGATAGATGAGCTTCGACAAAATATTTTACCTCACAGCCAGGGAGTTTTCTTTACTTTTATAATATACTCCGTAATACATGCCACAAGCAGCAGCGAACCGTGACGAGTTTTGAAGCAATACGAGGTATAGTCTACAGCGTATCATGCAAACATCTACGGGTAAGAAATGCTGGTGAGACAACAATTACTAAACGCCTGGCGACGTGACCACCTGCACCCGTCAGATGTCTATGGTACCATGGGGTGGCCACTACTGCCGTCAGGATGCCACAACAATAATCGAGTTCGAGTTATACTTGTTAACAATACTACAATGTCTGCACATCAAACGACGCACGGTGGTTCTGACTCATCTGCTGCTGCTAGATATATCGACTACGCGCGACGACGTGGTCACCCGCGCGCGTGGAGTTAGGGAAAATGACCCATCAGCTACATACATTTGGCGGCTTCAGAACACACCGTTCCACGTGCTGGCCATAGCTGCTGATTAGGACTGTTGTGTTCGAGCTAACCGCACCCTACACGGCCATCCCAGCCTCAACAAACCAACTTTTACAGGAGTATTATTCTTCGCTTCGTGCTCAAGATGAGCCAACAACACCAGTCGAGACTATAGCCTATACTACCATTTCTGGCATTCCCAAGGTCAATTTCAAATACTAGGAGAAACAGACCATAGTTCGCGTAAAGATTCTGCAACACAAGAGCGGTGTTCTCGCCACATTGCTGACATGTTCGACTCATATCAAGGTCAACATCATACGCGCTAACCGGTACTACTCTGAAACATGTCGCTACGTATTGCGGGTTCCTAAGTCTTTGTTTACGAAGAAGACGGAATGCTGGACACTGACTACCAAGAGCTCTTCTTGTAGGGACTGCGAACGGTAAAAGTGAACCCGCACTGCTGAACCAACGTCCGAGAGAGACAACTGATGCACGAGAGTTCTCACCTGCTTCTGTGACTTATAGAATACCGATGAACCTTGTTGTAGACGGTTGAAGAATAGGGGGTTGAAATTAGTTGTGGGGTGGACAGGCCACAAGCAATCGTCGCGTGATGGACATGCAAGGTAGATCGATTTTTGGATTCCACCGCCATGCGGCGTAACTCGGCGGAACTATTAATAGTGAATTGTAGTTATCTAAACCCATGCTATTATCAACTTAAACAACGTAAACACGAGGGGAATAGATGGAAGAGTCACGGCAGAATATCATGACACGGCCTGCCAGATTGCGCTGCATGTCGGGGAACTTCAACGAATAGAGTTGCTCCCTGGTGTCCGGGAAACACGTCGACTTTGCCCACCATCACATAGCAATATCAACCCACCATATCAAGCAAACAGCTAGCTGCAGCCGTTTTCTGCTTAAACTATTTTCGCAAGACTTCCAATAGACAAGCAATCTATTATTGGAAGAGGAAGATCGTGTACCAGTGGCCCTTGTATGGCATCAGTTGAATAGACTATGTGTTGGCTCCCCGCAAACACGCCCTCTATAAAGCATCTTGCGGCAGATGTGCAATATTTACAGTGACAGTGTGCGAATTGATGCCAGTCCCGGTTCATCGTGCATGTATTGCCGGTTGGGTCATCCCATCGACGTAGAGATAACGTTTTTCCTTTACTACACAGACAGACTGACCATTTTCGACGGACACCGTCGGTATGGACTGAAAAATGCACTGCTGTTGTACTCGACCGGGCAGAAAGCTATACTCTACCTCGCAAAATCTGTCCGACCACTCGTTGATTTTTTCTGCGTTAGTCTTAGACATGCTTCGTACTCCACATTCAATCGTACTGTTGAAAGTGGAAGGGATTACCTAACCGAAGGTCGCACAAGTTGTAAGCTACTACAACCCTACAGTGGAATTTCGGTGGCCATGTGTTTGTAGGCAGAGGGGTATCCCTCTGGCGCGATTCATGCCATGGTGGCGTATGGCCGCAATCGTTAAACCGACTCCACAACGCCGAGTAATCTCCCGTACTCCTTTTGTTAAACACCTAGACTAGATCTGCGAGACCACGCACGTGACTAAGCCACGTGTGTTTTGGTGCCTTACGCCAGCTTCTCTCGATCGATGTACGAAGCGATTCCCGTGGAATTTGTCTGTCATCTTATCGCAATTGACTGGCCAGTTGGTTCTTCAGGCGAGGCTACTGCTGTTCATAATTGTCAGATGCTTGTGCGTCTTGAATGTGTTCTACACAATCCGGGTAATGTGTCACATACGGTGCACAATGATATAACAGGGACCTTTGAGCCCATCGATGCGTTCGAGGGGACATTAAAGCATGATCGAAACCAGCACATAATTCGTTCCTTGCTTAAACGGCTGCTGTTTAAATGGATCCCCCTCTGCCATATGATCTTCCGTCCATACTCCAAACATCAGTGGCAAAAACAATACGCACTGGACAGCCTCCACCCCCTCGATCAGCTCCATCGTCCAAGTACTCCTAGACAAAAATGCACAGAGTAATTGTACGATATGGACATATCCCAACCAACCTCTTCAAAAACATACGAGATGTACATTTTCGTACCATGTCGATGTCCCTATTACGCGTGCCAGAGACCGCCCCACGAAACTTGGGAAAACAATGGAAACAACGATGGTAGGAGCTGTCGTCCCTTTTCCCACCGCCCAGCCACGCCCATCAAACAACATCAAACAAGCCACACGGTGTACAACGCCGGTGTATGTAGCGCTTGGACGCCCTGTGTTTCATCCTCCATTGAGATAATCAAATATAGCGGTCGCGCAGCTAACACAGTGACAATCCACCTCAGCAGCCGTGAATGCACCGGGAACCGCGAGACAACCGGCGCGATACTTTGTCAGGCCCTCCACATGCGGATCGTTCTCTGCCGAATACGCGATCATACCAACACATATCCCAGGATGCACGACCGCGACAAGCGCGGGATAGAGGTTGCTGGAATATCCACGCCGATGCTGTGGCGCGATTTTTTCTGGCGTTTGCACCGGACCGCAGTTCCATATGGTGCTGCATTCTGACGTCTAGCGCCTTGGGAAATCTAGAACTGTACCGTCTCGGTGAGCCCGTTATACACTGGCGTCGTATTCTCGCTCGACACACGAACGTACACGTAGTCGGCGTCATTTTGCGTAGGCGCTTCAGGCGCAGCGGGTTCGGTCTCGGCAACCATCGTATTTTTGACGGTCTAATAGCCACTAGCTCGAGGGGTGGCAAACGCAGGGGCCACACTACAGTTCTCGGCTCCGGGAATGCTAAGCGGGACCGTTTGTGGATCCAACTGTATGGGGGTCCGGCCGTGGCCTTGCCAATGGACGCCTTTCTCCACCTCACCAGCTTCTCCTTGGGGGCAGTCCCACTGCTTATGTCTCCGATTGCCACACTCGCAACACTCCATGTTGTCTTACCGTTCTACTTTCACACCAGCAGAAATTGCATTCCCGCGAGAGTCGGGCGCGTCATCAGCAATTATTAGCGACTTAATCCTCGCAGCATCAATCAACCCAGCGTAACGCCGTTGTTCGGTTTGCCAACGTTAAGCATCATTGGCCTCAATAACAGCTTGGTCCCGTTTCCGCTTCGCAATTATTTTGAAAAACGCGTCTAGATTATGCGTTACGAGCTCTAATGAAAGTCATGTTTTCAAGATTCCCGTCGCTATTGCCTCAACCCACACTTTTCTATGTTTTGCGAAAGATTCCCGTCGCTATTGCCTCAACCCACACTTTTCTTTTTTTTGCGTATACTGCTGCCCGTCAGGCCTCACCACCTCCGTGAGGCCGCTGTCAGGAAGGTATCTCTGTACGACACGTTTTTGCATAAACATATCCGCACGCTCGCATCCAATCTCACCACATCAATTTTCTTGCTGCGTAGATCCTCGTCACTCGTCTGCTGTATGTCAACGCCAGCAAATATTTTGAGCCCTTGCATTAGCTCTTGCTCGGAGCGGTCGATTAAGGGCTTTTACCGTGGAAGATCCTATCCGCCATGATAACTTGCGTAGGGTTTTTCCGGCTCTTGCCTCCACGCGAGAACCAGGTAAATACCATATTTGGTTTCGATGTGCATCTACAGCACGTACTCCATGTAGGCAACAAGAAATTCACGTACCTCTATAAAGGTATAACGTCACCAACCAACCGAGGTGGTATGTCTCCTCCTATCGTCACCTCGACTTCCGGCTTCAGCCTACCACGGGCACGGCTTCCACCTCTCCTGTTGCCCCTACTTGCAGAATATAACCCGCCAGCCCCCTGCGCTAGCCCTCCGCTCGCTTATGAAGGGTTTGCTTCCATGGCTTTGCCTGGTGTCCAGCTCAAACAAAAAGACACTGCTTTTCGGTTTCCAAGAAGCAAACTGGTCATTTTTGGGGAATTATGAACAATATACGCTCCTTAATTTAATTGTACCTACTGGCGCGAACCGCGGGCCCCTCAGTATCAGCTTCGTGGACTTCCGCTCGTATTCTAGCCATACGGTTTTATCAACGACTGAGCTGTCCGTTCGTTATCGCACGAGGAAATGACATGCCATCGGCCATGGACTCTCCCGTTCGTATCACAAGATCTCAAGGGCTCACGCGAGACACGCCAATAACGGCAGTAGAGCTCCGAAACAAAATTTATCCCACGATTCTATACATTTACGGTTAATAGCACAAGGATATGACCAAAGGGTACAGTTTCCGGTAAATTCTAGATAGCACAGGTCGCTGATGGCTCTACTGGACAACAACAACCCCATGAGCGGTGACGCGTTGTCAACCGATGCCCTGTGACCGCCGTTGCTCACGTTGCAACCTGACGAATGTGTGTGCGGTGTCAATGATGCGTACCAGCGCAGAGAGAGAGAGTTCTTTATCAACTTGACTTAGGCCGCCAGCACCTTTAACGTATTGTCGTGTAGCTTTCTGTGACCTTGAAATATTGTAAGCAGTCGTTGCATTCATTCAAGATTTGAGGTTCATTGCGGCCTTTTTGTTTCGCCGTTCTGTTTGCAGAGATAAACGACTGAGACCTATAATTTACAATCGCTGTAGACGACGCAAGCTTGTTCGTGTGGCGGCTAGCCCCCATGCCGTATAGACAGGGATCTAATACAATAATATTGCCGTACCACCAAACACACAGGAGCCAGTATCTGATTGTGAAAGGCCCACGCATGACCCACGCGGGCGGTAGCTTTGTCACAGACATTTGAAAAAACGAACATGACGTGTGAGCCGTAGTTTGCTGTTACAGACGCCACTCGTCCATATATACGGGCGGTATTATTCCATCGTGTCATGATCATCACCGACTGCCTCCGGTGAGGCAACCTGTTAACCTCAAAATGCCTCAAACACATATTAATGCGTTCTTCCACATTACATACAGGAAACCCAAATATCTGCAGTAACAGTATGTTAAACATTAAGTACCACGATCAGACCCCCTACTCCGTGCAGGATACGATAGGTCCCGAGTAACTCGACAAAAGAATACACAAGGTAGAACGGCACATACATCCCAAATACCACCAAAATTCCTATTACAAGGAAAATTTGGTAATCTCAAGATCCGTGACCAATGATAGCCAAGTATAGATATATACTACGGCAAAAAAAAGAAAAAATATATATTGGGAATATTCACCTTAGGTCGTCCCCGAACATAACCTTGGTCAGTGAAACGTCAGCACAATCGATGTCCATTGCCAGAGCTGTCGAACCTATCAACACAGTTGAATGCATGCTACGGAAGGTGCACAAGATGTGGTTATGAGTTCCCCAGGTAAAACAGCAATCAATCGCAATACCAAAATTAGATAATGACAGGTTCAGCGTTAATCTCCCACATGAACGATGACAGCAAATCAGACCCAGGCTACGGTAGGGGGGTCCGTTTTCGGGCCTTGAATTTCAGTGGCTAGGGGTCACTCGCCCTTCGTTCTTTTGCGATCTTACGTTTTCTTCATGTTTTATATTGACGAAATGAATCCGCAATGCGAAGGTAATCTAAGCTGCTCCAAAACAACTGCCTAAACCGTTTTCATCCGCGAGGTACAGAGTCACTCGTGCGAGTGGCTCAAACACACCAGTGAAAACGGGGGGACCCCCCCCACCGTAGCCTTGGTCATCACTAGGAAAACAACACATCATTGATCAAGTGAAAACGTAATTTGTAAAACCTTCGACTAAATCGCGAACACCGTCTTCACAAAAAAATCTCATTCACCAATTCAACGATTCCGGTCCCCTTTTTATTACCCTGCAAGAGAGAGCAACTTACCTGATTTTTTCAAGTGATTAAAGTTCGGTCCGGGCTGGGTTGGGCCGATGTGAAAATTATCTTCGGTCGACACGGTCCGAGCGGAGAAATTTGAAAAAATGGTTTCCCGGCCGGGCAGAGCCAAAATACGTTACATACGATGGGTCAGGCCGGGCAGAGGCAAGGTGTTCGGAAATTTGATCATCCGGGCCGGGCCGCCGTCCATCATCCAACATGTTGACGAGCCGAGCGGGGCAGCGGCCCACCCACTTGAAGTTTGTTTGGTCGTGCCGGGCCGCGGCCGATGAGATGTGCGCTTGATACGGGCCGCTGTACCCAGCTTATTATGTGGCGGCGCACGAGTTGTCACAGGCCGGCCCGGATCGCGGCCCATAAAATATGGTGCGCCGTAGTTACTACCACGAAGAGACGTCGACGTCCTCCCTTGGCGTTAGGCGGCCAAGTGACGTTCACGGGCCCAGATGCGGACGTCCGCGTTAATGATCTGTGTCAAAATGGCGCAGGAGAGCGGTGCACGGTTGCGGAGCGAAAATCTGGAATACCAAGCGAGGAACACGGTTGGATTCGATACTCGTGATACTGTTAATACATCGTGCAAACAGGAACGAAACTGAAAACAAGTTTACAAATATACGAAATTCTGCCTTTTTGCACGACACCGCTGTGCTGTGAACAAAAAGCGTAAATTAAATACACGACAGGGCGCGAACAAAACAAAAATACAACATGCTCTCAGCAACTGCGTACTCCGTCCCACAAATGACCTTGACGAAAGGACAGCTGCAAATCCAAACTTGGCAATTCACGTTTCACCAGCACCGTTCTCAAGACTTCATGCCCCACATCCTCCCTGCGCCAGCAACAGCCTGCGCTTTAGCCGCAAGGATTCGTAGAGCTTTCGCGCGTACGTCCTCCGTATCTGGGTGTTCGTCAAGGAGCACGCCTGATTGGCTAAAGGCCTCAACGAGAGAAAAAACACCCTTTTCAAACAGCGTCATGAAGCGCAGGGCGAGGGTAGGCACTTTGATGTGTGTGTCCCGGCATTTGACCGTGTGGTAGCGGAAATAATGGAAAGGTTGGACGACTTTTCTATCTGTGTCAAACCCTTGTAGCCTTGCAGGCAATCTTGATCGCGTTCTGTGTCGGACGAATTAGGAGGATTTTGATTCGAGAACGGGTATAAAAAAACAAAGAAAATGTGTGAATCACAAGGTGTTAGTATTCTATCAAGTCTTCTACACGCCGCCCATATATCATGGTGTTTTATATATAATAATATGTCGGGGTGGTCCTTATCCAAGGCATGCCCAGCCTTACTTTGCTCTGTCCAAGCTCCTATCTTTACGCTCCCCGTCCTGGCGATGCCCCTCCTCTGCTTCGCAAGCGAGAAAATCGAAAATACAAACATGCATGGAAATATATACGCACATTGAACGAATGTTAAAAATATTATTAACAAACAAATGTTTCCGAGTGCAATGCTCTCTATTAGGCCTCACGTCCTCCAAACCTCGGCCCTCCCCTCACTGGTTATACGGTTTGCACGATACACTTGATATAGCTGATGCTTTTCCCTCCGCAGCTGTCAGATTTTGTCCCCTAAACAATGGGCTGAACAGTTTCCGCGCGCAGACTGACTAACATCACCCTGTTGACCCTGATAGCCACACTGTAGTTGCAAGGGGAGTCGCCGACCTATATTCTTAATGCGGACACACAACCCGTAACACACGCGCGATCGGAGTATCACACACAGTTCGTAAAATGGTTGGTTTCGACACAATAATCTTCGATCTCACTGCTAGCTGGATTGTACTTCATTTTTCAAATAATCCGCAAGTATCGTCGATTCCATAACATGTCGGAACGCCATCAACGCTATCAATACGTTTTTATCCCAACGTACATCATTATCAGCAGTATACGGCGATTCAGTTAAAACCGACGACCTGCAATATTTTGCAGGGCACATCATTCAGCACCACGTTCCAGCAGTGAGTCAGTAGCACGATAAACCACGCTGTATTCCAACACAACGCGAATTACTGGCAACACGGGTTGATCACTTCTGCACCGCTCATCAAGCATAGACCTCAAGCGGCATGCTTAAATGTTTAGCATTGCTCGGCATATGAGCGAGATAGTACCTCAACACTACCTTCAATTTTGCAGTACATTGACTCATGCAATTTTCGTACGGCTGTACTTTGCGTTCGTGTCACCATGCAACATGCATGTTTGTGTGTGCATTCATTCAATATTTCACCTTCATTTATGAAACTCAACTCCGACTTGTTTACCATGCCCGAGAGTTGAGCCAGGTAGACACAACATGGAATAAGACATGTATGTTCCTCCTTCGGTACGTTACTCCCTCAGTACGTCCAATGTCGATCGCACAACCGAGTGTATTTACTAAGCATATATGTCTGTGAACCGTGGCTTTGACACTCGAGGCTCCAAATTACAGGACACGCTCCACTCTCAACAATTCGCCATATGCGGGGGATTGGGGGGGGAGGGGGCAAGGGGGGGGGGTTGTCATTCTCAAATATTCGTTCATTTATTTGAGAGAAAAAATAGTTTGGAAAAGGAAGCCCAGGCAGATGTGTAAAAATTGCGGTAAACAACCTTACCAACCCATTACGTATGGTATTTCGTACATACCGTCTGCATGATCGCTTCCCAACCTATGCTAAACGAAGTATGACTAACGAGGTAACGTAATTGAGCGCGTGTATACCAAGTATGACTAACGAGGTAACGTAATTGAGCGCATGTATACCAAGCGTTCCTAAAAAATTGACGATTCGCATCCCTTCCTCTAATGCTCAATGGCGGAGACAGTACATGGCCACATACATCATCTCGCATGCTGTATTTGGCAGTACATATCTCTTTCGTATAGTTAGCGATGTCAGAAAAAAATGGTAACTGTATGATGGTGGTGAAAAACAGTGCATGACCACATCACGTAGCCTGTTGTGTTTGATAATACGAATCTCTTTCTTATAATTTGCGATGTCAGAAAATAATGGTAACTACAATTATTCTATAAAATATTTCAGCTTTCGATCCATGTATCATACAACAACAACTTATGAAGATTTACACACGTTTTTTACTACACTTAAACACTGGGTTGCATGCTGCATCGAACATGAAACCTTCTAGAATATTGAACATTACAAGCCAGATGATATAAAGGGATGTCTTATCGCTTCAATCGTCAGGTTTGTCCCCTTTGAGAATTTATAGTTTCCGCGCACATATTGAAATGTCCCCCCCCCCGCCCCCCCCCCCCCTCCCCTCCCCCTCCCCTGACCCCTCTTGTTCATGAAAAACACCCCCCCCCCCCCCCCCCCCCCCCCCGTCCGCCCCCCCTGTCCCCCAATCCCCCCCCCTTCCGCCTAGTTTGCCCCAACGCCCCACTCACAATCGAAATCGGCCAGAGTAATAAACACCTATACGCAGTTGATATCACGTCATTATATTTCTGACCATCCATGACGTAGTTTTCAATTATTTTTCCCCCGACCCCCCCCCACTCCAACGCCCCCCTTTTTCCAACCACCCGCACGATCGCCTAGGCCTAGCACCACGCGTACACCAAGCCCCTACATATCTTTGACCTCACAGCCGAAGTGTATTTAAATATTATTTGTGACCTAAACCTGCTAAAAAATCTCCCTCCCCCCCCCCGCCCCCCCCCCTCTCGCTCTCCCTTACTCAAACGCCCCAGTAAATATCGAAATCCGCCAGATTAGTAAACACTTCACGCACAGGATATCACCTCATTATCTTTCGAGAGCCATCCATGCCGCTGCTTCCCCCCCCCCCCCCCCGCCCCGAACACCCCCTTCTTCCCCATCACCCACACCATCGCCTAGACCTAGCACCACACGTATGACAAACCCCTCACCTAAAACCCTTCCTCTCCCCCCCCCCCCCCCCCCCCCCCGCCCCCTCCCCCGCCCCCTCCACCCCCACACCCCACCTTCCCCCCCCCCAACCCATCCCAACCCCACCCCCTCGAACACTCCACCCTCTTTCTGCTCACTGATCGTACGACTTACCCCAGGATATACATGATAAACTGATGCATCATTTCCAAAAACGTCACATTTATCCCCTCAAAATAATGTATCGTTTCCACGCTTATATTGAGCTGCCCCACACGCCCCACCCCCGCCCCAACCCCCCCCTCGAAGCGGCAGCTCTCTCAGGGAAATCACTCCCTGTTGACATAAGTGGTCTGTTTTATCGTTTCTACTGCAACGGTGGCTGAGCTAGATATACTCTTGACACCGCTGCTCTCGTGCTTAGGCGATGCCCCGTTCAAAAAAAAATATCATCAAGTTGGTGTCAGGACATTTTTTGTGATCGCTTCAGCGGTAGATCATTCAACAGCTATCGCGCTGAGCAGTTGTTTAGCCAGAGCAAAAGAGCGTGGCGAATTGATCTCTCAGAAAACAAGCGTCCAAGGTTCCTGTACGGCCGTTTTTCTTTTCTACTACTACACGGTGTTTGCATGCGTAATGGTACCAAGGCCAGTTATTCTACAGAGTAATTCTGGAACTGCCTTCAACCTGGCTTCTGAGAAGCCAAGGCTAAGCTGGGCTGGTTATCCTCATTTTTTCTACAGGGTTTTCACCACTCGCACGAGTGACTCCGTACATCTCTGCCGAAACTTCCTCAGGCGATTTTAATCCTGCAATATGAGGCTAACAATGGACCGTTGATATTTTACACCGATATTAGGTCATCACGAACGCTTACAGCCCAAAACGAACAGGACTCTCGCGCGAATGGCCCGAAGCCAATGCCAAAGACAGTAACTCAAACTGGACGCCGTTGCTGTCACTGTCTTTGCTACACTCCACAGACCGTGTCTCATGAAGGCCTCGCGCGGTCGGGCTAACCCCACCTACCCCCCACATGCAAATTTCAAAATTATACCTCCTCGTTTTGTTATTTTTTTCCCCACCCGCACAACTGTCCTTGTCGGAGTATTGTAGCACAATCATTTCCCAAGTTTTCTGCCTTCATATATTTGTGTACTCGTAGCGTGTACTCGGTGTTGTCTATTGATTGAACATTTGACGACTTCTCTTGCCCAACCTTTTTGTATTTATTTCATACGAAATCATATCGCCTACTCAATAACATGTCCTCGAGGTCATACACGTCCTAGTTAGAAAGGGTGCAAGGGTTCGGGGCTGATAGATTAGCTTTTGGCGGCGGGGCCGAAAACAGGGAGCGAGAAACTGTGGTCTGCGTATGTTGAAAGTTATAACACACAATTTTGTACCTAAAGCTCTGATAAATATTTTGCTGTTTTATTTCATATGTCCTGATTTTCATCCAACTCATCGATGTTCTCGACGCCAGGTTTCCCACCGTCCTCGACCTGGTGTGGGTATGAGACGTTGTTCGGATGTCTATTGCACAATTCGGGAGTCATACCGTATTCAGCACAGCAACAAGTCAATCAAATACTCTACAAGAATCACGCGGATGACTGCACGGTCCATGTCTTTGGGATACGTTGCTTATATTGTGTCTGAAGTCGACGATACCTTGATTCAATATAGGAGGCAGAAGTAAATGACCGCGTGAAACATGCTGGGGATGGTATGGTCGGTATTCGCTTCCTCACACGGTCTAGCCCACATGAGCGCTGCATAACAATGTCTTTGTTCCATGTTGAAGGAATCTTTGGAGTTGCGGAATGAAGGAAACACGCTGTAAGCGGTATGGTAAACGTTGTTCACAAGGTCTGCTGCCGTCATGGTTGCTCATCGAAAGCGAATTAAAATGTTAAAGACCGCTAGAAGGGTACGCACGGTAGGCGTCTTTTCAATGAAGGTGTGATCAACGTTGCTTACACGCGCTCCTCACACCATTGCTGCACGACGTATGCCTTCCTTCAATATCGAAGGCTGCATGAACCCTGCGTACTGCCCGCGGCATGCTAAGAATGATATATTCCGGGCTTTCCGTGAACGTTTCTCACGTAGAACTCTTACAAAACAACCTGTCTGGGGTTTACTGGTGGGCGGTGGGCCAACCGCTCGCCCCGATCATAGATCAGTGCCTTCGGCAGTCCAATCATCAACTTCAAAGCATGGTGCAGCGTTGTTGGTTGCCAGACGTTTTCGAGTTGAGAACTCGTCGGTGAGCAACTTTCGCACTTTGACCGAAGTCAAAATTGAGACACATCCCGGGAGTGCACAACTGCCGACACCAACCTGTGGAAATATCCTTCGTACGTACGTCCATCTACGGGAAATATCCCTTATGGATAACGTTTCTTTGATTTTTGAAGTAAGAACTGGTAGTCGGCATATCCACGGATAAGCAGAATAGATACGACCCAGGAACGGGGTAAATCGTTGAGAAAAAAACACTTTTTTCCCCAACAATCCCTCAACCACAGAGGTTTTGGTTGACGTCGAATTGACCCACACCTAGTATAGCAAAGCGGCAACGAGCGTTAAATAGCTTTAAATATGACAGAGCATGTAATCAACTCGGTGTACGATCACTGGTTACAGTATGTACCGTTGCTGAACACTTGGCGATAAGACAACCTTCATCCGTCCGACGGATACGGTATCTTTAGATAGCCGCTCTCGTCATGATGCTACAACAAAAACGAGTTTGACTTTATACTTGATACCAATTCTTATGTGTCGGCATATTTACCAATTTCCAACGGTGGTTTTGACTGTTACACTGTTATGCAAGTCGTATGCGCGCGAAGGCGTGGTCACCGTCGTGCAGTGATAGAAACTGACTCACCGCTTATATGCATTTGCCCATGTCATAGGATACGTTGCCCCTTGTTGGCCACATCTGCTAAGGGGAAGGTTATAGAAATACAATTGATATGTCGAATTTTTAAGCAAGCGGTATGCTGCTATAATACGAGGACAACGAGCAGATACTCTAGCCATTACACATCTCCTGCTGGTCGAAATTCGTTGGTCTCAAACAGGGATGACTCGCTCGAAGAGAGGCAAAATCGGCAATATTCAGCATGGCCTTGCTTTGCTTGAGGTGATGCAGAAGAGGTGGTGTTAACCTGAATAGTTTTAATCACCCACGGGTAGTACAGGGTGCACCTTCTCGGCCAAAGGATTTCGATTGACTCTTCTCATCAAGTATGGTACCGCCGCTTATTAGTGTCCTTCACCAAAAGGATTTTCCAAAAGACTACCCAAATCAGGTGTTGGTCGGGTCGCCTCGAACAAACGTCTTCGAAGTCATCGTTCGGCAGTACGTTTGGACCTCCTCATGCCCGGAAACCTCATACACTCCTTCCGTGGGATGACGCTTTACACGGGGATGAGATAGGGTTTACTAACCGTGCTGCGGTAGTGATCCGCCAATGGGGTTGGCGTCTCCTAGGATGATGAACTCAACACCCCTCCCAACATATGATCTTTTGACAAAGAAAGAGAGTGCTGCTCAATGAAGCAATCGCACGGCCTAGGCGTCGCGTTCTTCGATGACGGTAGCGATTTTGTGTACATATTTGACTGAAACGCGTTGCTAGAAAAATAGAAATCGTAAGGGATTCAACACGTTTCCGAAATATGTTCAATGTATTGAATCCATAGGCCATCGGACGTTTGATCTTGTTTTTCTTCTCGATGTTTTTCAAAATCAGATTAAATAAATTGTTTAGAGTGAGAGATGTAGCGGCCGAGTATTGAATCTTTTGGAAAGACCGGTGCACTTGGGATGAAGTCTGAGTCATGAAAACCCACGATCGGAATTATGACGACTGCGGGTTGTAAGCCCCGTTATGCAGGAGACGGTCAGCAAGAACCCGTTCTACCTCTACGGCAGCACGCGTCTCACGGTTTGGTTAGCAACCCATGACCGCCTTGAAAACTTTTTATGGGCCATATCTGCCTTGTACACTCAGGTGCTCTAAGGTGTTTCTGATATTATATTCCCAAGAACTCTGGGTAAATCTGATATCGCTTGCAACAAACATTGGTCGAGCTTCTTGCTGCCATGTCTTCTAGAAAATACCACACGGTACATTTGTTGTCCCAATCGGTGTTCACGTTGACCGATACTTGCTTTCGGTGACTTTTCCGTGATGTTGACGCCAACAACAAAGGCTTTTGCTGCCGTGGGCTGATTTCAACATTGTTTTATCCAGCACACCTTCTCCTTGACATGATAGGTAAACAAAGGCTTTGTGTTGTTGTGGTCGTTACTCTGAGATACTTTTTTGCGTTATATCACACATGTGTATGTGTGTATTTCTTGGACGTCGAGCACTTGTAGAACTAGAATACATTGTCATTTTTTTTTTAAACACCAATGCTTGATTGCGAACGCGGACAGCCTTCTTCTCTTTTTCGTCGGAGTAATGTGGTTATTCATTTTGAGATACAATCATATGTTGTCGTCGATACCATCTAGTTAATCTCTTACCAGTATTCGAGAAGAAGATGGCTGTTGCGCTCGGTGTATCAGTTGTCGCGCACATGGTAACAATGTGTGGTCAATTTGCCTAATTCCGTGAAGCAACTACTACTTGTGCGGCGACGAAGGTTTGGATTGACGTACGTGCAAGCGAGACCGTCGATACACGAACTCCCACCACACCAGAAACCCCTTGCTCCGACATATAGCCTATTAATCGTATTCAAACCCACATCTACGCGAACGCCCAAAGGTAAGGCTGCATCAACTCAACCACTATCAGCCCGCTGGGCACTACCTTTCCCAATGGGTGACTTCAGTAAGGTTTAGGGTAGTTTTGATTACTACCAAACGAGCAATATATTCTTACTAAAATCCATCGGACGAATATGTCTCGGCACCATGGTCTATATTCCAGACATTAGTTGCCTGGGATACGTTGACCTTCATCTTCATGTTTTTTCAAACACTATCCGTCGGTTGTGACCGAACGCCCCCCCCACTAACACCCCTGCCCTTCGATAGCGTGCCAACCCCCTCCAGGTCTATTGCCGTCTTTCCACGAGCGTATTTAACAGGAGAATATTTTGTCAGAAAACAGAAGTATAAAGTATTTAACGTTTTGCCAACTAGCCGGAGGAACCAACGGTACGCTAAGAAAGACATACCAATGTTTTCATTTGGTTAATTGGGCTATGGCTTTCTACACCACAGAACAACAAGCTCGGGGTAATTTTATCTGCATAACGTACCACTCCATTGCGGAATGTTTACTGAACTATTTTTACATGGCAACGATACAGAGAACGCACAGGAACAAAGCGACCACTCGCGCATGCGGAACAGAGACACCGCACGATGTACTCTGGTTTCCCTTGAACATGACCCCCCCCCTACAGGAGAGGTGGTCTAGAGCTACACTTTACGCCTGCGCAGCAACCAGTTTTCTGCCGCATGTTGGAATGACATCACATAGTTTTCACCCAGCTTAGATAATGCTGAAATGCTTATCCTGTACCGATGGTCCAAACGATCAAATCGGAGGCGTGACCACGTAAACAAAGAGCATGCACGAATATTCCAGGGCCTGTAACGGGTACATCGATAGCAAGGCCCTTGCATATGTATGGCCGATATGAAACTCAACAGTTAGCATCTTCATGCCGGTAATTTTGTTTGCGGCTAATTATGCCGGCACAACGGCCACAAACAAAGCGTTTTCTCAGCGAAGGGAAAGGAGTCGTTAACCCTGCCGTTACCGCGACCTCGCACGGGGGGCGAATCCGCTGTCCGTTTGACCTGAAACTAGTCACGTCATTACCCGAGGGGCACAACGGCGAAGTAGTGCTTATTGTCGTTCAAGGAGGCGATGTCGATCGCGTCGCGTTCGTCTGTCTTTTCTCCGTCGATCTTGTGGGGGTGGTTGTCGACCTCGCCCGTCTAACAATTGCGTAACAAAATGAACAGGTGACACACCAGAGGAATGGTAAGGTACGGGACGGGGCAACAATGTGAACACAATGCAAACATAGAGGGAGTAAAATATCGCGAACGTCGGGACCCAACCTCACCGAGGTTGACGAGCAGGAAAACGGGTGGTGGGGGGATCAGAGCGGTTCACGAAAAACAAGCTGGTGTAGGAAATACGAAAACTTTTATAGAGGCGCCAGCGGGGGCGGGGGGCGGGGGGGAGGACGACATAGAGGGGCAACAAAAACATAATACGGGGAAATATTAAAAATAAAAAAGGCAGTCAAACATAGGACGAAATTCCACGCAAATGCATGTGGCCCAACAGAGCACGTTATGGGTTCATAAGAGGAACAAAGGTAATGTTCAAGAGTAGCTATTTGTGCCTTATTTTTATGAGATACGGTGTTAGCCGCACGGCAAAGCCCCCTTTTTCGTTCGCGCCCATGGGCGTTCGTTCTGAAATTTAGCGTTATGATCCCGTACGTTAATGATCAGACTAGGTAGGCTGCGTCATGCCAGTTACCATACAATATATCGTCAGCGCTCTATGTAGAAACCCCATTGAGTAACTCATGTCTACCAGTAAAATGGAACTCGTTTCCTTGCCGAAGTGTTGGCCACGGACAAGTTCTACAACGTCTTTAACAATAACGAGTATACGGTCGCGGCGGTGGTGTGTCGTTGGCAAAATGGGTTCATATCTTGTGGCTGATATGAGACACGAGCTACAGTGCTATTCACTGGGAAAACAACAACAATACGTTGTTGTGCAAACGGGACAGCATTCCGGTGTCATGGAACATGTTCCATTGTGTGTGCCGGGTGGTTTCAGGTTCATCGAGTTGATACACGCATATATATTTTTCTCAAAACGAATCGTGGATAATGTACAGACATCCGAAGTTTTATAACACTTTCGAATGGTTGGTTGAGATGAACGGTAACATGAGTCCAAACCAAGTTAGATTTCTACCGTCTCGTCACGTTTCAAGCATGTAAGTTTCGAACATATTTAGCCACCGCCTGGAGGCTAATGACATGCACCAGTTATAAGTATAGCCTCGACCAGGATATCAACATATTTTGCTATACACGCAGTGCACCACACACATCGACAAGCGCTAGCGAACGCCACAAAGCTACCTCGCAATGACTACTGACCCACGCACCGCGGACACCTGTGTGTCGATTGAATGAAGAATCCAAAACAGAGATTTTACCAAATGCGCTAGTCATCATTTACCGGATGGTAACCGCGACTCACGTGGGGGTTGGCCCTCCACACTCGAATAGGTCGTCCAAGTACCTTGCACAACGCAGCGATCACGACTTCTGTTCCCCAAGTCCTATTCTTCGGCATTTGTTGAACGTGCGATAGGTACGTGCAGTCACGTCCAATAAAAGGCACGAATATGTCCGGGAATTCCAGCGGAAGTTCGGATATTGATGGTGTGAGAGGAAAGACGAAGCCCAGGGCAGGCAAAACCGGGAACAAAGAGGTTGGTCATAGACCACGCGGGTAGCGCATTTGTAGCACGTGATGATATCAGGTTCCTGACTGAACAATGTCTTTGATTGAGACTCTTCTTGAAGACAATGGATGTGGCTTTGGAGGCATACCGTAATATAATCAAACACAATATCATGCTCTGACGCACATCAGTGAATCGTTCATCTGGTTTAGCACGGATACATTTTGTAATATGTAAGCGACACCTGGAAAACCCAGTCTCAAACCAATAGTAACATGATCCCTTGATAATCTTGGTGGTATACTACGCATCTTGTTTCAGTGGGCGTGTTAGGGCTGGCCCAGGTAGTGGGTATGGACATTGGGCTAGCGGCAGTATTGAACGTTTCAGCAGTTCTCATCGAAGGATGCCCTCGGAGAACTTGTATCCAAACAGAGTAGTCCAAATAGCCAAGGAGACGACAGCATGCTCGTACGATATTTATTCAAACAACCGGAGCAATTTGGTAACCTGCCGGATACATGTATAGTAATGGCGGTACGACCACGATGGGGTCTACGTTTCTGCCCTTTCCTCAATACATCCACGCCTAAATGCTACAATACCTAGTTGTGGCATATGCTTAACGAGTTACATTCACCCTCGCGTTCAATAGTAGTGACGTGGCATGCCCACGTACATGTGAGACGACAATATTTGAAAAAGAAGCACACGCAGATACGTTAAAAGTGCGTTAAACCGCGTTACGAACCCATTACGTAGGGTATTTTGTACATACCGTCTGCATGATCGCCTCCCCACTTGTGCCAAGCGAAGCATGACTAACGAAATAACATATTTGAGCGCGTGTACACCAAGCATTACTATAAAAACACTGACGATTCGCATTTCTCCCTCTAGTGCTCAATGGCGGTGACAGTGCATGACCACATCACCTCGCCTGTTGTCTTTGGCAATATGTATCTCTTTGTTATAATTAGCGATGTCAGAAAATATTGGTAACTACACGATGGCGGTGACAGTGCGTGACCACATTACCTCGCCTGTTATATTGGGCAATACGTATCTCTTTTTTAAAATTAGCGATGTCAGAAAATAATGGTAACTGCAAATGTTCAAGCTTTCGATCCATGTACACTAACAAATTATGAAGATTGAACACGTTATTTACAACACCTCAATACTGGGTTGCTTACTGCATAAAACATCAAACTTTCAAGAACCGTATACAATACCAGGCAGATGACATAAAGGTATGCCTTCTTGCTATAACCGTCAAGATTGTCCTTTTTAGGGTTTTATAGTTTCCGCGCACATATTGAAATGCCCCCCTTCCCCCCCCACCCCTCCCCTCCCCCTTCCCCGACCCATCTTGTTCAAAATCCCCCACAGCTTTCCCCCCCCGACCACCCCCGATCCCTCCCCCCCCCCCCTCTATTTTTTTTCTTTTTTTTTTTCGCCCAGTTTGTACAAACGCCCTACTTCAATCAAAATCGGCCAGAGTAACAAACACCTCTACGCAATTGATATCACGTCATTAACTCTCTGACCATCCATGACGTAGTTTTCATTTTTACCCCGCACCCCCCTCACCGCCCCTCTCCAACGCCACCTCTTTTCCCACCACCCGCACGATCTAGACCTAGCACCGTGCGTATAACAAGCCCCTACATTTGATCTTACAGCCGGAGTTTATTTGACTATTACATGTGACCTAAAGCTCCTAACCCCCCCCCCCCCCCCCCCCCCCCCCCCCCCTCTCCCCCCAACCCCCCACCCCCCCCTTCTCGCTCCCCCTTGTTCGCCCCGACAAATATCGAAATCAACTACATTTAAAGCACTTCACGAACTGGATATCACCTCATTATCTTTCTAGAGCCATCCATGCCCCTGCTTTCCCCCCCCTCCGCCCCCTCCCCCGCCCCGAACGCCCTGTCCTTCCCCAGCACCCGCAGCATCGCCTAGACCTAGCACCACACGTATAACAGACCCCTATATCTATGCCACATAAAGCCCTTCCCTCCCCCCCCCCCATCCCCGCCCCCACCCCCCACCTCCCCACCTCCCCACCCCATTCCTTCCCTACCCCCTCGAACAGTCCGCCCTGTTCCTCCTCACTGATTGTACGACTTACCCAAGGATTTACATGATAAACTGATGCATTCTGTTTTTTCTTTAAAGAATTTATATTTTTCACGGACAGATTAAGCTGTCCCACCCGCCCCAACCCCGCCCCAACCCCCCACCCGCGCCCCACCTCCTCCCGCCCCGCCCCCATGATAAATTGGTGCATTAATATTATTAGTTCTTTTTTTTTCAAATCGTTACATTTAGCCCCATGAAGGGTTTATAGCTTCCACGCAAAAATTTCTGGCCGGTCCGCCCCCCCCCACCGCCCCCTCCCGTCCCGTTCCCCCCCCCGCCCCCCCCTCTTCCCCCCCCTCCCTCTTCCGCCACTCTCCAACCCCGCTCACTGTTGATCAAAACCAGGCCCCCACATCCTTCAAAACTCCGCCCTCCCCTCACCGGTTATTCTACTTACAGGTTTCACCTGATCAACGGATGCATTTCCTTCCACAGATGTCAGTTATTGTCCCGTTCAGAAACGAGTTTCATAGTTTCCGCGCACAGACTGACTAAAATCACCTGTTGACCCTGATAGCTACACTGTAGTTGCAAGGGGAGTCGTCCTTAATGAGGACATACGACCCGTAATACGCGCGATCGGAGTATCACATACAGCTTGCAAAGATGAGGTTCGACAAAATCTTCGATCTCACAAATGAAGTGTTTTTTTTCATTTTTTATAATATCTAGTATAATATATCACTAAGTACGCCATGAGTCGGATGTTTTTAATGGAAGGAGACATGCTGACTACCTCTAACCGCAATGGCCGATTATTCACCCATCATCGTCTTTGCTAGGCAGCTCAATATCGCCATCCGAGAATGAAATATACCACACTACGAGGTTGACACTCCCACCCACCAACAGACTCGTCGTCGCACTATTAGTCTGACTCACTTGTCCACGTACGGACCCATCAACCCACCACCCGTCTTACTAAGTTCATGTCATTGCGGCCCAAAGTAATGTGTATATGGTATTGTCGATGTTTCCCCTACATTGTTTTCACGACCCGTACGAGTGACACTGTCCTCACGGACTAAAACTCTCCATGTGTTTGGTATATAGCAGCGTAGGTCAAAATTCCGTTGCGAATCGATATTGCGAATGTTTAGAGACCACAACCTTACAACGCGAACGAAGGAGGAGGCCATTCGGGGGAGTGGCAACAAGCTACTCCAAGGAGAAAGCCCCACAAACGAGCCTTCTACGTCTTGTACCCTTGTCTTACAACCCGATCTAGTTTCAACCTCATCTAATCGAATCTAACCAAACGTAGTGTCTATCGCACCTCAACCTAGATACTGTATGAACGTATAACACTTGTGTGTATGACTTAATCAACCCAACCCTGAACCCACTCACGCATAGAGTCCGGACGGCACACGCTCGAATAAAATGGTATCGCCCCTCGTTGCCGTGTATTCCATATGAGACACTTTGAAAAAAACAGTTCCCATCGCATGATAACTTTGACGAAGCCACGCCCATAAACCTTCGGTCCTTCTTGGAGTGCCTCCATCTCTGGCCGGCGGAATCGGGAATAGCGCGTAGTTGGAGCGCCGGCTTTGTCGAAGCCAACTGTCTCTGAAAACGTGAACGACGTCGGCATCAGTATGAAAGAACCATAAAGTCGACGTCTTGGCTAAATGATAGAGAATGCTGAGGAGAATTGGAGATGTACCTAGCGATACTATACCTTGACATCAATGACGGGTGAGGTGAGGTGGACGAAAATATGGTATGTGGATGCTGTTCGTAACATTTCATGGGTAAAACGTATGTATCGATATCGACATCGGAATCGGTGTTTCGATTAACTTATTGGTTGTACACACGGTACCGGAGTGACTGTGATCGCTGTACCGTACAAAATTCTCGTCATTAAGGCTGCCCCCCAAGCCCCAAGGAGGCCATAGCAAGTAAACAAACCGATAAAAGTATATTGCTCTAAAATTACGACAGCGTAAAGTAATTATAAGACGACTCGCTATTCGGGGAATGACAACAAGAAAGCCAGCCTCGCCGATTAGGAGACCAACAGGAAAACAATGGAACCTTTTTACATGGGGAATCGGGCATACAGGCAGATAACCGTAATCATTTACATGCATAGAATGGGCAGACAGACAGACAGACAAACAGACAGACGGATAGACAGAGAGACAGACAGACCCATGGGTAGGCAAGCAGACAGACAAACAGACAAGCAGACTGATAGACTGACCGCCAGCCGCTCAAAAGGAGTACACGCAATATTTTCACTGTTCATAAAATCCGCTGTTTTCCATTGCCACATCCTGGCAAGTGCCAAGCCGACACAGAAGATGAATCATACGAGCATGAAGTCCTTGGTGATGGAGAGAAGTTTAACCAGGGCCGGCTAGACGACGGGAGGACTGTTTGGACTGCCATGGTCGTGAACGACCAAGGACGGGGGTATCTCAGGCTGGGCATCGGTTCCCAGGATTCTTCCGCTTTTGCCGTGTTATCCAGAAACGTACAGTGTCGTTGTGTGGACGATGTAAGGCGACAAGCACACGGATAGAATGCGGAGATACGTACGTCGAAGGAAAGAGGTAGATAAGGTTTTGATAAATAAGGAGTGCAGCTGATATGCTATCGGTGGACCAAAGCGAAACCATTTGGTGAAACATCAAGTCACACAATCTTCGCAGTCGCCTCCGACAAACATGAAACGCTGTTCACCCCGATAGCGACAAAACAGACGAAACCTGGCAGAAGTGTGTACTATATCGTCGTTCTAGCACACTCAACGGTTGACAGCTGATACCCAAGCCACAAATGCTAGCATTACATCTACCCCCAGCACTGCGCTATCAAACACGTATTACGCAAAATCAGCAGAGTCACCAATTTAAACTGCTCAAACACCATCTAGACCTGCGAGGACGTCTTCAAATGGACAACGTTCAAAGAGAATCAGTCGGAGCTCAGAATAACGACTAGAAAAACTGTCGTTACAAAAACAACGGTGCATCTACCGTATTTTTCACGTGTGGTTTTGCCACCTCATTATAATGGTTAGGATAGGCGGCATGGGGGTATTTTTGGATTATCTCGTACACAGGGTTGCCTAGGTCATCATGTGGTAGATCATGTCAAGGCGGAAACCGTCGATGGACCCTCGGAAGCAGTCGTAAAACAGGTACAAGAACATATCTTATCGTTGTCTCCGCCGAAAAAGGATGGGTACTCTGAACATGCACTCCCGAAGACAACTACATAAGCAGTAATAACACACTGAGCCAAAGAGGGCTCAACTCGAACATATCGAAGATTGGGACTGCCAATCATATCAATTGTTCTACTCTACCATATCTGAGTCATCCCACGGTAGGGGTTGCAGGTTTTGCCCCAAAACGTCCCTGGGCGATTGAGTTCCTCATGTATGTGAGGAACTGCTGGTCAATGAAGTAATTTCACGAGTACAACATTTTTTTGGACTAAGGCATAGAAGCTTGGTCGGGTTGTGCAAACGAATGCCTTCGAAGTCATTTTTCGTGTAAGATATTAAGTTCCTCATGTGAGGACCTCAGGGACTGATGCTGCAACCCCTACCGTGGGATGCCTCATCTGTATATCACCATCTCCGTATATTCTATGCAATCATACGCATCATACATCAGACTTGTGCGTAGGCATAAGTTAACATTCCCCCTGCCTGTGTGCACGTTATGAAAACGTTCAACCAAGGCGCACCACACGGCATCTTGCTTATTCAAGCAAGGTACAGTACATGCCTCACGTATCTAATGTCAACACCAAACGAATACTACTGCCTCTGCACCAACAACCCGAATATTGATATCAAATGCCGTAGCTAGCGGAATTGAACCGCAGTAGTCGTGACGGAAAACGCGGATAAAAACATGGGCGCTGTAGAGTGCAGTAGGATTAGTCCGCGTAAGACCAGAAAGAAACACTCTCGATTGTTGTTCAAAAATTTAAGCTTAAGATTACCACAAAACCACCTATATATTTACCTCAAATTGTTTGTTCGAATTATTCTACTCCTAAGCCTTTGATCAAGCAAAATTACAAACTGAAATCAGAATGAATACCAGTTATCAAATTTCCTTATACAATAATAGTAAAAAAAGCTAGTATTGTTCCCTCGAATATATATACTTCCAAATTGTCGATCAAGAAAAATATCGGTGGTGTAGATACTCTCGTGATCAACATGCCTCAGTCAAAATTAAGAAGTAAGGGAACATAAACGTCTGCAAGTTCACAAATCATCCCACCCGCCAAATAAATACAAATATTGCAACTCCCTCAATACGAACTCCATACTGTTGTCATCTTCGTAGATAATTTACAGTTACATATATCAGACATTGGTACGAGCAAAAGGTTAATTTTTCACCCCTCCTGCTCGTGACAAGTCTCATGATAGCGCTCACGCTATCCTACATTCCTGCAAACTCAAAAAAAGTCCAATGCTCAAATAATTTCAAATGAAGTGTAATAGCTTCGCTTTCAGCTAAAATATATAATAAGCTTCGTATGAGATAACTCCCCCACTCCGGAGTCAACCTTCCCAATTTCGGAGTCAAGGAGAGTCAAGCCACAATATGTCCAACCACTTTCGCTCTGGTTTAGTCCATACCAAGCTCGCAACACGCGTTGGTATTACAGGACCCTATACCTAGGACATGTGCTTCTTCAACTGTGGAAGCCAGCCTTCATCATACCTACCTACTCTACCTGTCCAAAGAATTCAAGCATCCTGTTAGCTCGATATCCACGGTCTCCAATAAGTATCACTGTCCCCTTACACCATATATAAACATGAGTCCCTTACCAACATATGAAATTCCCTGTTTAAGATGGATCATGACCGTCATGTTCATGAGGGCAACCACACATAACGACCAATACCACGTACCAGGTACCAGCTATGTAGGATAGACAGATAATTCACCAATCAATACCGTCATCTTTTTCGCGACCAAGATCTAAAGTCATATTTTCGGCAGTGATCATTTTTCGTCAACTCTTTGGAACTGAGGAAAAATGGATGATTGGAAAGGAACCAAAGGGCCAACAACTCGTATTATATACTACAGAAAAAAAACAGTTTCCAGCTATGCACTGACCGCATCATCAGGCAATCAAGCTCCACATCTCCCATCGTATCATATAAACGAAAAACCGACTTGAACTCTTCACGTAATAACGACTGTACTGAACTGTAAGTTCCACCTGATACACACACAAACAACACAGCAGTTAACTCTCGAGATAAATATGGGGCAACGCAAGTAGAATCTAATACGCGCTTGCTGTGAGCCGAGGCTCGTGCTGGCGCAGAAGGAGCAGTCCCCTCCTCCGTTGCTCTGTCCTGCTCGATTCCTCTCCTGACCTTCCCCCAAAGCCCTGCTGTGCACATGCATGCTACTGCTCCACGCTCTTTCCCATTATTATTGCTGTCTGTTTGTCCACTGCCATCCCCCCTTTCCCAATCATCGTCGCGCAAAATTGCTCGTAACTGCAGCACAAAAGTCAGCCCCGAAATCGCTCGGTCAATGCCACCACGTACCCGGAGGTCTGGCTACCACGTGAGGGACCGTGGCACTTCTGGCTTATCGCTGTCCATCGCTGACTGCTCCGCCTTTTCCTGTGTCTGGTTGTCTTAGGCTGCGTCTCGATGGTCTCGCTTTCTGTTGCTGCTGATGCACGTGTGGGTTCCGGCACTGTCGTGTACGGTGGAGGTCGATGACAAATAATAATAGCTCCTGGGGCATCCCGGGGAAAAAGTGTCTTGAGTCGGCCCCGGTCCAGCGCGTTCACCTCCCAGAGAACGGTTCTAATATTATGGTCATCGTTAACACTAGTGTGATGGGAAAACCCATTGTTAGGGTCGGCTTGCTCACGTGGCCCACCTCATGCGGGGGCCTTGGTTGCGCAGTGGCAGCGGATAAAAGACAAGTTCCAGATGTTGACCAATATGTTGAAAAATCCATTATATTATTATCGCGTAGATCCAATTCATCGCTGAGAGTAAATATCAACAGTAGCCGCCTGCCCCCCCCGCCCCCCCCCCCCCAGCATTCTTCAGCCCTCGTTCATACCCATGTCGACCAGAGACACATTGCATGTTCATAGGTCCAGCCCGTAGTGGATGATAGCGAGTGTGGCGTTTTTGATCTCCTGCTGCATGTTACCGACAACAACCACCTGCGAGAATGGCGGCGGTTGTCGAAAAATACAGACGATGTTTGTACCTTTGCTTGTATGTACCATTACTGTACTAAAGTTAGTTAGTATGTGATGAGATTATATACCAGATATATTATTAGTAGTGGATTGCGAAACACATTTTTTTCATCTCTACAAAAGAATGTTATTGCCCATTCGTTGCCACCCACTCCCTGCTGTTTTCGCGCGATTTCGGCTATTATTATAATCTATTGGCACGGTCTCTTCTTAAAACATATACGCCAACAGTGTTTATACACAAAACTGACTTTATAGGTATGTTGTACATACGAGTGTAAACTTTACGCATACGTACGAACAGTATGATATTTCTGTGGCCACAGAAGAGCTCTTATCTCAATAAATAGGATGAAAGATAAGAAATAATATAGAATCGGGGCACAGACACTGGGTCTGCTGGATTTAAAGGGTAAAAAGATATTTACGGATATGGTATGTGCATTTTTTGTTTCAAAGAGACAAGGAAGAGAGACGAGAAAAAAGACCTAAAAAAAATGTACTTATCACAAGGATACAACCACAATAAATAACCAAAAGTGCCGCATCTGAACCATGAACCACTTTCTTTTGAAGCGACGTACATCTCAACAATGAGGTGCTTGATGCGCCGAGGAGAAGACGGCGGAAAGTGTGTCGTGTTGGACGTGCGCATCTTGGCAAACGAGATAAAGATGAACGGAAAAATTCTCGATCACCATCTTGGCTGTATTAAGCTCACGAACTCTCTAAAAAAATCACTAACACAGAGCAGCAGCGATTGGAAGGTAGGTGTTGGGGTCAGGCAATAAAAGCAATCCACGTGAACTTGGGACAAGAAAATAATTGTCTCCTTTCCCTTCACTACCCAGACCAGGGCAGCGCGAAAAAAAAGCAAAATGACATCGCAGTCCTACAAAGTCGGCAAAACTTACCGGTGGGCTGAGAGTTCTCGACGAATTTGCAACACGCGATTATTTCCAATTTTTTTTCACTTGTTTTGGTATACCCCCCCCTTGTCTCGTTTTTGGAAGTGGACGGCGAGCTGTCGATATTAATTGTTTTTTATTTTAGTGCGCCCCTGCCCAAGCCCGTCAGATTTGTGTTTAAAAAACAAATTTGCAGTTTGACATCACACTTACACACCTGCTCGTTTCAGCAATAGAGTCCTTTCGCTTTATTTTGATTTCCAGCCTTCACAGCACCAGCAACGCCGCGCAGCTTGTGTTTGCTCCTGTGTTGGGTGTTCACGTTGCTGCGGTCGCTTTTTTCAGGGAAGCACTGTCATGTTCATGCGGCACGCTGGGTCCGCTATGTGGTCGTCTTCAGCTAACGGGACGGCCTAGACACCAAGCGAGTGAATAAACGACCGCTCGCTGGAACCCTCTCTCCTGTAGCCGTCCGGCACCTTGAAGTCATCGCCAGCTTGGACGATGTTCGGGGGCAATATATATATATATATATATATATATATGCCTCTCGTTCCAGGTGGTTCACGAGCGCCGGTGTAAATGCAAAAAGGGCCTTATCTCCATCTTCCTCGATTACCTCGGGCTGGCTCCTGACTGCTGGTGGAGTAGAGGAACTGCCGCCACCCGTCTGGCGGAGGGGGGCTAGATAAACAGCCGCCACCCTTGTCAGGCGGAGATCCTTGCGTTTCCGCCGCGTCCATATCCCCTCTACTCGGGTGCTCAGATTCAATTATATTTGGAAGTGCGTGGTTGGGTTATTTCAATATGTGTGTGATTTGCGGGTTGGTGTGGAGAAGTGGGTGTGTTTGTGTGTTGGTGAGGGGGGGGGTTGGTTCGGTCAAATTTCGTGTCGGGGGGGTGTGGCGTCAGCGTGGCTGAAAAGACATGACGTCAGAATGCATAACACGAGACATGCAGTCAGAACGCGCTCGACCCAAATTTGCGAAATTTTCTATTTGAGCTGGCCACTCCGGGTACTGTTACAAACGAATACCCGTACCCGGGGATTGTGCCACAATCTTACCTGACTCACAGATCTTCCCGGTAAGGATAAGAGGTTATTACAGAACTACCAGACGGTTCAGCTCGGGTATACTGTCCTACAGAACTTCCCGAAGTTCCGGGTACGGGTAGGAATGTTCTACAGAACTTACATATGTTCTTTGTAGGGTAATACCCGGGGTAAATACCCCCGGGTACGGTTTGTGAGTACCCTACAGAACACAACCTTGCAATATTTACTCTATATGCACTAAGCCGATAGGGGATAACCTTGAACATATCGACCATTGAGATAGCCAATCACATCAATAGTAACACTCTACCATGTCCGTAGATTATATGCAGTCCTGTGCATCATACACCAGACTCGTGCACAGGCAAAATCCAATATTCACCCCCGCGTGTTCACGTCATGATAACGTTCAACCAAAGCGCACCATCCAAACCTTGCTTATTGTAAGGGTATTTGAAGGAGACACAGAGCGTCTCCTGAAGGCCTGCCAATTGAGCAGGTCCTCGGAGAGTACCCACTTCCTTAGTTTTCGTTGAGTCGTAGCTTTACTCGATTCCCCCAGAGCCCCGGATGGCTTCTGAGATCGGAGGCAAATGCCTCCGATCTATTTCCTGACAATCCCGAATAAGAAACGTCAACCTTATTATAAAAAACCCATCAAACTTAACTCAATTCAGAAAATTTCAAGCCTTTCGAGGAGGCCGTGTCTTAACACTAGCCCACCCTGACAAGCCGCATAAACAAGAATATATAGATTCGGAGAAACTCTGGTTCTACGAACTAGATTATGAGTCGGAGACGCGGCTTCTCAACCCCACTCCCATACCTCGAACGGTCTCGCTATGGAGCCAGTAACACGTGAATAAAATCAGTTGAAGAAAACGCAGACCCTACGACCAGGCAAAAGCCACCCATCAGAAACCCGCCGCGTATTGCTTGTGTGGCGGGGAGGGGGGGGGGAGGAAAAGCTTTAGAACCTGCCGCACATCGCCGTTGTGGCGGGAGGGGGCAGGAACGGCTCTATAACAAACAAGTCACAGAAAAAATATTCTGGCGATGCGAGCCCTCGTCGATATGGAGGGAAATGCTCACTAATATGATGGAGAAGTCATGGAAAGAAAAAAATTCAAGAATAGAACTCCCGCGGGCCGTCGCCATGGCGGGGGGTTAGGCGAGTAATCGACAAATACCTGGGATGGAAGGTGGCCGCATGTACAGCCCCACAATCAGGTAAAGTGTCGACCGAAAAAAAAAGTATAACAAATACAACGTACGCCGTACAAAAAAGTAAAAAATGACACACAGGCCAGTACATAGGCCTGTACCACGTTGTCCGGAAACAAAGGACCCTGATCGCCTCCCGGCTCTGGGCTGAGGAGGGCATCTACAGGGCGAAATTGGACAACGAAGAAAAAGCGACAGCCCGCTGTGCCTCAGATAGCGGCGTTATACCCGAACCCTGGCCCTGCACTGAGCAGGGAGTTCGGCTGGCCGAATAGAACAAAAAGTAAAAATGGAAAAAATCACAACGAACCCAGACCAAGACTCTCAGACCACCACAAACAACCAAAAGACAAATACTCAAACCTCATAACCCCAAAGAATGGAGAACTATCGAGCAGCGGTGGCGGCTTGAAAGTCTATTGCCCACGGCCGCGCCTCGATATTCGTCTACGTTACGTAGGATCCCCCGAGGAAACGTGCTGGCGATGTGAACTTGCAGGCATCAAGAGCCTCGTACGGCTCCCGTCGAAGCCGCGTAGCGCGCCGGGGGAAAATGACGTATAGTAGCTCCCGGGTCGTCCATTCAGCGGACCATGTATACCTTGTGCTCGGTAGTGCTCGCGCTGGTTTTTCCGAGTCACCATAACACATCGTCTCCCTTGTACCAAACGTGGACTTCCTCCAGTAAGTACCGTGTCGTGCTATCGACGGTGCCGATCGGCGCGGAAAACACAAGCGTAGTACAGCGGTAAGAAACGTTGCCCATTGTTGACGGAGAGCTCGCGTTGTGCCGCTCCGATCCGCATTCGGTGGTAAAGGCGGTTAGTTTGGCGGTGCTCGTCCGGGGTTCCGGCTCCAAACACAAGAGGTGGGGGCAGGAGAGGTGGAGGTCAATTTCCCGCTCCCACAAAGGTTCGGAAAGTCCCGCCCAGTGCGTCCCGTTGGGTAGCACCGTGATGGCGCCACCTAGCGCCCGTACCGACTGATGACCTGTGATCTGCTCTAGTTCCAGCCGTTGACGGTGAGTCGAAATGTCGTCTTGTGTGACGTGGTACGGCGGGGACATATAAGAAAATTGGTCGAGCACAGACTGCGTCAGCCCCGCCGGTAGGTACTTGGCCATGTCCCTGCCGTCGTAGGGGTTGGCGCAGGGTTTGCAGCGCTCGATGGTCACACGCCGACGAGTGTCCGGACCAGACAGGTCGGAAGGGAGGTCGAGTTGGGGGATGTTGCTCCCGAGCGGCGAACCGTCCGGGGTCTCCACGGCGGAGAAGGGCCGGTTGCCATGATATTGTACGGGCCCGTCAAGTTAAGCGCGTGTTTGGCCTTGAGTACCTTGGCGTCGAATTACGCCTTCACACGCTGGGATATGGTGGAGGCAGAATTGTACACACATGCCCGACCACTCGTAGGGACATTAGGTTCTGGACGCAGCGCGTCGGCAGGGGCAGAGATTCTGCGGTTAACTCGAGAAACAGAAAGTGCGTCGTGTACGCGGACAATGTCGTTGTCGAGCTTAGAAGCACGGTAGCGACGTCACAATAGGCCAGGTGGTCACGGGCCAGTCTGGGGTGTCCCACGCCACCAGTGCCATCGAAAACCGTCAGGGGTAGCCGTGGGAGAAGGCCCTTGTGGGACTCGTTGGGGGCCAGACCCGTCGCCGCGCTGACGGATTTTTTTATGCAATTTCGACTTGGGGCAGGTGCAAGTCCCAGTCGTCTTGTCGCTCGTTGACGATCATAGCCAGCAGTTGGGCCATAAAGTGGTTTACCCGCCTAACTACCCCGTTACAGTGGGGATGATAGGAGCTTGTGAAAAGCTTGTGCACACCCAACAGCTGATATACAGCTTGTGAATGCTTGGAGCAGAGCTGTAGGCAGTTTTCGGAGAGTATTGTGCGCGGGCACCCACCCAATGGGATGTATTGGTTCCCCCAAAGTATTTGCCGTACCTTTCCCTGTGAACTCAGCGGCAGTGACGGGCAACATGTCGCCCCGACGACTAAAGCGGTCTGTGAACAGCATGATGAAGGTGTTGCCTGGTGGTGTGACCTGGAGCGGGACGAAGTAGTCATCACTGACGGAGACACTTGGACCTTCGGGTAGAACTATCGAGATGATTGGTCAGCGGACAGTCAGCCGTGCGCTTTTCCGCGCTTGGCACTTCAAGAATTGGCGAAGCCACGACCGGGTTGACACATTCATGCCGATCCACCAAAATAGCGTTCCAGCATGCGCAACATACACGTGGTACCAAGGTGGCAAGAGGCCGTCGAATGACAAGCTTGCACGATCCAAGAGCGCATAAGCAGGGGGACGTAATTGCGAACCGGCTAGTCGCTCAGCTAGCAAGCAGATCGCCCCACAACGTTGGGTTTGTCAGACGTTGTAGGCAACAGTGTCGGGTTACGGACGAGTAGGACGAGGTCGTCGACGGTTGTATGTAGTCGACTCTTCCCTCCCCGCTCCTGGATTTCAGAGGGGGATGGACGCTTTTGCGAGCGGTAGCACGCCAATACGTCGGGTGGCAAGACCGATCGCCGGACGATAGAGATGTAACGCATCAAGGCGGGGCTCGTTGGTTCAGCGTGCTCCTCTCGCCTCCAATCGGCATGAAAATAATGCTCGGCGGAATTAGCCGAGCGCAATTCTGCAGCGTTACCGAGGGCGTCCGACCTTGTATGTGCAATCGTCGTGTCACCAGGAGAAGGCGTGAGCCGTAAAAGGGAATTTCCCACAGGCTCTGCGTGGTCGTGGTCGGACGGTAGTGGCACCGTGCGGACCGGCGAGTCGACAAGAGCAGAGGTGGGGCGGCGGGTGGAACCGGCCGCGTCCGTGGGACTAGCGGCGGGGGTGTACCTCGTCTGGAGGATGGCCGAGGGGGCCTGCCGAGCACAAATCCATAATCTTCAGCGGGGGTGCATTATCCGTTGCTGCCGCTGTTCGTCGGTGCGTCGTCGACGACGGAAGGACTAGCGTGTCAAGCATAGCAGAGACGGACAAAGTCGAATCGGTGGTCGCGGCGGAGTCCAGCTCCTGTATATAACTCATTGATTGAGGAGTCGGTTGTGCGATGGGCTTCGCTGCAGCCAGGGGTCTTGCAGAGCCCGTGCCACCCTCGATGGGTATAGGACAAAACCGAATCGAAAACGGCGTCAGCGGCAGGCGGAAAAATTTCACCGTCGGTGGAGCATTTGGCGGTGGCGACGGACGCAGAAATATGAGCGACGAATATGTCTGGGGAAGCAAAGCCGTCAATTCGTATACGTGGCTCGTGTGTGCAAAAATCGTCAAATGAGGTAGAGGTGAGAGGGAGCCCATCCAAGGCAGCATGTTTTGTGTGGGGCATGAACCCACCTAAGACAGTGCTTTTGGTGCGTGGCTCGAGTCTACCTGAACCAAACCAACCCCTTGGATCGGCGAGGAGAGAGCGCGCAGCCGGTCGATCCGTAGGTGGTAGATACCACTGCCTCCAACGGGGTAGAGGCATGTCAACCCCACGGGGGTGAAACTTGTCAAGCCGCTGTGATCGTGCTCCGTAGCAAACTCTGGCAAGCGTGCCAAATTTTTTACCGACGCCGTTGGCGCTGCCTTTGCGGTACTCGAGTGTGCAGTCGAACGGGGTGACAAACTCAAGCTACCGCTGTACTCGTTCATTGAGGGTCTCCACATTGCCAATGCTCTGCGGTGTCTGATGGTCAGAGGATATGCGGAACTTTGTTCCCCATAGTACCCTCGGAGGCATTAAGGAGCCCAAGACAATGCTGCCAGTCCAAAAACCTAGAGGAGTTCAGTGCGTCTCCGAGCTGAGCGTGGCTCGACTGATGCAGGCGATTTTCATAGTGAACAAAACGTCGTCCAGCGTCACAATACCCCCGACGAAACAGAGGCCGTGTTCTGACAACGCAAGGTCAAGACCCACGCCAGAAGCTACCTACAAATCCTCCGGCCTTATGGTACCTTGAAATTTTAACCTCCCTTCCCCCCGCCCCCATATCGCCTGTTCTCGTTGCGCGTGCAGTACACTTCTATACTGTTCGCTTGTGCGACCTACTCTCCTTTCATCGGCCGCCCTAACCCCACCGGGCATACGGTTACAACAGGATATATATAATAAAATGTGCATTCCACAGCCGTGGAATTCTATCCCCCCCAAAAACGGTTTTTTCGAATATAGGTTTCGTCCACAGATTGATTATCATCAACCTGTTAAGCCTGGTACCAGCTAGTTCTAAAGGGAGCCGCCGACGTATTAATCTTGGCATTACAGCAGCAGCAGGTGCAACGATTCCCGCATCTACAACATCATCAGCCGTCGAACACCGCGAGCCGTTGCTTTGTGTGTGTTAAATGTTGCCACTGTGGTGACTTCAGCGCCCTGTTTTGACGACGCACTTATTTCAAGGTTAGACACCCTTCCCCCCGTTATCTGCGGTAGTATTGCTGTACAGCACCGATATACGATATAGGAAGCACTTGACTATTACTATCTCGGCACGAACTCCATTCAAAAAACGCCTGATGTCAATGACACCTCGTCCTGCTACATGGGTTTGTTTTGTACATGTCATTTTGTACACCACGTACTGCGTGCCGACTGTCTAAAACACTTAACATGTCGTATTGTACGTGGTACATTTGTAACATTGAGGAATGTGAGATGTAGTAATGCTATTATGTTGTTTGCCTTGATGAGAGGAGGGCGTGCCTCTCCAATTTCGATTGCCACACCAATCGTATCCAAAAACAAAGGTACGTAATAAACGATTATTTTTCGGCCCGGTGGGGAGGCGGGCGGGGAACGGAAGGCGGGGTCGCGGGGGCGGGGGGGGGGGGGGGAGAGAGATAGAAAGAGCTGGATGTACGCCATCCCAGTCCGCGGGCGCTCTCGCACAGTTTGAAAAAACACGTTTCGACGAAAAATTCGATCCAACAGCGGGTTAGTGGAGTGTAATATAATTATTATAAAAAATGAAAATACACTCCAGGTGTGAGATCGAAGATTTCGTCGAAACTCATCTTTGCAAGCTGTGTGTGATTCTCCGATCGCGCGTATTACGAGTTGTGTGTCCTCATTAAGGATATAGGTCGGCGACTCCCCTTACAACTACAGTGTAGCTTCTATCAGGGTTAACAGGAAGATTTTAGTCAGTCTGTGCGCGGAAACTATAAAACCCGTTTCTGAGGGGGACAAAATCTGACAGCTGTGAAGGGAAATGCAACCTTTGATCAAGTGAATCTTGTAAGTCGAATAACTGGTGAGGGGGTGGGGCGGAGTTTTGAAGGATGTGGGGGGCTGGTTTTGATCAAAAGCGAGCGGGTTTGGAGGAGGGGGGGGGGGGGGGGGGGAGGGGGCAAATTGTGCATGTAAGCTATATATCCTTTCGAGGGGATAAATCTGACGGTTTTGGCATCAGTATATTATTGGGGGCGGGGGGGGGGTGTTGGGGCAGGGGGGGGGGGGGGGGGCGGGGGGGGCAGCTCAATATGTGCCTGGAAACTATAAATTATTTTGAGGGGATAAATGTGACGGTTTTGGAAATAATACATCAGTTTATCATGTATATCCTGGGGTAAGTCGTACAATCAGTGAGTAAAGAGAGGGTGGAGTGTTCGAGGGGGTGGGGTTGGGATGGGTTGGGGGGGAGGTGGGGGGTGTGGGGGCGGGGGGGGGGGGGGGCGGGGGGGGGAGGAAGGCCTTTGGGTGAGGGGTTTGTTATACGTGTGGTGCTAGGTCTAGGCGATGGTGCGGGTGATGGGGAAAAAGGGGGCGTTCGAGGCGGGGGTGGGGGGGGAACACAGCGGCATGGATGGCTCTCGAAAGATAACGAGGTGATATCCTGTGCGTGAAGTGTTTATTAATGTGGCGGATTTCGATATTTGGTGGGGCGTTTGAGTAAGGGAGAGCAAGAGGGCGGGGGGCATTATATATAATATATGTTAGTCAGCTTGTACGTAAAGTATATGGTCACTCTACTGTATGATACTAAAGAGTGTCGTCTTACCTGTGGAGACCCTTAGAACGGGTCACCCAGGAATCATTTTTTTTCAAACAACGTGAAATCAAAGTTGAGTTAGAAATGCCTCCTTCGTCGGCGTTCCCACAATACACGCCATTGTTACCGGCGGAGCATGAACTAATCGACACCGGCACGAGAACAACACATTAGAATAGCTTGATTGGCGCGGCAGAACCACACCAACCAAACATAGGTGTTTACACCGCACCGTCACCTCATCAGCGAAACAGTGGCCTACACGAGGGGTCGACCCTCGCTGCTCGTAGCTGCATAGCGTGACCAACGAATTACGGGAAAACCGTGGGCTCGCGGAGATTTGGCCATAAAATAAGGGCCGGATTAGCGTTTGCGCCCTGACCGGCAGTATAAGACCGTAAGGGTGAAAGTAGTTTGAACTGTATGGTTCGTACGTACGTGTCTGAGGTACGTGGGATTGGGTTTTACTATATTTGGCATACACTTTCCAATGTCTTCGCTTTTTTGTCCATCTCCTTTTACCCCCCTAGTGGACGTGAATTTGATCAGGAATCATGAATCAAGGCTTCTCTTCACCTTCCGCACCATGGTACCCGCCAATCGTGAGGAGACGTTGGTACGTTCATCCCTCGTCGACTCGTGTCGAACTGTGCTTAGTAGTTACCCACGCTCCTAGAAAGTCGGTGATAATGTGGTGGGGCCTCCATACCAGGAGTAGTAGCAGTCCAATCTCAGATGCTGGGTGGATCCGGCAAACTCGGGGAGAGGCCAGAAATCGAAAAAATATCAAAAGCAGAGCATACGTAGTCATTAGACTGTGTATGTGGTAGATGCGAACTAAACAAACCAACGCAATCGAATCTCTGCGCGGTTCGATGCTTACCTTCGGTTTAGAGAGAAATCTAAACTCGGTACTGGTCCGACTGTGGTGGCGCTGTACTCGTAGCATTAGCAGCATTAGAATCAGAAGGTGAAATAGTAGAAGCAGAAGGAGAAGAAGGTGCAGGCAACGATGTTGACAGAAGCAAGGAACACGAAACCGCAGCTGTTTCTGCGTGTGTGTGCCCATGTCTCGTCGAACAACCTCAGTAAAATATCTGGTCGTCCAACGGTAGCAACGTTCCCGTTTTCTTCGGGATATGTTTTTGAGGGCGGATAATCTGTGCACTTCCGATCATCCAAACACAACCAATATCGGAGGCATATATTTAGAGCTAATGCCACGACAAAAATAATCAAATTCAGTTCGACCGACCCTCCATTGTCTGATGGTTACGGAAATGGTGTGGGCTGATTTAGCGTTGCGCATCAGCACACAAACCTTGTCAAAAGCATTACCTGGTATGCAATACCTGGAACTGTTAGGGGGGGAGGAGGGATTTTATATTTTTGTCGTATTAATCCAGGAATGTTGGAGGCAGCGGCGACAAATACTATCTTGGAGGCTAGGGGTAGCGAAATTTAGTCAAACGATACTGCATGCAACAAGCAGTCGTTGTGAAATGCAACAGACATCATGATGGATTGATATCATTTAGGTTCGAGGGCAGCTTAGTCACAATAAAGGCATTTTCCCTCTGACGGAAATTAACCGTAGTTTTGAACAGAATTTGCGTAGGGGAGAAATACCGCAACAACATTCTGTGCTCACGCTACGGGACTTGTTAACGTCCCTCCCCCAAACAAAGCACAATCACCGGGGTTAAACACAAGCGGTGAGAACGACCCGGGCAGAACATTTCAAATTATCCTCCGGCTCCCTGCGAACCTAATTACGGTAAAGGTTTCTCAATTCAAGAACTTCAGACCGTTCGAGTCATTCTACGGCCCCCCAGAAGTCTCGAACGAAATCGCCGGTGTTAAAAACAGCTCCCGGCCGTATCTCCTGACGTACGGTGCTCGTTGCCACCCCGACGTCATCGTTCGATACAGCGGAGTGGTTCAATAAGGAATATACGTGACGATATTTTGTTTTCGTAATCCGTAGCATCTTTTCTCGTATTGGGGTGCCACCAAGCGTTCGTCAAATAAAATCACTGCTTTTTTTTGGGGGGGGGGCTATCATCGCAGAATCAATGTCATCTACGAGAACATAGAAATATCCATTGAAGCGTAACGAACAACCTGGGATTCCTGTCTTGTTTGTTATTCTACACTGTGTACTTAACGTTCAGATGAGTACCATATTGTAGGTAATCACGTATATATACCACCTACTGCGTGCCGAAAAAGGTACGGAAGAACAAGGTTCTTTAACACCGCAAAGTCATCGGAACAATGCCACATTCTTGTTTATCACTTTGAATATTTCATGTATATCTAGGCCAAGATTGCCTAGGCCAAAGGCATTGTTTTTGGCATCGGGTTCCACGTCTTGTTTACTCGAAGAAGAGTTTGGAGGTGAGGTACAGAGCTCCTCAGCCGTGTCCTTATTATGAACATCAGACACAAAACGGTGCAACGTTTTACCCGTACGTAGAACATACAATAAGAATGTGGTTTCAGTGTAACTGTTCATACATAGGACTACCACGGTGTGTAGGGAGGGCGGTTTCCCACTTATAATACCCACAGAGAGCGTAGGCCATTCGAGCACGCCCGTGGCTCATTGCCTTGTACAAAAACGGGGCTTAAAACGCACCAGGTACTGTAGAATTGTCAGTCTAAAAAGGAGAAACCACTGCTACGGTGGGCGGAGGAGGCGGGGGTCTTTGCACTACCGGGTTTGAGCCACTCCCACGAGTGATATTGTGCGTTACTGAGAGAAATGTCTAGGCGATTTGGTTCGCGCAGCGTAGCTTTGACCATTCATTCTGGACATTGCGGACTCTGAAACATGCCAAAAGCTTTATAAGGCGGCAAGGAAACGGGGGGATCACTTGGTTAGCGTGAGTGACCTTGGTTAAGCCACTGCAAACAAACGTCCAACAAGAGACCCTCCTACCGTATGCTGTATAGCCTTCGTCGAGAGGAACCACCAGTTCCACGGCAGCGTTTTCACGAAACCGAATCAAAAGAAGAGGAGGAGTTGTAGCAGCAGTTACGCGCGCCATTAACTGTGTACGTACCGCTGAATAAAGAGGCGTTAGGAGGGCATCATTTATTAATTCCACGGTTGTATGACCTTTCGAGTGTTCACGGATTTCTTTCGTTCCTGATGTTATAAGGTTACTATGTTCACAGCAATCACACCCCTGCTTCGTACTCTAGTTTAGCTTTCGTGCAAACAAACACACCTGTGTTGAGGTATAAGTGGGGAATTAGTCCGTTTGACCACTTGCAAAAGGTTAACCAATAGCTTACCCAAACTAAGCCTTATAACACTCTCCCCATTGAGACGCCGGGATGGCAGATCGGATATACGGGCGCACCTACCTGCCAATTTTCCAAGCCAATCTATATACTGGGGATACTCGGAGATAGAATTTTTCAAGCCGACATGGGAAAAGTCTGAAAAAAATTATTATGGTGGATGTGGGGCTCGAACCCACGACCCAAAAAAAAGCATGGTCTGCCGACGACGCCATTTGTTACGGTATTAGACTAGTGAGATATTTGTTATGGTCTTAGACTAGTGAGATATTAGTCCGTTTGGCAACCTCCAAAAGACAGCCAATAGCTTGGCCCAACTAAGCCCTATAACACCTGTAGAAAGAAGAGGGTGTCCTGAGCAGTATTTATTTGCAGATCTCCCTGCTATAATAGAAAAATGTATCGACAGTTGGCTAAATACAGAAGTCAGTGCAAGTACGATAATCTATAGACCAATTTTTAGCAGGTGGACCACGTCATACGTCGTGATCATTGGTGAGTGTTTTTCATTGGGGGGGACGATCCACTTTTTATGAATCAAACGTACTTTACGGTGGATTATTTGTCGACGGCTAACGCGTCATACACTTTAAGTACCAATGTCAGAGTCATCCCGCGGTACAGAAGTTGCGGTATTACTTGGGGTTATACGTTCCTGGCCATTTTAGCTCACATCAAGTGAGGATTGATTGTATTTTAATACCGCGAATGAAGTCTCATACTTTTACGATCATGTTGTGTTTAAGGCTAGAGCGTAGATAGCACGCAGTATTGGATTACGGGGGCCAATGCCTTCTTCGAATCAATGTTTCGGCGGCAACATTGACTTATTGTTGCTCCTCATCATCATGCTAGGAGCGCAGAAAATCATTAGAGTCTGCCGCATCCCTCCCGTGTGGGATGGATCGTCAGCGGGCAGAGAGTGAAAACTGCCGTTTACGGGGAATCACGTGCAGCATCCATGATACTATCATATTCGTGAGGGGGCGTTCGCTTGAAATTCCTTTCCGTTGATATATAGTCGCTTGTCATCGGGAACGTGCGAGAAACGCGGCTGCCTCCGCAGTTTTCGATTTGTGTGCATAATAAAGTGCCACTCTATGGGTCGCGATCTCCGAAAACTGCGGACCCCCCGACGATTGGCCCCCTTTACACAAAGTGTGAGTGAAAAATTCCTAGAGATCTTGTAACTCTTCCTGGAAAGCTCCCTCCTGCCTACTACTTGGGCGTTTCCTCGAGGCACGCTGTACTGGCGTATTGGCGATGCCTATGTATGAGTATTTAGGCTGCCGTGCCTTTGGCGGGTGTTCTAAGCACACAGGTGTGACCGGGGTGTCTATTGACCATAGAAAACACGGGATGGCGGAATGGTTGGTCTTTTCATAGAAACTACTCCATCCCGTCAGGGAAAATGGTTTGTGCGCCCTTCTATCTCCGTCGAAAATTCGCCAGAAAATTCCTTTACTCGGGCCGTTTCAAATCAACATGGGAATTAATGGGTCTAGAACTAGGAGGTATATAGAGCTGCCCTACCCGCCCCAACCCCGCCCTAATCCCCCCCCCATGATAAACTGGTTAGTGATTTTCATTTTCCAAACCGTTACATTCATCCCCTGTGTTGAAGGATTTATAGTTTTTACGCACAAATTGCCCGCACGTCCGCACCCCCCCCCCCCCCCACACCCCCTTCCTCCCCCCTCCAACCCCTCTCCCTTTTGATCAAAACCAGGCCTCCACGTCCTTCACACCTTCGCACTCCCCTCAAGAGTTATTCAACATACAGGTTTCACTTCGTAAACGGATGCATTTCCTTCCACAGCTGCCAGATTTTGTCCCCATCAAAAACGGGGTTTATAGTTTCCGCGCACAGACTGACAAGCATCACCCTGTTGATCCTGATGGTTACACTGTAGTTGCAAGAAGAGTCGCCGACCTATATCCTTAATGAGGACACACAACCTGCAATACGCGCGATCGGAGTATCACGAACAGCTTGCTAAGATGAGTTTCGACAAAATGTTCGATGTCACAGATGGAGTGTATTTTCATTTTATATAATTAAGCTGGAGCCAGGGGCGGAAAGGTTCGTCCTCACGGTTTCCACCGCGCTCTGGATAATATACACAGTGGTCCCTGGTACAAGCATCTGTTTTTTTTACTATGCATAGCCGGTAGTAGTATGTGCTATCAGAAGCATCGCCGATTTCCATTTTAATTACCGGAATACGTTAGGGTGTTTGCGACCTGTAAAGTCTCCGAGGCTGAAAAAAAAATCCATGAATAGTTAATAAAACAGACGATGGACACACCGAACTGTGACGTAGCCCACGTCCACAACTAAAAGACCCCTTTCATGAATGGGTTCCAGACATATAATGCGGATGGAAACCGTGTAACGTTTGTGACCTAATTTGTCGCTGATTCTTTGCGGGTTGGGTGGGTATACCAAGATTATGATGACTGTTACAGACACAGACCACCTTTTGCGGGTCTCTCTACTAGGCCTCTCCACTAGGCAGGCTCCCATTTGTTCACTAACTTGCACAAGATTAGCTCTTGTATTAGTGTCACCCACGCCACGGACGAACTGAACAACGTGTAATTCCGCGAGGCAAAAGCCTCATTCCCTTTTTCCTATTCGCATATGCCTTCGAAGGCATGTGAAACCCTTTATATCCAGCCCTTATCCCACATACATATATATTACGTTTTGTTTAAGACTCCGAGGAAAAATCATAGAGAGCACTAACTCACTCTGTTCGGCTGTATATGCAGATAAGTGGAAGATTCGGGAAAGCACCGGTTTCACGGTCCAGATTTTGACTCGAATATGCGGCTCTTTATAACCTACTTCCACACCTATACCCTGCGAGGCTACGAAGCCTCAGCGAGAATGTTACAGCAGAAAAACACAAACAAAGAACAAAACACGGGGAACGGGAACAGAACCCAATATCGAATAGCGGGAATTCCGCAGATTGGCGAGGGTAAAGGGGCCAGGATAAAGGGGAACCGGGTGCTATGCAGAAAATTGGAAACAAGTCAATATGCGAAAGCGCTGGGATCGAAGGCGGGAGTGTGAAAATACCTCGAGAGCAAAACCCCAAGCGGTCGCAAAACATACCAAAACGCGCTTCGTACCAAACCAAACTCGAGCGCGCGGGATGGATATCGTGCCCCACCTTGCGGGGGCGACGTCGTCACGTGGGGTTTTGACGTTCGTCGGTATTACAGTCATATACATTGAAGTCATATTATCTCTTACCTTAACCCTGCCAAACCAATATTTTGGATGCTGGCACATAGCAAACAACCTACCTACTATAGTTATCGACACAGCTGATCAGAGAGATATGAGCTGTTTGACATCAAGTACACGACTAGGCCAGGTATTGTTGCTTTCGGGTGTCGAGTATCGACACATACATGCCGCGGGAGAGGTAGACCGTCGTTTTCTGGGGCTGCTCCCGACCAACAAGGGTATACGGTGGGGGGCATTTTCACCAGTATTGCGGGGTCTTCACCGCTCTCGCGCGAATGACGCCGTACCTTAGAGACAGGAATAAAAGAGTATTTTGAGGATATTTTTACGGCGCGCGGTGTAGCTTACTGGTATTCCTTTGCGATCTCATATATATCCCGGATTTTAGAGGCACCAAAGATTCAAGACTGCAAAAGCAAAAGGGGTTCGACGCGTGCTGCGGATCTGGAGGTAGCAGTGTTCGTGTGAAATGGTTTCTGGATGATGGGGCTCCTTAACCCCTCTAGAGCGCCCGAACCCCACCCTATTCTAAATCCAAGTAGGTTCGTCCCCAAAAACGGGTTTCCAGTAGTGAAGGGGTTAACCCAAAATCGTCGGGAATAGACCATTTTGTTTTTCATTACTACTCTCGTTTTGTGCCTAGGCCATGGGGTTCTTCATCCGGTCGCAGTTTTGTTTTATCTCCGAATCGTTTTTTGCGAGGGGTCTTACGCTCCCAAGTTGAGGAACCTCAGAAAAAAAAAAAAACAGTGCATCTCTATCGTAGCATGCGTCGTTCACCCGGGCGAGCGACACCGACCCGCTTGAAAAACGAGTGTCTTAAGCAACCCCCCCCCTACTGCAATTTGGGTCTCAACTGAAAAGCCCTGTTCCTCAGTAAACCCTCACCATGATACGATATGGATAGCAAAGTACAAGTAAGTTCTACCGGATGAACGGGTTCACAAGGCCTAGCTAGGTGAACAACATCACCTGTTGTTGCAAAAAAAATGCCAGGTACTTGCATTTTCACATTATTTTTTTGTTTTGGGGTTTTTTGGGAGCGTCGACGACGAGGAGTCCAGAAATCATTTCATCTCCGAAACGATTATTCGTAAACCTTATGGGTGAGCGCGTCTTACCAAACAAAATACAGTAATGAACGCTTTATTAGCGGGCGGTATACGTTTGCGGGTCATCTTTGCATCTGGCTCTATAGCCCGTTTGTGGCTCCACGTGCGGTCTATACTCACACTATGAAGTATGGAAGGAAACTTCCATGTGATGTAACTGGTGGTTGATACTCCGCCCCCAAAAACATCAAATGTGATAATGTAACCGTGCCATTGCAACAACTCAAAAACCGCATGGGTTGCCACACAGCTCCTTGTCTCACTCCCTCCCTTCCCTCTCCCCTCCCTGCTTCCTGCCAACTTCTTTGGTTCAACATGTTATGATACGCTTGGGCTCCCAAGCAAAAAGACGTGTTGCTCACACCCACCAGCCCGCCGTCACAAGGACGACATATACATACATGCAACACAAGGCAGTGCTACCTACGGACACACAGTAAAGAACATCAAGGAACGGGCACGCCGTTGATTGTTGAAAAGGCGCGCTGCAACCTACTCGGAGACGCAGTCGGTTTCCCCTGGGCGCGTGTCGCTCTACCTCTTCGTCCTCCGAACTTGTAACGCGAGGTGGGCGGAGTGGGAAAGGAGTTATATGTTTGTTTGTTTTTTTTTGCGGTCCTTGCGTATGCTTTGATTAAGCAGACGGTTTTGATACATATCCCTTCAAAAGGAACACATACGGAAATTGTGTCTATATATATATGGCTGGATCATCATCGTACAATGCGCTCCTGCTGCTGTACGAACCTACTTTCAGTGGCAGTGTGACTTGTCAGCCTGGCTGTGTCTATTATTCGTGTTTACACACCCAGCACGCTGGTATGGCGGTGAATTATTTGTCGAGTCCCTGGGCTTTATTTGCTTCTTCGTAGTTTGCCATCATGGCCACGAAGAGCTTGTGTCTTTACGGTGGAGGGTGGATACGGACACGGGGGTGGAGGTAGGGGGGGGGCGGCAATGAGCTGCACGCCGACGAATAAAAATAGCACTGTGTTTAAACACGTTGGCAGAATGGAAGTGCAATGATTTTCGCTGTTTTCCATGGATGCTTACCCAAAACATTCAGCTCGGCTCGGTTTGTGCCTGGTTGGGCGATGGGTTGTGTCCGGTGATCTTTTACGACACGACGTGTTCGTTTTTTTTACCGAAAAAAAAAAATCTGTTGCTTCGATTTAAGCTTCCTCCGCGACGTTAGCCAGGACACACAAAGGTAAGGGTTCCACAAGGCAAGTTTATGTCGTGTTGTGAAATCTCTCGCGGCCACCATTGGGTTTGACGATGTTTTTATCGGAGGTAGCTTACAATCTGTTGGAAAATTTGGTGGGACAGTACACGAAAGAGGCCTTTGGCTTTGGATTTTATTGTCGATCGTGTTCGATTCGGAACCGTCAGACTTTAGAGCCAATGTGATTCGTCCAATGGAATACCACACACAACCCAGGTTAGGTGATTTTTTCCTGCAAAAGCTTGTAGACATATAGGCTGTAAAGTTGGCCTCAACAAAGCTAAAATTACTTGCTCCAGAAATCTGTATGTCCCAGGAAGTTTCAGGCTTGATGAGTTGAACTCGGAGCTCAATATTTATTAAAGGGCGGTATTCTGTAGAAATGAAAGCAAGCTTCATGTATCTTGGGACTCGCGCGTGCGTGCGAAACTGTCCGACGGACAGATAGCGGATAAAATACCGACCAACGACAGCCAACACGGATGAGAAGCCCACCGCCGGGAGGCAGAATTCTGGCAACGTTTTGAACGGGACAGAACCCCTCGTGCTCGTGCGTTCGGCTACCCTACGTCTCTGGTGATGATATTATAGTTTCCGCGAAAAGGTACTACGATATACTCAGATGCGTAGTACACACCGCGGCCATGATTTCGTGTTTATTGCTCCATTATACTTGTACCAAAGAATTATAAATACCATAACGCCCCATTCTTCCCCACCACCCACACCATCGCCTAGACCTAGCACCGCGCGTATAGCAAACCCCTACATCTATGCGACCTAAAGCCCTCCCCCCCCACACCCCCCACGCCACATCCCCCCCCCCTTCGTCACAAGAAGGAATTATTGTTTCCACGCACAAATTGAGCTGCCCCACTCGCCCTCCCCCCCCCCCTTCCTCCCTCCCGCCCCCCTTTTGACATAATTCACGCCCCCACGTCCTTCAAAACTCCGCCCTCCCCTCACCGGTTATTCGACTTACAGGACTCACTTGAAAAATTGACGCATTTTCTTCCACACACAGCTGTCAGATTTTGTCCCGCTCAGAAACAGGTTTTATTGTTTCCGCGCACAGGCTGCCTAACATCACCCTGTTGACCCTGACAGCTACACTGTAGTTGCAATGGGAGTCGCCGACCTACAGTCTATCCTTAATGAGAACGCACAATCCGAAACACGCGCGATCGGAGTATCACACACTGATTGCAAAGATGAGTTTCGAAAATATATATCCGATCTCACAGCTAGCTGGAGTTTTACCAGGATATACATGATAAACTGATGTATTTTTTCCAAAAATGTCACATTTATCCCCTCGAAAAAATGTATAGTTTCCAGGCACATATTGTGCTGCCCCCCCCCCCCCCGACCCCAATAATATACTGGTGCCAAAACCGTCAGATTTATCCCCTCGAAAGGATTTATAGCTTACATGCACAAATTGCCCCTTCCCCCCCCCCCCCCCCTCCCCCCCCCGCCCCCCTCCAAACCCGCTCGCTTTTGATCAAAACCAGGCCCCCGCTTTCCCTTCACAGCTAACTGTCAGATTTTGTCCCCCTCAGAAACGGGTTTTATGGTTTCCGCGCACAGACTGACTAAAATCATCCTGTTGACCCTGATAGCTACACTGTAGCTGTAAGGGGAGTCGCCGACCTATATCCTCAATGAGGACGCACAACTTGTAATGCGCGCGATCGGAGTATCACACACAGCTTGCAAAGATGAGTTTCGACGAAATCTTCGATCTCACAGCTGGATGGAGTGTATTTTAATTTTTATAATACTATATATTTTTAAAGATCGTTAATAAATACAATATATATATATCTACGTTTCAACATGGATTGATTGTGTTCTGGAGCGAGCTGATGAATGGCCTTACCAGCTAGGCAGTTGAGAAATAGCAAAACGCTTGCTGCATGCAGTAGTGGCCAATGGAGCGTGGAGGCTTTCCACGGTGGTGGAGGAGATTTGCAGTTTTTGGGTTTTGGGAAATAGGGTGTCCCTGGCCGATTGAGCTCCTCATGTGAGAAACTACCGTTTAGTCATCCAGTAATTTTACGAGTGTATATATTATGTCATAAATAGTTTTGTTTTATTGTTTCGAATTTTTTGAGGAGTACCAGGTGAGTGGGCGTAGAAGCGCTGGTCGGGTTGTGCCAACAAACAAACGCCTTCGTCGAAGACATTTTTCGGGCTATAATTGTTGATATTGACCTAGCTCTTCCTCGTGATGGGAACCCAGAAACTTTAGAGAATCTGCTGCACGGGTACCCTATCGTGGGATGTCTCTGGACGAAAAGAGATATACCTCCCGGCTCGCTTGTTAAATGTATGCATTGCTTCGGTAGAAGAGGTCATCCTTTTTTTCTTCTTCTCTTCTGAGGGGAGGGTGGTGCTTTTGCTAGGATTTAGGGGTCTAAAATTCGGATTCTCAATGACGGGCGCCTTGCTTAGGACGTCCGAAATCGTTCGTAAAGAAGAACAAGGTCGTTGGTTTTCATTATTATCTACCTTGTGTGCATGAGTTACCTACTTACAGGCCACGGGAATGTTTTGTCGGGTGGTGGAGGTGGTAGCAGTTTTTTCATTTTCTTCAAACTAGTTTTTTGAGAGGTCTTGAGCTCCCAGGTTAAGGAACCTCAGAAAAAAAAAAGAGCTGAAAAAAACGTGAACCTCTACCGCGGCGCGCGTCAGAAGTTGCGACGCGTTCTGCGATAGAGAGACGCCACGTATTGGGTTAAACATTTTGTTCTTCAATATGGTGCTCCTTAATTAGCCGAAAATCGTCACGACACTGAAGAATGTTCTTATTCCGCCGAAACACGTTTTAGTTTTGTATACAGTGGCCATCCATGGGTTTGGTCATCGGGTTGCCCCTGTTGAGTTTTCCCGGTTTTTATGTGAGCTATATATCAAGCTCCTCAGGTTGATATAGACTCAGGAAATGTTCGGTGTGCCTCTACCGTACATAGCATGGTGTTATACCGTATCCCTGAAAAGAGCGTTTCTTTTCTGTAAACCAAAATTTCCACCCGACGAACAAACCCATTTTCTAGGTATCAAGAACATTCGAGAGCATTCGAGAACATCCGAGACCATTCAACACCATTCGATGATAAAGACCCCCAGGCTAAGGTACGGGGTCGCGTTTGGGAGTTTTCTTGTCAGTCTCTCGGCTCTTCGTCCCTCGCGCACAAGAGACTTAGGGTACGGGGTTACTTTTGGGAGTTTTTTTGTCAGATTCTCGGCTTTTCGTCCCTCGTGCACAAGGGACCCCCTGTTTCTTGGACTATTCGGCTTGTTTCAATTCTGCGATATGAATTTGCAATGGCACGCCGTAATCTACGCTCTGCCTAGAACAACTGCCTAGATGATAGCTGAAGTCCTTGCGGTCCACGAGGTGCAGAAGCCACTCGTGCGACTGGCCCAAACCCCGGGGTTGAAAAATATTTATTCCCCTCTCCCGTATATAGCATGCGACCAAGGATTCGGTAAGGGGGCGAAAAACAAAATGCACCTGTGCGTGGTTTTGCAATGACTCGGGGCCACTCATCCGAGTGACCCCCGTCGTTCCCGTGCGGTCCTAACCTTCCGCGATGTTCTAAGTAGGCGATAGTAAGATACGTTGCACCAAAAAAAAACTGATAAGTAGTTTTGTCCGTGAGCGAGAGAGGCGCTGGTGCGAGGGACGAAAACCCTTTCGGTGCACAACAGTTGTAAGACTACCGTAGCACTGCCCTCGACCAACCACACAGAGGCTACGGGGTCAAGAGAGGTCACTTTTATGTTTGGCCTATTTTTGGTGTGGGTCGGGGTCGCTGGGGCTAGTGACCCCCCCCCGTTCGTTGGTGTTCGTAATGTGTCATATCGCTTGACTTTTGTATTCTGCGATATGAATCCGCAACGGAGAAACGACCAAAGATACTGTTGGGGTGGTCTTTTTGAATGGCTTTTTTGCGCTGGGGCCTCGAGGTCGACAGCGCAAGCCAAGTGATCACGTCGTCTTTCGTTGTTGTCTCGATTAACATTGCGCCCTGCTGCTTGCTCGTTGCGATATGAACCCGCACTGGAATGCGCAGCTACTGATAAGGTACTATTCGGATATTAGTCCGTTTGACCACACTTACTTGCAAAAGGTTAATCACTTGCTTACCCAAACTAAGCCTTATAACACCCTACTCTCCCCTGAAACGGGGAAGTAACAGCTTGGCCAGACATACGGGCAGACGTGTTAATTTTCAAACGGTTTCATTTCCTAGGTATACCGGGGCGAGTGATTTTTAAGTAGGACATGGAAAAATAGCACAACTTTTGTATTGTGGATTGTGGGATTTGAACCCACGACCCAGCAACCCATTGTCGGACGACGACGCGATTTTCAAAAGAAAAAGAAAGTTATTAGTCCTTTCGACAGCTTTTGAAAGGGTCAAACACTGGCCTACCCAAAGTATGCCTTGTAGCACTACGATTTGCCAGAAACCGAATCGCCTAAAATATATTTCGCCCGTGAGGTACAGAGTCACTCGTGCGAGTGATGAATTGAAAAACCTCAACACCCGGCGGCGAAAAAGAAAGTAGGCAGCCTTCGCTGTAATCATACCAAGGCTATACGGTTAGGCTAAAAATCTCGCCTCAAGTTTTCTGTCGGTAACGTGCAGAGTCACTCGTACGAGTGGCTCCAATTCAGAGACTGATAAAAGGGTTACCCTATATCCTTGTGTGTTTTAACTGTTTGACTTGACTTGGTTTTTCCACCACCAGATAACGGCACACAAGGACAGAGTTCCCCTTTCAGCGTTCTGCACACCCACGGGCCTTTATGAGTAGCTCGTTATGACTCAAAGGGCAGAAGCACCGGGGGAACGTATGAAAAATTTTGTATGGTAGATGTGGGATTGGAACCCACGACCCCAAAAACCCATGGTCCTGCCGTGGACACCATATATATGTGAGGTTATAGGTGGGGACACAGAGTGCCCCATGCAGGTCTGCCACTTGAACAGGTCCTCCGAGAGTCCTCACTTTCTTTTCCTTCGTAGAGACGCAACTTTATTGGATTCCACCAGAGCCTCGGATAGCTTCCGAGGTCGCAGGCACAGGCACGTGCCTCCGGTCTATTTCCTAACTTTCCCGAATGAATATAAAACAATAACCTTATCATACGAAATCCATATAAATGATCTCAAAATTCGGATAATTACATACATTTCGAGGCCGTATCTTAACATTTCTTCGTAATTCGTATTTAAATAATCGAGAATGGCATTCCCACTATTCGGGTCGAAGAGCCTTGTTTCAATGCGAAAAAAAATGTTTTTGCCAGAAATAGTGCTACACTCCGCCGCGTGCTACGTTAGAGGTTCGCCACTTTTTGCTTCTTCTGAGGTCTTCACACTATGAGAGGTTAAGACATTTCTTAACCCACGAAAAAAAATACTTTTGGAGAAAAAATAAAACTACTGCTAACCGGATGAAAACCCTTATGGCGCTTGTTAGGGATACAAGGAAAATCACAAAATCGAAAATATCCAATTAATTTAGCCGACGATTTTGGGTGTAGGAGCCCCATGATTCGGAAACCCTTTTTGACGGAAAGTTCTACGGAAAGTGCTACCAGGTGTCTATATCGTCGCACGCGTCCTCCGTGGCAGCACTCGTCTTCCCGCGGGTGAAAAAAAACACATGAAGGAGAGTCACGGCTACGGGGGCGGGGGGGGGGTACCCATGTTGTTCCGCTACCTGGTTTAAGTCGCTCGGGTGAGTGACTGTGAAGCTTGCTGCTAAAAAAGACAACGCTGGGCGAATTGTTTGGCGCAGCTTCGCTTGCCGTGCTTTTGCGAATTCTTGTAGCAAACTCTAAGCGGCAATAGGGCTTGAATGTGCAAAGGAAAAGGGGGATCACTCCTCTCGACAGCGATATACATTATATGGCATTTTCAACTATTTAAACCCAGCGATGTAATTGGGGGACAGTTCCACCGGATTTTCGTATGGTTTAGGGCTAGGGATAAGGTTTATATCGTTAGTTCAATGGTTTTGAGAAACACAATCATGTAAGTCACTCGGTCGCTCGCCCGAGTGATCTCGAGTCACCTCAAGAACCCACTCCAAACGCGACCCATTTATCGCCGTGGCCTTGGTAAGTATCATATACGTCTATTAAGCTGTTCACGAGCTGGTCTGGATGAGAGCCGAACGACATAGTTTAATGCTTTTTCGCAGCTCGGTTTTACGATTTTCGAGCTGGTTTTTTTCATGGAGCTAGGTCTTCGTATACCCCAACGGCTCAAGCCAAGACCTAAAAACAAATTGTGACACGGAAAAAAATATGACCGTTTCAGAAAATATCCAATCGGGAAATCAGCCGGATTGTACGTACTTGTTGGGGTATTGTTTAGGCCTTCGCTTAAAGCTCTGGACGAAAGTGATTCAAAGCAAGTGTCAAAAGTCCAGTTCGAAATTCGGAAATTTGAGCTGCGAAAGCCGGATTTTGTGTCGCTCATCGACGTATATCAACTTTGTATTGCCGATCGTAAACACGCCATATATCTTGACACACTACGAACTAGGCTATAGTGAGGATATCGATTGTTTCGTAGTTCCTCAAGGAACGCTCGTACGAAGTATCAGCGTCATCGGAAGTGCAGGTTTTTCGGACTTTCGTATAGACTTTAGTATCGACACACCTCCATGTGCGACTCGATGTGCTGGGCATGGGTTTTCTCGACGAAATCGACTCCGATTCCAAACCTGTTAACGTCTGCAAATGCGCTGCAGACTTACCAACGCAGCTGTCAAGTTTGGATTCCTAATAGTTCTAAACGGTTGCGGAAACGCCTATTAAGTAAACATTCAGCTTCATAGCTGGACCAGCTCGTAGCAAAACTCCTTGCATGGAACGTGCACCACGGGAGTCAAATCAATCATCAGCAACCTAGGAACCTACCTGCCTATCTGTGTGTTTCTATACTTGCTACGTGACATATCGTAACTGCAATGACCCCGTTCGCGACGTCTGTTTCGGTTTAGGTTTTGAACTCGAGCAAAGTGTTGTTCATGGAGCGTCCTACATCTTGTCCATGCTTCACATAAATATTATGTTACGTTTCCGTGCCAAATGTCAGCCCGACTTTCTTCAATGTTGTGCACAGTGGTTGTTTTCAGCGAAGTCGCTTAATCTTGTATCACCCCCCCCCCCCCCTCCGTCCCAAGCCACCGCTGCCCACCCCTCTAATCGCCGTCGGGCGTTACCCTATGACTTTGGGGTTAGACGCGCGCTACAATCGAGATACCATGTTTTAGTCTTTTCGTTCATGGAGGACGGGGATCCTCTGAAGCCCAAGTCGTCGGAAAGTAGTTTTTACGTAATCATCTTGATCATTTTTTTTGGATCTATGCCATGTTTTTTTTTCCACGAGGCTGCCCTCCCTATATCCTCGAGGATCAATGCCTGCGGGGTAGGGAGCCACGCCCAGTTTCCACCACCGGGTCGTAACCAGTCGCGCGAATGACTCTGTACCTCGCTGAAAAAACATGATCGGCGTTCTATTCGGTGAGGCGTAGCTAACCATCTTTTCCCGAATCAACATAGAGAATGAAAAACAGAGCAGAGCGAAAGCCTGTGACGATCAAGGCTACGGTAGTGGGGTATCCTTCAATTTTCACTGCCAGGACAGAGCCAAAAAAGGGTATATACCTTTTGTGATCAAGGCTACGGTGGAGGGGTTCCCCCTATTTTTTTTTTGGCTTTGTTTATACCTTTTTTAGGCTTTGTTTATACCTTTTTTTGGCTTTGACTGGGTAATAAAAGTTGGGGGTACCCCCGTACCGTAGTCTTGATCTAGAGGTTTACACTTTTTTGGTTTTGACCAGGTAGTGAAAATTGGGGGTACCCTCCCTACCGTAGCCTTGAGCTGATCGCAACAGACAGAAGGGTCACTCGTGCGAGTAACGCCGAGCCACCCCGCCGAAAAACAGGTGCCCAAAAGGGGGTACCCCCCCTACTGAGGCATTGGTCCAAAATGAGTTCGTGAGTGATGTAATAGTAGTAGTAGTAGTAGTAGTAGTAGTAGCAGTAGTAGTTGTAGTTGTAGTAGTAGTAGTAGTAGTAGTCTAGTAGCAGTAGTAGTAGTCTAGTAGCAGTGATAGTAATAGGTTTAGATTTACATTGATTCAAGATCCTCGAGTGCGGCGCCCTAAGAATTAAAACCGGCGCAATCTTCATCTCGTAGGCCGAGGCTACGATGAAGCGAGTATCCCCATTCTCGCTGGTAGTAAAAAAGTAGTGTAGTGGGATGACAACTCGCACGGGTTAACTCTGTACCTCGCTGACAAAGTACTTCAGAAAGGCCGTCGATTTCTTTCGTCGTGTGCAGCGTAGCGCTTACTACTCCAATCATTGAGCGGACTCATATCATCAAAACCTCGAATTGGCACGAAAGCGTAAGACAAGACCGCCGCAGAGGAACAGGGGGGGGTCACTCGCGCGATTGACGTCGAGCCCCGGCAAAACCAAAAATGGCCTGGAAACAATGACCCGCCCGTAACGTATCCTGCAGGTGTCGTCAAGGACCCCCGACATTCATGATGAAAAAAAACCCAGAAAGTGCTCCCTCGGTGGTATTAATTTTTACAGTAGGCGGTGACGTGTGCTACGATAGGAGTGCACCACCAGTGTTTTTCTGAGGTTCCTTAATTGAAGAGCTCAAGAAACATTCCTTTTTCTCCCAAAAACTGATTCATTTTGAGAAAACGCTTAGCTGGACACTCACCGGATGGATGAAAACTCCAATCGTTGTCTCTAGTCACACAACGTGAATCATCATGCCAAAAACAAAATGGCCAATTGTCAACGATTTTGGGTTATGGAGCCCCGGACGTTCAGAAACCATTTCAGACAAAAATGTGCAAACCTTGTCGTAACGCGCCGTTACCGTATAACATATACGCCACAGCACAGGACGGTCAACGCTGGGTGTAGCTGGCGCAGGCGTGCGCTTCCGGGTAACCCGGATGACAATGTCAAGAAAGGATGCAACACATCAACAACCAAACCCGTTCCGAGACTGTTTGAATTTTTCAAAAAAGTAGTATCTTAGTGAACCCTGTTCTTGTTTACGTTGTGTGTACGCACGAGGCGATCGTACGTGAAACATGCGCGTGCGTTGCCGGGTGCGAGACACAAAATAAGACGCGAGCTAGACATGAGTAGGCCATTTTTTTTTGTGAGACTTTTCCGCGTGAAGAAGGATTGTATGCCTCATCCGAATGAACGATGTGAGAGAACTCAAAGTGCAACTCCCGGTGAAAAACACTCACTCACTTTCCTAGGAATACCAAAAAAGAAAGGGTTCATGACGAAAACGAAACGAACGTCATATTCCTAGGATTCGGCTTTACAACGAGCCAGGATGCCGCAGACAGCCCCTGACCAAGCTCTCTTCACATGAGGAGCTCCATCACCCCACACCAGAAAAGTGACCTCGAAGGCGTTCGTTCGCGCTACCCTCGACCAAGCTTTTCCATGCCCTCTAAGCCATAAAAAAGATATTTGATATACTCGCAAAATGACTTGACTACATAATTTAACCGGTAGTTCCTAACATGAGAAGCTCAATTGGACAGGCACATTAATGTTAGTTAATCCTGCAACTGCAACTTATACCGCGGGGAAAGTCTCTTCAGCTGGAAACCTTTATCGTGAACAGATTATTTTGATGATCGCAGAGGGAGGGTTTCTGGGGCTCTAAAAGGCTTGAGGAGCCCCGTCATTCAAACAAGAAAAATCTAAAAACGAATAATGTGCTATGCCCCCTTGTCGTAGCACGGCTCATAAATGCTGTTTCAGATACGATATTTTTTTGTATGTTTAAGCCGTGTGCTGCCGTAGAGGTGCACTGGCTCTTCTTTTGCCTTCTGAGGATGGTGTCCTAAAACAACTACCAGGTACTCTACTGTATACCTCACCCGTAACATCTTTTTTTTTTTAAGTGAAAGCGCAACCAGATCATGGACAACCCCGTGGCCTAGATACGAAAACGTCAGTCATACGAAATACTGTACAGGTAGCGTGCAAAGCAAAAGCATGTGGCACTTCGACAATTTCGCTTCAACAGCCGCCGTCATTCACGAAACACGTTAGCCGAAATGTGCTACCTCTATCGTGCCACGCGTCACCGAGTCACGCATGCTAAAGTTGCTTTTGACCATGGCTACCGACCTAACGACCAGGCCCCGGCTGCGATATAGGTCCCTTTCGGGTTTTTTTTTCGCCTGCTCTTTGTCCCTTCCGCAAGGGACACCGGGTTTCGGGGGGGCTTGTCTTTTCGTGCTGTTTCAATTTCGCGATATGAAAACGAAATGGAGTGGAGTAAGCTACGCGGCGCAAAAAGATCGCACTAGGAAGCCTTTTTTTCCGATACCGTAGCGTGCGACGGCCGCTAAACTGTTGTGCTTATATTGGGAACCTCAGGTCACTCGACGGTACGGAAATAACGCGATCATGGTTAACGCTTGTTCGAAAACGGCGACAGCGGCTGAGAAATCCACGTTTGTCTTTGCCTCGAATGACAAACGCTGTCGCGGATTCTCAAGCACCAACGACGGTACCGTCTCGTCCCCGCCTCGCCCTCCATGTGTACCTAACAACGCCGCCTCTCCTTTCCACCCCCCCGCCCCTCCGCTTTCCCCGGTAACGTTTTTCGCATGACCTGCAGACAGCGCTGAATATCGGACTACAGAACGCCGACGATGGTGAACACTTGTATGAAAACCGCAGGAGTGGTCGGAAGTTCGATTGTGGCCATTGCCTCGTTGGCCATATCTGTCGCTGAATACCTCGAGGTCGAGGATGACAACGGTTCCTCTCGGTTCTATTCCTCCGCTTCCCGTTCCTCTTCCACTCCCTCTTCCTCCGTTCCCTCACTATCGCCCTCTTCCTCCTCCTCCTTACCCACCGCAACCGCGTCTCCGCCTACGCGAAGCCCGTCCATATTCGAAACCTGGTCTCCCACGTCTCCGAAGACCCCCTCCTTTCCCTCTCCCTCTCCCTCCTCTTCATTTCCCTCATTTTCCTCTTCCTCTCCATCATTTTCGTCCTCCTCCCGGTCTTCACGTGGTTCACAAATGGATTCAGACGACCTCTACGATATTTCTGGCAACGATTTCAACGCTATGGCCTTCGGGTTCCTGCTTGCGTCCGTGTTTTTTCTGGGTGTGTCATGTCTGTTCTGGCGCTCCAAGAAAAATGACAAATCTCCGAAGATAGAGGAAGGACGTTTTGAAGATAACGAAGCTTGAATCCTTTTTATGTTGAATGCGTATCGCTCTGTAGAGGGGTCGCCGTTTGAAAGAGGAAAATACGCACCACGAACGAGTCTTTCGGATGATGATATCATGAGCGTGTGGGAATTTTCTCTTGATGATGTTGCTTTTCGTGCTTAATAGGTCGCTTTCCGTAGAGAGTAGACCGGAACACCAATGTGAACGTGACTGTACTTGTGAGTATGTAGACAATACATTATCACGAAAAGCTGTCGATTTAGGAGGGCCAATTCCCACCAAAGGGCGTAACTGTCATCGTAAACCAGTCTGTTCGAACTGGCACACGTGCGTCGCCTCCGTGTTCTTCGTCGTGTGTGTTGCAATCAAACCGTTGGTGCTCTAAGACGAGACTGTCTTGATTGAAAGAAGGACAAAAGCCATATTTACCACACGAACGTCGAGCTTTTGCTTCCTCGTGAAAGGTCTACGTGTAACGGTTTCCCTGCGTGTTGTATTCTTCCTGGGTTTCCGCCATATGCTACGACAGAGGCACGAAGCACTCTTCGTCCCAAATGTTTTTTGAAGGAGGGGGCTTGTGAAACACAAAAAATGTCGGAAATGGGTATTTTTTCGCCGCGATTCTCGTTGATTATCCCTAAGCCATATAGTAGCTACCTGTTCGTGGGTAGAGAGTCGTCCCGCGACATGGGTTGCGGTTTTTGCAGCAAAAACGTCCATGACCAATTGAGCTCCTCATGTCATATGTGAGGAACTACCGGTTAGTAAAGCAATTTCACTCGTGAGTACACATGTTTTAGGACCAAGGCGTAGAAGCTTGGTCGGAATGTGCGAACGAATGCCTTCCAAGTCATTTTCCGAGTGAGATACTGAGTTCCTCGTGTGAGAAGCTCAGGCTGCCGTGTGATAGCTCTAGAGAGTAGGTAGCAATGTAACCTTTGTCCAATTGAGGTTTTCCGGGATAAGAAAGGTCTTAAGCTGCTAGGTTCAGGAACCTCAAGATAAAATGTGGTGCGCATGTATCGCAGCGCGCGTGTTCCCTTGGGCTTGTTTTTTTCGATTGTTTGTGAGGGGTGGGCATTTAAGCCACGTGCTGCGAAATAGGGAAGAAAGGACGCAAATTGTATAGTGTACACGTCGAGGCGCGTCTATGTTGATGTGTGTCGCCGCTCGAAGAGGTTTCGAAACATCATGAACATATTGCGTAAGATGATAATTGAACCATATATGTAGTTTTTTTTCGAACGTCTTTTGTCTCTATCGTCGAAAGAGTCGCCCGCCCACAAAGGCGAGTAGCGATACTGGTAGCTCGTGCCGGACAGACAACTATGTGTGGCTGATGGCGCTCTCGAACTGAGGATAATCTCTTTGGAAGAGCGAGTCAACGCGTGCTGCGATAAAACGAGCAGTTTCTTTGCATGATTATCGTTCAATACCTAGGCTTTAAGGATTTTTTATCCTAAACGTTCAGCAGTTATATGTTTGTTTCCAAATCAATTTTTTGGGAGCGGAAAGTATGTGGTGCAGCTCCATCTATGGTGGCACATGTCGGTCGTTTCAGATTTTCGAAAATTGAAAAGTACCCGGTTGTTCACCTAGACCATGAGGTTGTCCAGTCGTGTCACGGGTGCATCCCACGCGTAGGGGTTGAACGTTTTGGAACAAACCCCTCAGGCTGGTTGAGCTCTTCCAAGGGTGCACAACCATCGAATAATATCATAAATGTACGTGGATTGTGTTTTTCAGGACTTCTATCGTGTAGATGTGATGGTCAAAGGTTGCGTTAAGGAACGCTTTCGAATTTCAGTTTCGGGTGGATTTTTTTATACATGTTAGGACCTCAGAAACAAATGTTTCTGCACGCCTGACAGTGCATGACTCTGTTAATAAGTGTGAGATGTTATCTAGCAACCAGTGTCGGCCCGTGACACCTTTTTTTCTCTTTGGTGGGGGGGGGTGGGGTATTCCCCTTTCTCACTCCTCGCGGAAGTCCACTGTTAGCCTCGGGATGAATTAGTAATCACATAGGCGGCAACAAAGAACCCGCCTTTGTCTAATAGCGTTCCACTCAGGCTTGTGTTTTCAGCTGGTCCTTGCTGATGTACAGATTCCAATCAACCGCCGTCGTAGCGTACGAGAGACCCCCCGGAAGGTGGCGATGATTTCCGTTTCTGTGTGTGATTTTGTCCCGCTAAAACAGTGGATTTCTCTACATGGCGAATATAGGGTAGGCACGGGACTGGTTATGCGCACCGTGTAAGAACAGGATTGCTTTTCCCTGGGGGGGAAGAGGAAAAAAGACCGAATAGAAAGGTTGTATAGGTCGAGAACCTGAAACGAATACAGTTGTGTCACCGTCAGCCAAAGGGGTGGCCACTCGCGCGAGCTTCTCTTATACGTGCTACGACAGATATACCAACGTTGGGCCATGCTTTTGCTTCTCGTAAATGACGCCGGGGCTGCTTAGCCCCAGATCGTCTGAATTTTGTTTGAGATTTTGTATTTCAAATATTGTTCTGTCCGTTGGATACCAAGGTCATGCGGTTGTGCATCGCGCACGAGCAACACGTTTACGTCTATGTAAACTAGTGACTAGGGGAGAGGTATACTTCGAAGTAGAGAGCTTTTGAAGCGATAGTGGATCCCCAGCAGCAAACCTGTTCGCCTCTAAAATTGTAGCATGCGTCCCAAAAAAAGTCCCCTTTAGGTCGATGGTAAAATTAATAAGGCAAGCAGCAAATTAGCACGCCCCCCTCCCCCCTCCCCCCTCCCCCCTCCCCCCTTCCACCGTTATGAGGCCTATTTATGTTCTGCTTGAGGTACGGAGTTCGTCAAATTGTCTTAGGGGAATACCGCGGCTGCGGTACAACGGTCAGTTGAGGCGTCCGTCTTCGGGGCCTGTATTCCATTGCGGTCTCTAGCTCGTGCGTTCGCGTTAGAGGCCGCCACCATGGAATGTTTAGCAGTGTAACGTAGAAAGACCGCGCACCAAAGCCTCGTACTTTTTAAAGTACGTAGTCACTCGGGTGACAAGGTCGAGTCCGGTATTTGAACCCCCCCCCCCCCCCCGCAAAACGTAGACCTGGTAGGGATCAGGTAGGCCCCATTCGTGGCGTATGTCCGCGAAGAGAGAAATGCGCCCGCACACCTATGAGATTATACATGTCTCATCATGACGTTTCTTATCGGCGTGATTTTTTTACGGCACTCAAATGGTCGCCTGGGGCAGTGAGCACGGCACCATGAGCGTAATCAAGCTTGAGATACTTTCTCATATAGAAACGATTTCTTTACGATTCTCCAGCGATTGCTTTAGAACGTGGTTTGGGCATCGAGAAGCAGTTTGCCGATATTTTGGAACATGCTATGCATGTGGGGTGTATTTCAAATTATATGTATATCTGTGTCTCCGCGATTCGAGTCACGCCGCGGCAAAGTTAAGATACACCTAAGTATATAGTGCCGACCACATGGTTTCGCTTGATGAATTTGTTTTCGGACTGGCGATCGACCTTGCTGATTTTCAGAACGGCGAGTGAATCAGAACGTATTTCAGCTTACTGTGGGAGGGTCGAGCACACTGTTTCTACAAGAGAGACGGCTCTCGCCAAACCGTTCCACATGGCGTGTAAGTGGGTGAACCTAAACCTTGCGATATTTCACACTGGAGGAGAAACAGTATTCAAACAACCGTTGACCCAATGAGCAATCTCAAAACCGGGGTGGTGTACATTATCTTCCTTTCGTGGGGGGGCATTCCGTGAGACACCCATCGACAACCAATGAGCAATCCGTGGGCGACCCACGGGAGACTCATGGACGCCTGCGGGAAACCTATAGGAAACCAAAGCCGCTCACGGGAGACCCATGGGCGACCACCGGAGATCCAAGATTGCCCACAGTGGACACTCACGGGAGACCCTTTGGATGGTCATGGACTCCCACACGGGAAACCCAGGGAAGCCCATGGGCGCTCACGGGTTCCCGCGGACTTTCATATATCCCCATGGCTCTCCCATGGTCTTGCCGTGGGCGTCCATAGGCGTCGGTGGGCGTCAATAATAGGCTCCCACGGGTCTCGATGAGCCTATCATTGGCATCCATGGGTCTTCCGTGGGCTCCCATTCCTCTGTCGTCGGCGTCCATGGGCTCCAATTGGCGTTTACGGGTATTCATGGGTCGGCCTTTGGCGTCCAATGTGTATTTACTGCGGTAATAAGAAACCGTTGTTTTTACCTGTGATGGCCCTCTCACCTGAACCTGGCTACGGTAGGGAGGAGTATCCACATTTCCGCTACTGGGTTTTCATCACTCGCCTGAGTGACTCCGTACCTCCACTGAAAATAAGTATTTTCGTACGTGATTTTTACGGGCCCGGTATTGCTAACCGCCCCGTGGTGGCTTCATACGAGCTCGTCCGGCTTACAACCAGCCGCGACAGTTGAAAGGATTTTAGCACAGCAGTTTCGCGATTTTTGATGTGGAATTTTGCCTTGGCGCCCGGGACGCGTATGACCCCGCGGGCCAAGCCGGGACCCCGCCCCGCATAAATGAAGTCGACGAGGTGAAATAATTACCGTTCGAGTCAAGCGGCAGCCGCGAAGTCAAAATATATGCAAGTCTTCAAAATATTTTTTATGTTGAAGTCTTGAATGCCAATAAAATGCACTTCGAATCATGTGTCACTTTTTTCTGGTCAAAATTCGTGAAAATGCGATGCCAAAACCAGACTTTGTGTCTCTCATCATTGTAGTATCGTAGACTTGTATCGGGGGTATCTGCGCGATATATCTTTTGTGACAGAGTAGGAATCATACGATGAGACGGGTACCGATCGATTCACCATGCCTCGAAGAACACTCACGCCGAGTGTCAACGGGATACGCAGTAGTACAACGTTTTCGGGCTTTCACTAGTCTAGATTCTTTCGTATCATCGATATATTTTCAGGAGTAACGGGATTTAGTTGATTTGTAATTTGTCGACGAAAGCAACTCTCGGATTGAAAAAATTCTAACGCCAACAAACGCGCTACAGACTGACGAACAGCTGCAACATCTGTCGTCGAAATACTTCTAAACGGCTGCGAAAACGCCTATCAGGGTGAAGGTGATTTTTCAGGCTTGACCAGCTCGCACGGTGATTTTTCAGGCTTGACCAGCTCGCACGGTAAAGAACAACCAAAACGAAAGCTTGACAACTCAACACGGCAAAATGGGAGTTCTCTCGTGCGAGTGACTCCGAGCCCACTGAAAAAAGAGGCCTCGCAAGGGGTCACTCCCTGCCGGCGTAGCTACGATCGCCTTTTGGAGAGCGCATTGCCTCTTACCCGAAGCATCGGTCTATTAAAAGAGCCATCCAACCGAACGGAGTGTTAAAGCATGTCACTGAGCACCTAGCACGACGAGGAGCTCACTATCTTACCCGAAAGATGACTGTCGAAGGCGTTTGCTCGCCCACAACCCAACTACGCGTACATAATATGCAACTACGCGTACTAGTTTTCAAAAATAACAACTGCACGTGAAAATGGTAAAACTAAGCGGTAGTTCCCTCACTTGAGGAGCTCAGCCGGCCAGGCAAACTTCTCTTGGCCCAAACTGTGCAACGCCTACCCTGCCGCACAATATAGGGTTGACACGAAAGCTTAATGACTAAACAACGATAAAGGGGGAGTTCTCTCATCACGCGATTGACTCCGCGAGCCCAGTGGGAAAAAAGACCTCACAAGTGACCCTCTCTCGCCGTAGCTACGATGACCTTGTGAGGAGCTCAATTTCCCACTAAACCAACAGGGGCGGGTGATGCTGCGAAAGAGATGCGGCTCATTTTTTTTCGTGAGGTTCTTCAACTTGAGACCTTAAGACCTCTCCCCAAACACCTGTTTTAGAGAAAATAAAAGCGATTCACCAGATGAAACATCTCATGCATGGCGCGTCGAGATACACAACCGGAATCAATATGCCAAAAAAAAAATCGAACTCTACCAGCCAGCAGCGTTTTTTCGACTTGCCTTTGGGGGTTACGGTGAGCACCGTCATTCAGAAACCATTACAGAAGAAAGCATGCTGATCTCTGTCGTAGAGTGCGCGTCAACATCGATCTACTAGATAATACAGATGGCAATGCAGATAGAGGACAATGCAGATGATACACTGAAGGCCGAGGCTAGTACTGTAGTCTAGTCTAACGCAGTGGGGGGGGTGTTAAAACACCGCCAGTTTTCAATACAACCGGATTTGAGCAACTGAGTCACCCCACGGGGGTAATGATTTTGTACTTTTTGTGGGTTAAGCGATGTTCCTGTTCTTGTTACACGATTGACCTCCTCGAGAGAGGAACTGCCGGGTTAGTCGGTGGTCAAGAAATTCTCGTCGAGTGCATATTTTGTGCTTTTATCGAACCAAGTCATACAATGCTTGGTCGGGTTGAGACAACGAATGAACGCCTTCGAAGCCATTTTTATGGGGTTTGTTTGTGAGATGTTTAGCTCTTATCATCATGTTAACAGGAGCCCAGAAAAAGCTCTTTCTGCGCCGCACCACTACTATAAAATGGGATGGCTCCACTCAAAAAAGAGGAGACTGACGCGTGCTACGATAGAGGGGTAGCACTTTTCGTCTGGAATGGTTTCTGAAGGTCGGTGTTCCTTAACCCGAAATCGTCGTAAACGCGTCATTTTTTTCTTGAAAAAAATTGTTCTTGTCGTGTACCTAGGCCATGATCATGGAGTTTTTCATCGGGAGGTAGCAGTTTTATTTTTTTCCTAAATAAGTTTTTGGAAAAGGTCTTAAGGCTATTTCTTTTACGGTCCGATTGGTCCGTCGAAAACGGCCTTTTTCGACTGAAACCCCAATAATAGAGCTTTCTTGCACAGTTGAAAAATGTTTATTTCTACTCAACTTTTTTCGGCCGAGAATTCCGACACTGACTGGCGGATCCAGTCGAAAAACTCGACTTTTTCGACTGGAACCTCCAGTAGAAAAACTCCGTCGAAAAAGTTTTACACGTGTTTTTTTAACCGATCGAATCACTCATGCCACCACCAAACACGCACCCACACGGCCACACGGCCACACACCAATACCAGGTACCACACTGCAGTATCATACTAGGCGCTGACGCTGGCGTGGCTATCACTGCTTGCTGTTGCTTCTCGCAGCAAGTCAGCGTGGCGCATTCCTAGTTCCGCTCACCGGCGGCGTGTGTCACGCGACGGCAGCAGCGCGCGGTATCGATCCCATGCTGCCGACAACGGCTGCGCCTGCTGTAGCTTCGGCTGCTCCCGGCTGAGTGCAACTGCACGAACGTAGCTTTTGCGGCTTTCGGTTGAGCCCAAAGCCACCAACTCGCTGGGACAAGGGTTCGTCGAGCCGTTGCTCGCGGAGAAAACGCGAAGCGCAGAGTTGCCAACTGATTTCGGCTGCTGTACGGCAGTACTCGCTCACACCAAACGCGTCCGGGAAGAGCAGAAAAACTATAAAATCGACTCGACTGACGACAAGAAGAAGGATCAGAAGATTCCAGTCGAAAATAGTTCCAGTCGAAAAGGGCCGATTTCGACTGACGGAATCCGACTGTATATGAAATGGCCTAAGCTCCGAAGATAAAACACCTCAGAAAGACGTGGTGTACCTCTATTGTAGCATCCGTTGACCCCGTACCTCGCTGACGAAAAGGCGCTATGTATGCGATTTTGCGGCGCAGGCGTATCTTTTCAAACCCTGTTTATGGATTCATATCGGGAAAATTATAACAGCACGGAGGCCTAAGACCGCACGAGATAACAGGGGGTATCCAGGGGGGTTCTCATAAACAAATATAAAACGTTACCCATACAACGTTTTGTTAACCCCTTCACAACTGGAAACCCGTTTTGGGGACAAAATTACTTGGAAATAGTATGGGGTGGGGTTCGGGGGCTCTGAAGGGGTTAACGAGCCAGACAGAGGGGGGTACTGTATAACCATGAAAAAAACACATATTGGAATATTAGCGCCGTTTTCTCGATGATTGGCGCCGAAGTCACAACGCTTTTTTATTTTTATTTTTTACCTTTTTCAGGAGTGTGGCTCTGTTTGCTCTATTTTGGCGTGCTCCCCTGGGTCACTCGCGCGAGTGGCTCCGAGGTTTTTGCAACAACGGGCCGCAAAAAGGACCCCCCCCCCCCCTATACCATCGCCTTAAATTCAACGCCCGAGGTACCCCATATATATGTCCTAGACATACCACCAACATGTTTTTAGTAAGGGCGTGTGGTTACGATGGACGCGTGCTAGACTAGAGGTGAACCACTTTTTTTTCTGGGGCTGCTCCGTTTAGGAGTTGTAAGACCTGTTTTTCTTGACCCAAAAAGCTGGAGCAAAACGAAAACTCCTACACCGGAAAAAAATATACCTGGCCTTGGTATACAACGAGAACCACGGGGGAAAATTGTCCTGTTTCCGACCATTTAGGGTTCATTAAGGAGCCTGCTTCGTCATTCAGAAAGCATTTCAGACCAAAACAGCTAGCGGCCTCTATCATAGCATGCGTCCCTGTACTACATACAGGGGTTTGACGTCTTAATACTACCATTAACACTACAATTAATTAATAAATGAACGAGCTCGCCTAACATACCGGAAAATCGTCCGATTTTCATTCTTGTTTTGCGAAAATAGATACTACCAGGTAGATATTAATATATATACATTATAATATAGTCCACATAGACTCTAGACTTTATATATAAACGTCGTTTTTTTCGGGGATTCGGTCAAGATTTTTTTTTGTCTCGAACTCAGTATGCGATTCGCGGAACTGGAATTTGCGGTAAAATTGCTTAGTTCAAGCGCCGTCTTCAGGCGGCGGCTCAAACGCCCCTCGCCCTGCCGCATCCGTTTCGTTCATCGACGTGAACGCGGATGTGCGCCGAGCGAGACAAAAAGCGAGAACTTGCAAAAGTGTCAAGTGTCGCATGTCGAGGGGGGACTCCGCAGATTCTAGTTTTCTCGTCACGTCTGCAGCGCCTGGATGACTTGCAAAATTGGCATAATTTCTAAACTCGCTAGTTAGTTGCTAATGTTTTGAATTTTGCGGACCGGTGGCGAATTCTCGAGGGTTTATTTTGCTTGACGTCTGCGGGGCTTGAGCGTTTGCTTGTTTTGCTTGACGTCTGCAGGGCTTGAACGAATAAAATACGTAAAAGTCTTCGGGGGCCGGCTCCAACGCCCCTCGCCCTTCCTTATCCGTTGGGCACCTCGACGTAAACGCGGATGGACGTTGACCGAGACAAGGGAGAAGTTGCAAAAATATTGCATTTTGATGAGGTAATCTTGCTGAGCGAGACAAGCGAGAAGTGAGTTTAATTTTTATATCTTGGGCGGTGTACGCCCGACCTATTGTTGGAACTTGGCACATATGATACAAAAATCAGGGAAGAGCATTTCCAAATTGGAGTCTTAATTGCTTCCCAGCTTCGCTTTTGTCATATCGGCCTCGAGGCGCTTGTCCTATCGTGTCTACTACCACTGCTGCTGTGTGTCGTTGCCTTTCGGCTCGGTGGGTATAGTGCTATGTAACCAACGAAGGATGTGTATAGTGACTACGATTCTTACCGAGTTTATGCTTAGTATTCAGGAGCGCACGCGCTGGAGACGTTATGAATGGTTGCTACAGCTGCTCGAGTTGTCCTGGGGTGGTACAAACTGTAGTACGTTGAAAGGGGATAGCTCCGGAGATCTCTCTTACGAAGTCGATAAGAGTTATTTAACCAACTCAAGAACATATTTGGTATAGACTATATATATAGCCGAAGTGAATTTGAATATTTTTGTGACCTAAACCTCCTAAACAATTTCCCCCCCCCACCCCCCCCCTCTCGCTCTCCCTTACTCAAACGCCGCACCAAATGTCGAAATCCGCCATATTAATAAACACTTCACGCACAGGATGTCACCTCATTATCTTTCGAGAACCATCCATACCGCTGCTTCCCCCCCCCCCCCCGCCCCGGACGCCCCCTTCCTCCCCATCACCCGCACCATCGCCTAGACCTGACACCACACGTATAACAAACCCCTCACCTAAAACCCTTCCTTTGCCCGCACACCCCCCCCCCCCCCCCCCCCCGGCCCCCGCCCCCCACCCCCCCCCCCCCCAACCCATCCCAACCCCACCCCCTCGAACATTCCACCCTCTCTCTACTCACTGACTGTACGACTTACCCCAGGATATACACGATAAACTGATGCGTTATTTCCAAAACCGTCACTTTCATCCCCTCAAAATAATGTATAGTTTCCACGCACATATTGAGCTGCCCCCCCCGCCCCCCCCCCCGCCCCAACCCCCCCCCCCAATAATAAACTGGTGCCAAAACCGTCAGATTTATCCCCTTGAGGGGATTTATAACTTACATGCACAAATTGCCCCCCCCCTTCCCCCCCCCCCCCCCCCCCGACTACAAACCCGCTCGCTTTTGATCAAAACCAGGCCCCCACGTCCTTCAACCCCCCCCCCCCGCTCCTCTCACCGGTTATTCGACTTACAAGATTCCCTTGATAAAAGGATACATTTCCCTCCACAGCTGTCAGATTTTGTCCCCCTCAGAAACGGGTTTTATAGTTTCCGCGCACAGACTGACTAACAGCACCCTGTTGACCCTGATAGCTACACTGTAGTTGTAAGGGGAGTCGCCGACCTATATCCTTAATGAGGACACACAACTCGTAATGTGCGCGATCGGAGTATCACACACAGCTTGCAAAGATGAGTTTCGACGAAATCTTCGATCTCACAGCTGGAGTGTATTTTCATTTTTTAATATATATATATATATATATATATATATATATATATATATATATACCCCACCCCCCTTCCAACCCCGCTTGCTTTTGATCAAACCCAGGCCCCCACGTCCTTCAAAACTCCGCCCCCCCCCCTCACCGGTTATTCGACTTAAAGGATTCACTTGGTAAAAGGATGCATCTCCACAGCTAGCTGTCAGATTTTGTCCTCCTCAGAAACGAGTTTTATAGTTTCCGCGCACAGACTGACTAAAATCATCCTGTTGACCCTGATAGCCATACTGTAGTTGCAAGGGGAGTCGCCGACCTATATCCTTAGTCTAATGCGGACGCACAACTCGTAATACGCGCGATCGGAGTATTACACACAGCTTGCAAAGATGAGTTTTGACGAAATTATCGATCTCACAGCTGGAGTGTATTTTCATTTTTTATAATACATATTGTGGAATAACCACATAGTTACTGAGTCACATGACAGTGTTTAGTACTATGTGTCGTGAGTTCGATTCCCACCGACTTCATTTTTGTCTTTTCCAAGCGGGCGCGCTGACGACATTATGAATAGTTATTTTGGTAGTTTTATCATATGTACCACTACCCACAGCGCGCTACTGAGTCAAGTTATTAAGTAGCTCAGTGACTGTTGTTGTAGAATTTCTCGGTCAAATCACTTTTTTTCGAAGGGCGCTGTCCAACGCATTCCTTATCGGTCCCCTATACCTGGTCTAAACGCGTACTACGTACGGGAGGTAAAAAACACATCCGAGAATCGCGGGGACTCTCTTGGATTTAGGTTTCTTGGGCAGTTCTTTTTCCGAGAACGGGTCAACCCGTGGCGTCCTAATCGATGACACAGCAGCAATCTAACGTACTATCTTTTTGACAACATGTATGTGTGCGCGAGCAATCGATGATGCAGGAGCAAATTATCTGTAAGATTAGTCGATGATATGTATGTACACTGGTACAAAGTTTTTAAAGTCCGAGCTTCAAGACCAGCAGTTTTGTCGTTGTTGTTGTTGTTGTTGTTGTTTTTGTTGTTCTTAAATTTGCTCGCCCAATCAAGTCCGTGGTTACAGGACACGCTCCATCCGTAAATAATGTTGACTGGCACCACTGTTCCCTGCACAGGCAACACCTCTCTCTCTGGGTAACGCGGCGTCAACCATCGTAGTATGATACAGTATCGGGGAGAATGTAATCTCTATGCAAGCATCGTATTATGTTTTATTAAATTGTCAGCCGCCCGCCACGGTGGTCTAGTAGTTTTATCCGCGAATACTACTAACGATTGTTTGTCCTTTCGAGTTCGACTCCCACTATGATGAAGTTGGACAATATTTGCAAAAATAATGCCAAATATAAAGGGGGGGATCAACATCAAGTAAGTAAGCAAGTAAGTAAGTAAGTAAGTAAGTAAGTAAGTAAGTAAGTAAGTAAGTAAGTAAGTAAGTAAGTAAGTAAGTAAGTAAGTAAGTAAGTAAGTAAGTAAGTGCTGAGTGCGCCTGGAAGCGTGGGTAGGTACAATTCGACGCGAGTCGACGAGGGAAGAAAATGCTCACTTCTTCTCGCGATAAAAATGAAGGCACGTGCGGAAGTGGGGAGGGAGGAGAAGGGCCCCTTTGTGACCCCGGATCAGAGATACTATTGGAAGGGAGTGCGATAGTGGCGCGAGGATAATATTATTATAAAAACTGAAAATACACTCCTCCAGCTGTGAGATCGAAGATTTCGTCGAAACTCATCTTTGCAAGCTGTGTGTGATACTCCGATCGCGCGTATTACGAGTTGTGTGTCCTCATTAAGGATATAGGTCGGCAGATATAAATAGGGCATGAAGGAAAAAAAAGTTGCAAAAAGAAATTATTACTACCACACACAGCACCCCTGACCTTTTCCGGGCTTTTTTATTCGCGTAGACTATTAGACTTATAGTCTATGTCGATTGTTCTCTCTAGGCGAACAATAATGACAGATTACTTATTTTTGGTGCAGAAGTAGTAGTACATCCTGACAGGCAGAATATCATCGAAGTATGAGAAAATATGGGTTTTGTACGTACGTAAGTAAGAAGTTTGACCAATCAGATTGATTCGGTAATTCATAGTCGTATGAGCGATAGCATTGGGTACACCTGGCCCAGCTGTGTAGGCGACGATCTGCACGCGGAGCGCGTAGGGGAGCAGAGTCGGAGTTACAGGTCCAAGGTGTGATACAGACTAGTTTAAGTTCGTGCACTCCTCGACGATGGAGGAGTGCAAGTCACCGGAGTCTGAAGCTCTCGTGGCTGCTGCTGTAAGTGGTACTAATCAGGCCGCCTCGGCTGCTGCGTGAGTCGAGGCAGAGGCTGACTCGTGTATACGGATGTTAGCGTGAGGTTGCCGGCGGGGCAGCCCCGGCGTATTCCCATCCCCAACCCCCCTCTCCGGGCGGGGGGTTGCGCAACTTCGAAAGCAAAGTGCAACGTACTATATTGTCTGCATCTATTTTTTTCTGGAGTTGGATTTTCAGCCGGAAATGAAAAACACTAGTCTAGTCTAACCAGAGACCTTTTCCGCTATGCACTTATTCCGAAACGAAAAAATAACTACTACCAGTTAGTTGTGAATAAGTTAGTCTCTGAGTAGGAAGTGCGCACGGCACTGTCAGCAGTCGTCATGGTAGAGACACTCACGATATTATTTTTTGAGGGGACGCGTCCGATTTCGACAACGTGAAAGCACCGGCGAAGCAAAGACAGCAGATACATATGCCCCACCTCCCCGAGAGAAAACAGAGAAGAAGCGATACGCCTATTTCCGCAGGAGCAAGCCACCCGCGCATTCTGTCTTTTTAGACAACGCCGCCGCAAAGAGAGATCACTCTCCTCTTCTTCGCTTTCCTCCCCGCCCGTGACCACGCCGACCAATCAATGAGACAGCCTTCAGGGTTGAACAAAAGCTCTTCCGCCAAAACCTCGCCGGCTGAAGTGGCCCCGTGGTAACGTTTGATGCAAACCGTCTTAGCATCCTGTCGACTTCGAACCTCCATTGGCACGGGGACAGCAGTGCGGTCTCTTCATTGATGCCAAGTCCTTTTTCGTTTCGCCTAGAGGCAAAGCAGGTTCTCAGTACTCTTTTCGGTATTTTTGTTTGATATACGCAAACGTTTACTTGTTGGCGCATTCAACAATGTGTCAGTGTGTTTCGCCTATCCCTGCCTTCTTTGTTGCATATGACGTTTTTCTTTTTTAGTCAAATTTCGACATTGATAATCTCATGTTCGTATTAAACTCTTGGCATTACTCTCAAGTTCAATGAGTGTCAAATCGGACAGCTGCGCACTTTAACTTTTGGAAGGGCTGCCCTGCCCTGCCCGAAGCATGGGCGCCGGAGATGGCGAATGATGGCGCCCATGCGGAGCGCTTGTAAACAACTACCTCCGAGTATATTATTGCGTACGCTGCCATGCTACATGTACGTGTCTTCCGTTTTTTTCTTGTTTTTCACGAGGTATTCTTCCACTCCATCGAGATTTGTATTGGAGTCTGTCCTGTGACCACGCGGGCTGGATATCGGGCAATGATTAAATTAATGTTGGAGAAACACAAATATGTACCAACAACAAAAACCCGGACGTCCCCACACACCGCAGCAGTAGTAGTAGGAGCTACGAAGAGGCTCGATGAAATATGAATATTCGATCTCACCGCCGACGACGTGTATTTTTGTGTCTCATACAGATACCATACCATCCCGGTCCCATTTGGAACTTCGACCCCGCAGTGCGTCCTTTTCCCACTTGGCTGTTGGGCAACCTGCTCAGCTATGTTATTGTGCAGACTTAATTGCTCTCGACAAGAGCGGCAGGGGCCCCAACTGGTACCACACCATATTTACTAAATTCAGTTCTCGTGTTATACACGTCACATTATCAATAGGTGGAGGAGTCGTTACTAAACAACATGCAAGACTGTCGGAACAGTCTGGAGGTTAGCGGAACGAGGAGGAAATGTCAGAGAACCGGGTAGTACTGGGGGGGCGGTTCCAGGGGGAGGAATGGCGGGAAAAATAGGAGAACCTCGGCAGCAACGACGTAGCACAGTGGCAGCACACAGCATACCAGCCGCGAGTATCGGACTCAACAATCGGTAGAGGAAGAAGCAAGTGGCGCCCACGCAGCAGCGCCAGCGCCAGCAGTAGCAGTAGGGAGATGACCGTCGGCAGGAGCATACGGGGTGTAGAGTCGGCACGGGGAGACACCAATCGCAATCTATCGGAGACGAATCATGACTGCGCGAGAGGTGGACGACGACATGGCATCGTCACAGGCACGGGAAGCAGGCTTCCAGGCGAAAATAAGAAGGCTGCGGACGGAGCTGGAAGAGACGGAGCGCATGAGGAAAGAAGGGCTGGAGAGGAGGCAAAAAGAAAGGATAGCGAAGGGGAGCGTCGACGACGTGCGGGAGATACGAAAGCCGGGGGACCAGACAACAGGCTCCCAGAAGGAGCGTAACGGCGAGAAAAAACTTCCTGAAAAACCGATTAAAGGAGAAGGCCGAGGGTGAAAGCAGAAGGGCGGAAGAGAAGTGGAAAGCAATAATTGAGATCGATGTCGAAAAGGAAGTTGGTAGAAGAATGCGCGCGAACGAAACGAGTAAGGACATGACCGGCGCAATGGATGAAGTTGCAAATAGCCCACAACAGCAGGAGCGGCACAAAGACCCGCGGAGGCAAGACCTGCACCACCAGCCAGAAGAACGGAGGAACATGGGCCACCCCCGCAAACGCAAGGGGGGGTTCATATGATACGGAGGCCGGGGATGGTAGGAAAAGAGTAAGACGAATGTTACTCTAAAAGAATTCTGCTGAACGATGGAGCCAAAGCCAAGCGGTCGGGAGACGGGAAGCAGGAGATAGGGGCCCGCAAATAGAACACACAGCGGAAGGCGGCTACTACAGGCAGATGAGCCAGGAACACGGGAATGGGTGGGATGGAAGAGGTGGAGGTCCGATCACAGAACCTACAGCTGAGAGCACCTTTTTTGGGAGGTAGAAGGGGAGGACCGGAACAGGGAGAGTGGATACAGGGGAAGGGACTGCCTACACCAATATTGTAAAAAACTATTTAGGAATTAGAATAGAAGTCTGGAATTGCAATTCCGCCCCGCCTTCGCGGAGGTGTTGTGGAACTTTCCCGACCTAGCCGGCTAGCCTAGTAGCAAGCAGTAGCATCGGAGTGCGAGCAGGCAACTGTTCCAGCAGTGGCAGGGTAACCCTAACCCTAACCCTAACCCTAACCCAGTGATTTCTCGGTTTTCACTCTGTAACTCATATATTAAGAAAAAATGCACCCGTACACTACCGAGGGAAAGAAAGGAAAACGCCAGCACAGGGATAGGACAGCAGAGGAAGGCTGGTGGTTCAGAGAAGAAAAGGGTAGAGGCGCATGGACGTGGCCCCTGGCCGAAGACGGCTGCTGGGGGACGACGAGAGGAACGGCCAATGGGAGGCATGGATGGGAGGACAAGAAGGCGGCACCGGGGTGGGAAAGACGAGAAAGGTTCGAGGGCGAAGAGTGGAAGTGGGGAGACAGGGGAGATGTCAGGGGCACAGGGCCCAGCCGTTACTTCGGGGGGCCGGAACCATCATCAGTGGCGCAGGTTTCGGACATGGGGATAGTCATGTTGGGGGTAACCAGGGAAGACGGGGGAGTACCGCCATTGGGTTCGGTGAAGCAACGGGCGAAGTATTTCCTGTGCGATGAGCGGTTGATTATGAACTGAAAAGGAGAAGGAGATTTGATGCGTTTCTCCGACCTAGACATGACCATGTACTCGAGGACAGAGAAGTCAAGGAAGCGCCGGAGTGAGCAGCGGAGAGCCTTGCCAGACAGGGTGGAGTCTACTCTGGGTGCGATTCTGTGCATGACGAAGCTCGCGACGGATGTGCACACGAAGATGGGGCGGGAGGCTTTGGAAGGGGTGGAGAAGCAATGAGAGAAACCATTCCACAACATAAAGGAAGGGGAAACCATTTTTCGTTACGAACATGATGATGGTAGAGTCGGAGTACTTCCAGGATGAGTTCGTGACGCGGTTCAATATGGACCTAGCGGAGTTGGAGAAAGAGGTGCGGACAATAGTGCTGATGCTGAAGCGGAAGGGGAACAGGTGGCCAACGGCGGAAGAGTCCGGGCCCCTACCAGTCCCGGAGTTTAAAGAAACGCGGGCGTGGCTGGACGTGTCGCCGTTATATATGAAAGGGGGGATGAGTGGGGGGCTGGGGGAGGGAGGAGGTGGAGGGGAGGCTGGTACGAAGAGGGCAACCGGCGGGCAAGCGGGGCGGGGGGAAAGTGGTGTAGCAAGAGAGCGCAAAGTTGAAAAAAGGAAGAATGGGGGGGGAAGCAGGGAGTGCTACTCCTTTAGGAGCGTTACTTCTTTAAGAGCGGCAAGCCCTGTCCGTACATGGAGAAGTGGGGGGATTGCGAGTTCGAACACGGCGGCGAGAAGGGAGGAAAATATGAGTGAGTCAGAAGGGGGAAGGGGCGAGAAGCGGGCAGCCCCGGGTGGGGAGGGGGCGGGGGAGAGTGAGGGCAGGAATAGCTAATAAATGTACGGGCCCTGCCGGAGCGCAGGGCCAGCCACAGACGAGCGTAAACCGGTCCCACCAGAAAGGCTTGGAGACAAACATCGCCGGGGGGCTGACACCGGGGTCGGTCAGACCAATCAATTCAGGTGATAAAAATAAGGGGCTCCAAGGGGGGCAAAAGGTAGGGGTGGGGAACCAGAGAGAAACAGGAACAAAAGGGAAGTAATAGGGAAATGAAATAGGGAGGCCATAGGTTGCGAAGAGCATGAAGCAACACGGGGGATAGGGCTCGCGAGCGGAAGGGGGAAAGGAGGGTTCGGAAAAGGAACCGTGCGGGAACAAGAGCTAGTGGTATTGAGGCGGAAAGCCCGCGGGTAAGAAGTACCGAGCTGGGAAAAGGGGGGGGCGACGGCGGGCAGGCAGCGAGCTCAAACGAACGGTTCGCGGCAAAGGGGCCGTGAGAAGGGGAGGGGGGGGGGGGGGGGGGTGTACGGCAACGAGACCGTACACGACCCGGCCGGGGGGCGGTGCGGCAACGGGGCTGCACACAATCAGGCAAGGAAGGAACGCGGCGACGGGATCGTGCAGACCGACCGCGGCCAGGCTGCGGGTTGAACCAAATGGAGGGTGCGAGGCAAAGGGGCCACGCAAAACGTGGACGGGGGTGTGCGGCAACGGGACCGATCACGACCCGGCCGGGGGGGAGCGCGGCAATGAGGCCGCGAATAAAAATGAGGGGAAAGTGTGCAGCAACAGGTCCGCACACGACCATCACGCCGGGAGGGGACGCGGCAACGGGGCCGCGCAGAGCGACGGCGGCGAGGCTGCGGGCTCCAATCAAACGGGGGGAGCAAGGCAAAGGGGCCGTGCAAAAACGGGGGGGGGCACGGGGGGGGGTGGTGGTGTACAGAAAAGAGACCGTACACGACCGGGCCGGGGGGAAGCGCGGCATCGGAGACGTGCAGAGCGACGGCGGCCAGGCCGCTGGCTCAAACAAACCGGGGGTGCATGACAAAGGGACAGCGCAAAGGGGGGGGGGGGGGAGGGACCTACGGCAACGAGACAGAACACCACCCGGCCGGGGGGGAGCACGGCAACGGGGCCGAGCAAATAAAGGAGGGGGGGAGGGCGCGGGAACGGCTTTCCACACGTTAATCCCGGCGGGAAACGCGGCAACTTAAGGGGTTCGCGAAAAGGAAAGGGGCGGGAGTCGGCGGCGATGCGCCCGTTCGACCAAGGGCGGGGGGGAACGCGGCAACGAGGCCGTGTGAAAGAAAGGGGGGGGCGGGTGCTGCAACGGGGCCGTTGTAACCCAGGGGGCGGGCGAGCGCGGTGACGGGGCCGCGCAAAGAAAGAGGGAGGAAGCGGGCATTAACGGAGCCGCACAAGCTCAGAAACGAGGATCTTCCGGTAACGAGTCCGGAGAAGAGGGGCGTAGAGAACGAGCTAAGCACTAGGAGAGGAGGACAGAGCGTAGCCACGGGGCTGCGCACGAGTTCAAGGTCGAGGAACGGGAGGCGGTCCTGAGGCAAAGGAACGCAATGGGGCGCCCGAGGAACACAGGGATAGACGCAGACGAAAGAAAGCGAATATTGCAGGTCGTGGCTAGGTTGGTAGAAGAAATGCTACTAAGGAAAGGAGGGGACGTAGGAAAGGTGGTGTGGGCGTTAGGTGGCGAGCTGCTCGCACCACATATTGAACATATTGACGTATAGCGCGTGAAGAACTTTTTCGGGGAATAACACAAGGTCGACCAGTTCGCCCAGCTAGAAGTGATTGCGACGGTTGGCGTGCCGGTGGATGTGGGACCAGGAGGTGATCTCGAGCGGAAACTGACATACAGGAACCATAGCAGCGCCAGAAGACACGTGGCCGAGGTGTAGGAGAACAAAGTGGGAGACGTCAAGAAAGAGAGAGTGATCGTGATGCCGGTGAGAGTAACCCGGAGCTTGCGACGTTTGCGGATGTATCCAATAGGGGTGGTGGAAATCAAAAGGTAAGAGGAGGATAGTCCATGATTCTACGTTCAGCAGCGAACCGGAGCAACCTGGGGTGGGAGGGGTCGGGGGGGCGGCCGGTTTAACGAGACGACGTACGTGGACCAGAGGCCAGAATGCCACTTAGCGGGGGTGATTGGCCAAGTTATCAACAAGGTGCTGGGGCTGCAGACACATTTGGGACAGGTAAAAGGATCCTGATGCAGAAGATCGACGTGAAGCGCGCTTTTCGGCAGGTGGGAGTAGACCCAGCGGGGGCAGCAATATTCGGGTACGTGCTGGCAGGGTATTTGTTTATAGACTTGTGATTGCAGTTCGGATGGGAGCCCAGGGTGTTGGGCAGTGATCGTCAGCGCGATCCAGCAGGCACAGCGGCAAACGACAAAGGCATCGGCGACGATCCTTCCCGCCGGCAAGGAGGCCACAGCGAATTTCCAAGTCGCCGGCATACGGGAGTAGCGCTGGAGCCGCTGCCGTGGAGCTGCATAGTCGAGGAGGTGGAAGGGGGAGGGCAGGAGGACCCAGCGTGGGTAGACTTCTTCATAGATGGTGCGGGTTCGGTGGAGGTGCAGTGGGAAGCAGATGGAGGAGGTGCCTAGTGCTGTCGCAGGCACTGGCGTCGAATCACGACCAGGCGACGGGAGAAAAGGCAGTGGGTAAGGAGCCTCTGCCGTCACATGAGAAGGTGACGGATTGGGCCCCCCGGCAAGAGGTGCTGGGTTTTGACCCAGAAACGGAGAGGATGACGACATGCTTACCGGGAATAAAAATCAATGAGCTACGGGAGATGCTCCAGGAATGGCATGAAGAGAGGAGCAAGGAAACTGTACGGGAGGTCCTCGTGCTGGCAGGAAAACTGCATCATGTGGCGTGCGTGATCAGACCAGAGCGGTATTTCGTACGGCGGCTTCTGCAGCTGAGCGAGCTGCATCTTGATGGGCAGGACAAAAGGGGGGAAGGGGGGCCTGGGGAAGAAGAAGGAAGAAGGCAGAGGCAGGGAGGGCGTTATATCTGACGGAAGAATTCATGGCGGACCTGGAGTGGTGGAGATGGTGCATGACGGAGGGCTTGGAGTTGGCGGCACCGTTTTTCCGGTTCATGAAACAGCCCCATAGACGGAAATGGTTTTCCAACGCATCATTCGAGGCAGTATGGTGGCTATGGCTGGAGACGGGGGTGTATTGGAGGTTCAATCTGACCGAGGAGGAGAAAACAAGGACTGTCAGGAGCAGAAGAAGGGAGCATGTGAACAGGCTGTCCATCAATGTCCTGGTGCTGCTCGGGATGGTGATGACGGCATTCGTGGTGATAGTGATCATGAAGGATAGGGCGCGGAGGGTGGGAGAGCCAGCACTGACGAGGGGGGATAGCTCGTCAGCGGTTCAGTGGGTGAAGAATTGAAAAGGGGGGGGAATGGGAAGAAAGATCGAGATAGATGACGATAATTTTGGGGGTGCTGGAGCAGATAAGGGGGTGACGCTTCCAGGCAAAGCACGTGCGGGGGGTGGAGAACGGGTTAGCAGATGGGATAACAAAGTGGAAATAAGACGAAATCCAATCGAGGCTGACCCAAGAATGCCCCGCCGTCCCGTGGCAAGCCCTGAAGCTTGGACCGGAAGGAGCGGGGATGTGTTCGGATATTTTTCACGCGGCTACGGACTTGGGCGGGTTGCGAAGTCGACTGGGAAGACTTATGCGCAAAGTTGAAGAATGTGGGTGAGATGGAGAATGATGAGGGAGAATGGGAACAGGTTGGGGGAGGATCTGCGCGAGTGGGAGCTGGTGGAGGAGCTGACAGAGTGTATGGCCTACAGCTGCGCGGAAAGAAAGAATAAGGAGGCGATCGTGGCAGGCAAGTTGATGGCGGTATACTCTTATCACGAGCAGTGGGGGAAGTTGTATCTGCCGCTGCAGAACTTCAGAATTCATGCAGTGAAGAAAGGAATCAGGACGGCGCATTCAGAGGAGGGGAACCAGACACGGGTAACGAGGCCGCTGACGTGAAAGATGATCGGAATGAAGGAGGGGAGTAGCGGCGCGTGAGGGGTAGTGGGGAGGATCGTGTGGATCGGGCTGGCATTGACGTATCAGCTGCTGCTGAGGGCCTCAGAACTATTCGCGGCGGAAGGAGGAAAGGTGGAAGAGGTTTACTGCTGGAGGAGGGGAGATGTTACCTTCTACGAGAAAGGGGTGCAGCTGGGATCGGGAAGGAGGGAAGCCACGGATACAGTGGAGATCCGTTTCAAGGGGGGAAGGGAGACCAGGGGAGAAATCGCGCGGTAGCCGTGAGAACAAAGGGATCCGGGGGGGTTGGGGGAGGGCCGGAGGGGAACGTCGTGGACCTGATGGTGGAGATAGTAGGCTACTATGGGAAGACGGTTTCGGGGGGGGGCGAACTCCCCGTTGATGGCATACAGTAGTGGGGGATGGAAGGTATGGACGAAAGGGAAAGCGACGTTTTGCTTAAGGCGCTGGCTGGAAGGAGCAAGGGAGGGGGGCAGTGGGAGATCTCGTTCCAGAGGAATTCGCGCTGAACTCGGGAAGGATAGAAGGAGCGACAAGGCTAGCGGAGATGGGAGTACAGCCGTGATCGCTCCAAAGAGTAGGACTGTGGGCGTCGCAGGCATTCATAGTTACGTGAGATCGACTATGGAAGACCCCCTTTGATGTCGAGGAAATTCGTAGGGAGATCAGGAGCGCCTAGCAGACACCCGGGGCAATGGACGAGATGGAGGGGGGCGAGAGTAGAATAGGGTAGGCGCGAAGGCGCGGCGTAGAACGCGGCTTCCGAAAATAATTTTTTCTGTTGAGATTATCTGTCGGAGTAGGGGGGAGGTCAGCCGCGTACAATAGCCGGAAAAGGGAATGGGGAAGGGGGAGGGGGGCAAGGAAACCGGGACGAGGAAGAGCCGTCAGTTTCCACCCCCGCCCCCACCCTCCCCCGCGGGGAACACCTTGACATAATGAACACGCCTATGGTCGTGAAGAGGAGACCAAAATGTAAGATTGTCGGAACAGTCTGGAGTTTGGCGGAACAAAGAAGATATATCGGAGAACCGGGTAGTATATGGGGGGCGGTTTCAGGGGGAGGAATGGCGGGAAAAATAGGAGAACATCAGCAGCAATAACGTCGCACAGCAGCAGCACACCAGCAGCGAGTATCATACACACCAACCGTAGAGGCAGAAGAAAGTAGCGCCCACGCAGCAGAGACAGCAGCAGCAGTAGCAGTAGGGAGAAGACCGTCGGTAGGTGCATACGGGGTAGAGAGACGGCACGGGGAGACACCAATCGCAATCTCCCACCCTCCCTACCCGATGCTTCACGAGGAGGAGGGCTAACGCGAAACGGACGGGGAGGACGGCGTGAGGAGGAAAGGAAGGGCAGGGATTAATTGTTCCATCTTCCGGGGAGTTTGTGTAGGTTCTTCCGGGGGGGGGGCGGGGCGGGCTTCTAGTTTATGAGGTTTGCTGTCGGAGTAGGGGGCAGGTCGGCCGTGTTCTATAGCCGGGAGAAGGAGCGGGGGAGGGGGAGGGGGGCAAGGAGAACGGGACGAGGGAGAGCCGTCAGTTTCCAGCCCCCCCCCTACTCTCCCCCGCGGGGAACACCATGATATTAATGAACAAGCAAATTTTCGTGAAGGGCAGACAAAACCCACAGTTGTTTATTGCTTATACCCTACTGTGTTGAAATACGAGGATCGAATTCACAAAATACAAAAGTTATTCTAACGTTTAAAAAAAGAAACGCTTTAAACATGTTCGATGATGTTGTGGCCGAAGAAAATCTCATGTCAAGGTCATTTTCCAAACTTTTCGTGAAAAATTGAAAAACGTCAGCTGTGAGTACGACCGATTAAATGATTGAAACCCAACTTTGCAACCCGCGTGGTATATTAGATCTGCTTTTGTTTATAATACGGTGTTTGTGAATTTAACCTGGTTGTTAATACACAGCTCCACAATTTCTACAGGAGGTCGTTCGCGCGTGTTCTATACTTTGTCCTCATAAATGATATAGGTCGGTCCCTCCCCTGGGTGTTGTCACGGTCAACAGGACGATTTTCATTTACCATTCTGTGCACTGATACTATAAAACCCGCATAGAGGGTAGTAGGTATTATAATATTAAACATGGTGTTATGATATGACATGTGGTCAACAGAACCCGAATAGAAATTGGGGTATTAGTACATGATACAAGGTTACCCTGCGGGAAGTGCCTAAGGGAGTGGCGCAGGAACGAAACCCAAACATTCAAGATCTGACTGTCTTTTGGGAAATAAGATGTACCTGGTGGTAGTGAAAACTATGCTCTTGTCCGCAGCTTGAGAAATGGAGTGTGGGGAGGCGCCCTCCCGGGCACGGTTCGCTCTCTCGCCGTCGTGGTAGAGAACCGTATACAAGTTATAATCTCATCAGTATGTACGCGTCCAGCGCCAGTACTCGTACGATGCGGACTTTTCATACTGGCAAATCTTATGCAGTAAAATTTGCGTGGTAAAAAAAGGACCTCGTAGGTGAATTTTTAACCGGCAAAGAAAACAAAATCAGCAGTTGTTCCGTGCGCCGTCTTTCTATCGTGGTTTTGATGTTTTTTCCTTGTTTCCTGTTGTTTCGTATGGAAATCAGCAATTAGAATAATAAGGTTCGTGCTCGTCGTGTCTTGTTGAGCCAGATCATGAACTTCACGACGAGTGATGCACGCCAAGGTAGGCAATCACCCCCCTTCACCACTAGTTCGTCGCAAAGAGTGCGCGAAATGAGGATCTGCAGGGCTTCTATTGTCGCTGAGACAGAGACGCCCTTTCTCATGGAGCATCAGCGCCTATATCTACTGTTGTGTGCTTTTTAGATTCAACAAAATTACGGTGGATTGTTTTAATCGTCGTCCGATTCAAAATCGTCCCCTCGTAGAGACGAAAACAACTACTCGCCTCAGCATAGCGAGGACTCATCACGCGCATATACATGATGTATCCTACTACTGCTGCTGTGCGGCAAGGTTGTACATGTAGCGTTGTGCTGTTCTCATTTTGTCTGGTCCCTGTCATCTGTGGTGTGAGCAAAATCTCCGACCCTTAACACTACCCCTCTGTCATGTACGTAAAAATACTCTGTCTATTTCGACGTAAATGTAAGGATGGGTTGGTATATAAATTACAATAAAAAGGATTCTATATTTCCGACTAAACTAGCGCGATCAATGGACATGCAATTATGATGCGCACGAAGCGGCAGCACAGCGGAAATATGGGTATGGTGGGATGACAACTCGCACGCTCCGATCAAAGAATCAGCTTCTACAGCAGCAGCCATACGCGCATAGAGTTGCAGGCTGCTGATGCTAGGGGGCTGGACCGCTGCTGGGCGGCAAGATCATAGCGTGGTGCCATCGGCGCCTATATCCACTGCTGTTTACTTTTTACAGTCAAGAAAAATTACGCTGGATTGTTTTGATTGATCGTCGTCCGATTCACAATCGTCCCCTCGTGGAGACGAAAGCAACTCGCCTCAGCAAAGAAAGGACTCGCTACGCGCACGTACATGATGTATCCTACTACTGCTGCTGTGCGGTAGGCTTGTACACGTAGCGTGTGCCGTCCTCATGTTTGGTACCTGTCATCTGTGGCGTAAGCAAAATCTCCGACACAAAACAATACCCCTCTGGTACGTAGTACGGAAAAATACTGCCTCTTTGAACGTAAATATAGGGATGGGTTTTGATATGAACTGCTTTTAAAAATATACATACCTTACCGTCCAGACTGGCACGAACTAATGACACAACAATTGAGATGCGTCCGAAGCGGCAGCTCACAAGAAGTATTGGGTATGGTGGGGTGGCAAATGCCACGCTCCGATCAAAGAATCAGCTACTACAACAGCAGCCACACCCGCATAGAGTTGCCGGCTGCTGCTAGGGGGATGGACTGCTGCTGGGCGGCAGCATCGGAGCGTGGTCCTCTGTGCGAAAAGAGTGAAAAAAGCGTGTACCCTCCAGGAGCAGAAAAGCTCGGTTTGCATCAAAATCTTACGTGCGTACGCGGGGATAGGGGATGCAGAAACCCAATCCCCGGGGATGTTGCGGAACCCGGGGATTTGCCATAAGTGTGAACCCCGGGCCAATAAAGATGAAAAAAAAAATAAAGCTTGCCACGTGCGACACATTGCACGGATCGCGCCCAAACCTCCGGGAACGTGAGCCCGACGGTCGAATTGTGCTCACCCCATCCGACGTTTCGGACAAAGGTGCGAGCACAAAGAGACGCGCCCCCCCCCAAAAAAAACAAAACAATTAGACTATACTCGTATACTCGTATACAGTGTTGTTCCATTTAGTTTTTTAGAACTTTTTACATTTTTTGGTGAAACGCCACCCCTGAGCCCATATACTAAAACGCCTTACAAAAAAGAGAGAAAGCCACGGAGAAAAGATATAATCCCGCGGAGAAGCAGCTCATCAGAAAAGGACGGACATCCGAGGTCGGATAGCTCATCCCAGAGGAACAGAACTCACACCGGACACGAGAGGGTGTGTTGACGGACAACACAACGAGAGGTGAGTGCGTTTGTGGTCTGTGTGATGTCCGCCGCACCACGAAATCATCGATCAGACTTTGAGGTACCCGGTGTGGCTCCTCGGCATGCCGTAAAAAACGTGCAGCCAGGGTGCACGATCTGTGACATGTTGATACACCGCAACACAACGCACTTGCTGACAAAGCTCAGCTGTTCCGTTCTCGTGACACCGGGAGCTCTGTGTATCCAAAGCACGTACCACCTGCGAAACACAGATGAGCTCGACTGCGGCGGAGTCGGCGGAGCAGAGGGTTCGGTATGGACGCTTGCAATGTCGCACTTTTACCCACACCGTCACGCTGCCCACATGTACTCGCAATTTTTTTTTCACTCGCAAGTGAAATGTTTTTTAGACACTATATTCAAGTAGTTTCACCGTGCTGAGGACCTTAGGGTGTTCAAAGCCAACGAGGGATCAACGGAACACTCCCCCTTAGTTTTTGGAGTTGGGACCGCGCTGTGGCCCACTGCAGCAAAAAAGGTGGGCAAGTGGTACCGGGGGGTCCTCGAAGCAGCTGAACGGTTCATGGGCAGGTGGCACGAGGATGAGGCAAAGCTGAGTAGACAGCGCCGCGCATCCGCCGTGGGTGGTGTCGAAGGGAAGGGGGGGTGGGGGGGCAGCAGGAGGGGTAGAAGGAACACCGCACAAGGGTATGGGGGCAGGGGGGGGGACAGGAGGAGTAGAAGGGAAACCGCGGTAGATGAAAGTAGGAAGGAGACCGCAGACAGGGTAGCAAGGTACCAGGCCGACTAGTAGGTGGAACCTTTCTATCTATGCCACTCGTACCGCCAACTGCTGCGGCTGCTCGGAATGTGATGTCTTGGTACTTTGATTTTTCCGTGAATTTATTTTTTTCTTTCTTTCCCCTTCTTATCCTTATGAAGGGAGTCTTGCATGGTGGGTAGGTGACGAGCCTGTTTTATTTGGCCCTCCCAGTCTTCCTTACTTTTACTTGTTTCTTTTTTCCGGGGTATTTTTTTCCCTTTCTTTCCCCCTTGCATGTCCATTTTGGCTCATGCTCGGGGTATGTTTCTATCTCCCGTGCTTTGGTTCCCCTTTTTATTTATTTATTTATTTATTTTGTCTTGGTTTCTTTCGTTGTTTCTCTCTTTTACAAGGTATTTTGGTTTAATGAGAAGAACACAAAGGGGGGAGGGGGGGAAACAGGAAGAGTAGAAGGAAAGCCGTCCAAGGGAATGGGGGCAGGGGGGGCAACAGGAGGAATAGAAGGGTGACCGCGGTGGACGAAGGCAGGAAAGAGATGGCAGACAGGGTAGCAAGGTACCAGACCGACTAGTAGGTACATCGTAGCACTTTTCGTCTTTTTCTGGGGTATTTTTTTCCCCTTTGTTCCCTCCTTGCGTGTCCAGGTTTTTGGCTCGTGTTCGGATTATCTTATTTTGGTTTTACTTTACTTTATTTTATTTCATTTTATTATGTTTCTTTTCCGAGCTTTGGCTCTCCTCTTCGGTTGGGTTGTTTCTTCGATTTCCCCTTCATTTTGTTTGTTTCATTTTTTGTTTTTATTTTTATCTTTGTTTTTATTTGTGTTTTTTGTTTTTGTTTTTGTTTTTGTTTATTTCGTATTTCTCTCTTCCAATGTATTTCTGTTGCTGACGTATGTATGTTGTGCCTGTCGTACCCAGTACTAGGGCATGACATTGCGTTGTCGAATGCATTACGATGCATTATCTCTGTGTCGTGGCTTGTGACCACAGAGCTGATCTTTCTAGGGTGAAGAATCAGTACGGACACTGGGTGTGCTGGATGTCGACGAGTAGAAGAACGGTTTAATGTGAAGAACACACACACACACACACCGTCAAATGTCACACGCACAGCAGTACCAGTAGCACAGCATGTGTTACCTGGCACGTGTTAATTGTCTCGTGTGATACACATTGCGGAGCTCGAACCTGACCCTATCATTACCGCTAGTCACTTGCATGTAGTATTTTTTGTACAAGTCGCGTGAGATGACGGAGCTCCGACCTACTCTATTTGCGAGTAGTTACCGTCAAATGTCACACAGCAGCAGTTTAATTTTTGTGTAAGACGAGAGATTGCGGAGCTCGAACCTACAAACACTATTTCCAAGTAGTTTCGCCGTAAACAAGAGTACAGCAGGTATTTTTTCTACTCCTGTATTACTGAACATGTGTGATGACGGAGCTCCGACCCACTCTATTTGCAAGTATTTACCGTCAAATGTCACAGCAGCAGTTTAATTTTTGTGTAAGACGAGAAATTGCGGAGCTGGAACCTACACTATTTCCACGTAGTTTCGCCGTAAACATCAATACAGCAGGTATTTTTTCTACTCATGTACTACTGAAGAAGTCGCGTGAGATGAGGGAGCTCCGACGTACTCTATTTGCAAGTAGTTACCGTCAATTGTCACACAGCAGTAGTTTATTTTTTATACAACAAGACGAGAGATTGGGGAGCTCGAACCTACACACTATTTCCGAGTAAGTTTGTTGACTATGTCCAGACAGCATAGATTTTAGGTAGGAAGAGTCACACGCATGAGCATTGAGCAGCTCTGACACACACACTATTTGCAAAGAAAAATACGAGGTTTAAAATCGAGGTTCAAATATCATGTAGAATTTCAATATGCCCGTTGCGCACATGCTGCAAAGGTGTGCAAGTCAACTCGCCCCGATTCGACGTTATACTCGGTCTAATGACACCGAAATGACTCTTATTGCGTCCTTATTGCAAACAGACATTGATGACGCCAACGCCGACAGTGACAACTCCGACTTGGACTCCGCCGCGGGTAGCCTCCATGACCCCAGCGGCGACGACAGGGGTGCCATGGGGACAACCGGAGAGACGGCCAAAGACATCGAAATCGGCGACAACATTCTGGGGTTTATGAAAGGCTCATATATGGGTAAGCCATCTTACGTGCTGACACGTACATTTCAGGCTGGTGGCTTTATTTTTTTTTAATTTACACCTAACAGTTCCTCGTGTATCGCAACTTCTATTCACTTATGAAATACAAAACACAATACGTAACCCCTGGCGCACCCCCTCTCCCCTCACCGGTGATAAGAAAATACATCCCATACCACACGAACGGATAGGTTACAACAGCCGATCAGGTTTTATTTGCTCTCCAACACTCACACCTTAATACACGCGATCGAAGTAGCATATGCAGCTTGCAACGATAGGCTTCCATCTCTTTTATTTGTTTTCATAATTTGTTTTTGTTTTTTGTTTTTGTTTTTGTTTTTGTTTATTTCGTATTTCTCTTTTCCAATGTATTTCTGTTGCTGACGTATGTATGTTGTGCCTGTCGTACCCAGTACTAGGGCATGACATTGCGTTGTCGAATGCATTACGATGCATTATCTCTGTGTCGTAGCTTGTGACCACAGAGCTGATCTTTCTAGGGTGAAGAATCAGTACGGACACTGGGTGTGCTGGATGTCGACGAGTAGAAGAACGGTTTAATGTGAAGAACACACACACACACACATCTCACAGCTGTAGTGGAATTATTTATTTTATTTTACAAAGTAGTTAAATCGAGATCACTATATTCGTTTTTTTTGGGATCACATCTTTTTTTTTCTTTTTTTTTTTATCCTCCGGCGGATGGGGAAAAATAAAGCTCTATTAATAGCTCACCACACTTCCGCGTATTTTCATACGCGTCGTGTGTCGATTTAACTCAATTGCTTTCGCAGCCCAACGCTAGCTGGCGCACCCTTCGTCTAGCTGGCGCACCCTTCGGGATCACATCATATTGCCGCTTACAACGGCTCGATGACTCGATCATTTGGACGTTACGGCAGACCCCAACGCCGCCGAGGACGACGGCGCCGAGGAGGACGATGACGACGTCGATGCCCTCGCATGGGTGGGCGGCGGGGATGGAGGGGTGTTCGATGACTTCGACGACTTCGAGCCAGCATTCGATTACTTGTGATGTGGAAAGGAGTCGAAGGGGGCTACAGTTCGGCGTATGATCTTGTTTCTGCAACTCTCGGTATTTATCAAGCAAGCGTCCGATATAGGAGTTGGTGTCTTCTTCAGTATGTTACGTGTTGGTGTATTTTAAAGTTACAGTACAACCAATTTTACTTCGCATGGGACTCCATGTGTCATCGACGACTGCTGTAGCGCTTTGCTTTAATTGCGCGGGTCTTCGCGCCTAACGGTGCGGATGGAGGCTTTTTTAGTGGTTGCATATACGCGAGTGTTTCTGTTGTCGGACACTGTCGATTATTTTTGCAAGGCTTTTCGGCGTGCACTTCGGTGCGTGCTTTATTTTTTTTTTGGGGGGGGGGGGTTAACGTGACTGTGCGGTGCGCTGCGGTGCGTGTTTGTTTTGTGAAGAATCGCACTATGCGACTCGGGACGGGTTTGCGACGGCTAACGGGACAGATGTCTAATATAGCCATCATCGCAAGAGAATTTTTTCTACAACACGATGATGCAGGTTAAGAGAACAGGCGACAGTGCCCGTGGCAATCATAACGTGCCGCATTGTATTTTTGAACGTTTCCGTGTATCTGTTAGACGCATCCCCTGGTACATTAATTGATATTCGGCTCCTTCATGGGCGAAACAGAAAAAAATATAAAATTAACCCTTAACCCTTTCATAGCGTCCAACCCGTTAACAGCAGGACAGGACATCGACTATTATGCGCATTCTAACCCACACCAACCACAGCATCCGAAGCTAAACCAACACAATTACCAGCGAAACGTAGGACGAGCCTAAATGGCAAAGAAAATACGCTGACCAACAGATGTCTCAACACTCTGGCGGCGCCAAACAAACCACGCCTCCGGAGAGTTGGATACTCTCCCGCGGTACGTTGCCCTGGGGAGGTATACAATGACACTCGGGGGGTTTTCCTTCAACCAGGGCCCGCGCGCTTTCGAGGGTTCGAGAAATGAGAGTCTCAGCTTGAAGGCTACCTCTACTCGTGCAATACGCAAAGCCTGCCCCAATGTTGTGAAGGCGTTCTTGTAGGGGGGGCTCGTAACAATCCAGTCTATGCAGCGCGCTTCCTGGGTGAAGGCCTTGACGCACTGCTCCGAGGATGCGTCGTAGTGTGTGTCCGCCTGTAAACTGGAGGAGAGGCACACGCGCCCATTTCGGGAGGAGAAGAAATCGTTTACAGAAATGCACGAAAGCAAGAATTGTCGCACTGGGCAGCCGTGCCGCTGCTGCGCGAATCATGCTCACTATACAGATTGTCTCTGACACTTATATGATACGATGGGTCGGAACATTTCCTTCGAAGTTTACCTCGTCGGCATATCGCGTGTACGACACATAGTTTGGCTCATTTCTCAGACGAAACAGAAGTCATCATGGGAGGTGTCGTAGAACAAAAACGGGGCGTCTCTACCATAGCATGTGTCGCACATTCCTCACCATCGATTCAGGTCGTTGGTGGAGATGCGAAGCCCGTTAGCTGCAAGTACCATGTTGACAGCGTCTTGGGTCGCGCCGCAGATATCAAGAACCTCTCCATTTACCTCCACGTGCTCCAAAAGAGCTCGCACCTGGCGCGACCAAACCCAACGCATGCGCGAGCGTTGCAGCAGTGAGTATCAAGCGTCGTCTTTTCGTTGTATAATTTTCGTTTACTAGTCGTAACTTCCGTGTCCATGCCATCTTGTTGACTCACTGTTTGGTCTCCCTTGGTATCTCTACCTCCTGCCGGGTCCCTTTTCCTTTTCTGTTTTTTTATTGCTTTCCTTTTCCTTTTCCTTTTCCCTTTTTGTTCTCTGCTGTTCCCTTTCCGTTTTGTTTTGTTTCCATTTGTTTAACCTTCTTGTTATGTCTTTTCTTTCTTTCTTTCTATGCTATACCAGTGATACTGGTTTCCTTTCTTCGTTGCATGTTGCCTGGTGATATACGTTCCGCACCCGCACTCGGTGTGGTCGGCATTGCATGCATGGCTAAATCACCTGTATTTGCGATATGTATCTCTGTTTTTTTGCTGTTTGTAATTTGTGACCACGGACTCGTCTCTCTAGGAGGAGGCATCGGCACGGGCACTGGTTGTGCGGGAGGTGCATCAGATGGGTGAAAATATCAGTTTAATGTGAAGAACACACACACGCACACACACACACTAAAATTAAATTATTTTTCAGATAATAGTCATCTTGGTCATGTCGAACAGCAGTACCACCACCCACCACCTTGTGCCATTAACATGTTCAATCACAACAGCACAGCAGTCCATCCCCAACGTGTTTTACATCCAATGTGATATGTGTCGTATACAATTTAGTGCCAGTGGTGCACGCGAGCGCTTGGTCAACAACCCACGCACCAACCACCTCTTAATAACTCGACTTTAGTGTATAAAAAAATATAAACCACTACTGCTGTGCACTGCTATATATTGTGAATTGTGTTTTGGTACCGACCTCTGCCTGTCAGCTGCTACGTCAACTGAATCGTGAGGGCTTTCAACACACCTGAAAGCTCGTCGAGGGGTAGCGACCAAGAGGGGAGGATTGACCCGTAGCCATGGTTTCCAAGGACCCCTTCTCCGCCTTCTGCTGCTGCCTTCTGCTGCTGCCTGCTGAACCTCCTGTACATCAACACAACGCAGTCCGATCGAGAGCACAAGCACTCTCCATCGACCATCGGCTCCGTGGTGAGGTCGCGAGCGTGCACCCATGCGGCTCCAATGCTAGCTGACCATTGCTCCAGTGCCGACCAGAAAGGACCGCTTCCGACGTGCCTCCAGCCAGTGCTCGACCCATTCCGGGCGCCGGCGCGTCCGCAAGCAAAGCAGAGTGCAAGACCTCCGTCTGGATTGGGCTTTCCATGCTTGGTTAGTCCGCATCATCCTCCTCGGCGAGAAGACGGTGCACGAGGCATCCAAAATACGTGAAAAAGGCTGATAATTTGGGTCGAACTGTATACCGAGTTTCTCTTGTCACAGGTAACGAACTGTGTGTGCACGAGTAGCTATGAAAAGCTTATGACCATGCCCACTCAGTACAACCGACACCTGCCCTGGTGACAGCCAAACGACTTCGGTGCGCGGCCTCCACGGCACACAGGAGACGCGCAGGAGCAGCACCCTTCAGCACTTTCCGTCGACGGTTTTGGAGGTGTCAAATGCTCGTGGACAAACGTTCGCAGGCTACAAAACCCGGTAGGCACCACTGGCGTGATGGATTACACCCGCCCTGAAAGTCTCAAGCAGTTCCTGTCACCGGAGCCCCTGCTAGGCCGAAAGTTGTGATCGTCGCCTGCGGGGAGGGGATAGGTTTCTGTACGTCCCTGCGCCGTAAAAGCCATATATTATTAAAAACCCCAGAAATGTACTTCCTGGGCCTACATAAATGCTCGTTCATCAAGGCACATCGTCGTGAGGCCCTGTTTTGTTGCTCCACGTCCACCACGTCACCCATGCCTACCTGTACATCCTAGCGGCACGCGAAGGTGACCACTGTAGCGCGCGCACCATCGACAAACGTGTGACATTCCTATTACGCCGCATTTCTAAATGGAACAACACTGTATAGTCTACATATGCTGAACAAGCGGGTTGTAATGATCAACTTACATAATCCAGTGGACACAGACAGACAGACCCAGCAACACTCTCACCCGAAGCATCACACACAGCTTGCAGATACGAGTTTCGACTACACCCACTGCGATCTCACAGCTGTGAGCATGTCGCGTGTTTTAGTTTCTTGCAACAACGGCGTGAACGTATATAGTATCGTAGTAGGGCAAGCGCTCTTGGACTTCTGTTCACTACAACGAACGTCAGAAATATAAATAAATTAACGTGGGTGGGTGTTTCTAAAATATCCAACTCCATCCACAATGAATGCTAACTATCCCACGAACAGATAGCATACATGAACATCCGTCGTGCCATGAAACGAAAGGCGTGTATGTAGGTGTTGGCCAGGGCAATAGGAGACCGATAAGTTTAAGCGCGGCGGCGCATGGATGGGCGGCATGGGGCGGCCAGCGCGGACGCGACACGCACGCGCTTTTTTTTGGTAGATCCAAACGTCCCCGAACCCTTCCCTGATTTTGTGACATCTGTGGAACATTGGAACTCCCGATCTCGCTTCATGCTTTATGCTGAATGCTGAATTGTGAATTGTGCACAGGCCGCAGGGGTGTCGTTGCTCCGCCACGAACACTACTGCCGCTGTGGCCAGATATTTATCTATTATGTTGACCCGCGAAGGACATGCCCGAGTGCAAAGCGAGCCGGATGTATTTGCTAGGGGGCTGGAGGAGGATGAAGGGGGGGGTGGGGTGGGGCATGATGACGAAGTACAGATCGAGCTCACTGGTTTCAGGTAACAATACGAGCATGTTTGTTCTGGTGCTTCTATCGTATTAAATATTATCGCTGCTACCGCTACTGCTGCTGTCTGTCCATGCCGCTAGCGGTGGTGGTGGTACTGCTGCTTCTGTTGCTACTGCTGCTGCTGCGTCTGTTGTTGTTGTTGTTGTTGTTGTTGTTGTTGTTGTTGTTGTTGTTGTTGTTGTTGTTGTTGTTGTTGTTGTTTGTTGCTGCTGCTTCTCCTGCTGCTGCTCCTGCTGCTGCTCCTGCTGCTGCTGCTATCTGTTGTTGGCTGCTGCATTGCACATTGCAGAAGTTGCATCTATACCAGGATTTTATTAGTTTGTAGATATAAGGACCCTAATGAGCCACGCTCCTAACTGCAGTAGGTTCGTACCGCGTTGGCAGTCACATCTGCTGGGTACCTGCTATTGCACTTGCCAGGCGGACCCTCCGAAGCGCTCGACCTGTACATAGTCTACAGCAGTACTCGGCATTTAAAACTTCGTGCTGTGTCACTTTGGTGGCAGAAGGTCAGCATTGTCTGTGGACTCAGTGCAATTCATTGGTACCTGTAGCATAAATAAAGAGTAAATGTAGTGGACCGTCTAGTTCCTATATGTGCCAGTCGGAAATGCTTGAATACCGGCACAAAGGCGGCAGTCGGCACTACTCCGCATTCAGCCATTACAGCTGTACTGGATGTTCCCGTCTGTGCCCAAACGATTGCGCAGGCTTTTTAGCGGAAACCGGCGCTTTTCGACCAGCACTATAGAGAGATCTCTACTGCTGCACCTTGAAGTAGCCTCAATGTAAACAGATCTCTAGGTGCAAGTCAATGGAGGCAGATCAGTAACTGAACGGCAGGCAGTGCCAAAAGTCTGAACAGCAGTGCTGCACAGAGTAAAAGTGCGAGAGCATACCAGGCATGACCACCGAAACGCACATCCTGTGTTGACTGAGACAGCAGTCCCTGTGCAAGTCAGTCGAGTATGATATCTCTATGAAGCACACGAATACACTGAGCAGTAGCTCTCGACTGCGTAGATCATTGTAATCGAAACCGGTGGTTGAACACCAATCAACACCAAAAATCTTGAAAGCCCGCCACAGCAGTGAGAGTAGAATACCAGGCATGCCTTTTCTGAACCCCCTCCCTGTTGACTGACAGACAGTCGTACCTGCGCCATTCAGTTCAGACTCTTGACATCAATACGTAAAGCAGTGCCTTTAGAGACCGATATATACCTGAGCAGGAGACACTACCAAAATACTGAGGGCGTCAAGGTATAAATGTCATACCCGACGTGCCTGGAATACGACCCCTCTGTCAACTAACCTGTGAACTTCAGAACAACAGCAGTTCGTAGTACCAACGCAAGTACAGGCGTAGTGATGGATTGCCGACATCATTAAAGGGAAATCAGTGACTAAAAAGCAGGCAATACCAAACGCTGAACAGCGCTTTACAGTCGGAGACGCGTACCGGGGACATAACCTGAACCTCAACCTCGCTATTGGTTAAGAGCGGTACCTGTGCAGTTCAGTAGAGTACCTAAAATACAAGTACGGAGCGCAATGCGTTAAGATTGGGTATTTATAGATTAACGTAGGCAGGGCAATACCCAAGCAGCATGGAGTATCCAGTAAGTTGCCTGTACGCCACAACTGCAGCATACCAGGTGCCCTGTACATGTAGATCACTATTCCTACTGGTTGCCAAGACAGCACTAACAGAAGTCCCTCTGTGCCGTCTGCTACAACACTACAGTAATTCCTCCTGTGTATTGCCGGTTGAATAGTGCCGGTTGCTACTGCAGTGCTTGTGAAACCGCTTGGCACGGATGGGAACCACCAGTAAGTTCAGTATTAGTGGTAGTGCCGGTTACCGCTTTCGTTCCGGTGTTTCCCTCTATAGTGCACATACCGGCACTATAGAGGGGCCACCACTGCACTCTGTATTTCTCTTAACCCCTTTAGAGCCCCCGAACCCCTCCCCGTACTAAATCCAAGTAATTTTGTCCCCAAATCGGGTTTCCAGTTGTAAAGGGGTTAACGGTACGTAGCCGGATTGTGGATGCAATTGAGTTCTATTTGACACACAATATGAATGAAAGCACGTGGAGGTGTGGTGAGCTTTTTTTCCCCATTCCGCCCGAAGAGAGGTAAAACAAATAAAAGAAAGGTAGGTAGAGAGTATGCTGAACCCCACTGGCAATGATATGGCTTATCCCCCTGCCGTACAAGTGAAAGCACACGGATTGCATGTACCCTACATAGTGGTTCCTGTATAGTGCCGGTATGTGCCGGCCGGACATTCTCGCACTATGGACTACAGTAATGCTTCCTCTATAGTGTCTGTTGAGTAGTGCCGGTTTCCCGCTGTAATGCCTGAGAAAATCGTTGGGCACAGATGGGAACAACCGGTAATGGCAGTACGTGTAATAGTGCCGGTTACCGCTACTGTTCAGATACTCACAAAGCTTCTCATTGGTGATGACCCGCCCCGGTAACCGGGTTACGTGTTAGGAGGTACTTCAAACACCCATGGATGGAGTCGGGTCGGGTTTGGAGGCGTTGGAATACTGACGGGTCGAGTGGGGCCGGGTCAGGAGGGTTTTTGATCGTACGGGTCGGTCCGGGTCACACTAACACGACCCGGCTCGTCAAGGGCCCTGGATGGTTCCGGCGGGCACATGCCGGCACCATAGAGGAACCACTACTATATACTCTGCATTTTGTGTTGCCGGTACGTAGAAAGTGTGCTGAATGACACAGGCAATGCTATCTCTCTGCCGCAGTAAGTAAAGCCGAACTAATTTTATGATTAAGTGGATGTAGATAGGTGGAAATCTCAGTTTTAATGTGAAGACCACACACATGTGCAGCAGTGTAGTACTAAGTGTAGTATATATAGCGGTCCCTCTATCGTGGTGCCGGTATGTGCGACCGGGAATTCCCGACACTATGGCGGAAGCCGGCACTACTCCGCACATTGTCATTGCCGGTTATTCCAGTATATATGTGCCAAACCGATTTCGCCAGGCGCTGCTGTAGTGGGCAACCGGCACTTCTTAACCGGCACTGTGGAGGTACAATTAGTCACTGAAGTCGCGTGCTACGAAGATAGGGATATTAAGGTATACCACTTTTCAACAAAACGTATTTTGTGAATGACGAGCCTCCTTCACCCGAAACCGTCCGAATGATAATCATATTTCGCGATAATGTTTGTTGGTACACTGTACCTAACCGCCGGCTCTGGTTCATGTTGCTGACGTTGTGATCGCCCTTTGCTTTCACGGACTGTTTTCACGAGCGACTCGAGTTGTTGAAGTATTCAAGTATTTTGGAGTGATTGCGGGTTTCTATGTTGTAACAAACAGTTGCTTGTTTCTAACTTTTTTCGAGTGAACGCGAGTTTCTAGATTTTTTCGACGGATTTCGAGTTTTTCGATTATCATGACGGCATGCCAGTTTGTAAATAAAGCAGTATCTTTGTGCCTTTTCTTCTTCCGGTATAGTGTGGGTCGAAACAATGGCATCACCTCCCGCGGCGGGCGTTGGTGCCATCCCCTCACGAGTAGGACAGTTTTAATGTCCCTCGCTGGCTGCTGCGCCGGCACTCAAACCGCACTTACAAAGACGGTGAAGAATAATAAGATATCTGGATATGCTGAATCCTGGTGCTTCGTCGTTGGGTGGGTGGGTGGTGACTTTGGTCGAGATTCAGCTTCTATCTGTTTCTGTTGGTGAAGCTTGGGCTGAAAAGAAGTGAACTCCGGGGGGGCGGCCAGTCCACGATCATGCCTTTTTTATGTCAAAGGGTGACGTCACTTCTGGGATCGTTCCTATCTCTGTTCCGGATAATCCAGCAGTATTTTCGAGCCTGTTCTTCTTTCGCTATAGTGTGGGTTGAAACAATGGCATCACCTCCCGCGACCGGTGCTGCCACCCCGCCCTTTCTTTATTCGGTCTTTCACGGATGAGAGGCCCTCGTGGCTTGACAAAGCCTTAGTCTGGGAAACGAATGTCTTCATTGATTCTCCCATACTCAATATAATGCTGAAATCCCATTTCCCGTTTTTTCTTCTACTACCTCCCTTCTATAGTCCAGCTCACAGCATCGGGTTATTTCCGAAGGCTGCCCATGACTCTGCTCGCTCAGAGAGAATTCGTTGAACTCGCTGTACTGGTTATCTAAAGCGCCTCCCACCATGGCAACCTTATCCGCGCCTGGGAGACTACCTCCATTAGACGCAGGTACCTGGAGGCTGTCTTCCGGTTTTCCATAATGCTCTCTGCATGATGGTCGCCGTCGAGTCACCTGCTAGCGCTCAGGAAACTGCGATGCCCAACCTGAAGGAATGCATCGGGAATTCCGTGTGCTCGCCGTCGTTTTTGGCGTGTCGTTTAAGCATCTGCGACATCTGCTTCGCCGACAATGGCTGCGACCCCTGCACTGGCCGGCCACCCGCTGCTCTGGGGGGGGGGATACGGTTGGAAACAAGTATCCTTTTGTCATATTCCATCAAGTTTTTAAATTCGAGTGAATTCTTTAACGGAGTGTGCGTGGACTATTTTATCGAATTAGTGGTGAGCTCGTACTGGAATATCGAGTGAAGGCCGGTTTCTTAATTATTACAAGTGAATGCGAGATGCTAGATTATTAGGGGTGAGTGCGCGTCTGTGGATTATTACGAGTGAATGCGAGTCTGTCGATTTTTACGAGTGAATGCGAGTCTGTAGATTATTACGAGTAAATGCGAGTTTCTAGGTTATCACGAGTGAATGCAAGTTTCTAAATTGGTACGATTGGATGCGAAATTCTACTTCATTACGAGTGAACGCGAAGTTTCTACTTCTAACGACGCCATAATCAGAGGGTCCCCAACGCATGCTACGATTAGGGGTGCAATTTTTTATTGCGTACCTCACTCAACACTTAATATTCCGGTCGCCCCGGTGGCGTATCAGGTTATCCATGAACATGGTATAGGTCAGTTTCGTGAGTTCGAGCCCCGCCGAGTGCATACTCGTGTAAATTCGTTGGGACTTTTTCTTGTGCACAAATTGACTTGCGGAAAGCGCGACAGCGTGAGTTAGCGACACTCGATGCAAAATCGACGAGCAGTGGGATTGCTGAACCCTGTGCGCGATAAAAAATGAAGGCAAGAACCGGGGGGAAGAAGGGACGACAACTGCTGTGACCACGGCTTGTCCTGAAGCTGGAAAGTACAATTTTGAGAAAAAAAAAATATATATATATATATATAAAATATCGTAAACCTCTATTTTTAACGGAAGGCTACTTTGAATCTGCATATCACCTAAAATATTTGGAACCCCCTTTTTACTAGGGAGGCTAGTTTAAATCAGTATATCACCTAACGTAATGGAAACCCGTTATTTTAAAATGCTACTTTGAATCAGTATAACGCCTAAAATAATGGAACCCCGTTTTTCTACAGGTAGGCTAGTTATAATCAGTATAACAATTTAATAATGGAAACCCGTGTTTTCATAGGAAGGCTGCTTGGAATCAGTATGGAAAACGATGTTGGGGCTCTAATAGGATGAAGGACGTCGATTCCTCACCAAAAACCGATTTTTCATAATAGAATAGAAAATAAAAGGAACGAGAAACAACCTGTCAAGGCCTATATGAGTGGGTACATGATACCTTTATATATTACAACAATAATTTCTGAAACAAATCCTGATTCCAACGATATCGGGAAAGCTCTAAAAAACGCTAGCCAGAGAATGTTTTTGACCAACCAAAAAGGGCATACCCGTTCGAAAAGTGCCTGATACCCCTGCCGCCGGCTGCGAACAACCATTAATATCATAGAAAAAAAGGAGCGGCCGATGTATCGCGCAGCTTGCGAACATGAGCCTTGTCGACCCAAAATGTTGTGAAACTCGCAGCTGATGTGTTCATAATGATGGTATGATCTTATTGTATGGCATTTTCCCTAAAACAAAAATGAGGTATCCGTGTTCTCTGGTGTGTTTTGGAACACGTTGGCGACAGTCACGACGGTCCTTCCTTCGCGAGTTTTGTTTGACCGCTCGCACCGTCTTTACGTACCGATTTTTTTGGTACGAGCTGGGACGCGGTTTCTGATGATACGCGAACCGAGTTTTCTAATTTTCAAACGCCCCCTACAATGAGGGACTCCTTTCCAGACTGGCTCATGCGCGATTGACTTTATATGCGTGCTTGCTGCGTTTAACGTCACGTTCAACGACATAAACATTTTTGGAGGAACACGCGCCATCGCCAACGGACAACATTAGAATTTTGTTGGGTTTGTGTTGCGTTAGGTTGAGTTGGGCTGGATTGGGTTGGGTAGGGTTGGGTTGGGTTGGGTAGGGTTGGGTTGGGTTGGGTTGTGTTTGGTTGGGTTTGGTTGGGTAGGGTTGTGTTGGGCTGGGTAGGGTTGGGTTGGGTTGGCACATTCCTGCTTCCCACCAATGCACATACACGGTCGACCGCAGTTATATCTGTCCACCATCGTGAGTTCCTAGCACCGGCAACACCATGGTTCATGCATTTGATTTTTTCGTCGCTCGTTCATCCATGCATCCATTCAATCACTCGTCCAATGGTTCACTCATGAAATTCATTTGTAAACTCATGTATCCATTCGTTCATTCATGCATGCTCCCATTCATTCATCCATGCATGCTTACATCCACCCATCCACCCAACAACCCACCCATGAATCTATTTATCCATCCATCCATCCATCCATCCATCCATCCATCCATCCATCCATCCATCCATCCATCCATCCATCCATCCATGCACCCATCCATCCATTCATCCATGTATCCATCCATCCATCCATCCATCCATCCATCCATCCATCCGTCCATCCATCCATCCATCCATCCATCCATCCATCCATCCATCCATCCATCCATTTATTCATCCATCCATCCATCCATCCGTCCATCCATCCATCCATCCATCCATCCATCCATTCATCCATCCATTTATTCATCCATCCATCCTTCTATCCTTCTATCCATCCATCCATCCATCCATGCATCCATCTTTCCATCCATCCATCGTTCCATCCATCCATCCATCCGCCTACCAATCCATCCATCCATTACTCAATCCAATCCTTCAGCCACCCATTAATTTTTTTTTCTATATTTTCCGCGTTTTATTGCAGCTCCTTAGGCGATGAATCCCTCGGAGGTTTTTCCGGAGATCAGAGCATGGGAGTTGGATCCCGAAGAAGCGGGATCACAGCGGGGTTGAGGAGGGGTGGTGGGATGGGGCGACACGCCCGTCTAGAAAATGCCTGGGAACGTTCCGCTAGAAAAAGCCAGCGGCTTCTTTTCTGGGCTCTGGCGACCATTGCGGCGCTCCTCTCCATCCTGGTGAGTAATTTGTTATGTCTTGCACATTTTTTTCTTCTGTTTCATATCTTTTATAAGCTATGCGTTTAGCTTTTCGTTTTTGAGGTTAGACTTTAAGGTTTCTTTTTTTTATTTCGCTTTTTTGGGCTGCATGGGTCACTAACAAATAAAGTGGAATGTTTTAAAATCGGTCCCACCCGCGCCTGACCAACACACTCTCTGTGTTTTCGTGTACGTTATTGAGGTATAATGATTCTGGTGTTTGTAGTTTTATCAGCAATAGTCAGCAAGTTTAACCAGTACCAGGTATACTGCTGTATACCTGTACTTTGCATAGATACCTATTGTTTAGTTTTTGTGTGTTTTATAGGATGAATGTTTCTGGTATTTGTTGCAAAATCGACAGGATTGTGGCGGTAGCTCCGATTCTGGGCGTTCGCAACAGTTGCCGTGGGGCTTGTTGTCCTCGTGAGTTTGAACGGTGATTTGACGAGATGATGTGGGGATTGATGACTGAGGACTGATGGTTGATGAACGGTGCTGATAGCTGATGGGATAGATGATGATTGTTTTTTCTTGTCTCATTGGTGGATTCCTCACGTTTCTTTTGGTGATGATTTGGTGGCCGTGCGAAGTTTGTTAAGTAACGATTGATGACGGGTGATTTAACTGATTAGTGACTTAATGACTTGAACTCATATCTGACGGTCAACGACTGATTTGTAGAGTGACTGATGCATTTTTTTCACCGGTACGCACAGGCTGGTCTGGTGGCGGTTGCGGCTCGCGAAGGGGTACATATAGGCGACCATGGTTACTCCTCCCGCTTCTACGGAGAGGAGGCACAAGGAGCCGGCGCGGTTGCTCCTAGGGAGGTATCAAGGATAGCGTTTGGCTCGTGCACGTGAGTGAAATATTGTGCATCAGTCCTGGGCGATGCCGCCAGGTATTTGTGCCCCCCCCCTACGTTGCCGTTGTTCACATACACACAGCGCTTTCCCGCCCGCCCCCCGTCCCATATCATTCCTCCACTCACCCACCCATCCACCCCATACTGTTGCCTCTGGAATCCGCCCCACACCCAAAATCCCAATTTGCCTAGTGCAAGTTGTTTTTATCGTGTGACGAAGCTATTTTAGTGGCGAAAAAATGTGATTTTGTGGTTCCTTTGCCCCACCGACGCTCTGAAGTTGACGGTCGTGTCAAATATTCTTGTACGGGAAAAAATGACGCGCGTGTCAGATACTCTGCTGCGTGAGTTCCTACCGACGCCTTCTATCACCTAAACCGTTTGGCCCCTCGTGCACGTGGAAGCGTTCTACGATAGAAATGCGTATTCTTTTTTTTAGGGTGGGGGTCCTGGCTTGCGGAACACTTGTACCTGTCCCATAATATAATGAGGGGACTCCTGGCTTGCGGAGCTTTAACACTTGTACCTATCCCCAAGTATAAGTATGATTTGGGCAGAAAAATAAACAAAGTTTGACCCGAAGGACAATCCCATGGCCCTGCTGTAGGTTATTTCAACAGAAATTGTTCCGAAAAAAAGAACGAATTTCCGACGGTTGTGGGTTAAGTTAGCCTCGTCATTCAGAAGGGGCTACCTCTATCGTCGCCCGAAGCCGTGAGTGAATGCACCTATCTTAAGTGGGCAGCGCAATCTTGGGTTTGGTATGATTTGACAATTACCTGGTGGGACTCCAGTTCGCCGGGCGACGTACGGGAAGACTCTTGTAGGTCGTTTCGTTCGTACCCGGGGGGCACGGTGTGAATTCGTGCGTTCGAAGGCGGAAGTACGAGCGACGCGCCCTTTCTTCGTTTATGAATGCATATAGGTAGCTTTGCTTTGGGAAGAACCTAGGTCGCTGTGTAGGCAAACAAACCATGCTTACCCTGCCTGCGCAGGCAGGAATATGGGCTGCGTACCGTGTGAATGGGTGGTGGGCCTTGTAGAGGCTCTAAATCGCTGTCCTGTGGGCAGACGCTGTGTCAGTCGTTCACCCGTCGGCACACTTCACTGATCCCCACTAGATGATGTCGGTATTTCAGGGAATACCTGAATGGCCTAGCTCATGTTGCAGGGTGGGGGCCGTACGGTCTTTGCAAATCTATGACGTGTTTCCTGGGTTGGGTACGTACTGTATGCGTACAACTCCTGTGCAACATTTCGCAACGATAGGACGTTTCTTGCGAGTATGGTTTGTGAATGACGGGGCTCCTTAATCCAAAATCGCCGGAAATACGACCCATTTATTTTTGCCTGATTCGCGTCGTGTGCCTAGGGGCCCATGGGATTTTTCATGTGTTGAACCAGTTTTTATTTTTGTTAGTCAGAATGAGTTTATTTCGGGAGAGGTCTCAACACCTTTGCAGCTACAGACCCGTCTCGGGGACAAATTACTTAGAATTAGTATAGAGAGGGAATTTAGGGCTCTAAAGGGGGTAAGCTCCCAAAATGAGGAAACCCCAGAAAAAAAAAAGTGATGCGCCTCTACCGCGGCATGCGTCATAGACACAACAGACAGCATCTGCTGCAGATGATTTATCCATGGATCATTATCTGTTCTTTTCGCGGTGTGTAATGGCCGTACCCTTGGTGTCGTTCCTAACGAACGCATGAAACAAAATGTCGCAATTCCTGACTTTTCATTTATGGTGAAATGTCATTATTTTTTCTTTATCCAAAATCACCCGTTTTGTTATATTCTGAAAATGCCATTTGCTTTGTCGGGAATCCTGGTAACAATTTTTATGGGAAATGTCAAAACGACGCACAACGCCGAACGCTTGGTAATAATCACGATGTCGAACGTGGTTTTCGTCAGGATTCCTAATATTGGATGTGTTCGTTAGGAATGGCCCTTAGAGACGACTCCAAGTCGCTGTGCGGGCACAGAATATATAATTTCTGCATACCCGCACAGAAGCTACGACATTTCCCGCGTACTTGTTTGGTGGGTGTGTTTTTGGACGGCTCGAGATCGCTGCGCCCTAGGAAGGCTTTACTGTATGTCTCTTTTCTTTTGGGGAGACCGTAGGTCGTTGTGTGGGCCCAAAAACAACTCGTGCCGCACGGGCAGACACACGAACAGTGCGTGCATGCATCAACCTTCGTGTCCGTTGCTTCGCCATGAATTCCCTTTGACCAGGTCTAGAGGCGCGCAGGATGACCCGGGCCAGCCTATATGGACCCAAGCCATCATCCCCTCTGAGCCTGATGCTTGGATCTGGGCGGGTGATATGGCCTACCTCGACCACCCGGTGAGGTTTGGAGTTGTTTTTTTCTTCGCCAGCTGCGTTAGGGGCTGATCCGACCGAGTGTCTGATTTTCATTCTACTCGTGCGCCCCAAGATGTCTTCTTTTCTATTCTTGTTTGTTTCCGCCTACGTAGGGCAGGAGCTATGAGATACCGGTACCGAGAAACTGTTGCTTTTTACTCTCGAACGGAGCCAAACACGTGGTGTGTCGGTAGGGATGTTGCGCTATCGCAGGCAAACGAACGAGATGCCCGCACCTAAGAACCTCGGGATGAGTTTCTGTTTGCTCGAGTGTGCGCTGGCTTGTGTTTCACGTGGGCTCATGTTTTGCAGTGCTCGTCCTGCTAAGGAGCAAGAAGCCATCGAAAGACGCAAGCACGTGTTTTGGTAGAGTTCAATAGCATTAACTTCACAAGATGTATGTAATATGGTAAGAATCGTATCTTTTGTGGGGGAAGTTGTCTTGTCTCTCCCCGCCCACATCCCACCTCCCCACTTTCCGCCCGCTCCCCCCACCCGCTTTCTTTGTTTTGTCTGTCTGTCTGTCTGTCTGTCTGTATGTCGATCGATGTTTTATCTTCCTTGTTTGCGTGCGATTCTGAAACTACCTACGATGCAACCACCACTGCCCCTACTACTACCACTGCCCCTACTACTACCAACACCATACCGTGACGCCATCATCACCACTACCACCCACGCCAACACCAACACCAACACCAACACCGCCACTACCGCCACAACTATCTCCACCACCACGATTACCACTAACGCCACTACCGCCGCAACTACCACCACGACCACCACCACCACAATCACCGCAACCACCACCACCACCACCACCATCACCACCACCACCATCACTACCACCACCATCACCACCACCACCATCACCACCACCACCATCACCGCCGCCATCATCGCTAACCCTGCCACAACCACTGCACCGTCACCGCCACTATCATTGTTAACCCTGCCACAACCACTGCAACCACCACCATCATCACCACCACCACCGCCACCGCCACCACCACCGCCACTACAACCACCGTCACCCCCACCACCCCCACCACTACTACTGCTACTACTACTACTACTGCTACTACTACTCTATCTACTACTACTACTACTACTACTACTACTACTACTACTACACTACTACACTACTACTACTACTACTACTACTACTACTACCACTACTACTACTTCTACTGCCACCTACGAGAAGACGGTAAACTGCGACCTGCTGCCTGAAGACGAGGATTGTATCTGCACCGACAACTACATGCGCGTCGAGTGAGTCACCTGCGCCGCAGACCAAAATGAGCGTGCCTTCATTTCCATCGCTCAAAAGGTTCAGCATTCCCGCTTTTCGTCTTCATGTACTCGCCGATTTGGATTTGCATCTAGTTGTTAAAATTCACTTTAGCTACGACACAACAGATAACTGGGCGTGACGTCCAGCCAACTCCAAAAACAAGGATGAAAAAAGTATGATGGTTGTAGAACTCGACCATACGAAGCAACCCCCACCAGTATGTACAGCCTACTGCAGACCACGAGGGCTTTCGTGCCGGGCTGTAAAGATGTGAAATGTGCCACGCACCTGTAGGAATAGCACGGAAAATCTGATGCTGCACGCTCATGGTTTGAAAATACGACCGTCCCCGTTCTGCTGATCCCCTTTCCTCTCAATTGTCCCCCCAATAGCCGAGGAGGACAGAGGTTAGATACGCAAATAGCTTGTATGTAAGATTGGGTAGAATCATAATGAGCGTCCGACTGTTGGAGGCGTCTCTGTCAGGAATAGAAGCAGTGCTCCGTCTTGATAGGGGTTCGCGATCAATGGTCAAATGACTACGGCTAGAAACACATGAGGAACGCCCCCCCCTACGCATGTACCCTCTCCCCTGTCCCCATTCATTGTCCCGTAATCCCCTCCGCCATGCCTCATCACGGTAAGTATTCCTTCCTTCGGCGTTTGTGGGAACCCTTTCAGGCCGTTTCGTGCGCGGCTCCGTCCCCTATCCCCTGTTCCGTAACCCGCTTCCGCCGTGCCTCATCCCGGTGTTTGTTACTGTCTTCGGTAACTGTAGAAACCGTTTAGGCCCTTCTGTGCGGCGGGAGATCCTCACCACGGACTCATAGTTCATCCGCCTTGCCGTGTTTGCCCCCGCACATGTCCCTTGTCCTATGCTTGCCTATCCCCGGTCCTCTATACCCTACTACTGCCCTTGACCCCCATCCATCGTGCCTTATCCTAGTGTCGCTTCATGTACCGCGCGATTGTGGAAACTCTCCCGGCCTTATTGCGCGTCTCTATCCCCTTTCTCCCTCCCCAAACCTCTTCCGGCATGCTTTCTCCAGGTGTTCTTTGTTGTGTGTGATGATTCCAGAAACCCATTCAGGCGTTTTTGAGCGGTGATGGGTCCTCACTCATCGCGGACACAGGAGGTGTTCACTGTCTATTCCCCCGTGTCCCCTGTCCCCCATGCCCTGCTCACTCTACCGGTCCTTCAGCATAAACTCGATAAGAAAACGTTAAATATTTGCTCGGTAAGGAATTGAGGCCATGCGATGCTGCCTGCGACCCTAAAACGCAATGCTTGTTTTATATCGCATCGCCATGCAGCTAAATCGAAGGACTGAAACATCCATTAGTTGACCCAAGGATGTTTTGTTTTCCAATCCCTTCCCTAAGATCTCGATGGTTCGCACCTTTTTCAAGCCTTTTTATCATCGACCTTATCCATATTGTCGGACGGGGACCTCTCAACGCATGGGCCAGACTATGTGTCCGCCATTTCCACGCCCGTTGTCCTGTATCCCTGTTTCGACTGTTGCTCGTCCTCGCACCCCTGCTTCTCCGTGGTGTGTTCTTATCCCCTATCCCGCGTCCCATATCCCCTGTCCCCTATTCGCCGGTGATTGTGGAACTGCTTTAGGCTTCTTTGGGCGGCGGTGCACACCCACCTCGGGCTCGAATTTTCTCGAGCCTCTGTCCACATCGCCTACCCGCTCGTCCTATCCCTTGCCCCCTCCGCCATACTCTCCGTTCCCTATTCACTACATAAACTATCAAATCCCCGTCTTCTTTATCCCCGTAAACCGTTTCCATTATTCCCAGACTCCTATATCTTGAGTCTTTATCCCCTGCTGCCTGTCCTCTGTCCCCTGTCCGCTGCCCTCTAACCTCTCTGCATCATGCATCATCTTGGTGTCGCTTCATTTTCTGATGACTGTGGAAACCCGTTCAGGCCTTATTGCGCTGCGGGGGACCCACATCACGGACTCAGAAAGTGAGTCCACAGGAAAAAAAAGAGAATTTGTGTTTGTTTGTTGTTAGCGAGATTCACGAGACGTGCCTTTGTTTTTGGTTCTTTTACATGTTTTTTGTTTCCTGTTTTGTGCTATTTCGGTATAATTACGGTATTGTGTGTGTACTCTGTAAAACAACGGATTGGCAGTGTTATAAAACCCACTCGACACGTACAGTTATTGTTTTCTAGATTTAAAAAGGTTTAACAGCTGCACACCCCGCTCGAAACACTGCTGGTGGGGCGGGCTGAATGTGTGCCCAGGGGAGAGAGAGAACAGCTGATGAAAACCGATAGTCTATCCATTAAATTGCCGATGGCTGATTCCATCAACCGACTAATGCTGAACGGACTGGCTAATCTTTGACTGGCCAACTGAAGTTTAGCCTTTTAAAAACGTGCTTCCCGCTGTCAAATATTAAGCAGACTGACTACGTCTTTACCGAATGAGTACGATGAGGATAGCTAAGTGATCAAAACGCCGACCTGCTTCTTATCGAGCAGGTTTCGGCCGACGCTCTACAACCCGGAGCGCAAGGAGTTCCTAGACTGCATGCGCTCAGAGGCATTTGTGCTGATTGTGACCGACCGACTTGTTAGGGGGTTTACGGGATACCTATTCTGGTTAGGTAAAAAAAATTGTGAACCGCAATTTAACGCGATGAATGCCATACTCTATCAGGCGACATCTGTCACTGTAGAGGTTCGCCACTTTTTTTCTTATGCTACTCTGAAATTCTGGAGCTTAAGACCTATCCCAAAAACTAATTTGGAGAAAAATATGTAACTGCTGCACCGAATGAAAAAATCGCATGGCCCAGGCACACAAAGAGAATCTTGATGCAAAACCAAAAAATTGCGCTTTAACGACGAATTACGGGTAAGGAGCGTAGTCATTCGAAAAAAAAGCATTTCTTGAGATTAATAGTGATATATCTATCGTAGCACGGGTCACAGGCCAATCCAACCCACGAAACAATAGAAAAGTAAAAGCGAATGTAAAAAAAAAGGGCTAAAGTTGCCCTTTTGTTGGCCCACAGCCCTCAAGACTTTTCTTGGGCTGGATTAGTCGGCATAACTCCAACTCATCCAGCGACAAAACTTCACCATGAGTTGAGCGACACACCCAGTCGGGATTGAGGTTTAACGGTTTCAAGTGTTTAGTTTCCAACTCAACGTATTTCTAGTAGTCGCAAACACCCAACTGCAGTAATCGCAAACACCCAATTTAGATACTGATATTGTTTTTGGATTCCACTGTCTACATCGAACATTCACTGGCCGCACGTTCCACCAATCAACTTGCATATTTCCCGCGTGGTGATCACGCCTCCCGAGAAAAACGCATCTGGCTCGCGACGATGGCGCGTGATCAATTTCCGACCCTCTGTAATTCCACTACATACCAGGTTTCAGACGATGCTCCGCAGCCCCGAGTACAACGTGTTCCTGGACTACATGTGCCCGGAGGCGAGGGGGCTCGGCATGTCCCCGCCCCCCGGCACAGACACCGCCTTGTGTCCCAGAACCATTCTGGGGACGTGGGATGATCACGACTACGGCTGGAATGATGGCGACGGCCGCTTGGAGAACAAATGGGTAGGTATTTTTTTTGTGTGTGTGTGTGTTGAGAACACATTTTTATATACGGCAATTTTAGCTTGTTTGTTGCTGATTTTTTTCTATGCCCTACAATGAAATTTTTCTGTTTTGCTTTTTTTTTTTTTGCAAGATTGCTCGGGAGGGTTTTTCTCGTTTTTTTATTATCGTCAATTGTACGCTATGGTGATTTCGGTTCATCTGCTACATCGATAATGGGGGCGGAAGACGACCCCGACGACGACTGGAATAATGACAATAACAGCTTGAAAATCGAATGCTTAGGGGTTGGGTCCTGATTGTGCCAACCCCTTGTGAACTTCCCACGAAACGAGCCTATCTGTGTTCTTTCTTCTGTGTGCGTTTTTGTGCCTTAGACATTTGCTTTTCATTTTGTGTTATTTTGTCATGGTGGAGAGCGGTGTGGCTGTGCTTGTGTGTTGTAATATGGATCATTTATTATGTGTTTCTCTTCCCCTGAACGTATCTTTTTTGTGGTTTTCGAGGAAGGTTGGGCTGGTTTCCATGTTGATATATATTATAATAAATGAAAATACACTCCAGCTGTGAGATCGAAGATTTCGTCGAAACTCATCTTTGCAAGCTGTGTGATACTCCGATCGCGCGTATTACGAGTTGTGTGTCCTCATTAAGGACATAGGTCGGCGACTCCCCTCACAACTACAGTGTAGCTATCAGGGTCAACAGGGTGATATTAGTTAGTCTGTGCGCCGAAACTATAAAACCCGTTTCTGAGGGGGACAAAATGTGACAGCTGTGGAGGGAAATGTATCATTTTATCAAGTGAATCCTGTAAGTCGAATAACCGGTGAGGGGGGGGGGCGGAGTTTTGAAGGACGTTGGGGCCTGGTTTTGATCAAAAGCGAGCGGGGTTGGAGGGGGGGGGGGGGGGGGGGGGGGGGGGGGGGGGGGGGAGGGGGGGGGGGGGGGACGGACGGGCGGAAAATTTGTGCATGTAAGCTATAAATGGTTTCAAGGGGATAAATCTGACGGTTATAAAATAAAAACAAGAAACAAAAAAACAAAAAAATATATATATACCAGGGGGGGGGGTTGGGGCGGGGGTGGGGCGTGTGGGGAAGCTCAATCTGTGCGTGGAAACTATACAATATTTTGAGGGGATAAATGTGACGGTTTTGGAAAATTAATAATCAGTTTATCATGTATATCCTGGGGTAAGTCGAACAATCAGTGAGTAGAGAGAGGGTGGAGTGTTCGAGGGGGTGGGGTTGATATATGTGCTCAATGGCGATGGCATTGCATGATCACATCACCTCGCCTGTTGTGTTTGTCAATATATATATCCTTGTTAAAATAAGCGATGTCAGAAATTAATGGTAACTGCACAATGGTAGCTATCGATTGAAATATTCTATCTTTCGATCCATGTACAATAACAAATTATAAATCTTTAACACGTTGTTTACTACACCTAAAGGTTGGGTTGCATACCACATATAACATCAAACTTTCTAGAGTGATAAACAAAACCAAGCAGGTGATATTTTTCGATGTCTCCTACATCGTCAGATTTGTCCCCTTTAGGATATATAGTTTCCGCGCACATATTGAAATGCCCCCCCCCCCCCCCCCCCCCCCCCCCCCCCGAGTCCCCTTGTTTAAACGCCCCACCTGAAATCAAAATCTACCAGAGTAGTAAACACTACCAGCCAGCTGATTTCACCTCATTTTCTTTGTAGCCATCCATGCCGTAGCTTCAACTCATTTCCCCCCTCCTCCTCCCCCCCCCCCCTCCCTTTTTTTTTCCCACCCAGTTTGTTCAAACGCCCCACTTACGATCGAAATCGGCCAGAGTAATAAACCTTTGTACACAATTGATATCACGTCATTCTCTTTCTAGCCATCCATGACGTAGCTTTCATTCATCCCGCCTTTCCCCCTCCAGCGCCCCCTTCTTCCCCACACCCCGCACGATCGCCTAGACCCAGCACCGCGAGTATAGCAAGCCCCTACATATATGATTAATACGCACGGTCGGAGTATCACACACAATCTTGCCAAGGTGATGTTTGACCAAATCTCTGATCTCACAGCTGGAGGGAATTTTTATATTATATGTGACCTAACCCTCTTCAGAACCCTTTCCCCCTGCCCTCCCCCTCCTTTTTTTTCTGTTTTTTCCCCACTTTCTTTTGCTCAGACACCCCACCCAATATCGAATTCCGCATGATAAATAAACACTTCCACGCACTGGATATCAACTCATTATCTTTTTAGAGCCATCCATGCCGCTGCTACGACTTGCCCCCCCCCCCGCCCCTGACGCCAATGCCCCCTCCTTCCCCACTACCCGCACCATCGCCTAGACCTAGCACCACGCGTACAGCAAACCCCTACATCTATGTGACCTAAAGCCCCCCCCCCCCCCCCTCCCTCCTCCCCCCCCCCCCCCCCCCCCCGCCACCCCACCCCCACCCCATCGAACACTCCGCTCTCTACTCACTGGTTGTACGACTTACAGGATATACATGATGAACTGGCGCATTTTTTCCAAAAGCGTCATGTTTACCCCCGTGAAGGACGTATAGTTTCCACGCACAGATTAAGCTGCCCCGCCCGTCCCCCCCCCCCCATGATAAATTGGTGTTTTCTTTTTCAAAACCGTCAGATTTATCCCCTTGAAGAATTTTCAGTTTCCACGCACAAATTAAGCTGTGCCACTCGTCCCCCCTCCCCGCCCTCCCCCACCCCCGCCCCTTTTGATCAAAAGCAGGCCCCCACGTCCTTGAAAACTCCGCCCTCTCCCCACCGGTTATTCGACTTACAGGGTTCACTTGATAAACTGATGCATTGCCGTCCACAGCTGTCAAGTTTTGTCCCCCTCAGAAACTTGTTTTTATAGTTTCCGCGCACAGACTGACTAACATCACCCTGTTGACCGCGATAGCTACACTGTAGTTGCAAGGGGAGTCGCCGACCCATATCCTTGACGAGGACATACAACCCGTAATACGCGCGATCGGAGTATCACACACAGGTTGCAAATATGAGTTTCGTCAAAATATTCGATCTCACAGCTGGAGTGTTTTCTTTTTTTTATAACATATATGTTGATGTGTTTTGGTTTTGTTTTTTTCGTACGTTTTTTTTACAAGGGTGTGTGGTGCTTATTTTCTCTGATACACCGGTTCTAGGGGGATGTGGGACGATTACCACTACCACGACTACGGCCGAGTGATGGCCGCCTGGAGAACTAATTTGGATAGCTTGAGTCCTGATTATCTCTTTTCTGCGATTCCAGAAAACCGAGCGTGTTGGATTTTTTTTCCTTTTGTGTGTTTTGGTGTGTGTGCGTTTCATTTTTTATTTTTTTGTGTTTTGAGTTTTGTGTCTAGTGGGATTTTGGTGGGATTTGGTGGACCATGGCCGTCGCACCCCAATTTGACACGACTTTTTTCATCCGCGACAATGGCTGGTTCTTGCATATGTTGCTGGGTGCCGTCGGCGACGCGAGGGGCAAACATACGTGGTCATAGTATCATTTTATTGCGAGCGAATTCGATTTTTTTTTTTTCTGATTTATGCCCCTCCTTTTTGATGTATGCCACACCTGAAAAAAGAAACACCCTTTCCGACATGTGTGTAAGCTGGTTTTAGTAAAGCATTTTCGTCCGCTCCTCACCGAGATCCATCGGCAAGGTTTCTTTGGTGGATCATGCCCCCTCTGCCCAAATTTGGCACGCCTTTGTCGTCTGTGACTATTGCTTCCGAGAATGTCCCTGGGTGCCGTCGCCGAAGCCACGGACGAAACGTACGTAGTCGTATAAATCGTAGCGTTTTATTGCCGGCAAAGCCGTCTTCTATCTGAATTATTCCGCGCCTATCGCATTTTTTCTCCGCCTAAAAATAGGGAACCCTTTCGGACGTTAAATGGGAAACCTGGGTTTTTAGCAGGTTTTTTGCAAGAAAGTACAGGATTGTTGTCGGCCGCCGACCGAGATTTCATGCCTAGCAATCTCCACCTTATCACGCGACGCGCACAACTGTTTTGCGCGACTATCTAGCGAGCGCTTTACTTTTTTGCTTTCCTTCGATTTGTGCGTTGTTTATTTTTCTTGGGTGACGTTCGGTGTAGTAGGTTTCAGCTGCGAGTCTTGAAACGAAACTGGTACGTGCCTGGCACGTATGTACGCTGACTTCCGATTTAGTGTTTTTTTTTCGTTTCCTGGCGGATGCATGACTTTATTCAGCTGTGGCGTATCACACACAGCTTGCAGAGATGAGGTTCGACTAAGCCTTCGATCTCATAGCTGGAGGGTATTTTGTTTTTACAATATGTGTGCACCACTTTTTTTCCTTTCCTTTTTTGTTGCCCGTGGGGTATGTGTTCTCCCACTCCAGAGTGACTGAGGCCTGTCCTGTGACGGCAGACTTGATGCACGTGTGCAACTTGACGGCAGTTACAATGGCGCTGGTGCGCGAGGGCCTAGCGAAACCTACGCTGTCGTTTCGGGGTGAATTTTGTCGTTGGAGGCAAAACATCAAGATCTGCACACGGGTGCTACGACAACGTTGACACCTTTTTTTTTCTTTCTGAATGCTCCCTGACCCAAATTTGCCGGAAAATCGAGTTTGGATTTTCAATAACAGTCTAGTGTTTCTTGTGAATGTTATGGTGTTGCCCTGGGCGCCTTCATAGGGCGTAACATCCTGCCTACGGCTGGATATAAAGATTTCAGAGGGTTTCACATGCCTTCGAAGGCATGTGCATATAGGGAAAAAAGGGATAATGCATTTGTTTCGCGGATTTGCACGCGGTTTAGTTCGGACTAGTGCAAGAGCTAAGTATAATACAAGTGAGTGACCAACGTGGAACCTGCATGGTAGAGAGACCTAAAAAGTGTGGCCTGTGTCTATATCTGCTCCCTAGTCTTGTATGCGAAACATGGCATCAACGGCAGGACACGACTCTGTTCATCAAGTCGCGCTTTCAGGTTATTCAGAGATGTGGTTTTCGATGAGATGTAAAGGTCTTGAAGTGAGGACTCTCGCAAAATAATAGGCGCACGTCTATCATAACATGCCTCTGATAAGTGCCGGAAGAACGCCTAGTAAAAGCACGCGGTTCCTTGACTACTGCTGTCCTTCGTATGTGGAACACATTATCTAAATAATATGATTTGGTGTTTTCCCGCGACCACACTGTCTTTCCTGTGTGGCTACAAAGGTCGAAACCAAAGGGTTTAATGGGACCGCTTGACCACTGCTGTCCTTCTTATTGTGTGGAGCAAATGTCAAAACGAAATTATTTCATATTCACGCTCATTGCTGTCTTTGTGACAAGTTGAATAAAAACGGATTTAACATATAAATAACGCAATGGTATCAGGATTCCCTCCTATTACCGTTGTTCGCGGCAGCTGGAACAACCGGTTCTAACGTTCCCCTTTACCATACTCCTTATTATGTTGAAAAAGTTCGAAAAGGATTGTTTCATGTTTCACACTCATTACAGTGTTTGCGGCAGCTGAAAGAATAATAATGGATTGTCTCCTCTTGACCAGTGATGTCCTTCATTTTTTATGTGGGACATTTGTTCAAAATCTAAATTATTCCATGTTTTTCCCTCACATTACTGTTTTTGGGGCAGCTGTTCAAGGAAATGTTTCTCGATGCCATAGGCGAAGCGAGGGACAGCCCCCGAAGGAACGCCCACCAGGGCATGTGGCACAAGCACATCTTCAACCAAGGCACCGATAGGGAAATCGAGGTGCGCTTGGCCGGGTTTCGCTTTCTCTCGTCTTTCAGTTTTATTTCATGTACATTCGTTTTGTGAATCTGCTGCAGCCAAGCGACGTTTGAAAGTGGACAATCACAGTGGCCATGCCCCATGCCTACACTAGATTTGGACGGTAACTCGGCACCAATTAGGGAGAAACAACCTCACCGCAGACCGCAGATCAGCTTTTCAGAAGTGAGTACCTCGATTTAAAAGCACCAGAGTTAAGACCATTCGGGAGTTTGAGAACGGCCAACTCGACATGTATGTCCTGCCACCCTCAAGGCTATATATTTACCAGTATCCCACTACAGAATAGAAACAAGAACGCATTGTTCGGCTTGTCACGGGCACTCATAAACCTGGGTACCCACTGCTGTACTCGGAGGTGTCTTTGCCTGTCTTGACCGACAAAATCGTACCAGGTTAAGTATCGAAGACCAAGGCCACGATACAGGTATAGTTTTTTGGGCTTCAACGCTTTCTGAACGACGGGCTCCTTAGCGCCTTTGCAGCCGGAAAGTCTTTTTTTTGGGAAAAAACTACTTGGGACAATTGTAGGGAAGGATATTGGGGTTCTTGGAATTAATGTAGGGAAGTTTTTGGGGGTTTTGAAGGGGTCATTTTGTTGTTGTTGTTGTTGTTGTTGTTGTTGTTGTTGTTGTTGTTGTTGTTGTTGTTGTTGTTGTTGTTGTTGTTGTTGTTGTTGTGTTGTGTTTGTTGTTGTTTTTTTGATCGTCCTGCGGATGGGGCAAAATCAAGCTTACGCTCACCACACTTGCACGTATTTTGGTGCACGTCGTGTGTCGACTTAACTCAACTTCTTTTGCAATCCAGCGCTAGCTGGCGTGTCCTTCGGTTCCTACTATATCGACAGCGCGAGCTGTCCCTACCGGCGGTCCTGGTTGCTACCCCTGCAGAGCAAAATGATTATTATAACCTAAGATCGTTGTCGGAATTTGGTATTCCTAGACCGTGGGATTTGTACATCCGCTTGAACTTTCATTTTTTTTTCCTCGAAATGAGTTTTTGGCTGACAGAAGGCACGGAGCTGTTCGTGTGAGGAGCCTGTTAGTAGCCAAAATATGGTTCGGCGCCTTTACGGGAGCGTGCGCCCGGAACGTAGAGCGTCTTCAAGGCCGGGCCTTTCACCGGTCGAATTCCTTCTCGTGGGTCGGATCAGGCCAAGTTGACTAGGCCCGACCTTTTGATATTTGAAGGCCTCTTGATCCGACCGGACCCGACCCGACCAACCCGACCCGATCCGAAGGACCGGACCCGATCCCACCCGAAGGACCGGACCCGACCCGACCCGAAGGACCGGACCCGACCCGAAAGACCGGATCTGACCCGACCCGACCCGACCCGACCCGACCCGACCCGACCAGACCCGACCCCACCCGACCCGACCCGACCCGACCCGACTCGGCATGTGAGGAGCCGTTTTACGGTAGCCCCTTCAGCTTTTCTTTAACGAAGACGCTGGTTTTGAAACCAGCTGCGGCCCTATCTCGTGAACCACGGTGCCCGGTTTGCCACGCCGACGTCATCGCTCGATTGTGCTGTGCACACGAAAACATATAATATGAAGATGTTTTTTTGCCAGAGTATCCTTCCTATTGTCCAGCAGCTATCAAACGTTCGTTTTAAGAAAATCGCCGCTTTTGGGGGTGGAGGGCTATCTTAGCTTCAATCTGAGGTTTCGGAACACCTCCTCTCCCGACCCTACTCGGGCCGGGAGGTTTTTGAAAACACCCTCACCCGGCCCGCGGACCGTGACATGACCCGCAATCAGCCCTGGTTCGAAGCCTTTTTTTTTTTTAGGTGAACGTGACAAGCGCTGTTTCCGCGCTGGTCATTTGTTTTTTTGGAAGCATTTGTTTTTTTTACATCACGCAAAAGCGTCGCCCCAACCACTAACCACTGGCCAATCCCTGGACCCAACTCTCTCCCACGCTGAGGCTCCTACCCGACCGCAGCTTCGCTGCACGTTTTTAAAAATCTGAGAATAATGACGAGGGACGGTCGAGTGCGTTTAAAAGAGTCCTGTGTGAAAATAGCAGTGCAGCTCGCATTGAGTTGTAAAACTGGCAAATGTGACAGTAGGACCGCTAACCAGTGACAGCCGAGCCAATAACAAGTGACCAACGACGACAGTAACAGTGCAGCTTGGGACCCAAACTTCGGCCGCAGCCGAGGTCAATATCAGCGATTAACCAGACGAGCATCTCAGCTTCGGGAGAATATCAGAGTTACTTATCGGCGGATGTACGGCCACCGGTCCCCGTCGCCGCAGCTAGTATAACAAGAATATGTCAAACTAGAATGCAATTCGCCTAGAACTGCAAACCTTTTCGGGTGCTTTTGTTGCACGAGCTATACAAATTATCTTTTTGTATGTCAAGAGACTCGCGGTTATACCTAACCTATCGGCAACTAAAATGTAGTCGGCGACTTACGTTCAGTCATCTCACAGCCGTACTGATCGTCGACAACCGGTTCTCGTTTTGCTCAGGTGTTTCTTCTGGACGAGCGATACGATAGGTCACCGAAGCCTTGTTACGTCAGGCAGGAATACTGTGACAAGGTGATTAATGTTGGTAAATATAACGGTGGGAGTTGTAGTAGTATTAGTAGTAGTAGAGTAGTAGTAGAATAGTAGTAGTTGGCCTGTTTGTAGTAGTAGCGGTAAGTAGTAGTAGTAGTAGTGGCAGTAGGAGTAGGAGTAGGAGTAGTAGTAATGGCAGTAGGAGTAGGAGTAGGAGTCGTGGGAGTCGCGGCAGTAGTAGTAGTAGTAGTAGTAGTAGCAGCAGTAGAAGTAGAAGTGATAGTATTCCTTGCAGTAGTAGTGGTAATAGTCGGAGTTGGAGGTTTAGTAGCAGTACGTGATGCAATTGTAAAATTAAAGGCAGCACGAGTGGTGGAGGTGGTAGTTGTGATGGTAGTAGTCGTAATTGTAACGTACCTGGTAAGTAGTAGTATTTGTAGTACTTGCAGTTCAAATTTAGTGGTGGTGGTTGCAGTGGAATAGCAGTGGTGATAGTGGTGGCGGTAGCATTCTTAGAAATAGTAGCGGTAGTATAGATATTTAGAGTAGATGCAGGACTAGTGGATATGTACTAGTAGCAGTACAAGCGGCACTTTTAGTAGCAGAATCTATATTAACAATAGCAGTAGTGGTAGCAGTAGCAGTAGAGTTAGTGCCAGAGGTAGTGGTAATTATTAGTAGTAACATATGTATGTCTGATAATGGCAATATAGTTCGTAGTATCAGAGTAATAGTAGTAGTTCTCGTAGTGTTTATAGAGGTGGGACTGGTGGTAGTAGTAGGAGAATGAAGCGGTAAAACGTCAGCAGTATAGCAGCATTAGTAGTAGGGAGAGAGGAGCCCGTACTGATAACATTCCTGGGCTGAACCTTCGTCTTGTGTCCCTGCCTGCCTCCTTCCCTCCCTCCTTTCCTCTCTTCCTCTCGCTACAACTGCGCCCCCTCCCCCCGCTGTGGTGTGGTTGGGTTATGCAGATTTTGAGAGAGGTGGACGCGGGAGCTAATGTCACATCGCACTCTGTTTGGTGCGAAGACTTTCTTAGGGGCGGGCATGGAGGGGATGGGTCTTGTTGCCCTCAAGACGAGAAAATCACCTTTGGATGGTAAGGGTTGTTGTTGTTTCGGGTGGGTTTGGTTGTCTTGGCCATCTTGCTCACAACGCAACACGGATTGAACTTTACAGTTCCACCATTAAATCGCGCCACAATGGTCGGCAATGTTTTTGGGAATCGTTACACCAACATCGTATATTGCCGACAGGTGCCTTGATTAAACCGGTGAGCATGGCCAGTAATATCTTTGAAAAATGTTCTACCGTTTTCTTCTTTTGGTCGACAGGTGCCTGGATAAATCGAGTAAGGATAGCCAGTACTGGGAAGAGGCCTGCGACACTTCATCGAGGGAGTTCGGCAAGAGATGGCTTGTTTACGACGAGAGGACGGGGGACATTAGAGAGCCCGATGGGACGGAGGAGGTTGATTCGCAGGTGGGGGAAAAGTCCGCGCCTTTCCTGTGTACCCGATGTGTGCGAGGGGCACTTGTGTGCTATTCTTGGAAGATATGTAGCTTCCCGGTTTGATGGCTTTACGAGGGAAATGCGGCGACAGAAAACAATTTCTATACTATTAGCATACCAAGAATATACGTTGACATATCGTATATATGTTGACCCTGTTGGAGCTTGGAACGAACAAGTAGAGACGAAACCTGATTACAACGTTAGTCGCTACTTCGTCCAAGCCGTGTGGCCGAAATAAGATTTGAGCTTGCACTTCTAAACGAGTTAACGCGCTCTTAGCCCTAACGCGGGGTTCCGTTTTCGAATGGTCGACCTGTCTAGCAAGGGGGTGGGTCTGTTAGTCCTGGTTCGATACTTTACGTTTTGGGGTTTCCGGTCGGTCTGTTGACCGATCGGTCGGTCTGTCTCCATATCCATCTGACACGGACTGTGCTTCTTTCGGTGGAAGCATTCTCCTTCTGAAAGGTTCTTGGCCCTGGATTATTGTCCCGGTTGGAGTTAACGGTCGGTACATTTCCCTACTGGTCGTGTCTATCGATGGGTGAATCTTCGATTGGCCGATCTTTGGTTGGTCGGTCTGCTGGTCCTTTTATGATCGTTCCGTTTGTTGGTCGGTCGGTCGTTCTATCAATTTTTCGGTGTTTATTTTCCGTCCGTCGCGGTCTTGTGTTTAAATGGATGACAGGACTCCCCGTTCTGCGAGGTTCTCGGGAGGGAGCAGCGGGCATGGCTGCAGAGAGAGTTTGACCGATCAACGGCGTCTCTCAGGCTCATCGTGTCTGGCTCTGTCATGCTTGGAAGGCCGGTGAGCGTTCTTGTTTTAAATTAACAGTTATGTACTTGATATTGTACTTTAGGTCTGTTTCTTATCGCGGCTAGATTGTTTCTCAGGCCGTTTCTTATCCCAGTTAGATTGCAGAACGTATTCGCTGCAAATTGTCGAATCCACCAAGGCTACGATGAGGAGATATTTTTTTGCGGAGATTGGCCTTGGAGTGGTTCAGGGTCACTCGCGCGAATTCTCCCCCCCCCCCGTTTGCTTGCGGTATTAAGCTCCCGTGATGTCTTTTTTTGCGATATTAACCTGCAATAGGATGTTACACACCTCCCCCCCCAAAAAAAATCGCCTCAAGTGTTTTTGTCAATGGGGTGCAGTCATTCGTGCAAACGACTCAAAACCGGCAGTGAAAAAAGGGATACCCCGCCTAGCCTCGGACGGACATAAACGAAATGCCAGGACTTTGCACTAGTGAGGGATGTTTCTAACATCCCGCGGGTCCAGTCGATTTGAGTCGAGTCGAGTAGGGTCATTGGGTTGTTCGATATATCGCGGGTCGGAACAGCTCGCGTCAGGAGGTTCTTCGGATCTCATTTGCCGTGGCGGGTCACCCTGGCACAACCCGACCCTGCGAGAGGTGAGCCAGTCGACCCATTACCCCCCCCCCCCCCCCCCCCCCCCCCCGCCGCCACCCCCTCCGCGCAATTTCACACATTCCTACGCCAGATATTACGTGCATACAAATGCACGGAATCTAGTAAGAATCCAAGTGTTTTGAAGGCAGGCGGCCGAGATTTACTGATGTAAGGATTCAATGCCAGGCCAGGTCCCAATCTTTTAATGCATCACGATAGGGTGTAGGTGTCGCTCTGCTTGTAGTTGGCGGAGCTGCCCGGCTGAAAGGCTAACCAATAACACCCTATGGCATCGTATTTGCGTGATTACAACATATTTTCTCTTGAAAAAGACCTCGCCAATGGGATTGTTTGTCGAAACGTTTCACTAAAGTCGTATTTTTTGTGAGGTATTCACGCGTTGTGCGATAATAGAGGTAGAACGTTTTTGGCTGAACAAAATCTGAACGCCGGCGCTCCTTAGCCTAAATTCGTGGGAATGTGTGATATATATATATATATATTGCGGCATTTATTATTGTCTACCTACAAAGCCATGGGTCTGCTTATCGGGTTGCCCTTTCGTTTTTCTGAAAAACTCAAGTTGTGGAAGAGGTATAGAGAGCTCCTCAAGCGGAGAACCTTGCAGGAAAAAAATGGTACACCTCTTGCGTAGAACGTGTCTATATGGCTCCTCGGGTTGTGCTTGTGAATAGTTGAGTTCGCCCCTATCGTGGCAGCGACCCTGTGTGGCACGCGAAACCAGTCACATGCCAGAGAGAGGGGGGGGGTCCAACCCGGGTGTTAAGCGTGAAAGGTAATATTGACATTTTGGTGCAAAAGCTGCGGTACCGCTACGTTTCGTATATTACATTTTCTTTTCTAAGTGCCGTCGCGTACTGCACTTCCTTGCTTTGGTATTGCGTGCGTGCGTGCGTGCGTGCGTGCGTGCATAGTTTTTGCTTTTTTTTCCAAGGGGGTTTTAGCCTCAACAAGCCGCTAACGCGTTCGTGAGTGGATTTTGGTCTCTTTCTACACCAAAAGGAGCCGCCTGCGCCGCGGTAGTTGGTTGTTATATAGGATAAATTGTGGAAACTGAAGAGGTTGGTTTGGCCCACGTGTGCTTCTAGTATTCTGAGAAGGAAAGTCTCAACAGCTGCCCAAGCACCACATTAGACCCTATATATAACCCTATAACCCTAACCCCGACCCCATACCTACCCATGGAACGTTTCCAGATTTAATGTTTTTACTTTGGTCGACCAGATTCAAGCTCATATATAAAATATTTTCCTATTGACGTACTTCATCTTACATACGAGTCCAGACTTCTCGTAAAGGCTACCCGCCAATGTATCATTCACCAACCAAGCAATGGCTAACAATACAGGGTCTGCGAGACACCAAAATTGGTGGGGTAGAGAAACGTCTAAAACCGATGTGAATACTGACGATTACACTATTTACCCAAGGCCACCGTACGAAAAAATGGGCAAACTCGGGCTAAGAAATGGCGTTCGAATCGATTGTTACCGGGTTGGGTAGGCCGTGGGTTGGGGACGTTCGTCGGTCCAATGCAAGTGTAAAATAGGTTTTCCTATCCACCCAAGTTTGTTTTCGGCAAAAACCCTATTGTGGTCGTACGTCGCGTACGCGCCAAAGTTGTTTGCTTGATTTGGTGGCTTTTCGTGAAGGTTGATGTGCGTTGCTCCCGAAAGTGTGTATGTACAACCACGGAAAAAAAAAAACATAATGTGTACGATCTTGGAGGACCTGCACTAGAAAACAAGGCGTTCGCGCACAGAGAACGTTATGGCTCTTTCCACCAGACGGTTTGTTTTGTGCCCTCTGAATACTTCAGTTGGATTTATTCCGCAAGAAGAGGTGTTAGTATTTACGCCCGCGTTTTGTTTCGGAACCAATATTCCTAATCTCTTTTTATGGGATACATTTTTCCAGTGTTCAAAAAGAAGGGATCTTCACGGATTACAACCCGGTGCGCGGGTCGGATCAGAAGCCTTAGAACGAAAATCCGGGGTCGAGTCGGGTCGGGTCAGCAGGTGTTCGTGGTCTCCCGGGGCGGATCAGGCCGACTTAGCCGTTTTTTTTCCAATCTCACGGGTCGGGTCGGGTCGGGTCGGAACACTCTGACCCAATCCGACCCGGGAAAAATGGTTTCAACCCGCAAAAAGCCCTGCTGAGAGGCTAACTCCAGATATCTTTGTGTTGTTACCCTCAACGTGTACCCTTGCTGTTGGCTGAGAGTTTAGGGCAACGGCACCTCCCAGTGTGACGGGCAGCCCTGCCAGTGCTCGGGAGATGACTGGGACTGTTACCGCCCTGCACAGAGAAATGTGAGTGCGGTGGGGTAGGAACCCAATTTGTGAGCCCCTCGGAACAGGCTAGCATCGTGTTCTACAGCTGTGATATAATTTTGTCTGGGATTTGGCCCCATGTACCGGTAGGGTCGAGCGTGGCGTAATAGTTCGATTCGATCGGTCTTCAGTCCGTTTTTCCGTTTGGTGGACGTTCTGAAGTCGGCTACCCCAGGGTACTGGTGGCGATTGTGGTGGTGGCCGTAGCAGTGGTAGTGGCAGTGGTGGTATTAGTGGTAGCAATAAGTGTAACAGTAGTAGTAGTAGTAGTAAGTAGTAGTAGTAGTAGCAGTAGTAGTAGTAGTAGTAGTAGTAGTAGTAGTGGTAGTAGTAGTAGTAGTAGTAGTATAGTAGTAGAGTAGTAGTGGTAGTCGTAGTCGTATCAAAATCGGTGGAATCGCAATGATATGTACATCAATACCCCCCCTTTAATCCAAGGGAGAGGTAATGGCAAAAAAAACTCAGTTAATTGAAATATATACGCGTACGTTGATAACAGCAACGGCGGTAGTGGTCGTGGCAGTGGAAGTAGTAGCAAGTGGCATAGGTAGTAGTAATACTAGTAGCACTAGCGATAGCAGTAGCATAAGCAGTAGTATCAGCAGTAGTATCAGCGGTAGTAAGTTGGGATAGCAGGTGGAGGAGTGGATGGAGCAGCGCCGTTTATAGTTGAAGGAAATAACCGTGTCATTTTTGTAGAGGAGTAGGTATCTTACTTATCGGTGAAAGTAGCAGCAGTACCAAGGTAGTATAAGTACAATATAGCAGCAATGCTAGTTGTGGGTGCACATATGGTCGAGTCGGTGTCAATATTCAACCGTAAAACGTACTAACTTGCCATTTTCTTTGATGGTTGTATGTTGCAGCTTCTTAGCCAGATCTCACGAGCACCCGGCTGTTCACTGATATTGACGGGTGACTACCACATGGGGGACATCAAAGCTCTCATGCCAGGGTCACAAACGCCGTACGGGGAGTGGTTCGCCAGCGAAGACTTCCCTATCCCAGTCTACCAGGTGATCACATTATTACATCCATTCTGTTTCCCCCGTCCCGTCGGTTCGCACCAATCCTGCCCACCTCCACCCCGTCCTACTTACGCTCAAGTCCACCCTACCACGCCTTCTCCCTTGCATCCAACTCGCCTCCGCCGCCCCCAGCCTGTTCTAAAATCATGCCCCACGTCCCTCTCTAACGCACCCACCACACCCCTCGCTCCCCAATGCCCCCCCCTCCCCCCTTTAAACCCCCTCGTATCCCCGAGCCCCTTCCGATGATTTTGCGCCCCCCTGCCTGGCTAGTGAAAATCCGACTTGATCCATCCCGGCATAGTAGGGATGCGAGGGTTTATGGTCATACGACTACGGCAATGCACAACCTGAGTACAACCCCCCCGCCCCCCCCCTCCCCCCCTCTCCAGCACCTCATTCCAACAAATTGCGAAATTGTAAGCAGTCATCCAGACGCGACAAAGTACAGACGAAAAGCCGAAGTCCGCCTTACAAGTGGTTCGTAGTAGGAGGCAGCTCATCCCTCATACGAGTCACCGAACCATTCACGGCGCTTTGCGCTTGGTGCAGGCAAAGTCGACCCCGTCGTCGAAAAACCGACGCTCTCCGGCCCGTCAGTGTTGGCACGGGAGGGACGAAGGTGATAAGACTACGGCCGTGCATGAAACAAGTACACCACCCCATTCCACTCCCTTGCTTTCCCAAAGGAATCATGCCTCGTGGCCCTTGTCGACCCCCCCCCCCACCCCCCCCCCCCCCGCCCCTCGCCAGCCTCTACCTTGTTGGGGTTGTCGGGTAATAGGATCGGGTATGGCACCAATTTGGGTCGGTCGTGCTAACACCGACTGTACGTAAACCTTGTACCGCCCCTACCATCAACATAATCTCCATCGCCTCCCATTCCCTCCCCAAGCCTGCTTATGACGCCAAGATTATCCCAACTGTTCCTCAAAACGCGAGTGCGATGTTCTCCCAAGGATGAAATCAACGATAAGGGAGATGTTATTTTACTATTTTTCACCTCCAAGGGGTAGCAGAAACTCGATCTAATGTTCTGTGGCTCGCTTAAGCACCGACCTTTCTAATTGTTCATTCCTCGGCGTTGCTAACTCATCATAAAACTGTGTGGCGGTGCATGTTACGAAAACCGAACCGCTCGATATTCTGATGAGTGCAACAAAATTATGGGTTTGTTTGGGGCGATAGCGCGAATAGCCTCTGATCCGCCAATAACAGGAAGAAATCCCGAAACGTGTTTCCCCGTACCGCACTTTCCTGCCGCCCCGTGGGAATGACAGGCGATACGAGATAGAGTAAAGCCGAGCTAGAATATATTTTTACTGCCGTTCACGCACGTTTACGCAATAGATACGGCGCGAGTCGAGCGGGTAAATGCGTAGTCGACTGCCAGTTCAGTTACGAAAACGCGATCGGACGAGCCGCCACCACGCCTACAGTCCCTCCCTTCCCGCGGCAACCGCGCGGGTGTTGCCTCTTTTAGTTGGAAACCGCGCCTCCGTCCCCGACAAAATGCCTAGACGGTGCCAAATTTTCCCGGTGGCGTCAGGTTATGGGGTCGGGTATGACGACATCTACTGCTACCAAGGGTAGGGTCTGCGAAGGCTACATCAAGGACAATGTCGGCTTGAGGATCCATGAGGAGTGTGACGTGGTACTTGACCCCAACTTTGGATTTTTGCAGGTACGATGTGATGTGCGATTTTGTTATAGTCTATTTTGTGGCGAGTGGTGGTTTTGATGTTTCCATGGATAGTGAGTGGTGGTGCCAGCCTTGTTTTGTGTTTTATTTGTATACTGTGGTGAGTGGTTTTGGCTTTGGTTCATGGAGCTTGCTGTAGTTGTACATCGTATTTTGTTTTGTGTTTGTGTACTGGTGTTTAGGTCGGCACTTCTGGTTACTACAGTCATCGTGTGCTTTTCGGCTTCAAATACGTTTTACGTGGTAGTTTTTGTTTTTTTCCTCAACCAGACGAGAGTTTTGGCGTTCATAGCCGATGTTTTTGGTCCTCGTTCTGGGTGTTTCGTTTTGATATTGGCGCTTGCTGTGGATTCATCGAGTGTTGTTGTTGTTTTCGGGGTGAACGTTTGACTATGATGGGTTGAACGCCAACCCTGAGCATGACCTGGTGCTTGCTCAAGACCTCGGTTTTCTGCAGGAGAGCGTGCCCGTTTTAGATTTTAATTCAAAAACCATATCGAACCACTACTGGCGAATGCGTCATGGGATACACAAGGCGCCTATGCTGCAGGGATACAGGAACGAGCCCAGATGGGAAAGCACAAGGAGCTTTGAGAGACGCGGGTAGCAGTAGCATGATCATACTTGTACTGCTGTCCTCTGATACTATGCCTTTGCTATTTCCTTCTCGGTTTTGTTTTTGCGCTGCGTTTGGGCTTTTGTGGGATTAAAAACAGTGTAGCTGTCTGGAGGAGGTCGTTCAGCCGGCCAATATGCAGCTGTCGTCCAATTTTTTGGGTTGATGGATAATTTTCGAGAAAGGTGTAGATTAACCTCGGTCTGCGGGGTCCGTGCCACTCGGAGGAGGTTGTTTGTTTATTGGAACCCCCGTCAAAATGTTTTTGTCGCATTTAGTCGTACGAGGAAAAGACTGCGTTGGCGTTGTGGATCGCCTTTGGGTTTAGTAAAATGATATTTGATTTCGATTTATATATTGGGGCGGGTAAACACAAGTGGCGGTGATTCGTGGCGAATAGTTATCCCAGTTTGCCACCCCGTCTGCTGGTGGAACTATGACGAGGATTTCGGCACCTTCTCTAGCTTAAGCGATATAGATACCCGCCTGGACGTACACCACACGACGGACGTGTACTACGACACGGGTAGCACTTTATGGTTGAAATGTTGTCTGAATGACGAGACTCCTCTTCCCAAAATTGCAGGAAATGTCATCCTTGTTTTCAATCCTTTTTTCCTTCTTTTACGTAGACCATAGGTCTTGTTCGTCGGGTTACGCTTTAAAGCTTATAGAATAATCATTTTTAGGGGGTAAGGATATAAAGCCCCTCAAGTGAGAAGCTTCAGATAAGGAATGGGTGCATCTCTGCCGTAACATGTGTGTCATGCCCAGAACTGAAACCATGATAATGGTATTGATGAACACAATGGGCGTACTGCGGCATAGCTGCACCACTTTTGTTTTTGAGGTTGGTCACGAATGGAGCGTAAGACCTATCCGAAAAAACTGTTTTTGAGGAAATTAAAACTGCTACAACACTGAATGAAACATCCCATGGCCTAAGTATGCCACGAGCAAATTGTTCAGTAGAAATAACCTGTTTTCGACGATTTTAGTTAGGTCATGGAGTCCCGTCATTCAGAGTCGTTTTTAGACGAAGAATGCCACCTCTACCTTAGCACGCGCCAATGATTGGTGGACATTCCAAACCGTTTGCTCCACTTTGCCGCCGTGTGGGTAGGTGAACTACGACGACGATTCCGGCGTCTTTTCCAGCCTCGACATGCAGATTCGCGACTGGAACGGCACCGTGCGATTGACCTCCACTCTATCTCCAGGTAGGGTGTTCTTTCCGCGAAAAAGAAAGTTAAAGAGCCTTCATTTGTTTAGCCCGTTTTGTATGGAACAACCCGTTTCTCGCGCCGGAAAAATTCCTGGGCCAGTAGAGTGACCAAACCCTGCCACTAAAGCCTGTATGTATATTTGGACCGGAAGAGGCCTTGACGCGCCCGTATCAGTCCATCTTTTTTTCCGCATCGTCGTCGTGATCGCGGTCGTCATCGTCAATGCCTGTCTTGTCATGGCGTTGCGTACAAATATGACGTGTTCACCCCTGACCCCGGCCCCGCGCTTTTCCCCTGATGTCGGCTGCTCTGGAAACCCGCCGTCGCTCCGTCCTCTGCGCAGACATGTGCAACCCTCGAGCATCGCCACCATCATCAGAGTCACCTTGACTATCGTGATGACTACGATACTCATTATCGGTATAATTTACCATCGCCATTGCTACCATCGTCAGCCTCATCTCAGCCTTATCATCAATTATATTATCATCATCATCGTTCTCGTGATCACCCTCGCGATCGTCATCATCGTCTCCATCGTCAACATTATCGTCTTCGTCATAATCGTTATCGTCATGATCATGTCGTGGTCGGATTGGGGGTAGGTCAATCATTGTATTTCTCTCCCAGACCCAACTACGAGTACAGTTCGCGACAACTAGTCAGAAACAGAAACACTGACCTCAGACGCTGACCAAGACTGGGTTTCGTATCCACAGTAGGAGCGGGTGCATTCCACGATGGGTTCAGTATGTATATCTGTTCCTGACTGCCTTTTCGTAGCGTGTTCACTTTTGGGGCCACTGTTTCCACTTGCTAGGGGTCACTCGCGCAAGTGACTGCGTGCCGCTTGGCTTTTAGTGATATGAAGCCGCCGTGGAATGGTTTGGCTACGCTGCCCCAAACAACTAGCCTTAAATATATTTTTTAAGTGAGATTTCAGAGTCACTCGGGCAAGTGGCTAGCAGCAGGTAATAACAAAGGGGGTACCACCCCGCGCTACCGTCGGCTTGGTGTAAATATTAGGCTGTATCTCTTATTTCGCTTGTTTGTACTACGGTAGGTGTCCTGTGCTGTGTTCTTTTGACGCTTTCTCTCTTAGTAGTAGGTAGTAGGTCCTTTTTGATACGTAGCGCAGATCCGCTGCCAAGCAGAAAGCGCTGTTCAACCCCCCCCCCCCCATCAACTGCGGTGGGTGCTTCCATCCTTTTTATCTCGAGAAGGGTTCACCATCTTTTCTTCCTTCGTCGACTCCAGCCCAGTTGGGGGGTATCGACTTATGTTTTTTTTCTGGTAGGTTGGTTGATTCATGGGCTGCCGGTTTGGTCTGTTGGTACAATTTATGGTATATTGGCTGGATAAGTTGCCGTGATGGCCTGGTCGTTTTTGGTACGTACAGTAGAGATAGTTGTATAGTGCCGGCTGCCCGCTAGAATGCCTGTGAGATTGCTCGCCACAGACGGGAACACCCAGCAGCGGCCGAATGCAGAGTAATGACAGTTGCACCTGCAGTGCCGATATTCTTCCGGTTAAACACACAGTCGCATCCGTACACACCGGCAGCTTACGCTGCCGGGGTTGTAACGAAGACCACTGATAGGGACAGCTTACGCTATACCTACAATGGGACTCGAAGGGTGCGCCGGCTAGCGTTGGTCTGCGAAAGCAACTGAGTTAAGTCGACACACGAGGCGTATGAAAATACGTGGAAGTGTGGTGAGCTAAAGCTTTATTTTTCCCCATCCGCCGAAGGATGAAGAAAGGAAAAAAAAATCTTCCGGTTAGAACACACACCGCCACTATATAGGAGCAGCTTCTGTATAACGGCGTGGCTAGTTAGTTAGCTGGTTGACAGGTTGGTTTATTGGTTGGTTGGCTGAATAATTGGTTCAATGGTTGGCCTTTTGGGTGAGTGGATATGTTTATTCGTTGTATATTCGGCGAATGGGTGGGTGAGTGAATGGGTGGGTGTGTGGGTGGGTTGAGCGATCAATGTGTTTACAGGCTGGTTGTTTGGTAGTTTGTTGGGTTGGTCTTTGTAGGTGGGTTTGGTTGAATGGTTTGTAGGGTGGTTGGTGGTTTCGATATTTGGATGGTTTGCTGTCCGGTTAGTCAGTTGAACATATTTCATTAGGGTATCCAACATGTTCCATCGTCGGCATATACACCTGTCATAGATAAGGGAGAGCTACCTAGCGAAGCGCTTTGATTCGTACGTCGACCGACTGCTGTGCCATTTGCAGAAGACAACGCTTTTTCTTCTGTACTTTTATATTGTATGTGGTGTATACCAGGTGTTTCAATAAAACTTTGTATGTGTACAACGGGATCTCGTCGTAAGTGCTACATCGATCGATAAGGAGGCTGGTAACCACGACGTATTCCAAACTACCGGGGACCACGTTTGTGTTGTGGGTTCGTTTTCGTGTTGGGCACGGGGGCAGTTATGCCGCTATGGGTACCAGTACTGTGGCCAAAAGCAGCAAGCAGGTGGCAGACACTGTACTGTGGCACTGCATGCAGGTCCACATTTTTAGCGACATGATCCAATCCTTTCTCGCTGCGGGTCGGACAGTACTACCGTAATGAGTTTTGACTGGATCGATTTTTAAAGGGCAGGGCTCCTTTAATCCAGGTCGTCCGACATCCGACATGTTATTGGAATATATTTCGGTGTACTACCTCGGCAGGCCCTGGGACTGGTCGTCGGGTAGCGCATTTATTTGCCCCGCAAGTCTAGGTTTGGAAGAGAAGCATAGACACACTCTATGGTAGAGGCCCACCCATTTTTGTATGAGGGTCCTCACGTATGGAGCACCATACCATCTTGACCTAAAAAAACTAATTATGAGAAAGACGAAGTTGTATCCCCGACGGACTCACGTCCTAAAGTTGAAAAAATATATATGAGTGAACTGGAAAAGGAAAAAAAAACGTAAACATACTCGAGCAATATTTAGGTGAAGCATTCTCGAATGACGCGTGCTACAATCAATGAGGGTGATGTGCGTTTGGTTTTTCTTGTTCTGAGGGTGCTCCTTTGAATGGACGCGTGCTGCGACAGACGTGCAGATTTTTTTTTTCTTGAGGTTCTTCAGTTGGGGAGCGTAAGATCTCTCCCCCAAAGTTGCTTTCGAGAAAAATAAAACTTGTACAGGATGAAAATGTCTCAAGGCGTAGGTATCATGCAAATAAAAAATGGTAAAAATCCGACGATGTTTTTGTCTATGGAGCCCCGCCATTTTAGAAAAAAGAACTTCAGACGAAAATTACAACAAGTGCTATAGCAAGCATGAGGACTCCAGCTCCTTTCCCGTCCTAAAACCAGAGTTCAAGTAAACTGAACGTTCTATTGCATGGAGAAACCAATATCTTTATCCTCCAAGAACCAATTTTGAGCGAACTTAAAACTCAATCCGATAAACAAAAGCCCGGGGCCCCAGGTATACAAAACAATCAGTTTGCAAATACAAGAATGTCATGATCTTGACGGTTTTGGATTAAGGCGGGTCGCGTCAATTCAGCCAAAAAAGCCCAAAAATGCTACCTATATCGCAGCAAATCGTCTTGGGCCATATTGCACCCCCTCTCTAGACTACCAGTGCATACCGCCCAGCGATGTATTCCCTACCTCGTAGTTTGTGACCCCTGGAGGCGTTTCCTTGTTGCTGCGGGACGAAGAATCGGCACTGGCGCTTGCTGTTTGCTGTTGTTGTTGCCAAGTTATGAACATTAACAGCACTTTGCGGCCAAAGCACATATTTTCCGAATTAATGACGGGGCTCCTTGACCTTAAATCGTCGGAATGCCGTTCTCGCTGCGCAATCTGTACTTTTTTTCGATGCCCAGTCTATGGGATTGTGCCTCCTCAGTGCTATGCAGTTTCAGCCTCCGCCATAATCGGGCTTTAGGGTGAGGTGTTGAACTCCTCGATCGTGGACCCTCAAAAACAAATCGGTGCGACTTCTGCAGCGCGTATCATGTGTCCCATAGTTGCCACCAACATATATAGGAGTATAGACTATAGTCTATAAATATGGAGAAATCTGGATGGACACAGGTCACAGGACATGCATGCCCTTGTCGAACATCGATGGGCGGAATGATCGGTGGAATGCGAACAACACACACGCACACATGCATGACGTTGTGGTCTTGTACTTATGTGTCATACACGGTACCAGGTACAGCATAAAGGTGGTCTGTATTCGGAACGATGATAAAAAATCTATGACAGCACCCGGCGGAGACTCACACTACAGTGGGACACGCCTGCGTGGAAGAATAGCTGTGGGCGTGAGAGGGGGCGGGGAACTCATCCAAGCAGCAAGCATGGTACTGCGGCGGAATCGATGTTACATATCGATTCTTGGTGGCCAGGAACTGGCGGTCTATTTTGCCTCCTACTATTTAGGCACGATACCCGTTGTATCACACTTGTCCCACTTCGGGGCCGAAGGCATAAAGCCTTCCACCTCAGGGACATTTCCGAACCTTGGATCTCCTGGTTAAGATGTTGACGACGGATGTCCTGGATGCTGTTCGGCGAACGGCTTGACTTGGTGAAAAAAGAGTGCACTGACATGGTCCATAAACACTCGACTCTTCGTGAAGTCGGTTCCACACCAAAAACTTGGATATTCAGAAAATTATGTGCAGCCCGACGAACAACCCCCTCGCAAAGGTGAGCGACGAAAGAAGAGAGAAGCAAAAACAATGTTCCGCTCATTTGGGTTAAGGAAGGAGCCACGCCTTCACAATATTTCTACCACATCTCGACGCAGCACAGCGGCAGCGTTGTAGGTGACTTGCCACGGCTTGGGCCTCGTCTTTAGGTACATTGTCGAATCGGGACGCACGCACCACCGGAAAACACAGTTGTTCGAGGGGCAACCATCGACGGTATTCGTCACTGTATCCACCGTCCAACGTTGTCTGGCCGAACAAGCCGTTGTCCATAACATATTCCACCACCAATACCCTCGATGGTGCTTCCTCCACCAAGTAAGCACTGCACTGGTGCATCCGGGCCTGTTCGGCGCAGTACGTATACACGAGGTCCAAGCCGGGCCAGATGCCGACGAACCTGCTGCTATTCCACCTCCGGATGCGGCCAAGCTCAAAAAGAGCACGGAACTCCTGGGTGTCAAAGTGTTTCATCGAAGTGTTCTACGCCGTCTCCAACCTTAACCGCACCCAGATGCAGCACCGCGGCAGCGTGGGGTAATTCTGGCAGTAATTAGAGCTCGTCTTAAACTACTTCGTCAGAAAAGCACGATAGCACACCTAAGCCACTCAATTAACCGAGGATAAACCATCAACGGTTTTTGACACCCTACAAAATGGTTCGAGGAGACATCATCGATGGTATTCATTACCGTCTCTACTAAGCCACTCAATTAGCCGAGGATAAACCATCAACGGTATTCGACACCCTACAAAATGGTTCGAGGAGACATCATCGATGGTATTCATTACCGTCTCTGCCGTCCAACATAATCTGACTGAAGTAGCCCTCTGTTCCAACATCATCCATCACTAACACCATCGACGGCTCCTCCTTGTCCACTCGTCTAGTCTACTGGTGCTTATGTGCCAACATGACCACATACGTATAGTGTGAGGCCCATACCTCAAGACATACCGACGAACCTGCCGCTATGCCTCGTGCGGATGCGGTAACGCTTGAAGAGAGCATTGAACACATCTCTGTAGTGGTGTGACACGGAGGTGTTCAATGACCTCTTTAAGCTGAACCACATCCGCACGCAGCACAGCGGTAACTTTGCCAGCATTTGCCCCAGCTTGCACCTCGTGATCAAGCACTTCATTAAATGGGTACAGAAACACCACTGGTGTACTCAATCAGTCGTGGAGACATCATTGAGGTATTCATCACCGTTTGTCCTGTCCATCACTGTCTGCCCGAAGAAGCCCTAGGTTCCAACATCATCCACCACGAACACCACCGACGGGTTCGTCCCGACCAAACGTCTACTATACTGGTGGCGCCATGTCATCATGACTTAATACATGAAGGTGACGCGCACTTAAACAGATACCGACGAAGCTGCCGCTATGCCTTATGGGGATGCGGTAAAGATCGGAGAGAGCAAGGAACACTTCGGTGTAGTAGTATTACACGGACGCGTTCAATGCTCTCTTTGACATGAACCACATCCGCACGAAGCACGGCGGCAACGTCTTCGGCATTTGCCCCAGCTTGCACCTTTTGTTCAAGCGTTTCCTATATAGGCACAGAAGAACCACTGGTGTACTCAAGTTGTCGTGGAGACATCATCGATGGAAATCATCACCCTTTTTCCCGTCCAACATTGTCTGGCGGAAGAAGCCCTCTGTTTTGACATCATCCACCAGGAAAACCACCGATGGATCCTCCTCGACCAATTATCTAATCTAGTGGTCCCCCCGTGCCAGTATGATCAGATACCCTTAGGTGAGGTCCAAATCTCATCACATACCGTCACAGCTGCCGCAATCCTTTCTGCGGATGCGGTAACGCTCGAAAAGAGCATAGAACACCTCGATGAACTCGTGTGAAACGGAGGTGTTAAATGATCTCTTCGAGCCGAACCGCATCCGGACGCGGCACATCGGCAGAGTTGTCGGATTCTGCCCAAGCTTGAATCTGGTCTTCGAGCACTTCGTCAAACTGACACAGAAGACCACTGATGTACTCAATTGGTCGCGGAGACATCGTCAATGGTATTAGTCACCGTGTCTCCCGTCCAACATTGTCTGGCAGAAAAAGCTCTCGGTTCCAACACCAGCCACCACGAATACCAAGGACGGCTCCTCGTCGACCAATTGTCCAATCTCCTGGTGCTGCCGTTTCAGCATGACCAGATACACAAAAAGAGAGGACCATAGCTCAACTGATACCGACGAAGCTGCCAGCGGCTATACCTTCTGAGGATACGGTAAAGGTCGAAAGAGGCGAACTTAAATATGTGTAGTAGTGTGACACGGGCGTATTCTATTACCTTTTTATGCTCACCCACATCCGCACGCAGCACAGCGGCAGGTTTGTCGGCATGTGCCCCAGCTTGCACGTCGTATTTAGGAATTTCGTCATGCAAACACAGAAGCACCAGTAGTGTACTCAATAGGTCGCGGAGAAACCATCGATGGTAGTCATCACCCTCTCTCCCGTCCAACACTTTCTATCTGAAGAAGCTCTCGGTTCCAACATCATCCACCACGAATACCAACGACGGCTCCTCGTCGACCAATTGTCTAACATACTTTTGTTGCCATGTTATCATGACCAGATACACAAAATGTGAGGCCCATACCTCAATCGATACCGACGAAACTGCCAGCGAATATTCCTTCCGCGGATGCGGTAAAGCTCGAAAAGAGCAGATATTACATAAGTGTAGGAGTATGACACGGACGTGTTCGATCACCTTTTTAAGCTAACCCACATCCGCACGCGGCACAGCGGCAACTTTGCCGGCGTCTGCCCCAGTTTGCACATCGTTTTCATGAATTTCGTCATGCAGACACAGAAGCACCACTAGTGTACTTAAATAATTGCCGAAATACCATCGATATTATCTATCACCCTCTCTCCCGTCCAACATTATTTGGCGGAAGAAGCGCTCGATTCCGACATCATCCATCACGAACACCGCCGTCGGCCCCTCCTCGACCAATTGTCTAATATACTTGTGCTGTTGTGCCAGCATGACTAAATACGTGATAAGTGAGGCTCATACCTCAACAACAGATACCGCGGAAGCTACCGCCATGCGCTCTGCCGATGCGGTAACGCTCAAAGAGAGCAAAGAGCCCCTCTTTGTAGTACTTTGTGCGTCGTCTCCCTACAGTAGGATGAATAAACAGGACGGAAACCGGGCTGGCTGCTGATGTCGGTGAACGCAAAGAAGGTTCGACATGAAAAAACACACACATAACGACCGATCGCGGTACGGTCGGGGTGTGCCTACTAAATAATGATATTCACTCTCTCCTTACGGTTCTGGTAAGAGTTTCTCGGCACCGGAGACGCGCGCTACGATAGAGGCCGCAGCAGCACTTTTGGACAACTTTGCTTCCGGATGACGGGAGTGCTCTTCTCCAAATCGTTCGGGATGCCATGCTTTGTTTGCATTATCAAAGGTGAAAGGGTTATATACATGGGTTTGGTAATCGCGGTAACCTTTCAATTTTCTGAAAAACCTAGGTTGCGGATGAGGTATACAATTCCTCGAGCCGACGACCTTGCAGCAAAAAAAAAGTACAAGTTCACCGTGCAACGGGTCACGACTCGTACTTTCTAAAGTGTAGTATTAGTTTAGCTATCTATGCTATAGAGTGTTTATCGTGTGTTTTGCAAGAGCATGGTGAGTGTCGGAAGCGTGCCGGGAAACGGAAACGAGGCCATCTAGGAAGAGGAATTGCTTCCACTACTGCTTGCCCGGTCTCCGTATATATATCATCGTCAAAACCTCCGCCCTTCCCTCACTGGCTAATCGACTCACAGGATTCACTTGATAAACGGATGCATTTCCTTCCACAGCTGTCAGATTTTGTCGTTTCCGCGAACAGACTGACTAACATTACCCTTTTGACCTTGATAGCTACACTGTAGTGTTGCAAGGGGAGTCGCCGACCTATATCCTTAATGAGGACACACAAACCGCAATACGCGCGATCGGAGTATCACACACAGCTTGCAAACATGAGTTTCGACGAAATCTTCGATCTCACAGCTGGAGTGTATTTTGTTTTTGTAATATATCTAGATTAGACTAGTCTATACTGCACACTTCTTCCTGTGGAAAATATGTTATAGGGGGCAAACTATATACATCTACGCAGAAAAGTAACAGAAGAATGCGTCAGTACAGAAATACCAAACCATGATTATATATAGCCAGGCCCCCACGTCCTTCAAAACTCCGCCCCACCCCCCTCACCGGTTATTCGACTTACAAGATTCACTTGATCAAAGGTTACCTTTCCCTTCACAGCTGTCAGATTTTGTCCCCCTCAGAAACGGGTTTTATAGTTTCCGCGCACAGACTGACTAAAATCATCCTGTTGACCCTGATAGCTACACTGGGAGTCGCCGACCTATATCCTTAATGAGGACACACAACTCGTAATACGCGCGATCGGAGTATCACACACAGCTTGCAAAGATGAGTTTCGACGAAATCTTCGATCTCACAGCTGGAGTGTATTTTAATTTTTATAATATATATATATATGCACAGACTTACTTGTAGATTTTCTTCATGGATAAACCAGAGCGGCTAAAAGGCGATAGCTACAGGAGGCTTGTTCTTCGGATGTTGTTTGGCGACATCGGGACAAGCTATAACATGTCCTCGAAAAAAAGAGAAATCAAGAACCCACGGACTCTGACAGCGGAAAGAGCAACAACCACCTCGATTTTATCATCGATATATGTCTGGTATCCTGGTACATTACCACTTTCAACTTTTAATAGTTCTAGCTGTTGTACAGTGTAGTACGGTAGTATAGGCGTGAACCCTTTCTTATAGCGTGGTGCCTTGCCAATTGGCACTAGCCGCACTAAAGTGGCGCCCCGCACAAACATGGGGTATTGGACTACTCTATCAACAATACGAGCCGTCACAAGATATATTCATACTACGCTAAACAGGGGCACCGCGCTAATGAATGTCCACAAAGGGACATGGTTGCTGCATCGAACACCTGGTACAGAGTTCCCAAGTATTTATGTATGCGGATGCGATATCCAACAATCAAAGATGGTGCCTGTGGCAGACCATCGCGCGTGTTTTCGCCCGTCATTCGTGAGACCGATGGCCTCGCGGTAGAGCAGTGTGCTCGTTCTCCTTTCCGTCGGATCTGACGCAAAACACGTCGATCGATCGCGCTTTGTAAGTGCTTTTTTTTTAGGCTACGCTGCCCCAAAAGAACCATTGATACTACCTCGGTGCACCCTGCATCTTGAAGATGCGATATCCCAATATTTATAAGTATACCGCCTGGTGCAGATGTGATACAATATCCCAAGATCAAATATCTTGCCTTGTGACATTGGTATCTTGAACCTGCAGTGTCCAGTGATGAAGATGAGATACTACAGTAAAGGTGGACATAACTCTAAAGCTGTACTCACAGCCGACACGGGAACGCGTAGTGGTAACTGGAGACGGTGGAACAGAACCCTCTCTCTCTTACTTGTAGTATCATCCGGCCGTTGAGACCGAATTGTTTCAAGGTCCCTCGTGAGACTTAGCCAGGCTCGACGGCATGAAGAAATACAGGAAAGAAATACAGGAAAGAGGTAAAGAACGCTCGGTACCACCGTCTCCAGTCACCGCAACACTTTCTCGTGGTGTTCCGTGTGCGCATTTGGAGGTCGATCAACAGATACCGCTTGGTTCAGACTTGATATATTATGTACAAATCAATCCCCCACAGGCTACAACGGGGAGAGCAACAACCAATTGATGCCGAGCTGTATGCCTGGCAACTTTGCTACATCCTTTGCATGTGTGGATCTTTCGCCTCTTGCGACTTTTAGACTTTGAAGCAGCAGTATCTAAATATCAAACAATGCCGCCTGGTGCAGACTAGGCAGCACCAAACGCAGTAGTTCTAATGCGGAACAAGAGCACTGCCTGTGACACACGTACGCTAACATAAGGATGGAAACACGCGACAGAGAAGGCAAGTACCGGGAAGATATGTAGAAATTAGTGTGTGGCTACGGCTTGTTGATAGTGGCGATGAGCTATCTTCCTTCTAGCTGGGCACGAAGCGAAAAGACCAAATGATGGATCCCACAACACCAGGTAACTGCCTGCAGCACTGAGAGGTGCTTCCATCTAGTAAAATTTGAGGCAGACACACAACATGAGCGCAATCGAACTTATGACGCACCTCTGTTCTATCTCACCGGCAGCTGATAGAATCGGCTTCTTTGTGGGAAACTAAGACGAAGTTCAACGACAGGTCTTGTTTGTCTCCCGTGAGTAAGATACCCTCAGCTGTCGGCGGGTGAGAAGGTGCTTCACGCGTTTGACTGCCTTAATTAGAGTGCCGTGTGCCGGCTTCATATTGAATGAAATATAATACACTACAGCTGTGACATCCAAGGTTTCGTCGAAACTCATGCTTGCAAGCTGTTGTTGCGGTAGTGTGTGAAACTACCATACCGCCTGTCACTGGGTTCGTCCTCCTCACGGACAATGGCCGGCGACTCCCCTTGGAACTAGGCTGTACCAGTGTCACCAAGGTAATGTCAATCAATTTGCGCGTGGAAACTATAAAAACCCCTACTTCGGGGGGGACAAATCATGACGGCTGTAAACTGCGCAGGGACGTTAGGTTTTTCATATCGTCGTATGACCAGCAAGAAGCAGACGGCGTATAAGAGGGGGGCGGGGGTTGGGGGTTCCAACATTCTGAGGTTGAACAAATGAGTAGCTCGCTACACGTGTGTTGGTAGGTCTAGAGTGGGATGGTGGGGTTGGCGGGGAAGACCGTGTTTACATTAGTTGGAGCCGCTGCATGGATAGCTCGAAAGGTAAAGAGGTGACGTCACCTCTAGGGAGGTGTTTATTTACACTGACGGATTCTGGTGATTGATGTGGCCGGGGGGGGAGGGTGTGACTGTTGGCGGCATGGTGTGGGGGTAAGACCCGATGTAGATGGGGGCAAATAAATAATTCTGCGTGCTAAATGAATATCCTCCATAAATTATAGATACACTATGAGGCGAATCGGAGCGAAGGCATTTTAGGTGGCATTGTTTGTACATTATACAAATTGGAAGTACCTCACAGTGCTGCAGGAAGTTTCTGAAAGTGACTGGGTGAATAGCCAGTTGGTTGGGCATTGACAGCGTGGTCTCCACCGTCGTTGAGAATGTTGATATTTTCTCGCTAATAAAATGGGTTTTCTCAGTGTGCTCCACTCGACATTGACCGCCCCCCCCCCGTACCTCCGCACGACTTACGCCCCCCCCCCCCCCCCCCCTCCTGCCACCCCGTTCTTGAGACGGCTCTGCACCCGACGACGATGACACGGCGAACGAATACGAGGAGTTCGCGATGTTGGAATCGTCGTATTCGCTGGTTGCGCAGTTGGCATTGGAGACAGATTCGCCCGAATATCGGTGTGGCAGGATGGAGGGGGACGGGTGTAAGACGCGCGGGATAGCCAGGTGGGGCGACGTCAAGGACGAGCGCAACACAGTGTCAAACCAGTTGTAACAGTGAGTGAAAATTTACAGCGCACTTTCTTTGTGTTGCAGCAACTCTCGCGGCTGTCGAGACCGGCACCTACTCATACCGCCCTACCCCAACCCGAAAGGCAAGGCAAGAAACTCAGGAATATATCCTAAACGTCCACGTAGATGTGACGTAAATCGAAACCGGCACCAAAGTCGAAATTATGCCCTGGACCCTGTTTAAAACCCGAGAGGCATGTTCTCAAACCCAGGGATGGATAGTTATCGTCCCCGGGGTCGTGATTCATAGATCGCCTAAGACTTTGAAATCGTGAGTATTAATCTCCAGTGACTACGCCGAGAAGTAAACTGGTTCATGCCGTTCAATATCTGTCAAAACGAACGAATGTGGTTGGCAAGTCTTGGGCGATTACAACGATTTAAGTGAAATGTATCAGGGGATTGCACATCAACGAAAAACAGACTTCACTTCCGATACCTGGTATTATCAGCTGTTCCCGAGGAACGAGTCGGTTTCACCCTGAAAAATATGTCTCGACGAATACTCATTTCTGGGATGAGATGTGACGCTAATTGATAAACACTACGCCATTTCACCTGCCTTAGAGGCACATATACACCCAATGCCGTGATTGAAAATATATGGTGGGTACTGTGATCAATTTCCAACACACTACTGCTGCTATGTACTCAGCCTCTCAACGTCAAAACGTTACACTAGTAGCTGGTAATACAACATAGTGCTAAGAATTGTAGGTATTGCAAACATGAGCACCAGATATCCTAACTGGCGCACGCCTGCGGTGTACTCGACACTACACCGATGCAATATAATATCAGTCAAATCAAGCTTTCAACGGCATACAAACAGTACGCGGCAAATCATTTCTCTCACGTACACCATTGTCTGGCCGAAGAAGCCGTCGTCCCCAACATCTTTCCCCACGAATACCATCGAAAACTCTTCCTCGGCCAGTTGAAAGTTTCACTTGTGCTTTCGTACATGCTCCACGAAGTGCTTGAACACGAGTTCTACGCCCGGACAAATACTGAAAAAGCTGCCGCTGTGCCGCCTGCGGACGGGGCTAAGCTCAAAGAGAGCAGAAAACACCTCCGTGTGATAGGTGTGACACCGAGGTGTTCTATGATCTCTTCGATTTTAGCCGCATTCGGACGCAGCACAGAAAGCAGCTTTGTCGGTACTTGCCCCAGATTTGCCTTTGACTTTATAAGTACATCGTCAAACAGGCACGCTAGCAGCGGTGGAGTACTGCACAGGTCGCGCAGCGACTATCGATGTTATTCGTAACCCTACGTGCGTCCAACATTGTCTGGTGGAAGAAGCTCTCGGTCCCAACGTCTTCCACCACGTATACCACCGAAAGTTCCTCCTCGACAAAGTGAGTGCTGCACTGGTGCGCGCGTGCTTGTTCGACGAAGTACTGGAACACGAGATCCACCCCCGGTACATACCGACGAAGATGCCGCTGTACAAACTCCTGACGCGGTTAACTTCGAAGGGAGAAGAGAACACCTCGCTGTCATAGTGTGACACCGAATTGTTCTATGATCTCTTCGAGGTCGACCACATCAGGACGCAGCTCAGCGGCTGCTTCATAATAATCTACTTCATCTTGGACGTCGTCTTTGAGCAATTCTTTAAACTAGCACGGAAGCGCCACTGGTGTTCTCAACTGGTCGAGGAGCATCAACCGATGGGATTCGTCACCCTCTGTTCCGTCCACCACTTTGTGCTTAAAAAAGCTCTCCTGCCCAACATATCCCACCACGAATACCACCGATGCATCCTTCTCGACTAATTGGGCACTTACAGGTGCCGCCGTGCCTGTGTGACCAAGTACTCGAAGACGCGGTCCAGGCCGTGACAGATACCGACGACGTTGCCACTGTGCTGTGTTTCGGCGCGGTTCAGCTTAAAGATAGCGAAAAAAAAAATAGTTGTCACACTATGACACCAAGGTGTTCTAGGCTCTCTTCGAGCTAAACCCCATCCGGACGCGGCACAGCGGCAGTTTAGTTGGTATCTACGCCACCTTTGACAACGTGTCTAAGCACTTCAAAAAAACACGCACGAACGCACCGCTGGTGAACTCAATTGATCGAGTTGCAAGCATCGATAGATTTTGCCAACCTCTTTTGAGTCCACCATTGTGTGACCGAATAAGCCGTCGTCCCCAACACCTTCCACCATAAATACCATGGAGGGCTCCTCGCCGACAAGCTGAGTGCTCCACTGGTGCGTGCGTGCCTGTTTCGACAAAGTACCTGAACACCAGGTCAAAAACGGGAATAATACCGACGACGATGCCGCTGTGATGAGTTCGGATGCAGCTAAGCTTGAAAATAGCAGAGAAAACGTCGTTGTCATAGTGTGCCACCGAGGTGTTCTATGATCTCCTCGATCTTCACCGCATCTGAACGCAGCACAGCGGCAGCTTCGTTTGTATGTTTCCCAGCTTAGACCTTGTCTTTACCTACTTCGTCTAACAGGCACGGAAGCACCATGAGAGTACTCCATCCTTCAAGGGGGAAATAATGGATGACATTCGTCAACCTATCTCACGCCTAACATTGTCAGGCGGAATATGCCCTCGTCCTCAACATCTTCCACCACGAACACCACCGATGGTTCCTCATCCACCAGTCGAGTACTCCACTAGTGATTCCGGGCCTGTTCGACGAAGTACCTAAAGACGAGGTCCCCGCCGGGACAGACATTAACGAAGTTGTCGCTGCCCTGCGTCCATACAGCAATTAAACTCGAAGGGAGTGCATACCACCTCGGTGTCACACTATGAAACCGAGGTTTTCTAGGCTCTCTTCGAGATAAACCACATCCGGGCGGAGCAGAGGGGCAGCTTGGTCAGTTATTTCCCCGGCCTACACCTTGTCTTTACGAAGTTCGTCAAACAGGCACCCATGCACCACTGGTGTACTGACCGAAGAGCAACCACGAATGGTATTCGTCACTCTCTCTGCCGTCCAACACTGTGCAGCCGAACAATACCACGTCCCCAATATTTTTGACCACGAATACCATCAATGGTTCCTTCTCGACCAGTTGAGTACTCCACTCTTGCTGTCGTGGGTAGATAACACCGAAGGCAAAGCGGGGGCAAATCCCAACAAAGCTGCCGCTGTACCGCATCCGAATGCGGACAAGCTCGAAGAGAGGAGATTAAACCTCGGTGTAGAATGATGCATTACACTGAGGTATTTGTTGGCTATCTTCGAGATTTAAGACATCGAAACGCAGCACTGTGGCAGCTTTGTCGGTGTCTCTCCCCGCTTTGACTTCGGTTTTATCTACTTTATCATACAAGCACGGCAGCATCAGTGGAGTACTCAACTGGTCCAGGAAGAACCATAGATGACATTCGTCACCCTCTGTCTTGTCCAGCATTTTATGGCCAAACTCGGACTCGTCTCTAACATCTTGCACCTCAAATACCACCAATGGTTTCTCCTCGACGATTTGCGCGCTCCACTGGTGCAGACGTGCCGGTTCGACAAAGGACTCGAGGACGAAGTCCAGGCCGAGATAAATGCCGACGAATCTGCCACTGTGCTGCGTCCGGATGCGGTTGAGCTCGAAAAAATCATTAAACAATCTTTAGTTTCACACCGTGATGTATGACACTGAGGGGTTCTATGACCTCTTCGAGATGAATCGTATCCGGACGCAGCACAGCGGCAGATTCCTCGGTTTCTGCCTCAGGTTGGACCTCATCTATAGGTACTTCGTTGAACATGCACGGAAGGACACGTGCATAACTCAATTGTTTGATCAAGAAGCATCGATGGTATTCGTCACTCTCCGTCCCGTCCTACATCGTCCCGCCCGTCCCCAACATCGTCCACCGCGTGTGCCATCGATGGTTACTCCTCAACCAATTGAGTACTCCACAGGAGCTTCCGTGACAGTCCGACAAAGCACTCAAAGACGATGTTCAAGCCGCAATAGGCATCGACGAAGCTGCCGCTATGGCACCTTCGGATCCGGTTAACCGCGAACGGAGCATAACCAACTTCGGTGTCGTAGTCTGACACAGAGGTGGTCTATGATCTATTCGAGATTAGCAAAATCCAGCCGCGGCACAACGGCAGCTTTGTAGGTATCTGCCCCGGCTGGGCCATCGTCTTTATATACGTCGTCAAGCAGGAAAGAAAGCACCTGCGGAGTGCTCATTTGATCGAGGGGGAAATATCGATGATATTCGTCATACCCTCAACCGTTCAACCCTGCCTGGCTGAAGGTCCTGTCTTCCCCAAAATCGTCCATTTCGAGTGCCACCAATGGTTCCTTAGCGACGACGCTGCCGCTGTGCCGACTGCGGATGCGGCTAAGCTCGAAGAGAGCACATAACAACTCGTTGCGGTAGTGTGAAACCGAGGTGTTCTATGATCTCTTCGAGCTCAAACACAACCTGACGTAGCATAGCGGCAGCTTCGTAGGTGTCTGCCACGGCTTTGATTTCGTTGTTGAATACTTCGTACGCACCATTATAGTCCTCATTTGGTCCACGGGGAACTATCGATGATATTCGTCACCGTTTTCCCCGTCCAACATGGTCTGGCCGAAGAATCCCTCTTCCCCAACACATCTCACCACTAGTACCATCGACGGTTCCCGTTCGACCAATTGTGTACCCCACTGGTGCTTCGGTGCCTGTTCGACGAATTTCGGAAATACGAAGTCCAGGCCGGTGGAAACACCGACGAAGCCGCCGCTGTGCCGCGTCCGCATGCGGTTAACCTCGGAGAGAGCATAGAACACACTATGATGCTGTTTTATCTCTTCGATCTTGTCAACACCCGGACGCGGGACAGGGGCAGCTTCGTCGGGATCTGCCCGGCCTAGACATCGTAATTTTGTACTTTGTCGAACCAGGCACGGAAGCACCAGTGAAGTACTTAATTGGTTGATGAGCAACAATCGATGTTCGTAGAGGAAGTTGTTGGGGATGAGGACTTCTTCGGTTATACGATGCTGGGCGGGAGAGAGGGTGAGGAGTATCATCGATGCTTCCTTCTTGAACAGTTGAGGTCTGCACGGATGCGTTCCTTCCTGTTTGACGAAGTACCCAAAGACGAGTCCCAAACCGGGGCAGACACCGACGAAGCCACCCCAGTACCGCGTCCGTATGCGTCTACGCTTGAAGAGATCATAGAATACCTCGGTATCTCGCCATGAGGAATGACACCGAGGTGTTCTATGATCGTTTTGACCTCAACGACACTCGGACGCGGCACAGCGATAGTTTCGTCGATGTCTGCCACGGCTTTGACTCAGTCTTCGATTTCTTCGTTTAACAGACACGGCAGCACCAGCGGTAGACGCCTCCTCATCAAAAGGGTTTCTTTCAGCTACCCACGCGTCGTTCATCACCTAGGAAATTGTCTTTACCCCCACAGGTAGACCCAGTGTGCTTCGGGCAGGGTCCCGCTAGAGAACAGAGCCACCGCAGTGGACAGGTACTCGAGGACCTCGGTTCCAGAAAGGCGCGGGCCAGGGCGAGCCGGCTCAAACTGCCGGCTGGTCCTGACCCGGGCCTTACTGGAACCGAGGCCCTCAAGTATGTGCCGACTATGGTAGCTCTGTGCTGAAACAAGACTCTGCGCAAATGACTTCGTGTGTACGTGTGGGGGGCGAAGGCCATCTGCAAAGTGGTGAACAAGGCGTGGGTGGATGGAAGCCACCCGTTCGAAGAGGGGATGAAGATGTCATGCTTGTAGTAAACTCACCGTGGGTGGCAGTGCGGAATGGAACGGGACCGAACGGAAACGCTTATCGTTAATGCGTAGTGTAGCCCTTAGTTAAAAAGTTCTATAGACATACTGTACAAGCTTCGACCCAAACGTCCGACCTCTATGGTGGCACATGCCAGTATCTCAACGTATACCTGGTATTTGGCTAGACATCGCCACGAAATTACCAGGGCGAACACGCCGGGGTATACAAGACAATCAGCGTGAATTGTATATGAGAGGCATCGGTCGGAAGACGGGTGACAGGGATGGGCAACTATCACAGGCAGCATCGCCTATAGGTAGAGTCACGGCAGAATTGGTACAAAATTCGAAATGCTGCTGCATGTCATCAATATTTATCCATTGTTTTACAGTGCGGTTACGGTGGATATTGTGTGCCATGGGCAGAAACGATATCTCAGTTATACAAGAAAGATTCAAAACAAAGATACACATCGACGGTACAAGTGTTTTTATTAAGAGGTATAGACTATGTATTTCAATCCTAAAAGAACGCGTACCTATGATGTGTATTTTAGAAAGCCCGAGATGGTTTTCACAGCAATACACTGACTCCGATACACACGTGTTTTTATTAAGAGGTATAGACTATGTATTTCAATCCTAAAAGAACGCGTACCTATGATGTGTATTATAGACAGCCCGAGATGTTTTTCACAGCAATACACTGACTCCGATATACACATAACATCTATCTATCTCTGGATCCACATGGTAACAAAAAGAGGGCAGCAGGAGGATGAAGAGAAAGGCCAGGTCGTCGGCGTAGCGTGGTGTTGAGCATGCCACGGGTTTAGACGATACTGGGATGCTCTCTACCGTGTATTAGGTGGCGGCCTCTCGGTAGCGGCGGTATGTGCCAGCCAACAATAACGGTACTGTTTAGGCAGACATGCGCTGTACCACGGCGTCACCGACAGAGACAGAGCAAGCATCCATGTAAATTCTCACGGAGGCTAGAGCAACAACCTTTTATTTCTCCCAGGGGATGCATGTCTGGTGATATAGTATATATTCCTAGTAGCACTATCTACCTCCTATACGGCACCAAGGAACTTTGCAGAGTGCTTCTCTACAGTAGGAAGATTAAGCAGGACGGAGACTGGGCTGGCTACTAATGCAGATGACCAACCACAAACAAGGTTCCGACAAGAACATAGCACGCACATGGCGATCGATCGCGGTAGGGCGAGGGCGTCCGCGTGTAGTGTGCCCCTTGAATAGTGAGACTTGCCCTCATTTTTGCCGGTAAAAGTGTCTTCGCACGAGACGCGTGCCACGATAGAGGCTGCAGCAGCGCTTTTCGACAGCTACTTTTCTGGTTGGTGGGCCCAGAGCGTCAGGATATCACGCTAGGTTTGCTTCATCAAAGGTCAAAGGGCTACACACTTCCTAAGTCATAGGGTTGGTCACCCGCATACCCTTTCATTTTTCTGGAACTTTTGTTCGTTGTGCATGAGGTATACAATCCCCCACGCCAACAACCTTGCAAGAACATTAAGGTACACCTTTAGCGTGCCGTGCGTCAAGACTCGTACTATCTACAGTCTAGTTTGAAAATAGCCATCTATTCTCCTCAGCATGTATCGTATGTTTTGGGACAAGGGTTGAGGTCGCAAGCGTACCGCGAAAGAGAAACGAGTCCATCATGGCAGAGAGGTTGCCTCTACTATGGCTGTACCATTTTCCGTACACCAGGCACTGCGAACTTCTTCGAGATGAACGTGTGCCATATGGGGTAAGCTGTAACACCTATGTAGTGTAGGTACAGAACTAAAACAAGATCATGTGTTAGTACAGCTGCACGAAAACGCTGATCGCTCTACACTAGCTTTCTTCACAATGTCGGGTTGAATCACGGAACAAGCAGAGCGCCTCGGAGGGGAGAGCCCTGGGAGGCTTGTTGTTTGGTGATCCGTTAACGACATTGAGGCGAGGTTTTACATGTTCTCGAACGTACATGAAAAAAAACACAGACTCCGACAGCGAGAAGAGAAACACTCAACCCGTTTCCATCATTAGCGTATGCCTGGTATCCTGGTACATTACGACTGGCGACTTTTGATAGTTTCAGCTGCGGTACAGTGTGGTAAAGTGGTATAGGCGTGGACCCTCATCATATATATTGTGCGGTGTTTTGCCATATGGCACTAACCGCACTAGAGTGGCAACCCGCACTATCACGGGGTGTTAGCCTACTCTATCAACAGTACGACCCGCCACAAGAGATATTCATACTCCACTTCACTAAGGGAGCGCAAAAAAGAATGTCCTCTTATCTCGACAAAGGGACATGAATGTTGTATCCAATACCTGGTACCTGGTGCAGAGTACCACTAGTCTAGTACTTATGTATGCGGGTGCGATATCCAACATACAAAGATAATGCCAGTTGCAGACTATCAGTCTCCTTGCCGCCTGATCGTACGGTTGACATGTCGATCGATCGCGGTTTGTGACTGCTGCATCTATAGGCGACGCTGCCCCAAAGATTTGTGGATACTGCCATGATGCACCTTGAATAGTGTAGATGCTATGTCCCAAGAGCAAGAAGATACTGCATGGTGCAGATAAAATGATATATCCCAAAATCGAAGATCCTCCCTTGTGTCCTTTGCATTTTAAGCCTGCAATTTACCACGGTCAATATGAAATACTGCAGTCCCCGTTGATCTACCTCTAAAGGAAAGGCGCACTCGCAGCCGACACGGGAACGCGTGGCGGTAACTGGAGACTGTGGCAAGGACCTCTCTCTCTTTCTTTTAGTATCATCCGGCCGTCGAGCCTGAGTCGTTTTTTAGCCTCTTATGAGACCGAGTCAGGCTCGACGGCTGGCAAACGATACAGGAAAGACGCAAATAATGCTCTGTGCCCCCGTCTCTAGTCACCACCACACTTTCTAGTGCTAGATGCGTGTACGCATTTGGAGGTCGATCAATAGATAGAACCTGGTTCAGACCTGATTATATGAATAATCCGACCAACCACAGGCTACTGCGCGGGGAAAGTAACAACCAATTGATGTCGAGCTGTATATGCCTGGCAACTTAGCTACATCCTTTGCACATTTGGATCTTTCGCGGTTTGCGACTTTGGGATTTTAAAGCGACAGTATCCCAATAAAAAAATATGCCGCCTGGTGCAGACTATTGGGCGTCTGGTCGCCCACCAAGCGCGAGGCTGACTCGACGGCCGGGCGGTGTTCTCGCTTAAGATAGGGGCTGTGATAGGGCTGATAGCAGTCCCCTCGAGCAGGCTACGTCGGCGAGATAACCAATCACTTCCGTTTCACCATAAGCGAATGCCTGGTATCTTGGTACAGAATGTAGCTGGTACGTGGTAAAGGCTAATTGATAGGGGTTTTCGTTTGATTCGTTTTTGAGCTGCGATACCCGAAGGTTCAATAAGCTCTCGGGCGCAAACTACCGTGCGTGCTTTCCCACGCCAAACACAGGACCGATCCCCAAGCTGAAAAAACGGTGTTTCGCGTCCACACCGGTGGCTCTGGCAGTCTACACACATGTCGGTCGATCGCGGTATGTGTTTTTTGCATTTTGGGCTGCTGTATCTAAAAGTGAAAGATATCGTCTGGTGTTGTTCACGGCCATCGCATGCTTTATACCAACATCGGGTATACTCCTTGGTACAGACTATCGCGCGTCTCGCCACCTGCTAAGCACGGGAGAATCCCTCCTGAAAGAACAATGTTCTCGTCCGAGACAGGTGGCTCTGGCGGTCTAGATGTCGATCGACCGCCGTCCATGATTTTTGCAATAATATTACAGCGGCTGTACCTAAACATCACATATTCTGCCTGGGGCGCTGTGCTTTCTTACGGTGCGCTAGCGGTAGATTATATTATTCCACCAGGTGCAAACTATTGCGCGATTCATCATCCACCGAGAACTGGACCGAACCCATACCCGGGCAGTACTCTTGTCCGACCCAGGGGCTTCTGGTAGGTCTGATGTACGAACGCTCTGCCCTTCAAAGCTTTATCTCAGCTGCAGTCGTATTTTCATCTTGTTGAGTGCAGTCCGACCAACCAATATCACACCGCGTCCTATCATACATCTATAGACTTAACACACGAAAAAAACTAGCGACGTACGCATGCGCATCCGGCTGCATTTGACACACCTGGCTGGGATGGATGCAGCTGGCGGCGGTACCGGGGAGGTGAGAGGAGTTCTTGTCTGCTGTCGGCTGCCTGGTGGTGCTGGCGGCGAGGAAGCAGATAGGAGTAGTTGTGCGCTGGCAGGTGTCGGAAGGTGTTGTGTGGGGGTGGGGTGGGGGTGGGGTGTGGATGGGCTGATGAATCCGGGGGAGGAATGCTCGGGACTGTCAACTTTACCGTTTTACACATTCCCCATAAGGCACTATATACTATACGGTACACTATTATTAGGTACGTTTTACCGTCCCAAGAAAGATTTGGCTGTTTTAAGAGGCGTACCCGTCATCACGTTCAGTTTAACTATTATTAATATGTGACGCATATGCTGCAGCGCACTCCAGCATATAGAGTAGCCAGCGCAGCAGCAACTGACTGAAGTTTTTAGAGTAAACCAGGAACCCGGAAACAACAACGGCAGTATGTGTGACATGGACAGGGCAAAATTGCTGTTGATGCCCTAGTCTAATATGTGAAAGTCCTGTTCGGCGATGAAGAACTGGAGCATCCGTGAGCAGCAGAGGATATTGCCTGGGGCAGATTACTGTGAGTTTTATAGCCCGTACACCAAGGCACTGACTCTATAGAGCAGAGCAGCGTTCTATTTCCGGCCGGTGGCTCTGACGGTCTAAATATTTGGAATTCAATCGATCGTGGCATGTATTTTGTTGCTTTTAGGAGCATTTGTACATCCAAAGATCCAATATTCCGCCATTAGGTACGCTCCTGGACGGACACCATTCAATGGACGTGTGCTACCGATACGAGCGTCAAATTTTCGTTGAAATGCCTCCTGAATGATGGAGCTTCTTAACCCAATGTCGCCGGAAATGCCATCCTTGTTTAACAACGTGTTTTCTTCTTTTCTGGGTCACGGATTTCTTCATTTGGGTACGCTTTGGTTTTAGTGAAAAACAAAAAAAAATGTGTGGGGTTATACAGCTCTTCATGCGAGGAGGTACAGAATCATAGATGGGTTTATCTCTACGGTTGTACGTGTGTTGATGTCCAGTACTTAAACCATGATGATAACATTGATGAACACAATGGACGCGTGCTGCGGCATAGCTGCACCACTTTTTTTTTTCTGAGGTTCCTCACTATTGGAGCTTAAGACCTCTCCAAACAAACTGTTTTGGAAAAAAGTATAACCGCTACCGCATGGAAATCCCCATTGCCTAAGAGTACAATGAGCCAATTCTAATATATAGTTCTCCTCGTGCCTATGTTTTTGGGTTATAGAGCCAGGTCATTCAGAAACATTTTCAGGCGAATAGAGCTCCCTCTATCGTCGAACGCGCCAATGGTGGGTGGCCATTCCAAACCGTTTGCTCCACTTCGCGGGCGAGTGTGTAGGTGAACTACGACGACGATGCCGGCGGCTTCTCGAGCCTCGACATGTAGACTCGCGGCTGGAATGGCACTGTGCGACTGACCTCCACTCTATTATCTGTTATCTCCGCGCGAAAAAAAAAAAGCGTCAATAGAGCGTTCATTTTTATAGCTCATGTCGTATGGACCACACCCTTTGTCGCGTAGGAAATAATGACTGGGCCACTCGAGTGACCAAACACCTGTCACTAGACAGAGCGTGTATGCATATTTGGGCAGAACGAGGGCTTGACGCGCCTAGGTCAGTCCATCTCTTTTACGGTTTTGTTATGGTCGTCGTCGTCGTCGCCATTGCCAGTCTTGTCATGGCATTGCGTAATGAGTGTGACGTATTCACTCCTCATCGCTCCCCCGTCCTTCTCCCCTGATGTCGGCTGCTCTGCAGGTCCGCCCTCGCTCCGCCCTCTGCGCAAAAGTGTGCAACCCTCGAGCATCACCTTGATTATCGTGATGACTACGATCATTGTTATCATCGTTTTCATCGTTGTTATTACTACAATCGTCAGCCTCATCTCAGCCTTATCATATATACCACCAACATCATTGTCGTTTTCGTGATCACCATCGCGATCGTCATCATCGTCTCCATCGTCAACATTATCGTCTTCATAACGATAATCCTTATCGTCATGACCATGTCGTGGTCGGATTGGGAGCAGATCAAGCACTGGAACTATTGTCCTGTCCCAGCTAAGAGTACAGGTCGGGGCAACTAGTGAGAATCAAAAATAAAAACACTGACCAACCTCAGACGCTGACCAAAACTCGGTTTCATATGTACAGTAGAAGCGGGTGCGTTCCACTCTGCTTTCAGTATAACGGGTCTTGAACTGCCTATGGTAGGGGTAATTTTTGCGGCTTTTTTCGGCACAGCGTATGCGTCGTTCGCGCGACTATTCCCCCCTGTCCTCAGGTTCCGTGCCGTTAGTTCTTTGTGGTATGAAATCACCACGAAATGGTTTAGCTACGCTATGCATCACAGGCTGCCTAAACCTGCGTTTTTCAGTAGGGTTACAGAGCCTATACCCGGTCGTGACAAGTGAGGTACGCCCCCCCCATACCGTGGCATTGGTCATAGTTAACTTAGTAGAGTAGTCGTCTGTACAATATATTCATAACTGCATTTGATATTTAGCATTTTCGTACTAGGTATCCGGTTCTGTGTTATGTTGGCGTTTTGTCTGTACGTATTAGGTCCTTTTTTTTTATGGCGCTGACCTGCGGCCACATGGCAGACTCTGCTCCAACCGCCCCGCCCCCCCCATCAATTGCGGAGAATGTTTCTATCCTTTATATCTTGATAAGGATTGTGCATTTTCGTTCCCTTGTCGACTCGATTCCAGTCGGGGGGGGGTCGAGTTAATGTTTGTTCCCTGGTAGGTTGGTTGGTTTTATGGGTTGCTGGTTTGGTCTGTTGGTAGAAGTTATGGCTTTTGGGCCGGACAGGTTCCTGTGATGGACTGATTGCTTTTGGTACGCACGGTGGAGGTAACTCAAAAGAGCCAGTTGCTCGCTATAGTAGTGCCTGTGATATTGCTCGTCACAGCCGGAAACGCCCAGCCGCGGCAGAATGCGGAGTAGTGCCAAGTTCTCGCTATGGTGCCGATATATTTCCGTCTGGTACACACACTGGCACTGCAGGGGAACGACTACATACATACAGTATGGCGGCTTTGTTTAGTTGCGTGGCTGGTTGACAGGTTGGTTGACCGGTTGGTTGGTTGGTTGGTTGAATGCTTGGTTGAATAGCTGTCATTTTCGGAGATTGGATCCGTTTATTGGTTGTTTAATGGCTTGGTGGGTCTGCGGGTGATTGGGTGGGGGTGTGGGTGAGTGATTGGGTTTTTATTTATCTGGTTTTTAGGCTGGCTGTTTGGTAGGTTGGGGAATGTGTCTGAATAGGTGAGTTCGGTTAAATGGTTGGTACGGGGGGTGGTGGTTTCACTGTTTTTTCTTTTTTTGTTGCCTGGTCAGTCAGCTGTGCATATATCTTTAGAATGCTCGGCATGTGCCTACCTCGGTAAATATACATGTTGTTGTAGATAAGGGAGAGCTACCAATCGAAGAGCTCTGATGCAACTGTCGTTTGCACACCAGTATGTATGTATTTTCTACTGTTTATATGTTGCACTTTTTCGTGTTTTATTGAGCCAGTTGCTTCAATGAAACTTCGTAAGTATGTATACAGGGGCAGCTCGTCGTAGCAGCTATGCCGATAGTAAGGCTGACAATCATACGGTAATCCGAGTATCCAGGGTAGCGGTATGGGTAACACTGTCGTCGCCGAAAACATATTTCAGGTTGTGGTAAGACTCTGCTGAAGCACTCAATACAGGCAAACATTTTGTCGACTTGTCACCCCATCCTTTCTCGCCGTGGGTCGACGCGTACTGCGCTAGAGGTAGTATATTGTTTTTGGCTGAATCGGTATCTGACAGGGCATGGTTTCTATAACCCAGTTAGTCCAACATCCGACAAGTTGTTGGAATATTTATATGTAACACACCCTCACTCAGCAACCCGTGACATTGTTCATCGTGTAACGCATTCATTTGCACCGCGAATCAAGGTTTGCGAGAGGAACCCATAAAACCAGTCTACGTTAGAGGCGCACAAATTAGTTTCTGATGCTGCTCACTATAAGGAGCAATATGCAGAAGCCAAAAAGTATAAATTTTGAGAAAAAAATGGCATTTGTAAACAGACGAACGAACAACCTCATGTCCTAGGGGTATTGAAGAAAAGAGTAAGATAAAGGAAACGAAGAAGGCATTCCACGTTCCAGCGACATTGGGGGAAGGATTCTCGGGAAGAACGCGTTCTTCTGCAATACAGAAGCGTTTCGTGTTTTTTTCTAATAATGCTACCCTTCAGTTGAGGAGCTCCTTTACCGTTATTAACCCACACCCTGATGTCGAGTAAACTGTACGTTCCCAAAGATGTATAACCCCATGGCCTAGGTATGAAAGAAACAACGATGACAACATTTCGACGATTTTAAGGTTACGGAGAAGAACAGGTATTTGATATTTTTGTACAAACACGAACGCTTCCTTTGTCGAGGAAACGCGCGTCAAATTCACAGCCAAATCGTGCAAAATAGTGTTGCCTTTATTATAGCAAGCGTCCATACAGCTCCTCGATTCAGGTACTTCACGCTCATACTAATGGTACCCTTCTACCGCAGCATGCCTCGGTCCCGGATTTTGGCACAGTATTCACATTGGCGCTGAAGGTAGTAATATCTCAAGGAACTGCTTGTGGCTTTATACGGGTTCGGGTTGAAAGGTCAAGCCAGCAGCTAGCTGACGAATACCAGGGACGACGTGTGTGTTTACGACACAACACACAGTAATGTCCTATGTGCAGCCGTCACGTCATATAATACTACCTCGCAGGCCTCAAAGACAGCACCACTAGTGACTGCACCCCCATCGGGATGGCCTCCGCCGTATAGACTAGCAGTGCCTACAGTCCGGCGGATTATTCTCTGCCGCCTTGGTTGTGCCCACAGGGCACGTTTCTCGCTGCGGGATGAAGAATCAGCACGGAATTTGGATGATTTCTGGCTGTTGTTGGCATACCATAAACGATTCCCACATGACGCATCCCTACATTAGAGCTGGCTACGTACGTAGCACATTGAGGCCAAACCATTTATTCCTGAAAGACTGGGCCCCTCAACCCCAAAGCGTCCGAATGACGTTCTCGTTATGCAATCTGTTTTTTTGGTGTACCCACCCCATGGCATTGTGCCTCAACTTTCGTAGTTGCAGTCTTCCCCCAAATCAGGTCTTTGGTGAGGTGCAGGGCTCCTTGATTGATGAGCCTCAGACACAAATCAGTGCACCTCTACCGCCCGTATCATGCATCCCGTCACTGCAATGCGGCAAAATCAATGATAAATATGTGGTCATATGACATGGGGCATGCACGCACGCGCTGGACGTCGATATACAGAATGATTGGTTGAGTATGAACAACACACGTGCAGATATTCATGTTGTGCTCTCACACATCCGTGCCGTATACGGCACTGGTTACAGCCTAACACGTGTAGTTTGTGCTTTCTTCTGAAGGATGATGGCATGTGCGTGTGACATCGCCCGCTGGAGACTGATACTACAGTGAGAGATGCCGCCGGGGAACAAAGCTGTAGCTGTGGGGGGGGGGTCGAACTCACCCAACCTCAACAAGCATGGTACAGGGGCGGAATTGGGGTTCTGTATCGATTCTTGGTCGCCAGGAACTGGCGGTCGGTCTTTCCTCCTACTATTTTTGCACGACGATACCAGTTGAATCACACATGTCCCTCTTCGGGGCCGAATGCCCAAAATCTTTTACCTCCAAGACCTTTTTTTTTCCATTTAACATCTTGATTGGGATTTTGACCGCGCATGTCTTGGATGCTGTTCAGCGTATAGCCTTATTTAGGGATTTGGAAGATATGTAGACCACGCCCACTACGGTCGAATTGCGCAAACATGTCCCTCAAAAGGTCGTCGCCTCGTGAGCTCGATACCTTATCCAAAACTTGATCTCTAGAGAATCATGCCATAGTAGGGGTTGAAGTTTTTGGGCCTACATGTCCCTGGGCGATTGAGCTCCTCATGTGAGGAACTACTGGTCAATGAAAGAATTTCACGATCATAATTTGTTTTAGGGCTAAGGCATAGAAGCTGGGTCGGGTTGTGTGAGCGAATGCATTCGAAGCCATTTTTCGAGTGATATATCGAGTTCTTCATGTGAGGACCTCAAGGACGTTTTGGTGCACGCCTCCTGTGGAATGGCTCTTGAGGAAATAATGGGCTGCCTGACGAACAACCCCATGACCAAGGTATGCAACAAAAAAACAACAAAGCAGGAACGATACTAATTCCGCTGATTGTTTTTTTTATTTCTTTTTGGTTAAGGAGCTACGCATTCAAAACATTTTTCTTTCGAAGTTATGTTACTGCTCTTATCACACCACGCGTGAGAGCTTACCATGTCTTCATGAAAACGTTTGTTGTGCACCATGCGCACTCGAAACGAAAGGGATTTGTCTCAACGATCGGAGTATAGGTTTGATTGCGGGTAGCGTTAGAGTTCGAAACTATTGCAACTTTGTATTAGTTGTATCGTCAACTATTGTCACCAACAGATGGCAAGGCACCCTCGAGGGGCCACGCGCGCGTCGTTTGGTGCTCTGAACTACATGGAATGTCCACCGCGACGTAGTACGCAATTTGCGTGATGGTTCCCTCGTATCCATGACTCTGGCGCTAGATTTCGTTGCATTCCCACGCACGACCACGGGAACGAAAACAAGAAGATGATGCGCCATGGGGTTTTCACGTAGTTGTATTGGTCGTTTCCCAACACACCCACCTCACATGGCTTTCAGGCAGCGCCACCAATATCACAAATGCATTAGTCGCACAAAAACGCAAAAAATCGAGATGAAACAAATCGCGCGCGTTTTTCGCAATACATTACGTCCTTTATTGGCAAATTCACTAAAGACGAACGCAAATAAACAAGTTCAAAACGATCGCCCGCGAGCTGTCAACGACTGCCCGCACTTTTCACGCATTGCCACTATTTTTCCGTATATTCCAAAATACCAAACACTAACAGTGAGTTGTAGACGGTCGCCCGTACTTCTGTCACACCGCCACTCATTTTCACAAATCGCCTCCCCACACGTCTTTGTGGCTTTTAGGGGTACTGCTACTGGCTCTGTCGGTAGGATCGAAATAGCATGTGAAGGAGGCGAAAGACGCATTTGGATAGTTGCTTTTCAAACCAATCAATGTGATTTTGATGTGAGCGCGAGTAATGAATTGCAAACAAACTTCAGCAGCGCTGAGACGAATGTGACTGCACCGGCTCTGTCGGTTATAGGCCACTTCGGAACATGTCTCCCTCTCATCGCGTTCAGGCGACACCATCAAAACATCACCGGTGCTTTTACGCCACGCACAAACGCTAACAGCGATGTTCTTAACGATCGCCTGAGCTTTTCTCATATCCCTACATGTTTTCGCATACCGTCTTATTACACGCCTCGTTCGCCCTTAGGGTTACCGGCACCGGCACTGTCGGAAGGGCCAAAAATACGTGTAGGGAAGAAGCATGCGGAAACGGGTGACGATGCGCGAAAAGCGCGGGCGATCCTTTACAATTCGCCGTTTGGGTTTGCGTGTGGTGAATGCACTGATTATGTTGATGGTGCCGCTTGAAAGCAATGAGAGGAGGATATGTTCGAAAGCGGCCAATAACCGGCAGTGCCCGTGCATTCCCAATCGTCGCAGCGCTGGTGGACTTTGTTTGCTGTTCACCCCCGATGCTCTTCTCCAGATAACGCTCTTCAGCTTCGAAAGCAACTCTATCAATGCACTCTTCGTTGAAAAAATGTTAACGTTGAATATTTGCTAGATTAGTGGTCTGATATATATGTTTTAAAAAATGAAAATACACTCCAGCTGTGAGATCGAAGATTTCGTCGAAACTCATCTTTGCAAGCTGTGTGTGATACTCCGATCGAGCGCATCACGAGTTGTGTGTCCTCATTAAGGATATAGGTCGGCGACTCCCCTTACAACTACTGTGTAGATATCAGGGTCAACAGGGTGATTTTAGTCAGTCTGTGCGCTGAAACTATAAAACCCGTTTCTGAGGGGGACAAAATCTGACAGCTGTGGAGGGAAATGTATCCATTTATCGAGTGGATCTTGTAAGTCGAATGACCGGTGAGGGGGAGGGTCGGAGTTTTGAAGGACGTGGGGGCCTGGTTTTGATCGAAAGCGAGCGGGTTTGGGGGGGGGGGAGGGGGGGGGAATTTGTACATGAAAGGTATAATCCTTTGAAGTGGATAAATCTGACGGTTTTGGCACCAGTTTATTATTGGGGGGGGGAGGGATTGGGGCGGGGGTGGGGCGTGTGGGGCAGCTCAATATGTGCCTGGAAACTATACATTGTTTAGAGGGGATAAATGTGACGGTTTTGGAAATGATGCATCAGTTTATCATGTATATCCTGGGGTAAGTCGTACAATCAGTTTTGGAAATGATGCATCACTTTATTATGTATATCCTGGGGTAAGTCGTACAATCAGTGAGTAGAGAGAGGGTGGGGTGTTCGAGGGGGTGGGGTTGTGATGGATTGGGGGGGGGGGGGGTGGGGGGTCGGGGCGGAGGGGGCGGGGGAGGGGTGGGGGGAAGGAAGGGTGTTAGGTATATATCTATATAAATATATATATATATATATATATATATATTTCTGTAACTGGTGTAATGTTTTCTGCTTCGCGTTTATAGGTACCAGATATAAATTTGTTGTTTTGTTGTTACATATATATTGGAATATCCCTTGGACGCGGCGAACGTCTGAAAGAATCCTCTTTGTTATTCTATGTCGATCCATATAATTCGTGCTCTGCTTCCTGCTGTTCTGTCAAGGGGGTACTGTAGCCTTTTTTTTTTTTTCTTTTATTAGGACCTTCGTTGGCTCTTCCGTTCTTTTTTCGTTCACCTTGTTCATGTTGTGCATTTAACACAATTCGTGTACTGAGTACCAACCGGCGTAGCTCATTTATTTCAGATCATTGATCACTTTGGGGTCCTTCACTCGCTTACTCCTCGTGCTTGACGTGTCAATGACTCTCCCCGAACAAGACTTCTTGTTGCCTATGTACCCATCGGGGGACTTACCGTCATATCAGCAGCATCCACCACCCTATCCATAGGGTGACCTTGTCAGTGTTCATGCTGATAACGTCGACATGAGGCTCAGGAACGAAGTTATCGTTAACGTTTGTTTGAAGGAGTTTTCATGGCTTTTGAGCCCATGGTATCGTGCCATGACGGTGACTGATATGCTCGCTAAGCACAAACATGTCACGTCTCTGCAGCCAGCGCGACCTACCGTCTGCCCGGCATATTTGACCTTTTTGTCGATATTTGGAAGTCTCACGAAAACGCTAAGCGATTTGGTTTTAACGGGCGAGGAAGAGCTGGCCTCATGCAATAAAAATCGCCATATCGACGTAGCTTGTGCTGCTTGTAGTTGGGCAAGGCATTAGCGTTGCAATCTGTAATAGGTATGACCCTACTCGTTCACTTTGAAATACTATGGTCCGATAAAAATGAAACCAACCTCGATCTGAACGTTGACAATATCTGCAAGAATATATTTTATGCACGCAAGCGTAAAACTTTTTCAAACGTTATTAACCGTAGTTAATAACGTTGCAGATGTATTGATTTTTTTTAATTCGATAGATTGCGATGACAGCAAGACACGAAATTAATCGCTCTTTATAAAAAATATCGTTTTCACCGCACCAAGATACCGGTTGCAATAAAATTTCATCATGTTACACCAATACCGGCCTATATTTTTGTGTCTCTTGCATTTCGATCCATCTAAACCTCAGTGGTTGAGCATCACCAGCGTGTTTGCAATCGGTGAACACCAAGGGTCAGTTGCATTTGAAGCGTTTTCCGGCTCGTACAATGAAGCAGGCTTGAAGCACAGAAGGCGTGCGGTAGGATGTCTTCGCCATCACTGCGCTCGGTCTTTCGTGACATTCGCGGATTCTCGCCCTCGTCTATGTTATCACGGAGTAAAAACAATCACCACGACGATGCACGTGGCGGCCTTTCTACAGCAATCTTGACAATGATCATTCGCTTACATCGTGGAAGCCCTGATCTTTATGCTTAAGACCTCGCTGGCTCTCTGCCCAGACTCTACTGCAATGCGCCTGCTTCTTTCTGGCAGCTCTTTGTGGTGTTTTACTAGGCCGTTGCGTCCAAATGCAATAACTCAAAGACCCCATGCTTCCTGTTTCCGCGCTTTCGTCACCCGCTAGTTGTGCAAGGTTCCAAATATACAAATACTAGCGGAACCAACACCCCCGTTGAAAAATTATCTGTGTTCTGTATGTGACTTTTGAGTTTTTTGTCTCGTTTCCAGCCGCTCGTTCTCTTTCGCGAGGACGTCTTTATATCGTCATGCTCAACGTGTAGACCGGGATGGAGATCCGGTCAGTCTGTATCAAGACAGTACTCGGGTTTGCAACACGCTCAAGTCTCATCATTGTTGAACGCTACAAAGTACTCAACGATACAATGCAGGGCCCTGCGTAGACCGTTAGTATCTACGATATCGATTTCTCGGGCCTGGTACAAGGAGTTAAACTCTATTCGGGCTTCCTCTTTTCCATTGTTCCCGTCACAGGTTGCCGACTGTCCGGGATATTCATGGTTAGGTGTTCCTATCCAGTCTGCCCCACACAAGCGTATTTCACAGTTCCAAGCAACAAGACGCCTGCGTACTGCAAGAAGCATTCTCGGGACGGTATGGTTAGCGTATATTCCAAGCGCTGCTCTCGCGACGGATGCAACACCAGGCCCTCTTACATTGTCGAAGGCGATAAGACTCCCGGTTTGTGCAAGAAACATGCTGTGGAGGGTATGGTCAACGTCTACAACAAGCGATGGTCACATATAAATTGACAAACGACATCTTCCTACGGGTTCGAATTCACTAAAATGGCGGGTTTTTGCGGGCATCATGCTAAGGACGGTATCGTCAGCATATTCAAAAAGTAGTGCTCACATATTAACTGCGCGACGACAGCGTCGTTCAATTTCCAGGCAGTCCAACGATCGTTTCCTGCAAGAATCATGCTGCGGACGGCATGATCCACGTCCGCAGTAGGCGATGCTTGGTTGAGAGTTGCCCGACGAAACCTTTTTCAATGTTAAAGGCAGTACGACGGCGGTATTCTGCAGGCTACATGCGGAGGATGGCATGCCGACGGCGTGCCGACTGCATGTATTGATCCCAAGAGCAGTATTTTAGGCACTCCTGTGATCAACATCAAATCAACCTGCAAGTCAATAGGTTGCGGGAGGTCTTCGACGTGGGGAGTTTGTGGGCAACAGGCCTCGCACGGCCGTGTGCACGGCCCCCGTGTGGACGGCATCGTCCAAGCTGTTTGTACCAAGCGCACGAAGACCACGGTTCTTAATTCGTTTAATCAATGCACGGCCCCCGTGTGGACGGCATCGTCCAAGCTGTTTGTACCAAGCGCACGAAGACCACGGTTCTTAATTCGTTTAATCACATCGTTTATAGACGGTTACTCGATGTTAAGGCAGAGTGTTGGGTTTTACTAGTAAAATGTGCAAAAATTGTTGTTATTTTCACACTTCTATGTTGAGTGGGGATGTTGAAACTAGGGTAGTGCACTTCAAGTTTGACGTCGGAACGCCAAAATTTTGTAGTTTTACTCATTCAGCCGAAGTGAACTTATTGCTTAGACCTCAATGTGTTTCAGAGATCGTGTGGCTCTGGCAAAGACGCCTGGCCGACCGTGTTTGCCGACGACACACCCTTATGGTATGTTTGAGCATTTGGTCAAGAAGCGGGCATGCGGCGTTCAATTGGACTTTGTATATAACAGTCGGCTTATGTCTCCGACCCGATGCTTGATAAGCAACATAGAAGGTTCCCGCGATCGTAATCCTGGCACGTTGAGATATATTACGCATGGATAAAGCGGGTTACAGAAATGTAGACAAACCGTCCTGTTCAACTTAGCTTACAGGTGTGACATTTGTCAAGGAATCCTATACTTTTCTGGACATGGAGCCTGTTTTCTGCACATCGAGACTGCAGAGCTGGCGTGGTAAACGTTTCTGTGCACAAAAAAACAACCACACTCTTGTCGTTGTTTGAAGTCATTCAGCTGGCTGCCGTTGAACATGTATTAAGAGATCCTGGAAGTATCCTAGAGTTACCATCACGTTGGACGTGCGACCCGCCGCACGGAGTATTTAGGCGTTTGCGGGTGGATACTGATCTTGCACATCCGACGTTCGTGTCCAAGACAATAGGTTACCCCGACGCATCCATCTTAGCGAACTGAATTAGCAGCAAACGCCTCCAGGTATTCGGCACTTTTAACGTTACCGCAACGTTACCGCAACGTGCCGAACCGTGCCTGCAACCGTACATGTAGTCTTAGCGGAAATGTGTATTCGGAGCAACCATCACTTGCCTGAGACGAACCATATGCGAACGAATGTTCTGATCGGACGTGGACCAGAAAAATGGCAGCCGTTTTTCATCTAAGAACCACGTACCATTGACACACCGACTTCGTTATGAATGAACATGTATTTTTTCCCATTACTACAAAGTGTACTTTCAGTGCACCTTTACGTCATAATTTACCCACAACGTATGCCAAAACCTCACCCCACTGTTGTTCGTGCTAACCAATCCTCCTCAGGTGGTAAAAAACGCTCTGTTCGCCAGACCAAAAAACATCCACTTGCCCCTCGGTTTACACCTATGTTTGCCCACATGCACTCATGTTGACATATATAAGAACATTCCCTGCCCATGTTAGACAACTTGCATAATCGATACCCTTTAAACTGGGTATCGTTGATTGCAGTCGCGACTCAACACCCCAGAGGTGATCGCATAATGGTTGCAAGTATATAGGGTATTGCATACATAATTCATCACGTTAAAGAATATACCTTATCCACGGCCCATAATATTTGCCCGCCTAAAGAAACACCCCCAAGTATTGGTGCACGCGTGTACCCCGACGACCGTGTCTGTTCCTTTCCATGCGGCCTGTTGTTTACGGTATGCGCCTTGGGTATTCTACGGAGGACGCTGTGTCGTTTACTTGTTGTAATGTTTTTGAAAAATTCGAAGTTTTCGTCGCTGAATGCGGATATTATCTTTTTTTGTTGTCCACGACAGCCAAATGTTGAAGTTGTGGAAAATCAGTTGTGGTGAAGTCTGTAGACAGACATATCACTTACCACTCATATCCTTTTCGGTACAGTCGAATTGCCATCGTCTAGCCCTGAAGTTCGTATTAGGTTGTACTGTTAACACCGGCCTTCAACCACCTAACTGTTAGTCTAATTTTACAACAGTGCTGGGCTGTTGATGAAGAATACCTGGTACAAGGGAAGCGTTGCTGCTAAAAATTCGATCGTAAAGTAACTCTTACTGGATACAAGTTTACACTGAGTCAAAGATGCAACCCTCGGGCCGCAAACGCCACATGTTGTTCGTTCTGTCACGGACCCACTTCAAGAGCTCCTAGGTCGGGAATAGGGTCGTCCTCTGACACGTACGCCCCACTCCCGCATTTTATCAGCGTCATTTCGTCATCATCTCACAAGACGAAGAAGTCATTCGCGAAAAGGCGCGGTGGATTTCTAACGTGTTGTATGACTTCCGACAAAGCGCGGCTGGTGACCCAATTCTTGATCAAATGTTCATTACAATTTTTCACCTTAACTCATCGAGAAATGGAAATATTCCAAGTACATGTGCATACGTCCTTGACCCGTGGCCACCCATCTCTCTCCCTCTAAAAAATCAGCATCTCACTCGGCGGCAGGCAGTCGACAATGTTTCTAAGGGGTTGCACTGCAGGCAACCCGGTCATAATCCACATTAATCGATAGTGTATTTCGGCCTTTCTTTGACGAAGAACATATTCAACGCCGTAGGATGTTATGCATGCATTTTTTTGTACCGTGCCGTGGCGAGTGTTTCCTCGCCATGATGAATACGTCTTATCATGTAAATATTTCGTTGTTCGTCGGGCCTTTTTGAGATATTCCTCACCTTGAGGTTTATAGTGGTATAGACTAGAAAAATAGATAATATTTTGATAAAAAATCCACATAGCCCGTTGAAATTCTAATACAAGAGAGAACGGCGTTCCTAAAAGTCGAAATCGCAGCAACATTCGGACATCTTGACGACAAATATTACCGATAGCTTTATGTCGTGTTCACGGTGTTCCCACGCTCACCCGTCCAATCGGACAATCACGAAGAGGGTGTCGCATTTTGTTACACAAGGTGGCAAATGAAGCGGAAGGAATTTGGTCGATACAAACCCTTGAAAAATGCGCGATATAGCGGCAGCACGTTTGTACACATGCGTTTTTGCGTATAATGTATTCGGGGTCTGCCCATTGGCGCCGGTGAAGCGACAAAATTTCGGGCAGGGCACAGTAAGTAGCAGTTCGTCGACGTATGGGTCAACCGTCTGATTCGACGTTGCTGTTGCAACTGCTGTTGCGTCAATAGGTAAATACGAAAATATTACGCAGTAAATCAACATTTGACAGAGAGAAATGACATATAAAACAAGGAAAGCAAGCAAAGGGAGACAATTTGGTATGTGCTTAGTCCACAAAACGTCTACGGATACCGACTATACTGTAATATGCTCTCCGATTAGTTGAATCTCCGAAGCTCGTGATGATGTTTTTGAATGATCAGCGTGTTACTTTTTCAATAAACGATAGATTGGAATGTATTCACTCTACGCGTACCACGCCCCCTCGTTTGAGTCGCACAACGAATCAAAAAGACCATACAACCAAGGGGTAGTTTTGTCTTCACGCAAGAAATGAAAGCAACACAGAGAGCGACGTTTACGGTGTTTTGATAAAAGAATAAGAATAATGTCGGTAATCGGGGTGCCAGGGAATAACTGAAAAATATGAAGACAGGCCACCCAAGACAAGCCCTGGTCGTGCGTAGTCTAGGAAGGGCACGGTGAAGGCAAGCCAGTTGGGTCTCTTGCCGAGGATGTGCACACAAACGAGGCAGTCCCTGTACTGGCAGCCAAGCTAGGCATTTTTGTTATTTCCTTCTGCCAAGCCATGCAGTCGTCTGCAGGGGCACACGACCAACCTCGGGGCAAAGAGGACCGCCAGTGTTCGAGGAAGCTGGATATTTCCTTCCACAGCTGTCAGATTTTGTTCCCCTCAGAAACGGGTTTTATAGTTCCCGCGCACAGACTGACTAACATCACCCTGTTGACCCTGATAGCTACACTGTAGTTGAAAGGGGAGTTGCCGACCTGTAATCTTAATGAGGACACACAACCCGTAATACGCGCGATCGGAGTATCACACACAGCTTGCAAAGATGAGTTTCGACAACAAAATCTTGATCTCACAGCTGGAGTGTACTATTATATTTATAAAATAGACAAAACAATGTCGGGACACCACATTATGTAGAGCCGTGCTTGGTACTTGGCTGAAGTGTAAGGCGTGGTCTCTTCTGATACGTACAAGTACCGAGGTTGGTACTGCTGATTGTGCTCTAAAGAAGGAATTAAAATATCATGAAGGAAAGGTACCAGAAATATGTGGAATTAAAGATGTCACATCGAATCGTGCATCCCAGCAGCATCTGGTACGGCGTATCCTGGTGCCTAAACTCCAAGCTAAGGCCTTGTATCGTTGTGCAACACTCGTAGCGCACAGGACAGGGTAGCATGCAACCCACGCCCCCCAGACAAGTCCTTTCGCCTGGCGGCCTTGCTATAGAACAGGTCCTGCAGCCTACGGACTACCCTGACGAAAAACAATGCTTTGGAGGGGCGGTGTCATATTCCTCATATTTTTGAACCTCAAATCATGAAATCATGGCTGATTCGGGTCGACTTGCTCCACGACTTGTTATAAAAGGGGCAACCACCATCTACACAAGTACCGGTACTTTGGTTGCGCTCGGGGTATTCTAGGGCATATCTGGTACAGAGAAGGTCGAAACAACTGATATCCCTGGCTGCTGTGGTGAGCAGCCACTACGGGGCAGTTGTTCGTTCGTTGTAGTGTATTACCGAGCCCGACCAACCCCCATGCCGACAACTTGTTGTCCGAAGGCCTCTTGCCTGTTCGTCTAACTACAAATTTACCCGTAGATAGGAGCAGTGCCATCATCAGCACTCGAAGAACGACGCCACAGAAACAGTCGCTCGATACAGCAGAGACCATGGGAAACGACAGGTATTATTCATTGATGGTGCTCAATCTGCTGGTGGGAATCTACCTGCTGCATACCTGGTATATCCATACGTTAATACTGCTGAACGCGAGGTGCGTGCGAAAACGTCAGCTACATGTTAGTTGTAGCTCGAAGGATACATAGTCTACCTGGTTTGTATCTGGTACACTTCTTCTTCAGGCTGTCCATATGGTCGCATCCACCCATGTCAGCTTTCTCCCATAACTCAGTGCCATCATAACGCCATAAGATCTCTACGAGTGGGTTTTACTGCGTGAACGGAGGCAAGCAAACCTGCGAGCCCCGCCCGGGTGGTAATATCACAGTCCGGGCCAGTTAACGCCAAGGAGGATAGCCCCCGAGATAAGTCCCATACACGCGGCTCCCCAAGTTGCTTGCGTCTTGTGCTCCTTCCTTCTCCGAAGAATGCTGTCGTTTTGCTGCTGGTTCGTATTTGGAAGTGTGCGAAACGGGGAGTCCGCGAAGTCCACTTCACGGCTAGAGCGGCGGCAGTCAGTCCGAGCGACCGAGCCGCCTGGGACGACGCGGACGACAATCTCCTCGTATCCTCAGTATTTCTCCTTCAACGTATGTTCTCTTGCGTTGGGTTTGTGGGAAACAGTAATAATGATCGCTGTGGCCTAGATTCTCCAAGTAATTCACCGGTTCCAAAGCTACAGCCACCTCCTTACCATCAATGCCTCATTTTCCGGGAATCTGATTTTTCCAACCGAAACTATCCGCTCGCTACGCTGGAGGCAATAGCCTATTAAGCACAATATGGTGGATGTCCTCGACACCGTGACGAGAGGCTGTGTCGTCGACGTCAGTCGAAATGGAAACTTCGAGAGGGTAACTGAGAAGTAGAAGATTATTCGGTGCCGTAGAGGTGATGACGTGATGTCAAAAGCACGGCGCTGAAGTGGCCAACGTACAAACATGAATAACAGAGAAATGCAAGGGTCCAGACGATGGCTGCTTCCCAGATACCCTAGAACAACTAGGATACCATGACCATCTAGAGGGATCAGCAAAGAGTGTGGTAGAAGAACCTCCTATGACCGAACGCTACAGCAGTAATAGCTCCGCACACGTTACATGCTCCCACAGCTGTGATTCTTCTCATACGTTACACGCCAACCGACACATATGAGATTAATCAAAATCGGCCTGATTGGAGTAATAAACACCTATACGCAGTTGATATCACATCATTACCTTTCTGACCATCCATGACGTAGTTTTCAATTATTTTCCCCCCAAACCCCTCCCCCCCTCCAACGCCCCCTCTTTTCCGACCACCTGCACGATCGCCTAGACCTAGCACCACGCGTATAACAATCTGCAACATATCTTTGATCTCACAGCCGAAGTGTATTTGAATATTATTTATTGCCTAAACCTCCTAAAAAATCCCCCCCCCCCCCCCCCCCCACCCCCCCCACCCCCTCTTGCTATCCCTTACTCAAACGCCCCACCAAATATCGAAATCCGCCACAGTAATAAACACTTCACGCACAGGATATCACTCATTATCTTTCGAGAGCCATCCATGCCGCTGTGTTCCCCCCCCCCCGCCTCGAACGCCCCCTTCTTCCCCATCACCCGCACCATCGCCTAGACCTAGAACCACACGTATAACAAACCCCTCACCTAAAGCCCTTCCTCCCCACCCCCCCACCCCCCCCCCGCCCCCACACCCCCCACCTCCCCCCCAACCCATCCCATCCCCACCCCCTCGAACACTCCACCCTCTCTTTACTCACTGATTGTACGACTTACCCCAGGATATACATGATAAACTGATGTATTATTTCCTAAACCGTCACTCAAAATAATGTATAGTTTCCAGGCACATATTGAGCTGCCCCCCCCGCCCCCCCCCCCCCCCCCCCCCGGCCCAACCCCCCCCCCCCCCGCCCCCAATAATATACTGGTGCCAAAATCGTCAGATTTATCCCCTCGAAAGGATTTATAGCTTACATGCACAAATTGCCCCCTCCCCCCCCCCCCCCCCCCCCCCCCCTGCAAACCCGCTCGCTTTTGATCAAAACCAGGCCCCCACGTCCTTCAAAAGTCCGCCCCACCCCCCTCACCGGTTATTCGACTTACAAGATTCACTTGATAAAGGGTAGTTTTGTCCGTAGACGAAGTAACGGCCTCCGCAAACGAAGTGACGGACAAAGCAGGGTTTATTGGAGACATACCGAGGCATGTCTGTATCGGGAACTGGGATAGAGCAAGTTTGGTTTTGGGGATGGAAGGGCCTGCACGCAGTCCTTTCGAGAAAGGCATCGCGTGTAGGTCAGCATCCCCACGTCGGGCACGAGCAAGCACGAGGTCCTGTGACGAGCACGGGCAGACGTGAGGTAGTCGCTGGTTTGGCCATCCAAGCCAGGTATTTGTGCCTTCTTTTCTGCCGCCCCACCCTCCCATTTTTTTGTCCTTTCGAGAAAGGCATCGCGTGTAGGTCAGCATCCCCACGTCGGGCACGAGCAAGCACGAGGTCCTGTGACGAGCACGGGCAGACGTGAGGTAGTCGCTGGTTTGGCCATCCAAGCCAGGTATTTGTGCCTTCTTTTCTGTGCCTTCTGTTCTGCTCCGGCCCCTTCGCTGGACAACGAGCTGAACGTGGGGAGCGAGCTGACGCGACACGAACAGGAGAGACCCGCTGCAAGGACCGGAACCAGCGAGTCCCAGAAACAACACGGTATGTGTGGATGCGTAGGGATTGCCGACTGACGATAGGGTGTTATCTAACGATAGGCGAAGAGACGCTGAGTGGGAGCGGCGCCCGCGCCCCAGTAACGGGAGGCGGGCCGTTGATGAGAGAGAGGGAAAAATAAAAAGGAAAAAAAGAAAAAGACCTGTACGTGGTATTGCCCACGTACGCACGAGAACACGAGTATAGACGTGGTAGTATCGACGAGAGGCAGAGAGATGCAGGCAACCGCGTACGGATATCTGTCGCGAGGTAAACACGCGCACAACGAAAACACGTAATGACGTTATACATTCCTGAAGGTAGCAGGAAGGGCCAGTTGGGGAGACAACGAGCTCGCCGGCAGTGTACGATGGAGACATATTGGTTTATGCACATTACACGAGTACATCTAACACCACCCAGTTGAGGCTGGGGAGGCCCCAGGACGCCGGTACAGCCAGTTTTATTAGAAATACGGCCGCTGTGAGTGCGTGTGTGTGAGTACGACCCAATGAAAGGGTGGTTTGTTAACCGTGGCGTTCCTTTGCCTCGCCGCGTGTGGTCGCGGATGTATATGGAAACGAGACAGAGAAATGCATACATACGAGTACGTACGTTCGTACATGATACTCATGGAAACATGTCGATGTATTGCAGCCTGAATAACTGGGATACATGCAGTCTTGCTACAGCCCGGGGCATGATACTGACGGAATATTGCCGCTATAATAATGTCGAGTCGGTCCTCTGTGGAGACAGCAGTACTGTGTGCGATGAAAACTTATCGACGCACGACCGACACGGGGTGGCTTGCTGTAGAGACAGCATACATACAGTCCTCCTACAAGCCCTGAGCACGATACTCATGGGAAAATGCCGCAGTATTGCCGCTATAATAATTTGCGTCGGGCCGCTGTGGAGACAACAGTACTGTGCGCGATGAAAACTTATCGACGCACGACCGACACGGTGTGGCTAGCTGTAGAGACAGCATACATACAGTCCTCCTACAAGCCCTGAGCACGATACTCATGGGAAAATGCCGCAGTATTGCCGCTATAATAATTTGCGTCGGTCCGCCGCGGAGACAGCAGTACTGTGCGCGATGAAAACTTATCGACGCACGACCGACACGGTGTGGCTTGCTGTAGAGACAGCATACATACAGCCCTGCTACAAGCCCTGTGCAGGACACTCATGGAAATGCCGAAGTACTGCCGCTAGAATAATTTGCGTCGGCTCGCTGTGAAGACAGTACTACCGTGTGCGATGAAAACATATCGATGCACGACCGACACGGTGTTGCTTGCTGTGGAGACGGCAGGGAGCAGGCTCGCTGTGGAGACAGCGGGTGCTTCTGCTCGAGGGGGGGGGACCCGTTCCCACCCCCCTTCGCGACCCAGGTGGAAACGCACGATGAAAACATATCGATACGACCACCTGCGGAGAGGAAGGAAAGAGAAAAAAATGGGGGGGGTGGGCTGTGGCCTATATTTCCCTATAGTTTTTCTTTCTTTTTTCTTTCCCGTCTTTTAATTATGTCCTTATTTAGGATACATACGGTCTGGCTACAAGCCCTGTGCATGATAATCATGGAAACATGTCGAAACATTGCAGCTAGAATCAATTTGAGTCGGTCGGCTGCGGAGACAGTACTGCGTGCGATGAAAACATATCGATGCACGATCGACACGGTGTTGCTTGCTGTGGAGACAGCAGGGAGCAGGCTCGCTGTGGAGACAGCGGGTGCTTCTGCGCGAGGGGGGGGGGGGGGCGTTTCCACCCCCCTTCGCGACCCAGGTGGAAACGCACGATGAAAACATATCGTTACGACCACCTGCGTAGAGGAAAGAAAGAGAAGGAAAAAAGGGGGGGGCCCGTGGCCTATATCCCCCTATAAGTTTTCCCCGTTTTTTAATTATTTCCTTATTACGCACGAGCCGCCCGCTGTGGAGACAGTGGGGGGGGGCAGGCCCGCGGTGAAAAACGGCGGGCGCTACTGCCCGAGAGGGAGTGAAAATTAACGACTCCCTCCGGCTTGAGCTGGGCTGGAATGCACGATGAAAACACTTGATGCATGAACGCCCGTGAGTTGTTGGCTGTGGAGACAGCGAGGAGCGGGTTCGCTGTGGAGACAGCGGGCACCACCGCTCGAGGGGGAGGGGGGGGGGGGGGACTGCCCCCCCCCCCCCCGTCCCGACCAGGGTGGAAACGCACGATGAAAACATACCGGTACGACCACCTGCGCAAAGAGAAAAATAAACAGAAAAAGGCGAGGGCCCGGGTAGTCCACCTTATATATATATGTATATCGCATCGATTGGTCTGATTTAGACAGCGAGCGGTATGGCTCGAGGGAGTTGTACCATCTGGCACGTGCGGGAACGCACGATGGAAAACATACCGGCGTACGACACAGTGCAGAGCAGGACATATGGCAGACGGTCGGGAGTGACCCCCTGTTTTATCGCTAATTAGGTTCGTTACTGGGTTACGTGTGGCAATTTCCCAAAAGCAACGACAGCACCGAGAAGCAGAAAAAACGGCACCCGATGAGTGTTCGGGTGCCCCACGTGGCGTTAACGGGGGCGTCGAGACACTGTTCAGGTTACCAACCCCACACATGAGAGCTGGGATCCTGGTAATCTGCGACACATACGGTGGGGGGTCGACGTGCGACTGTTGGGGGGGGGGACCCCAACCCCAGAATAAATAAATATATACACGTATAGTATATATATACCATCACACAGCACGTATAATGGGGGAACCGAGCGCATAACATAGACACTGACCGAGAAAGACATACTCATACGCAACGCCTTGCGAGGTAACCGCCTTCTGCCGTAGCCCGTCCCTGTTTCCCGAATTCGTGTTGGGCGGGGGGGATTATTCCTCGCCACGGGACGCACAACCCACGTCGATCGGCGTGGGGCCGTGCGCCCCGTCTGATAAGCACATTCGGGACAGGGCGGCGGCCTAGGCAGAAGCAACTATCTCAATAAGGGGTTGTAGGCATGGGGGGGGGGGGGGGCACAACGCTGCTACGCCCCCCCAACAGTCTCCACGTTTTTGTTCTTGGCGTCGTGTGCGACGCCCACGTGCTCTGAGGTACCCGCCCAGGGGCTGTGTGGTAGAGGTCACACCCACGTGTGGGTGGCAGGGGGGGCGGGGGGGAGGCACAGGGTCGGGGAAGACAGACCTCGGCCAACCCCCGCTGGTGAAATATGTATTTTTTCACCAATAATGACCCCGCCCTCTCTCCCCCCCCCCCACTCCTTGCTTACCCCAAACCCTCGCCCCGCCTTTACGGATACGCAGTGGCGCAACCAGATGCCGTCGGCAACGAGGAACGGCGGTCGGCGGGGGTCGGGGGCAACGGGCAGGGGCGGCAACGCCTCGGCCGCGAGGAGCGGGCCGCCGCCGCCGGCACCTACTGCGCGAGTGTCGCTCGCGTCGCTGGCCGAGCTTATTCGTCAGATCCAAACTGATCGCGACTCGGACGGGCTGGCGGCGGCGGTCGGCGAGCTGCGGGAGGAACTCCGTGCACTCCACGAGCAACTCTCCGCGACGCAGGAGGAGGTCGCCGCCATGGCTGACGACCGGGAGGCCGCTATCGACATGTGCGAGCAGATGCAGCTCTCCATCGCGGGGTACCAGCAGCCGGGTGCCCAGGCAGACGAGCTTCCTCCGACGGGGAGGCGAGCCGACGAGAAGGAGTTTTTCGCGCCTTGGCGCATCCTCGGCGTCCGTAAGGTGTGGATCACCATCGGCGAAAAACCGGCGGTGTACAACCTGAAGCGGGCGGAGATGCAGGCCTTGCTGGGGGACGTGGCGCTCGCGTCGGATGAAACGACCAACCAGCTGAACACCTTCACCGGGTTCCGCGTCGGGGCGTACATGGCCGAGGGTGACACCCCCCGGCTGGCCGCGAACATGTTCCTGCCGGAGCAGCTGGAGATCATGGTCGACGCCATTCTGGCGGTCGTGGGGAACGGGGTGTGTTCGGAGGACGGCGTGGACAGGCTCAGCATGCTGGGGGACGGACTCCGGGAGGGTCTCTCCCTCCTTCGGATCCACTGCCGGAAGCACCGGCTCAAGGCCGTCCTGCCGGAGAACAAGGCGCTCATGGCTACCCTGGTCGACGCCGACATGAAGGAGTACTGCCAGCGCCTCTTCACCGCGGCGGTGGCCGTCGCGAAGGCCGCACCCCCGGCGATCGAGAACATGGCAGGCGTGGTGGTCCCGACGTGGCCGGCGCTCACCAACTATATACGTGGGGGGGGGCTCCTAGGCGCCGCGGCGTCCCCGACGGCGGGAGCGGGACGCACGGAGAAGCGCGACCGCCAGACCTCGGGGAGGGGCAACGGGTTCGGCGACTGTTACGCGTGGACGGAGGCACGGGGGTGTCGGTTCGGCGAAAAATGCGTGTACGCCCACCCCGCCAACAAGAAGTACCGGCCGAGCAACGGCCGCGGCGGGACCAGCGGACGAGCAAGCAACGACAACGGCCGTACCGGCGGAGGAGGTGGCCCTTCGCCAGCGGGGCGCGGACGGGACGGCCGCCCCAAACCGGGCGGGGGATCCAGTGCCTCCGGGAGCAGCGGGGGGGGGAGTGCCGCCGCCCGGGGTGTTGTCGCCTTGGCGGCAACGCCTTCCGGGCGCGGATAGGGAGACGGGCCTCGTCGCCCGACGACGGGGCCAACGGCAGGTGGGCTGGCACTTGTCCGCGTGTGTGTTGAGTCGGTACATGAGTTGACGGCAGTGGCTGGAACCGGGGGGGTAGAACAGGCGCTAGAGCGAGTAGCGAGCAATTATTCCCATTTTTTGGCGGTCCACGGGGGGGAGTTCGCGTGCATGATGGCCCTAGAAAATCAGTTACCCGTTCCCCGCGTTCATGCAGGTCGGGTGGCGGCCTGGTTTGGGTATACTAAGCGTTTTCCGCAGATCGACTTGTTGGTGAAAATAATCACTCACGGGGTGCCGGTAGCGGTAGACGGCGGAGGGGATTTGGGTGCCGCCCTGCAGTATGGTAATCATAGATCGATCATCCCGTACGAGGGAAACATACTCTGTAAGATAGCGGACGACGTGCGGCTCGGCCGTGCATTCGTCTTCCCGCGGGACGCGGCCGACCGTATTCCCGGTCTCCGTGTGTCACCCTTAGGGGTGACGGTGTCCCCCTCGAAGATTCGAATCATTCACGACCTTACCTTTGAGACATCCGCGCCGGGCGTCAACGCCGACACGGATTTTTCGTCCGCCCCTCCCTGTAAACTAGGCCACGTATTACGAGGTATAATTTGGCGTATTCTACATCTGCGTCGCCCGTCGGTCACCCCCACGCGCATCCTGCTGAGCAAGATGGACGTGAAGGACGCCTTCCGGCAGATTCCCGTCGAGTGGGCTCACTGCCCCCTGTTCGGGTACGCCTTCGGCGACCTGGTCGTAGTCGATAGGCGCCTCCAGTTTGGATGGCGGAATAGCCCGGGATTCTGGTGTTTGTTTTCGGCCGCTCTTGAACACGCACACGTCCACACAACATTCCGTAACGCGGTAGTCACCCCCTTTGGCCAGGCGGTCACGAGTCACGTCACGGTGAGTGAGCCTGCCGAAGGGGAATGCCCCGTGCCCTTACCTCCGGGGTACCTGGTACCTCCGGGGGATGGGGGGGGGGCAGCCAAGCCGTTCTTTACTCGAATGTACGTCGATGACGCAGTTTTGGTAGAGCCACAGTGTTCCCCTGTAGGGGACCGGTGCGTGCGGGCGTCCCAGAGCATGGGATCCGACCACGGTCGCCTTCTCGGTGAACGACAAGCGGGTGACCCGCCCTTGCTAGCACCGGAGAAGGTGTCCTCGTGGCACACGCGGCTCGAGGTATTAGGACGGGAGCTCGATACAGTAGCGATGACGATTTCTTTGCCGCAAGGAAAATTCGGCCAGCTTCGCGAGTTGCTCGCGGGGTGGCCAAGGGAGCGCCGTAGCGCGCCGGAATCCGAGTTGCGTTCTTTGATGGGGAAGCTCTTGCACGTGTGCGAAGTAGTGCGACCGGGCAAGTTTTTCGTGCGGCGCATGCTTAATCAGTTAGGCATGCTCCCCGTACAGGCCTGGCACGAGAGAGTCCGGGGTCCGGGGGGGGGCGATCGTGCGTCGTCGAGTCGCTCGCACGTTCGCCTCGGGGGCGAGTTCCACGACGACCTTTCGTTTTGGCGGTTGATGGTAGCGAAGGCGATGGGTACGGGGGGGGGCAGCACGCTCTCTGCCCCGTTGCTGAGTTTTTATTTGCAGCCCCATTCGCGCACGCTCATTAGCGACGCCTCAGGGGATGCGATGGGGGGCTTTTGTTTGGAGACGGGGCTGTGGTGGAGGATCAATTTCGATGAAGACACACAGAACCGCCTCCGGTCACATGTACAAGGGAGGGATGATTTGTCTATTAACGTGTTGGAATTGCTGGCCATGGTGGTCACGGCATGGGCGTTTACGGTAGAGGCCAGGGTTGCGCCCCAATATGTCGGCGAGAGTATCCTAATGCGAGGCGACAATATGTCGGCCGTCCATTGGGTCAATCGATGCCGGGGGGGACGCGAGCCGAGGGCGGGCGCACTAATGCGGATACTCGGCTGCCTCGAAATGCGCAGTGGCTGGTGCTTTAGGGCCAAACACGTGCGTGGCATTGCGAATGTTTTGGCGGACGGTATATCGCGGTGGGATCGTCCCACCATCGCCCCCAACCTCCACGCGCTACGTCCCGACATCGATTGGCAGGAGCAGCACCTGGGGGAAGCGGGGGCGGATCTCTGTACCGACATCTTGGCCTCCAGTACGTCGGTGGCTCAGTTGCGAGCTCGACTAGGCGTACGTACGAGTCTGGTCGCCGATCTTGGAGTACGTTTCGCAGGTTGATGGGTTGTCAGGAGTTTCTGGCGTCGAGTGATTCGGAGAGTTCTAAGGCCTGGGCGTTGATCGAGTTTGCATCGTGGTGTTGTGCGTCGGAAGGTAACCTGGCGAATACGATTTCCGGGAAATTTGCGGCGGTGCAGTACTTCCACCGGTTGAGGGTAGGAGTGGAGCTGCCGATCACGGCTCCCGTGGTCCAGTGTGCGCTCAGAGGTATTGCACGGGCCCACGTGACGGCAGGAACGCCACGCCGCGCACGCTCACCGGTGTCTTTTGGTATGCTTCTCGCGGGGGAAACCCTCATTCCCACGTGGGGCCCGGAGGGGAAAGTGTTGTGGTTGTGTTTGTGTCTGAGTTACTCCCTGCTGACGCGATCGGACGAAATGTTAGCCGCGGATTCGGGGGCGGTGCACCCTGTGCACTGCCTGACGCGGGGTGACGTGGCGTTTTTCGCCAACGGCACACAGTTGGGTAACACGCGGGGGCAACAGTCCGACAAGGTAGAGGTGCGGTTTAAGGGGCATAAGAGTGATCAGGGACAGGTCGGAAGTGTGCTCGCGCGGACTCGAAGCGAGGTGCGTGGGCCGAGGTCGTCCTTTAGGGCAGACGGCGGGGCCGTTGCCCTTATGTTGGAGTTGATGTCATGTTTTCCTGGTTTGCCCGACCACGCCCCCCTTGCCTCGTATCGATGTGGCAAGGCCGTAAGAGTGGTTAGATATGGCCGTGCCTTACGAGCAATCAAGGAGGTGGTGGCGAAGTCAGGTTGGAATCCCGATGAGTTCGCCCTGCACTCGTTGCGTATCGGAGGAGCGACCACGCTTGCGGCGGGGGGAGACATATCGGAACGAGTGATCCAGAGAGAGGGGAGGTGGAGGTCCGACGCGTACAAGGCGTACACGCGTAATAACATAGACGATTCCACGAGGGTGTCACGTAAGCTTGCGAGGGCAAAGGTGGCAAAGGAGAGACAGCCGGGGGAAGGAACAGTATGGGGTAGAAAATAACTAAGAGTACGGGAAACAGTAGTCTCACATTACCTCGGTGTTGGAGGAGTCGAATGGTACCGTACCATTCGGAGGCTTGGTCATCCGAGACAACTGTAGGCCGTACTAGTTAGGAACCCGGCCGGTATCATAGTAGGGAGAGAGACAGTAAAATAGGGTGGTCGAGATACTCAGGGTATCGCAGGAAGCTGCGATACAGGTATCTGGCCGAGGGGAGGAACCTCTCTCTCCCACGACTCAGGAAACGATAATGACAATGCAATTCGAGAGATATACAATAAAGGGTAGTTTTGTCCGTAGACGAAGTAACGGCCTCCGCAAACGAAGTAACGGACAAAGCAGGGTTTATTGGAGACATACCGAGGCATGTCTGTATCGGGAACTGGGATAGAGCAAGTTTGGTTTTGGGGATGGAAGGGCCTGCACGCAGTCCTTTCGAGAAAGGCATCGCGTGTAGGTCAGCATCCCCACGTCGGGCACGAGCAAGCACGAGGTCCTGTGACGAGCACGGGCAGACGTGAGGTAGTCGCTGGTTTGGCCATCCAAGCCAGGTATTTGTGCCTTCTTTTCTGCCGCCCCACCCTTCCATTTTGTTTTTTCTTTCGAAGGGGGGGGGGGGGAGGCAAGAGTAGCTGGGGTTATGGATGTTTTTTTTACTTTCCGTTATGGTTTACTTGAGTTAGATTGGAGGAGTCGAATGGTACCGTACCATTCGGAGGCTTGGTCATCCGAGACAACTGTAGGCCGTACTAGTTAGGAACCCGGCCGGTATCATAGTAGGGAGAGAGACAGTAAAATAGGGTGGTCGAGATACTCAGGGTATCGCAGGAAGCTGCGATACAGGTATCTGGCCGAGGGGAGGAACCTCTCTCTCCCACGACTCAGGAAACGATAATGACAATGCAATTCGAGAGATATACAATAAAAGGATACATTTCCCTTCACAGCTGTCAGATTTTGTCCCCCTCAGAAACGGGTTTTATAGTTTCCGCGCACAGACTGACTAAAATCATCCTGTTGGCCCTGATAGCTACACTGTAGTTGCAAGGGGAGTCGCCGACCTATATCCTTAATGAAGACACACAACTCGTAATGCGCGCGATCGGAGTATCACACACAGCTTGCAACGATGAGTTTCGACGAATCTTCGATCTCACAGCTGGAGTGTATTTTCATTTCTTATAATATTCTACGCGATCATGAGCTGTGCTACACTGCTGTACATTGACAATAAAAAAAAAATATCAACATTTCTCCATAACTTACGATATATGCGGGGCCCATATTTGGCCCTACCGTAAGTAGAAGATATGCGAAGAGTGCGGAAAAAATGAGGAGATATTGGGCAGTTAAATGAATTGTTTTTTGTACGGAGTCCTTTGCCAGATAAAAACCGCGAGCGGTTTGATTGTCGACGAATGGGTGGGTGGCAGTGCACCGGAGCTGCTTGAGGTTTTTCACCTGAGGACACAAAACTGTTTTGATCCATGCGCGCTACAAAAATTGTTGCATATCTCGAAATGCTTCAGGGACGGCGCAATTGTAAGTCAAGGAAGAATACTCATTTAGCTCAAAACGATTGTTCTTTAGTTATAAACCCTAAACCAATAATTAAACCTGACCACCAACACGTTTGATCTCGAAAGAAGAACCGACCAACCATAGATCGGCGGGTACTACAGTTGTATCAAGTGCCGCACTTGACACAAACAGTGAGACTACACGATATTAAGCGAGCTCGGCACAAATTAAGGATTTGATCCTTGCCCAAAGTGCAGAATGTGCATCGATTAGGGCGCTGCATTTCGCCCACGACGATTACCAGCGTTTCTTCACTCCAATCAGGAAATTTTTACAACTGTAGTTACATATACAAGTTTCCACCCAGAGTAACCTTCCTTCCTCGGCGCATCGATGGGGCAACGACGGCGCGTCTTCTTTGTGACTGCGTCCTTTTGGGGTTAAGGGATGGCGTCCGGCACGGTGTATCCCTCTCTACCAGCGTAATTTTAGAAAGAACACTCGGTCTTTAACTTGAACGGTTGGAATATTGCAGCACGGCTTTGTGACTGATGGACACCACTCTTCTTGCTCTCAGGTCGCACGGTGAGGGCATTGCTGTTTGCTACAGTAGCGTGATCACCGCATATGGAAGGCTGCTGCCCGACGATTCCACAAGCCGATTTCTGTGGGCAACCAATGATCTTGCACCTTGGTCTGAAATCGATCAACGGACTGTCCAAGACACCGTCCTTCTTATGCTCCGTGCAGACGGTTGTTACACCTCTAGCCAGTGAACCGCAAGACGGTGTTTCTGTACAGGAGATATGTGAGCAACGCTTGTTGCGGACGTCAATCATGCCGTCATCAGCATGTCGCTTGCAGTATGCACCCCTATTTTTTCCTTGAACATTGAACGAAGGGGTCCTCGTGCAACTATTATTCCTGCAAGGAGGGGAAGCAACGATGGCCGTACCGTCACGTGCATGCTGCCTGCCGTACGCACGTCCCATGTGGCCTTCGATATTAAAGGAAGGGATTGTCGTGCAATCATCATGTCGGCAAGGCCTAGAAACAATACCGACCATGCCGTCCTCGGCATGTTGCTTGCAGTAAGCACCGGTCTTGCTGCCTTCGACATTGAATGAAGGAAACGTCGCGCAGCCGGTATGTGAACATCGCCGGCTCAAAACGTCGACCATGCCGTCACCTGCATGTTGCTTGCAGTACGCACCTCTCTTACTCCCTTTAACGTTAAAATAAGGTCTTTTCGCACATCCATCATGTCGGCAACGTCCAGAAACAAGGCTAACCATACCGACCTCTGCATGTTGCTTGCAGTAAGCACGGGTCTTGCTGCCTTCAACGTTGAAGGAAGGAAATGTCATGCAGCCGACATGTGAACACCGCCTGCTTATAATGTCGACCATACCGTCCTTTGCATGTTCCCTGCAGTACAAACCTCCCTTTCTTCCAACATCATTGAAGCAAGGTTGCTTCTTGCAGCCATCATGCAAACAACTTTTTCTCATAATGTCGATCATGCCGTCCTCAGCATGTTGCCTGCAGTACGCACCATTTTTGCTGCCTGCAGCATTGAAGGTAGCTGCTTTCGCGCAGCCATCATGTAAGCAATGTCTGTTATTAACGTTCACCATGCCTTCCTCGGCATGTTCCCTGCAGTACAAACCTCTAGTGGCTCCTTCAAAATTGAAGTTAGGAGCCTTTGTGCAGGGGTAGCGTGAGCAAGGCTTGCGTAACACATTCACCATGCCGTCCTCTGCGTGTTGCCTGCAATACACACCGCCCTTGCTGCCCTTATGATTGAAGGAAGATTGTGTCGTGCATCCATCATGTGAGCAACGTTTGGTGAACACGTTGATCATCCTGTCATCCGCATGCTTCTTGCAGTAGATTGCCATCTTGCTGCCATAAACACCGTACACCGCCCGAGTTGTGCAACGGGGGTGTGAACAACGTCCCATACCCAATCCAGAATAAGAAACCTGTGGTACCCGGCACCGAGAACATCGTGGTAAGTGACGTATCAACACGACAACTGCGGCGTAAACTAGTGGGTTAGACACACGGCTATGTGAGTAATTACCCCATTTTCCCAAAACATATTATCAATTTCCCCTCGCAATGCCTCGAATACATGAAATAGCTATGATACGAACAGTGACTACGTCAACAGAAAACTCGCCAGATAGGCGATAATGAAAAATGCTACACGAGAAACTAAGACGTGGAAAAAGGAAGTCGTTGAATACTAAATCCTACACACAACAAAACAACAATAATCTTGATAGAGACCTTGGGCAGTTTGTTCAGATTGCCCATATAGCGGCATCGTGTGAGTGGTAAACACAGCAATATTAAGGTAGTGTATAAGCCGAGCGTATATAAAGGGCATAAGGCGTTGAAGAGAGCAATTGGGCGCTTCACGTAACACAGCCGGCGGCGTATCCCAGATGTCACGGAGTAGGTAGCGCAAAAACAACTCAACACAATATTTTGGCTTTGGTGCTGTACGGAAAGAGTATTCACAAACATTTGAAGTCGTCAGTGCTGGCAGCTTCAACTCCTGCCTTGTGAGAAGGCAACCCAAACACTTTTGCATTACCTCAACTGACCGTTACTCCGAATTGCTGCATTTTATCACATTGGAGCGAAAATAACAGGTCTTTTCGATGGTCAGGTCAAACCTCGCGGATCGGGTCGGAAGAGGGCCGGTCAGCTTATCCGAGCCGAACAGCAAGAATTTCGAGACGTCTTGACCGGAACAGACCCGACCCGACCTGCGAGCATTTCGAGGCGTCTTGACACGATGCGACTCAATCCGCGAGATTTGAAAACCTTATGACCTACCAAACTCGACTCGTGAGATTTTGAAAACCTCCTGAGCCGATCCGACCCAACCCGCGAGATTTCGAAAGCCAGTTAGATGCGGCCCGAGCGGACTCGAAACTCCTCGATTGAACCGAGAGGTGCGACTTTCATAAATGTCGGGTCGACTGGACCTGTGATATATCTCTGGGGTCATAGTCGAAAAATCAAGGGTCATCCATGTCTGGATATGTACCTTGATCAGTTGGTTGATCCTTGTCCCTCGTACGTTTCCCACGTTGTCGTGCTTTCTGTAATTTTTTACCGGCCTTATTTTTAGCACTTACATATGGTGTGCGCGGGAAAAATGAGAAAGAGACCGCCTTCATGGGAAATTGCCCATGGCCGACACGATAGACTTTGGCTGAACCCGATCGACCCGACGAAAGACCCGTCGAGCGACTTGGGTATCTATACAGTCGTCGGCCCCGGCAAGGACCGTAGCCGGGCCGTTTCCGGCAGCAAGCCCACAATTGGATGGGGTGATCTGCGACCAGGGGCTGCTATCGGCGAGGATGCGTTGTCTGCTGCAGGTGCTTGCTGTTGGTGCTTCTGCTGCAGCTGATGCTGCTGCTGCTGATGCTGCTGCTGCTGTTGCTGCTGCGGCTTTTGCTGCTAATGCTGCTGCCGCTGTGCTGCTGCTGCTGCCGCTGCTGTTTTCGCTGCAGCTCCTTCTGCTTCGACGACGGTTGCTGTAGCTTATTTTTTACGTTTGGTCACATTTCGTATTGATACGATAATTCTCGAGCTAGCTACTACTGTATAAATCTTTTTTCTACCTACGGAGTCTGCAGCCCCGGCAAGCAGCCTAGAAGAGCCGCCCCCGGCACAAAGCCCCCAACCTGGACGGAGGATATGTCAACATGGGCTGCGACTCGCGAGGATCCGAGGTTAGCTGCTGGTACTTGCTGCTGCCGCTGCTGGTTCGATTGCTGTTGCTTTCATTCGTTTGATCAAGTTTCGTCCTCGTATGACATTGCTGTCACGGCTTCAGCCGGCACGGGATTCGCGTCACACTGTTTGTCTTAGTACGAGTATCTACCGAGATTGTCTGGTGATTGTTATACACGCTGCGATGACATACGATCAGAGCATCGGCACGAGAGAACCAGGAAGCGGTAAGTTTGTATTATTTACGGATCGGCGGGTCCGATCCGAAGGACGCCTGCACGGCAATGACCCTCAGCTGTATTGGAAAAAAGGCGTATCCGCCGGCCAGATATGGGGGTTTGATCCGCGTGTCAGCCGGAAACATCTCGCGGGTGATGACGGCTAGACCCGCGAGTGACCTGTATCTCGTGAGTCATGACCAGACACGACCCGCGAGATTTTGAAGACCTCTTCATCCGACCCGACCCGCGAGATTTGGAAACCCCTTGAACCGAGCCGACCCGACAGGTGAGAATTAAAAACGTTATGGTCCGGTCAGTGAGAGTTTTAAACACCCTCTTAACAGGACACGCGGGTCGGGACACGACGCGTGAAAAGCCCGGAGAGTTACCATTACCTCAACTTTTACAAACGAGCATTCTGCATAACACCGTGAACCCAGTCAGTACCATGCCTAGACTGCACCATGACGGTCGTTGTACGTAAAAGGGAAGCGGTGAAATGTTATATAACGGTAAGCAACAGTCCCAGAATAAACAACAGATCGTGCATTTTATGCGACAAGTACCCACTTTCCAAAGGATACCGCTATGTCGACGAGGAAAACGGAAATGTCCCTACAATAATGCCCTTGGCTACGGTTGAATGATCAAACGGACATATATATATACATATGGTAGTGTCGCAGCACAAGTCGTTTAATCGTACGCTCATGTACCGGCAACGAGTTTCAGGTATGGGCGTGGTGCTGTTACGGCACTTGAAGGGGGGTTTCTGCTCGATGGCGAGTTCACAATGCAAATGTTACATGACCATGGGTCACCAACTCGACCGTGATGGCAACTGACGTATCATAAGCCACGAGAGTTAAACCACAATCTTACCTCATTTTGGTCCATTTCGGATAAATGCGTGATGACCGGAACCAAACCGCAACACAAAAACGCTTTTCACGGCACAGCGTGGTGATGAAAAAAAAACGATGAAGAATGTGAAACTATTTTACAGGCGGCTTTATTGCATCACCTGCAACTTCAAAGGCATATCAGTCACGCGCCACGTAAAAATACCCTCAGAAAACGCACCACAGCTTGTACGCCCAGCATGGAAGGGCGCGGGAACTCGGCAACAACGCCGGCGGTCGCGACAAAAGGCTCAATAAAACCAAGCACGAGAGATAGGCCAAGCCATCTCGCGCGGAACAAATAACGGCGGTAGAAGGGAACATTACCGAAATGGTAGTAGCGAAGCCAGGAGGTCGACGACAATAGAAAAAAAGGGGGCAATGTTGTGATCATCAAACAGAAGACGCTGAGAGTGAAACCCGGCATCGACGTCATGACGTAGCCAATGGTTGTCGAATATGTGTAAACTCGACCTGTAACGCTGTATAATAGTATCCACTTACGTAGAGTTGAATCTGCGCGCAAACATCGGCACGGCTAAAATGTTGGCCGAGTAGACGGTCACAAACATACAAACGAGGGAGATATACCAATGGTCGATGCCGTGGCAGCGGTAACTCATCTGACGACGGATGGCATACCTGTCTTCTGCGCTTATCCCACTGGCGACGTGATGATGAGCAGAAATTATATTGGGCAGGAAAATGGCGAAGCGTGAACTAGATACATTGCGCGCTGCAGCCGTAACTAGTACATCACAGGAAGGGAGTATATTGAGAGTTTTAAGGTAGTCATTTACAGCCGAAAGCTTGGACGACAAGATTGTGTTTACGTGCCGATACATGAAGAAGCCGAGTTAGCGGAGAAGGATGCGTTCGATGTTGGATACAAATAACGAGAACAAGAGAATATGGAGACCGCTCGCGGGACCCCGGTAATTTTAGAAAGTGGAAGCGACAAGGTCGTGAATGACACCGTTATTTTCAACGAGGTGGAATCGTATAATACGGTACCCCATGAACACCATCGTTTCCAAAACGTGATCGGCAAGATCGACTTCGGTACGCGTCGTAAGGGGTCGTGCGTACAAACTACCAAACCGTGATAGAGGGGCTCTCGCACTTGGTACACAATGACGCTGGGATAATTGTGCTGATCAACGCGGTGAGAGCACTCCTCGACACGGCGAAGATCTACGTGAAGGTGAACCCTCCACTTTGTAACAAACAATGAATGCTTAGCTTGTTTTCCAATGCTAAGTCAGCCGGCGTAACCCTACTAATGTAAAGGAAAAGTCCACGGAAAAAACACTACAGCATAATATACCCAACGGAGGTAAAGGCAGAGTGTTGAAAACGAAGCTTGGGGGAATGAAGGATTGGTGTTGCTACCGGAACGACTTTGAACGTGAGTTCAAAGGCTCATATTATTGACCACGGTCTGAAAGGAGCGTGCAATCGGCTATCGGCCACCTAAGCAGACATCACGATAGAGCGCATAAGGGTAGAGCCCATTACATACAAGTATATAGATATGATCCTTCATTTTTCGGGGATTCGGCCAAAAGATATTTTTCGTCTCAGCCTCAGTATGAGACTCTCGGAACTGAAACTCCAGGTCAAATAGCTTCGTTCGAGCGCCGTTATCGCGGGGAGGCTCAAACGCCCCTGGCTCTGCCGTATCCGTTCCGCACCTGGCCGGGATCGGGTACGTGGGTTGGGCGAGACAAGCGAGGAGTGCCGAAGGTTTTGTATTTTGGGCGATATACGCTTGAGTCGTCATTGGAACGACAAAAACATATCAGGTATGGGAAAACATTTATTTCCAAGTTGGCGGCATTTCTAAATTGGCTCTATATTTCGTCCCCACCACACGTTTTCATGGTCACACGTCGAAGCGTTTGGCCAATTGTGCAAATCGTACGACTGACTGCCGTGTCGATGCCTTTCGATATCCGACTTAAAGGTGTAGTACCTTTGTTCGAGCGTTCGTTGTTTTCGAGGAGGACCGTTCTCTACCCAACAACATCATTACACCCAGTGCCTGTGATTATTCTTCATCGTGGAGAGATACAGGTTATGATTCGGTGGTCACAGACTGTGCGACAGATTAAAACAAGCAATCTCAATTATTCCAGATATGAAGTAAGTGAAATGCTAGCAGCGTACCAGTTGCGAAAAAAATCATGAAAAAGGCCAGATACCATAGAGCAAACTGAAAACAAATACAACGAACGGAGTCGCGCTTAAAAATCGCAGTACGCTAAAAAATGTTTTGTCAGCCTTTTTCATCGCCGCTCCAAAGAGTCGTTATGTATATATTGGTCCAAGATTCACATTCCATTTTCAGGACCGCATAACAAATATCCCACACTAATTCCATGTTTATTTGTCCCCACAAACATAGCGTGGATGCAATTTTCAAGTTAGTCGTGATTATCAAGGTATTAATAGTAGAGTTTAAAACGTTTTGTTGTTTGGTTGCAAGAATTGCGCTGGCTACTGACTGTTGTTGTTGATGGTCAATACATCATGTGCGCCAGCGACTAACTGATGGAAAGAAATAAAATATAGGGGTCTTCTTGAAAATACCATCTCGTTCGGCAGGAATTGACCGATGATAAAGAGTAATAGGGATATTCTTGACAATATCTCCTGTGCGCCACAGCAATCGACGATATAGCACTTTCGTGAAAAATAGGAATGTTCAGCACGAATATCTTGTGGGAGCTGTCACTACGCATACGCGCGTCAGACGCAAGTCAATCGGAAAAAAAAAAACATCAAGAGGACAGAAGGAATAATGAGGGTATTTTTTTTCCGTTTCAAGATTACCCAGCGTCAAGCCGAAGCAGGCGTTCATTACTCTTTTCAGTTGTGGGCATTATATATGGCTGTGAGTATGCCAGGACACGACGATTTGATCGCTCTTCATTATCCGGAACAGGCTTCATAGAGACGCTCTGGGCACCAAGTACATCGATTCATCCCGAGGTCGATCGTTTGGTGCGAATTGCGGGCGGATGACAACGTTTTGTCCTACACGAGTACTACGCAAAAAACCCGCGAAGATATCAGCGAGCGTAGGCTTCTGAACCGATAAGAGAATGAAATAGGAATTTTCAGCGTTTTTTTCGGTGCCGCATGAGCGACAAATATGTGATTATTCGGGCACAGCAATTATTCCATGATTATTCGTTCATTATGCCAGTGACTCAAATACCCACTGTTTTAGCCAAAGTTCAGACTTTTTTCTACTGTTGGTTATTATGCTCGAGTCTTGCGAGGCTTAGGTGCACATATATTTCTATCGTTTTTCTTTGAACACCCAATTTTTGTTAGAAGTAAAGTGTTATTATATCCGGGGGGGGCTGAATTATGCACACACATGGCTCTAACTCGTCCATTTAGATTGCGTTTGGTGCTGTTGCTGCTGTACAAGTGTTTCTCATCCTCATTTGAACGTGCTCGCTCGGGACGCCAACCCGATATAGGGTCAAAATCGCCATTTTGTGCGACCTATCATGCAAATAACTCATTAAAATGCGCTTGCATTGCAAATGTTCGCCGTATGCGAGACGTATGCGAGTGAACCCGACTCGGTCGAAACAAATGTGAGTTTAATGGGTCAAAGCCTACCAGCCAATCACGAGAAAAAGCCAATGGAGTCGGGGTTGACAAGCCGTGCGGGGAGATACATCGACCCGGGAGATCATCGTTATAGTTCCCTCGTTGCTGGGCTGTCTGTAGCTGTAGAGATTCTAAGGATTTCTGGACAAGAGATGGGGCCCTATTTTCCCCGTGCGGGACGGAACTGCCCCCCATCAGTCGGTGGGCCTCTATCATCCATCCTCATACAAGGGTGTGTGACCGCTGTGGAGCTCGAACCAGTCAGTGATTCTAGCAAATGAAACTGGGGTTTGTACACCGTCGGGGGCGGTGTCGACCTGAGAGAACTCGGTTTTCTTCCCCCGTTTATCTAGTTTTTAGACATATGGAATGACCCCTGGACCGGGGATGGGACACTATCGTCTCCTCCTGGCGCTGTCTCTATAATATACGAAATCCGGCCAATCAGATATCAGCCGGTCGGTGGCATTGGGGATTTCCTCATTGTGCGTAGAGGTATCAATCCTGGTGACATACCCGTGTTCGTTGCCGCGTTGTCGGAGTTGTATATTGTAAAAATCAAAATACACTCCAGCTGTGAGATCGAATATTTTGTCGAAAATTATTTTTGCAAGCTGTGTGTGATACTCCGATCGGGCGTATTGCGGGTTGTGTATCCTCATTAAGCAGGACGGCCGGCGACTCCCCTTGCAACTACAGTGTAGCTATCAGGGTCAACACGGTGATGTTAGGCAGTCTGTGCGCGGAAACTATATAAGCCGTTTCTGAGGGGGACAAAATCTGACAGCTGTGGAAGGAAATGCATCAATTTATGAAGTGAATCCTGTAAGTCGAATAACCGGTGAGGGAAGAGCGAAGTTTTCAAGGACGTGCGGGCCTGACTTGGTCAAAAGGGGCGCGTGAGGGGGGGAGGGGGGGAGAGGGGACGGGTGGGGCAGCTCAATTTGTGCGTGGAAACATTAAATCCCTCCTGTGGGGGTAGGGGGGGGGGGGGTGGCGGGGGGGGGGGGGGGGGGGGGCTTTAGGTCGCATAGATGTAGGGGTTTGCTATACGCGTGGTGCTAGGTCTAGACGATGGTGCGGGTGGTGGGGAAGTAGTGGGTGTTCGGCGCGGGGGGGGTGGGGAAGAAATGGCAGCAGCGGCACGGACGGCTGTAAAAAGATAATAAGGAGATATCCAGGGCGTGGAAGTGTTTTTTTTCTGGTGGATTTCGATATTAGGTGGGGGGTTTAAGCAAGAGAGAGCGAGAAAAAAAACAAAAAGGGGGGGGGGGGGGAGGAGGGGGGAGGGCGGGAAGGGTTTTCAAGAGGTTTGGGTCACATACAATACCAAAATGCACTCCCGCTCTGCGATCAAGGATTTGGTAGACACTGATTTTCGCAACATTGTATGTGATCCTCCGATCGCCCGTATTAATCATACATGTGAATAGATGATGATTGTGGGAATGGACCCTATCGTCCCTAAATGACGGTTGCTTTATGTACGATCTACGGCCAATGAGCAACAAGCAATCAGACAAAAAGACCGTACCAAAATTTTTAAGCATATATTTTTGTCTCAAACTCGATCGAGCCAGAAATTGTTAACTACCAAATTCTTCGTTCAGTGCTATCGCGTACTACCAATATTCCTTCGACCAGACAAGAGTGCTCTTCAGCGATAAATTGCAGCAATACTATAATAGCATTCGAGGAATTGAATGACGAACTCAGCGACATCGTGTTTCACGCACAGAAAACCGTCAGCAAGCCTCTTCACGACCAATATACACAGATAGACACAGTCGATCTGCCATCCTCGGATCTATATATTTTAAAGATAAAAATACCGTCCAGCTTCTGTGAGATCGAACCGTGTCGAAACCCATCTTTAAAAGCTATGCGTGATACTCCGATCGTGCGTAATATGTTGAGGTACCATGCATGTAGGAGCAGAAGCTGGCTCAGTGCGCGCCTGCCAGTTGCTACGTAGAAAACATGCAGCAAAAAGTTGGCCATCCCTCTGCTGGCCCCGGATGCTTGGTTGAGTAGAAACGTCAATAAAACAAGCTCGAAACGTCTCTTCGTGGCCAGACTAGATGTTTGCGTGGGCTCTGATTTATTCGATCGAAATATATATATATATATATATATATAGATATCATTGAGCTCGGAATCGGATTCACGCAAAAAACGGAGAAAAGAAGGAAACGACAGAAGTAGTGCGAACTCCACTGTTAGTCCATATCAATATCATGGCACTACTCTGTGTTCTACACGCGTAGCCTCTGTGTTCCGTGGTAACGGTGTTTACTGTATCGAATACTGAATTAAACAAGTCGAAGTGCTGCCCTGCTCTGCCACTACATTTGTGCTGTCCTTGTTGAGAAAGATATAAATAGGCCAACACAGGCACTAGTGTACTGACACACAAGAAAATCATACTAACGCGACATCGAAAACTTGCGCCAATGATAGATCCTGCCCGACCGACAAACCTACTGAATGGGAACCCTCGGCGATAGTGAACGAAAACTTATGTAAACAAAATGCGCTGTACAGGGAAGACAAATGGATCGACAGAGAACACTTCGTAGGAAAAAGTTTAGTAGGCTATAGGTTCTGCTTAGTTGGAACAGAAGCACGACTATGGGCACCGCTTGAAACGAAACGCCATATAGCTGAAAGAGCTGCAGCCGTTGTGCACTTGTCAACAGCAAGAGCGCCCCCCGTAGATTGGTAGACGTTGTTGGAGCTGAGACTGTTGTGTAAAGTTGGGTCCAGTTAAGAACCAGCGCAGTGTGGGGCACTGCAGCTGTTCACGGAGGCGCGCCCGTGCATACTATTCATCCTGAGACAACTCACAATCGCCAATCAACCTTCCAAAAGACAGCAAGGTAAACAGTTGAGGCATCATTCACTGTAGATATCCGTTGATCCTTTTCCACGGGTCCAACCAACAACATTACTACGCAGGAGTGCCACGAATTCAGTTTTTCCACGTCAAAAATTTATGGTTGAAGTAAACTGCAACGGAGTTTGGAAAATACTTATTTCCTCAGGAAACACCAAGGGGGGTAAGCGTTTTTGGTAACCTTAGTATTCTGTTCTGTGAGAAAACGCTTTGCCTTCTCAAAACAAAAAATCAAATAATCATACCCATAGTGTACAGTACAGTTCATATAGGGGGGACTGGGGGACCGTAAATATTAGAGTTGATACTCGTTAAGGCAACTATTTATTAATTTTATATGCTAATATACATAGATAACCGACCGGAAAGGTAGTTGGTGTAAGAATGCCAGTTGATATGAAGTAACTGTTAAGACGACCTGTTAGGTATTGCTTCGAGAACGACTCCAAAAAGATATTAGCGTTGGGAAATGTACGCGACAGCGGTAACATACGAAACCGTCGATACAGCCAGTTTCGACAGTTGTAACGTGATCGACCAAACCTCTCTGTTCATATGACCAAACCTCTCTGTTCATATACACCTTAGGATTTCACGCACCAGCTACTGCATGTCCTATTGCTGCATCGCCGAGTAAAGTGAGGAAGCAGTGTAGACATAAAATATTTAGGCTTGCTGGGGTGGGAGCACGCCAGCATGAGGCGGACGCCACTCATTGCGATGAATATTTGGAGCAAAGAGCACCGCGCCATGAGGCACAGGAGATGTGTTGAGTTATGTCTTCGTACTTGCGACAGGTCAACGGGGATATAAAAAAAATACGCGGATGGACAATAGTGCAACGATCAGGCCTCACCATTATTTGTTCGTCTTACGCTTGGTTTTGTGAGAGAAGAAGATGCTGAAATATTTACCACTGCGTATAGTTGTAAATATAATGAGGCCGATTGAGTGAGGTGAGCGAAGAACCCATCTGATGCCGCAGCAGGAGGAATAGGTGGCAGCCACTGTTTTCAACTTCCGTCAATAGAACTTGAACAAAATCTGTGCTCAAGGTTAAGGGTGCAGTTGCGCACTCGGGGATTCCCATTTGAGAAAACCCGTGCGCCACAAATGCTCTAATCGATACAACATTGAACTACACCCGCATAAAACAGTTTTGCGCGTGGACTAGACGCTTATCGAATCAGACCCGGAATAAAAACGGCACGTAAGGCATTTGGTAGATCACTAGTTTAGGAGGTCTACCGTTGTGGCAAAAACCGAGTTACCATTCCTGTTTCGCGCATTACGCGATAAACCGCAATTGGCTGCGTACCAGCAGTTCCTTCATAAACCCTAGTACCACGGGCTGTGGACAAACACAAAGATACCCGTTAAAGAAGCTATGATCGTGCAAGGCCGACATATTGGAATGAGGTAACAGTATCTGTTCGAAATACGAGAAAAAAGCTGCTCTATGGAGTTTCAGTGCGGCGTTAAGTTGCAAACAAAACCACACATTGTTTGCTTTCAAAAATCCGCTATGAACGTATTTCGCTCGGCGCACATTTTCTTGAGGTTCTGGTCGGAAGGGTTTACGCGCAAAAACTTCTTCTACAGTCGTGACAAAGTGTCATATGGGCAACAACTTAGGCAGGGGCGACGCCCGAATCGCAAAATCACAGAACGGTTTTGACGACAACTTATCATATGGTAAGTGGTCGCAAGAAAATGGGCAATTTATGGGTTTTGCTGAACAAAGTTCACTTCGATTCACTTTCATCAAATACACACTTGTGAAGTATCCGCCACCACATGGTCGTGTGTTTCGATGGTGACCAACAAGTCGATGGCGGTGGGTACGCGGACAGCCCTTATCGTGACTGGGTGAACGGACACAGTTTCGACTTTAATGATGCAACACGTTGACTTCACTTACAGGGGTAACATTTCGATTATGTATGATTACGGTGGATTTGTGTCGTTTCCATGACTTAGGATGGCATAGGCGGCATGGACACCACAAACGTTGGGACGGGATACCGCGCGCATCGTGGGCCTTGCTACCGGCAAAACCCTCACCTAGCAAAGTATTTTCCGATATCCCTCTATAGGTAGAAGGTCCCACAATGCTGGCATTACGATGCCAACCGGCGGCACGAGCACCAATCGATTGTACATGAGGAAACGGCAGTCAAGTTTGCACGGATGAAAAAGAGTGGTCAAACAACGGCGTACATCCGAATACATTTTCACAACAAAATGAAGAAACGCGCTTTCCGTGCTGTTGTCCCCGCTTGTTGTCGTTACCCGCTGTAAGACGTCTCTTTTTCAAGCTGATACAATTAAAAAAACGATGCCATAATTGGGGCAAAACGTCGTGCTTGGACGCTGTTTCCATGCATATTCCAATCATTTTTGGGTGCAGTCAATTCCAAGAGCAACCATATGAGGTATTACTCAGCGGCAGGGGCAGCATGGTGAGTACTCTCTTCACACATGTATATCAGGGAGACCGAGTACTCGTGAGCTAGCCCATCGTGCCATCATACGCTGCAGTAAGCATGATATGAAGCGTGTTCAATTTTAGTTACCTCTCGGGTTTGGGCAACAGAAATAACATCGAATACATGCAGATATGAACGAGGAAATGCTGCACAGCCGGGCCATACCATCCCGAAACCTGTATACCGGATACTGCGACAATTTGTTCTGACACCGCACGTAACACACCGTTTCAAACTACAGGAAATATATACATGAGAACATCCGCTGAAGTTTACGTACACGGTAAGCAGAACGAGTCGCGATTAAGAACATTGAAATGCTTGCGTGCTAAAGGCAATTATTTTCAACTGCAGACAACGTAAATTTAAAACGCAACAGCTAGAAACGTTGTATACACACTTGTTGCCTCTAATATTCCCGGTTTGCAACAGGTCGCGTCAAAAACAGCAAATCCAGCGTGATGGCTTCCGATGTTTTCAACATTCTGCGAACTGGAAGGCTTGGCATCAAAACCATGATACGTACAGTATCGACTCGCATCAGCAACTTCGAAGTAGGAGAAGCCACAGGTACTGTGCCAGGAGTATTATACAGAGCGTCGTTACTAGTCCAACTTCACCCTTAGCCCTGCGCGCCCTAGATCTCGCTCACGCTTCTTATTGAAGGTGGGCAGGACCAGCTGTATTTCAATCATGTACTTGTGGGTGTACTGACACGTTCACCCTAGTTTGTCTCGCATGTGTCAATTTATCTACAATGTAATAAGGAATCTGAGATAGCAGAGACATCTTTGGGTTCCTTTCGCAAGATTTGAGCTGCAAACAATGCTGTTTAGCGATGGTGTTTGAAAGGACATCCCCTCTTATGGCGCCGGTCAAGGAGCGCCGACTGCCTGATGAAGCGCTTTTATTTATCCCCTGACAAACTGGAAATTAGCAGTAATGGCAGAACACGAAGGAGTGGTGCTATCAACATTTTGCCGGTTTAAAGTCGGCATATCTGGCTGGGGCTTGACAGCATTTTGCTTAGTGTACTAACTTAATACTGTTTTTAGCGATGAAGGCAACTATTAACAACCAATTTTTTAATGGGCGGGCAACTACGGTAAGGCGGATGGGAAAATGTAAACAACGCCGAGGTAGACAAAGGGTGGGGATCGCATTGTGTCTACTTTCGCGTCTAGGCGCCAGCCGTAAGCTCCGTTAGGCATGTGCGGTATTATCCACCACCACTTACTTTAGGGCTAGTATAACAACCATGCCATTAAATCGCCTTTACTGACAGGCCCATTTCCTTTGGCGAAGTGTTGCATTTATTTTTGAGCAAAATACAAAGTTTGTGAAATTTTACCTTTAGCCGTCCGAAAGGACTCTTGTTTCAGACAACCAACATTCTATCGCGAAACACATTTTTTTTTTCTTCTCTTTTTCAAACTTCTACTTTTCAGCTTCTGGGCAAGCCGTGGTCACAGGTGTCATCCCTTCTCCCCCCCGGTTCTTCCCTTCAATTTCTATCGCGCATAGGTTTCAGCAATCCCACTGCTCGTCGATTTTTATCGAGTATTGCTCACTCACGCTCTCGCGCTTTCCGCAAGTCAACTTGTGCACAAGAAAAAGTCCCCACTAATTTATACGAGTATGCACTCGGGGGGGTTCGAACTCACGAAACTGACCTATACCAGGCTCGAGGATAACCTGATACGCCACCGGGGCGACCGGCTTTGTATATATTTGGCAATTTTTGTCATCATAACGACCTCAGATTGTATCCCGACCTCCCATTGAAGCAGCAAAAGCAGGGAGCCAACGCCACATCGACGCTCGCTATGGAGTAAATGCCGGGTTACAAATGACTGCAGGCACGGCCTATGTACTTTTGGGACAAAAATGACTCCAAGGACGGCCGTACTTGGGGGGATGGCCGTCTGTCCACCGGGTGAAATTCGCCAGGAAAAAGCTCAGGCGGCTGCTTTTGGTGTTGATGCTTCAGCAACCGCTCAAAAACCCGCCCATGTGGCATCCACACCGGGCTCCAACGCAGTGTCGCCAGCCCTATCATAGCTGATGCGAATTACCCAGTGTATCATCTGTACCTCCCGCCATTACATAAGTAGAGTAAGTCCAGCGACCGGCGTCATGCGGCGATCCGGTTTGTACATCCTCTCGTTGGCGTTGTTGGCCTAGAACGGGAAATATAATGGCAAATCTCAGTCTCCGAAAAAATTGCCAACGAAGTGGAACGGAAATATAAAAAAAGAAAAAACCGCAATTTTATTGCTATTAGACCAGCTATTGTGGGAAATATTTTTACCGGACATTTCCCTCTTAAACAAGGATCTCTGACACCAAATATGAAAACCGTGCAATGTGGGACCAAGAATCATTGTTATTTCTGGGTTCAGAAGTGATCCACCACAGGAATCGACGGATTTGGAAATATCTGAGCCCAGAAGTAACAGCTCTTCCAACATCTCAGAACTGGAATTATTTACCATTTTGAGAGTACCTCGCACCCAGTATCACATGTCACACTGCCTACCCTGTACCTGATATGATACCTGTCTGCTGTACATGGCACAACAAGAAATCATCAACACACCTACGACAGCATACCGCCCTTGTTGTGTGCGAGAGAGAGAGCTTCGTCCTCACACAAATGCGACAGCAGCAGCACCACCACAATCGAAACCACCACAGGGACACTACACAAGCACCACAGCAGCAGCACGGCTGCAGAGACAGCAGCAGAGGCGGTGGTGATCTAACGTCGCCGGCGACGGTATACATACTATATTTCAAAAATGAAGACTAACGGCAAAACAAGACCTCCCATTTAAAAAAAAAAAACACTTTCCAAAAATGAGAAGCCATATTGGACGGCCCTTATTTCTGATGCAACTTCTGGAGCCTCAAACCTTCCAAAAAATCGCCCGAAATAATCGCTCAAAATATTTCCAATATAGCAGGTTTTATGGATGGTTAAAATTTCCAAAAACTTGCCAATTTAGCGAGAAAAGAAATGCCCCTTAGGCCGTTTCTTATAGCATTGGATTCTCATCTTCGATTCCGCCAGAATCCGATTCGGCAAAATTCGGGCGGAGAAGAAAGCCCGACCTTTCTTATAGCGAACGGATTTTGTCGGACGGATTTCAGCAGGACTGTCATTTTTTTTTTTAAACAGCGCGCGCAAAACCCAACACCACACAGCAGCAGCAGCAGCAGCAGCAGCACACAGCAGACCGATACAGCCATACAGACGCAGCGCAGAGGCAGCAGACCACACGCAGCAGACCACACAGACGTTGCAAACATGCCGGACCAAGAGGCACCAGAGTCGCTGTTGCTAAGCTACAACAGCCTGGCGGAAGCAGCTATAGAGCATTTTGCAGAGTGCTGTGTTGGAGGCATGACACAGAAGCAGATACTCATGCAGCTCCTCCAGCTCCTGCCACCAACCCGACTTTGTGTAGTCTTTGCGAGGGTGCACACGCCGCCTCTTGACAGCCCTTGACATCTCATCGTCCTCTGTGTCGGGCTCTAGCTCGTCTTCGTAGTCTTGTAAGATGAGGTCCCAGGTGGCGACACTACGCTGCTGCTGCAGATGGAAGGCAGCTAGCGTGGTGGCAAAGACAGCAGAAACGTCGACACCAGCTTTTTCTCTCGCTGTCGCGGCCATTTGATGGTGCACCACGCGTCCCGAGGGCAAGCCAAGTTCGTAGGCTAGCCCACGGGCGACGCCCAGCAGCCCTAACAGCGCCGGCACTGCAGCACGCATGTGGGGTAGCCCGATGTGTGTGTGTGTGTGCGCGCGCGCGCGGCGCAACCAGAGAGTTTCAAATAATCCGAGACAGAAATCCGGGTTGGGCAGCGTCTTGGATTTTGGTCAGGAATCCGAGTGGCCGCAACTCGAAAAGCTGAAATCGGATTTTTCCGAATTGGATTGTGCCAAAATCCGTGTCTATAAGAAGGCGGAAATGGGCTCAAATCGGATTCTGGCGGAATCGAAGATGAGAATCCAATGCTATAAGAAACGGCCTTAGCATGAAATTCGCGTTCACCTGGGGTTGCGCGTCAGCAGGGAAACCTTGTAGGTATTCAACTTCTCGGCTGCAAAACATCAGCAAGCTGGCCGTATTGTTCTGCACTACCTGGTACTGCACAGCTGTGCAGTTGTACCGGTGCACCAGTACCCCTTATTTTGTTTGCTGTAACCATGCCACCTTTACCTACCACGGTATACTACAGCAGCAGTACCATTCTATACCATGAGTTCCAAAGTACACATTCTTGTGCTCGAGTCACCAGTGTGGGGCTTGAGATCATCGGTACGAATGATACCCTTGCAGCAACATCGGGAGTCGGCGAATAATGAACAGCTGATTATGGCCAGTTCTGAACGCCCCAGCTATTGCAAACTGCTGCACATGGCGATGCAACACACATCGTCCACTGCTGCTGTAGCACTGCAGGTGTCCGTTGACTGCGGGATTGCGTCGTGTTTGCCTCGGTTTACACCTGTCACCGGCATGTATCCGTGGGAGCAGATTAGGGGACTCGATCTCGCTCTGTTCGGCCGCTGTTCGGTGCACGGTGACGCACTTACCTTTATGTGAATCACTTCTGCAACGTAATGACGAAACGATGACCAGCAGGGCAGTTGGTGACGAAAAAATGAGTAGATTCACGACTGAAGGGGCTGCCTCCGAGGCCGTTCGGAAGACCGAAGATGGCTCCTACGCACGCAGAGCGCTTCAGAACTTTATGGAACTCCCTGTAAACTTTTTACTGAGTAGTTTTTTTGCCAGGGCGAGTCTTGAACGCACCGGGGCCAGATCTGCTTTGCATAAGTTCGCATCGTATTGCACCCATTGTTACGAACCCCTATTTTGCTTTTCATTGACCAATCGAAAGGCTCTATTCAACTTTGCATTTGCTTTGCATCTCGCCGTGAGGCGCAGTTTCAATCTGCTCTGCCGCTCCGCACTCGAACACTGCCGGCATTTTGGAAGCTCGAATCCCTCTCTACACACATACTGAAGTACATTCCTTGAATGTCATGAGCTGATGACCACCGTGCACATACCGATGGACCCCCATAAGCCAACATTTCCAGTAAGGGTGGTTCCCTTCGTCGACAACCACCACTGCCCAAACAGAAATACAGATCGGGTCTAATTGGAGCGACACTGGAGCGTTGACCTGACCGGGCGAGGCTGTTTTCCGTGCCGTGCCCGCAGCAGCAAGGCCAGCAACATGCAGCAATGTCGCGAGTTGAAGGGTGATGCTCTCGCTGGTGCTTTCATGTTTTTGACTTTTTGGGCATCGTTGTCTCGTAAGCTTCGTTTGACTAAGGCTCACCATCAACAACAACGCGTGTCAGCGGCAGCAGCGGCAACGTGGTTGCTGCTGTGCAGAGTGATATAATTCGTGTTAGTTACTTTTTAGACCTCTGCTGCTGGTGCTGCTGCTGCTATTACTACTGCCGCTGCCCTTCTGCTACTGCCACTGCTGTGCCCGACACTCTCCAACCCTCGTACCGCATTAATTACCGGACAACATGCACACCGCGCACGTAATCCATAGACTACTGTTTTACTAGGTGTAGAACTAGCATAACACAAGCGGTGATGGGCATGCCAATAGCAACTGTCACATAAAGCAGTAGTAGCCGCAGCAAAACAAGTGGTTTATGCTGTAGTCTACAGCATCAGTAATAGCTCTGTCGGATCCGCTAGCTGTTGAGGATGCTGCTGCTGTTGTCTACGGTGTCCTGCTGTTCGTATCGCCAAGCCACTGTCGCCGTATTGCTATGTACATGTACATGGATTGTTCTAGTACTAAGAACGTTATGTGCGCAGGTGCTGTACTCTGGTAGGTAGGAACCTCAAGTCACACGAGATAGGAGTAAGCAGCATCTGTACAAAACCGTTTCTCTCTTCGCCCTTGCTCCTTGAAAAAAAGGCCCTCGTTGATTGATGGGATGCTCAATGCCGAAGCATCCACCAGGAGCCCAATACGACCTTGACCAGAGAGTGAGAAACGCGGACAAGGGGGAAGTGATTCCGCCCCGTGAAGGTTAGGTTGACTGGTTGTCGAGTAGATGGCGCGGAGGGACGATTCGTAGATATCTCGTTTAGGCTTGAGCAATGTGCACTGCAACGCGTGTGACGTGCGCCACGGTCTACAGTGGACGTGAATCACTTGAACCTGTCTTCATCCTATATGTCACATCATTGCACGTTCTCTCCCCCCCTCAGATGTACGGTATTGGCGTAATGGCGTCCAGATGTTTTCCGCCTGATGACGTGTGATCTGGTGATGCTGTTCTCTACCACTATTTTATGACGTTGTGCAGTGGGCGTGAAGGTCGCCACTCGCACCAATCAAGCGCTTGTTCGTGGAGTGGGGCTCAACGCTGTGGCGGACAACATCGGGGCAAAACCATGCATAGCATTCCTGGGGAGGGCAACGCGATGAGTGTCCGTTGTAAATGTTCATGTACTCTGCCCATGTAATAATTTTCTACGTTCAGTTTCACTTTTGGTTCTTGAATCAATAAAACCGCCACGTAAGTGCCAAACATGCATTGATGAGCACACCGCCGTTGACCCCTTGGTGTTTTCTACTTTTTTGATGGTTGAATCCGTCCGGTAGCCACTGTTTTTGATATGACAAGACAGTGGGTCAATCAGAAGACGCCCGTTGGGCCGGACGAAAACGATACTTCGCGCAGCCGTTCTGTCCTAGCAAGCACAGTAATATGCTAGGTTGTGCTGGCCAGTTTAACCGATGAATCGTGTCAGGGTTGAATACCAATTTACGCCAAAAACATTGTAGAATCACGCTTGACTAAGGCAAAGATTGCGCTTGGAGTGCGAACCATGTGAGCGAGTACAATATAGTCGCGTCTCAGGCACCTTTGTTTCCCTTCTTTTGTGGGTGCACCTCGGATTGCAATCAATTGCTTGCCCCCTATGCCATGACCAGTTGGCGAACATATTATCTTGCTGCTTATCGTCCGTCCCCAGAAAATGTCTTCGTATCATTCTAATTTCTAGCGCTACAGACGACAAGTCTCAGTTAGAGCCCCCGACGAGATTAAGCCAGATGTGGAAGACCTTGACCTATTGGATCTAATATTTGATTTTATCTCATCGATGTGACTTTAGACGTACTTGCGCCGTAGGGGGGGGGAGGGGGAGCATAGCTGTGGGTAGACGACACACAGAAATATCGTCGACGGTTCAGCTCGATTGCTTCGTAGACCATTGGGGCTATACTCTTGTATGGCGCCACACAAAGTTTGACCGCATTGACTATCATTACCTCAACGTCACGACCGCAATAAAACACGACTTGGGCGTGGTTGGCATCTTTGGAGATCAGAAATCACTCAGCTCACCTGGGCGCAGTCAGCATCGTCGAAAGATATTGTTTGCGTGCCATTGCGTATGATGTCTTCATACTTCGCGAAATAGTCAGTACCCGTACTCAGGAGGGGGACGGGCTAAGCAAAGCGGAGAGTTGTATTGTACCAAGTAGCCAGCACTATTTATTGGGTTGCTTTCGCTCTTGATTCAATCACAGTCACTCCCTCTGCACCCAAACCAACCGCGGTGAACTCTAGCTCTGGCGAGCCGTCCCAAATATCGTTGTCGACGCTAACTTCCCCCGTAGTCCCAACGACGCCACAGGGGCACGGGTTTGCTATGGCTTAACGCTCAATGCTAATGGACATTATGCTGGGAACACAGCGTGGTGGTAGTCGACCCCACCTTCCAATGGTGGAGTTGAAGAAGAAACCGCATACCATGGAATTTTCCGGGCTAGTGGCCGCGCGGATTATTAGCAAAACCAGTGTGCGACTGGATACTTTTTTCGCCACATCTGGAGTGTGTAGTGGCAGAGACGACCACGTTGACGAAACAAATGCCACCGATAGACCGCGTCGCTGAACACAGAGAACCATGGACGGTTGACCACCAGCTTCTCTGTAGGGAGCTGCGTTCGTTCATCGGTTTTGGACTCGATGTTTACTCTCTTCCTTCATTCCGTTGCCACTTCGAATTGCGGCGTTATAAAAGAGGTGAGTTGTCAGTGTCAGATAAACCCTTGTGCCGATATCCCCTGTGTCCTCCATGTTGTTTGGCCTGTTCGCGCCATTAGAAAGAGGTCTGCCAGGACACTACCGTCAAACTATTTGCCATGTTAGTATCTCGAAAGGGAGAACCCGGCAGGTGTTGGACTTCATTGCCTTTGCAGCGATCCGGAATTATGCTGTAGCAATTCTAGAACGAGGTGTGCTGGCCAGCCGACTAGAGATGGGAGGTTGCGAGTGCAACTCTTTCATAGAAATTACAGAAATACGTTGAAGCGACCCGGGCAATATAGCAACAACACCAGAAAGAACACGACTCTTCCGAGGGTTCCTGCGTCGCAAACAGCTTATAAGCATGACCAAAACCGCCGGGCTTCGCTTGTGCTGTAAACGGTGTATCGACGTTCGTTACAGCTGCTGCTGTAGACTAGTCTATACTGTGTAGTCAATATTGCTACAAAACGGTTTCTGCAGTCGGGCGACAGTATGAGGTACAGAAGTAGCTGATACTCGATGAAGTGGATTTTTTTTTTTTTCCACAACCAAACAAACAGCGTTCAATAGCAGTGGCATCAGCAGCGTTGATGATTTGATGAATGATGTCACGATCTCGTGGTTCTGAGCCCCGGAGAAATAGCGTCGCCTTGAGCGATTACCCTGGGGGGAGTGCCAGCCCTTCCTTTGTATCGAGGAACAATATATTTGAGACATTAGTAGTGCGCCGATGGTTAGAACACAGACGATCGGATGCGATCTTGCGTGCGTACGGATGACGGTGAACACTATGAAGGGCATCATGTCATTCAGGGATTGTGGCAAGGATGTGTACTGTCGCCGCTTCTTCGCAATGTTTTTTCGCCCCACAGCGATACATTCCCTTCTACTAAAGTTCAAGTGAGAACCCAGATTGTTTAAGGACTTGGTGCACCTGGAGGAGGACTTCCTGGAGGGCGTCTTGGAGGTTGAACGACTGGCATATGTACGGAGATGAGTCAGTGATATGCTGAATGCCCACGATGCACGCGTTGTGTCTTAATCAACGAAATACCTTGCGAAGATGACTGTCATTGTGACCGTTTTCGAATCAGCAGGCCTCACCGTGACGAAAAAGGAGTGCTCCGCACACTCAACAACGTCCCCCCGGCCCCGTCGCTCGTCATCTAAGCGGTCGGCCGGAGGTATATATGCAGACGATCCATTTCCTGTGCCTGGGCGCGGTCATCAACCCAAACGACGACAAAATGCCATAAATTAAGGACGGCTCCGACTCGCGTGGGCATTCTACGATCGTTTCGAGCGTGAGTTGTACGATATGAAAGATACTTCGTTCAAACTAAAGGTGCGCCTGCTAAGGACCGGGGTGATGGACATCCTGCTGTACGGGCGTGTGGCTCGGAATCTCTACCAGGTGCACTTTGCTGACCTCCGAACGGCACACTAAAACCTCCTCATAACGGATATTGGCTCCAACAAAGAACTGGGCGTAATCTGTAGTAGACCATATCAAAGCATTCAACTAACAGCCCCCCTTTTCTGTTAGCAGTAACGACCATGCTACGGTCGAGGGCAGCTAGCAAGAGTGAAAACTGGTACCGGTGGGTCGTCGATGCGGCGGGCCGCTTCATGACGAAATACCACGGGATCGAGGCGGATAAGAGCTGGCTAATCCACGCAACGGTGGACACTGATAACAGCAACCCGGGGAACCTGGATGGAAGGGGGGCGGGCGTACTGATACAGCTGTGGACGAACGCCGAATCGAAATGGTATATAGTATGACAAGCTACCGGTTTGACTAATATGCGGAGCGTGTTCAAGTACTATGGTATAGCCCTAAACCCTATAGTGAGCGGCAGTGTTGTTCTTTGTTTGTGTTGATCAAGATCAAGGGGGGACCGCGAACGCGGCAGTAATGACATTTACTTGTTGTCTTGCTTGCTTCGTTCATTTTATTGCCTTATTTCTCTTGTTTTTCTCTTGTTTTCCCTCCCCGCCGGCCTTATGACGACGCCATTTGAAAGGTTATTAGTGGGGTATTAGTTTGTTTGACCACTTGTAAAAGATAGCCACTAGCTTACCCACAATAAGTGTTATAATACACCGGTATCTTCCTCTTCTTCCTGCTGTTTCGTCTGTGCAACAGCTAGCTATTTTCCTTCAACAGTACGTGGGTTGTTTCTCTTGCAGCCGTGAAGGCGTTCTTGCATCACATTCTTCAAAGCCCTTGGTGTTTTCTGTTTTCATTTCAATTGTTTTTCATGTTACGGCCGAGCTCGTTTCGTTGCGCTGTCGTGTCCAGTACGCCGTCATTTTACTTGCTTTATGTTGATTATTCATTGAAATCGTTTGGTTTACCCTGTCTCACACATACCTTGTATGTCTCTAGGATGAATAATAAGAACGGACGCCGGTTAGACTCAACACACATAACAAAGAATCTTCCGGTCACGCTACCGGTTGTGATGTAGTTTTTTTGTTTTATTCTGGGATGTTTACGAGTATGAAGAAGAGGTATTATTGCAGAACAGAAAAGTGCCCCGCAGCAAGCATCACCGCAGGTTGTCAGTGCACATGGCAGTGACCCTAGCGACCGGTTCTTACCCTTAGGGATGACTACCGACGTAAGGGCTGCGGTGCTGCTGATGCTGCTGTGTGGGTGATTGCGGCGCGATTATCTGTCACTCTCTCGTGGGTTGATGATGTTCTCAACTGCTGCTGACAATGTGCTCAATTGCTGATGATCATGTGCTCAACTGCTGGGGACAAAACAAAACGGTTTGAAGGCTCTGATGACAATGATGTGCGATGTATGTGGAGAATTTAGTTGGATTAGGTTTCATGCCACGGCAGGGGGAGATGGGATAGATATTACAAACAATATTAAAAAATTGAGATGTGCACACCTACGATGGGTAATCGATTACCAGGTCATCATGTAAACCAGCAGTAGATATTAAAAGGCAAGGTCTGAGTTCCCGATCTTGTCGATCTTGTGTTTAACGTAAATAAATAATGAAATTCAATGTTTCCGTGAGCACTCCTGGTCATCCGGGTGACGTCTCGCGAACCACAAACATCTAGCTAGATTGTCTAGCCGAAGACGAAGAGTTGCATCTGTGCCGTCCTCCTTGCAAGCCCGGAAGTGGCCGACAGAAAGATGGTGTAACATGGGTAACGGCCGCGCAAGCAGGACAAAAGGAGGGTTTGGGAGGGTAACTCGAGGCTTCAAATCGGTGGAGACCGGCTTCTTCAAGAATGGAGATCGACTGCCTCCGGGGTGTAAAAGAGCTGCTCCCAGGTGAAGAAAGACGCACCGTGACTCTGGTCAGCCTTAATTGGTGTCGTCTTCCTGCCTTCCAATCTCCGAGCTTTTATTGTTCAAACTGTTCGCGGGGTTCCATGTACCGGTGTGGCTCCAGCCATCATGAGAGCTGACTACTGAAAATATTCCAAAAACACCGAAAGGCCACACCAACTACTGCTGCTATTGGTGGGCTGCGAATCGGCTTTGCTGCGGGCCAGGGGTTGGGCCGGTAGAGTCTTCTGCACCTGTAGCGTTGGCGTTGGTGGAGCGCTTGTGGCGCGCTGAGTTTGTGTGTGGGCCACAGCTTGTCGGTCTCCAAAGAACGTGGGACGATCCTTCTGATTTAGGAAAATGTGTGCTTGCTGTTACGTGTTTGTAGCAAAGAGCTGAATTTGCGACGCTTTAGGCATTCTTGATGACGCGTCAGCCTGTCTGCCGGGGGTAATCCCGCAGAGCGTCCACTAGGAACCTGGCAGTCGCTTTGGAAGAGCGCTTGAGTGTTGTGAACGCCGTATGGTGTATCCGGGATGCCCCGTGGAAGATGATATGCGTTCCTCGATGTGTTGGTGTCCTGGTTGCCTAGTCGATTGTTCAATTTGTTTATGTGGGATTCCATCATTAAACTATGTTTTTTTTTTCCCTCGTAAACTGGGCCATACCTCTACATAAATCAAGGTATTATTTTCTCTATTTTCACCCCCCCGCAGCCCAAATTATGATTAAAAATCCTTGATGCAAGTATCTCTGACTGAAGGAACGGCTACAGTCCAAGCCACAGAGAGTGAGAACGTACACGTGTGACCGAAAATAGAGGTAAAGGGCGCGGTTTGCGCCATCAGGTTTTATTGTTTACAGCCATGGTAGATTCGCAGACAGGATTTATCCCCAACATATGCCATCGTCCTTCAAATCGAACGTCCCGTGCATGGCACAAAATCTCTACAGCTGACACGTTTCCTTGGAGAACAGACAGCATACACCGTCGTCTCGGGTATAGCCCGGCTGGCATTCATCTTGCCAACCCTTGGGGATGTTTCGACTGTCTGATGTGGTCATGGCCATGAGAATGCCAGTACTTGCAAGATGAGGGATGTTTGAAGTATACGCATGATAGAAGACCTGAGTTGGAGCCGCAATAAAGTAACTAGTGACATGGGTTTGCCACAGTAAAATCGGGCTTCCAGAAAAAATAGACACCGATCGTACGGAGGTGGGTCCATGAATTGAAACCTGTGAATCCCTCAAATAATCTAGGCTACCCCGATCATTGTGCATTCTCCCTACGAACCCAACGCCAGAGAACATACGTTGTAGGAGAATTACTGCGGATGCGAAGAGACTGTCGTCCGCGTCGTCCCAATCGGGTCGGCCGTTGGGACTGACGGCTGCCGCTGGACTGACGGCCGCCGCTCGCTCTGAGGAGCGGAATTCAAGGACCCCCCGTGTCGCAAGTGTTCGATACCAACCAGAAATAAGACGACGGCTTCCTTCGGAGCCGGAAGAGTCACAGACCCAAGCAACTTGTAAGGAGCCACGGGTTAGGACTTATCACAGCGGCTCACCTCCTTGGCATAAACTGGCGTGGACTGTGGCATGGGCTTCCGGGCGCGGCTCGCAGATTTGCGTGCTTCCTCTTATCTGGTTAAAAGTTCTCTTAAAGGTGTGGGCGTTGTGACCACATTGAATTGTTGGGATAAGTGCTATTATGGGGGGATACTGCTATATAAACAACTTGGAGACGTGCACACACGAGATATCCTTCGAGCTGCAATCAATTGTAAATGCGTAAGCACAAATACGACCAAGCAGTCGGCACGCAATTCGTACAGCAGTACTCCACCGTATGCAAATATCAGGTATACAAGAATGTTCCCACCAGAAGATTAAAGCACACCACCAATGAATAGCAGACGCTTCCCGTGGCCACATCTGCTGTGCCGTGCGATTGTTACTGCTGTTTCTTTGCTTTGCGAGAGCAGGGTGCTGCTGATGACACTTCTTCATGCTTCTTTCTTGTCGTAGATACTGCATTTTGACGAGCAGACAACTACTATGCATTGGTTATGGTTAGTTTTTCTACTAAACGCAGTTTCGTTGTACATTTGGATCTATAGTTCCAAATATCGAAAGGATCGTACAACGGAGACTTCCGTCGCGCACGCCACTATATAGACTAGACTATATGGTAATCATTTACAAAAAGTCTGGTTGAGACGACGACCCCACCCAGTCCTGTAGCCGATGAAGAGTAAAAGAAGCAATGTAGGTATGGGTAGGCTCACCGTCTGGGAAAGGTGGCCAAATCTTATCTAATACGTACTTCAAACGATCGGTGAAGCCGCGCCGAAGAATACTACAGAAAAATCGAACTTCCAGAAAATCCAGACACCAATGGTATAGACGTGGCTTCACGAGTTCAAAACCGTGAATCACTTGAACAATCTAGGGCACCCCGAGTATGTGTCGTATTCTTACGAAACCAAAGCCAATGAACACACGTGGTAGGAGAAACATTGACCATCCCACCCACCAGTCTTATGCATGCAGTAGTCCCTTGTTTTAAAACCTTTGCAGACCGGAGAAGGCTTCGAGCGCCTTGCCACAGTCAGCCCCCGCGGGAAAAAACTACGAGCACATGCGACGATAGAGGTAGCACTTTTCGTCTGATTTGTTTTCTAGAATACGGGTCTCCTCCAAAACCCAAAATCGTCGGGAATGGGACATTTGTTATATATGACTTCCATCGTACACTAGTTATGGGATTCTTAATCAGGCAGCAGACTTATGTTGTTACAAATCAGTTTCGGGGAAGTCTCAAGCTATCAAATCGAGGAACATCCGAAAGAAAGTGGTATGCTTCTATCGTGGCACGCGTCTACGACTAGGTATATCTTCAATTAATGCGGGATTGGGACAAAGCTATTGATTCCGGCCTCATTCAGCCTTCCTGAGACACGGCACCGGAACCACAATCATTAACGTGAACCTCTGCCTAACGGCCTCGGACTCGACGAAGCGCAAACAGCTTTAGACCACCCTAGACATCCTGCGTGTTGAATTGCTTCTGTGCCGTTATTATATTTCCAGCATTGCTGCCGCGCAGAGCGCTCAACACGAAGGTCCATATCAGGTGACACCCTTTTGCTTTGCGGCAGGAGGCTTCAACCAATCGGAAAATATACAGTAAACGATCGGTGATACCGCAGAAGGATACTACGGCTCAACACATCGGCAATGTCCATTGCGACGGACGAGTAATGAATAACCTTTAGGCAAGACCCGAACCACTGGCAAACAGTCGGGATGGCGCCAGGCCCGCCGTCGCCACCCCCCCCCGCCACCACTCCCCGAAAAGCAACAGGCATCCTTGAACGAGGTCGCGAGTGAAAACGCAGGTTTGAGTGGGGCCGATCAAAGGCATTGATGACACCTGGCCCCCAAGTTGTAAGGCCTACCTACATGGGAAAACCATGAGGTGAGTCCTTCAAAAACAATGTTTCCTCGTGCCCGAGCGAATTGGAGAAGGGCATAGTACTCGGGGTATGAGCCTATACTGTACTGCTAAACAAGGTGGTTGGAACGCAAGAATACGGGGAGGCGAGACCACGTCGAGCTGCACAGCCCGGCAGTGTTTTAGTTGATAGCCAGGTCGCAGATGAGCGAATTCGGCGAGCTTTATCTTACCAGCAGAAGAGGGCACGATGAGGGACCCTGATGTACGATGCAGGTGAGAATTGATGTCGATCCACCACAAACATTACGTGGTGGTCCAGAGAGGAGCATCACAGGCCTAGGGTGGTATGTACCAAGTTCGCGAAAGTACTCTCGTCTCTGACTTAGCGCTCGATTTTGAATGCAAGCGTATGTGATTGGTGTACGGGGTTCATAAACAAACATGATGGGGATGTGAAGTTTGCACAGGTCGCATATGGTATGCAACAATTACGTAACTTAGTTTTATAGGGTACACTTGTTTTATTAGAGAGCCAGCCAACCGCTTAGCGAATGCAGTACACGATCAATGATTACACGGGTAAAATGCAGAACGCCTATCACCTACGTCTCGCACACGAGGTGAAAAAAAATACACCTCTTAGCGGTTGCTTGTTCCATACAACGACTTGGCAGAATACAGTTTAAACATACCTGTATAAGGCGAATATGGATTGAACATTGTCGGTGTGCACATCGTTAATGAAGCCCTTTACGGTATGAGCCCTTAACCTAGTAACGAATGTCTGTCTCAGGCAAACATCAAAAGCAACCGGACCAACACTCTGTTCGCCAAGTTTTCGAACACAGTTTCAAATACAAAATTTATGCCAACGATGTTGGGGATTTCCTGAGATGCGCGCAGGTTATATTTTGGTGCGAGCGCACTCGATAAGTTAACTCACGAGACAAACGGTTTCAAGGACGGCCGCAATCGCAACTCCGAAGGCATACTTAGGTTGTACAAAACGACTGTCTCCGGGTTGATAACTAAAACTGGTAAACCCCGACCATCAACACGTTTGACCTCCAAACGGATCATCGACAAACCATGAAAGCGAAACCCTGGGCCTTTCACTACGGCTATATCAAGTGCATCATATGCCATTAAACACAATTTCTGCACGAAATATATAGAGCTCCGCATTACCGTATGTACTCGATCCATGCTTAAAAAACAAATGGTGTATTGCAAAAAGACGCTGCATACCGGCCACGATGGTTCTATAAACCGTGGCGTTTTCCGCTCAACAGCGGAAGAATTTTTTTACTGTAGTTTTATATCCACGTTTTCACATAGGCTAACACTTTTCCGTCGCCTCATCAATGGGGCAGCCAATGTGTTTCTTCTTAGTCACCGAATCTAGCCACGGTTAAGGGATGCCGACTACATGGTATCGCTCTCAACCGATATCAGAATGAACACTCGGTCTTAACCTTGAACTGTTTGATTTCCGCGGTACGGTTTGGCGACCGATGAACACTACACTTACTGCGCTCGGGTCGCACGGTGAGAATAATGCCTGTCACCATGGTAGCGTGATTACCGCAGTGCGAAGGCTGTTCCTCGACGACTCCATGAGTCGCCCAGTTGCGGCAACCAACCACCCTGCACCTTGCTTTGAAGTTGATCAAAGGGCTGTTCAAGGCACTACTCCTATGCTCAGTGCAGACGGTTGCGACACCGCCCGCCAGTACTCCCCAGGAAGGTTGTCTCTTACAAGAGTCATGTGAGCAATGCGTGTTAAAGACGTCAATCATGCCGTCATCAGCACCTCGCTTGCAGTACGCACCCCGCTTGCTTCTTTCAACAAGGTACGGAGCGGTCATCGTGCCACTTTTTTGTCGGCGACCATTGAATTTAAAGCAGACCATATTGTCCTCTGCATGTTGCTTGCAGTACGCACGTCCTTTGCTGCCTTTGAGATTGAAGGAAGAGGCTGTCGTGCAACCATCATGTCGGCAACGCCTAGAAAGAAGACAGACCATACCGTCCTCTGCATGTTTCTTGCAGTAAGCACCGGTTTTGCTCCCCTCGACACCCAAGGAAGGAAATGTCGAGCAGCCAATATGTGAGCAACGCTTGCTTAGAATGTCGATCATACCGTCCTTTGCATGTTGCCTGCAGTACGCGCCAGTCTTGCTTCCCTTAAAATTGAAGAAAGGCTGCGTCATGCAGCCCTGATGAGTGCATCGCTTGCTCGTAATATCGATCATGTCGCCCTCAGCATGTTGCCTACAGTATGCGGCTCTTTTGCTGCCTTCAGCGTTGAAAGTGGGTATTTTCCCGCAGCCAATGTGCGAGCAACGCTTGCTTCTAACGTTCACCATGCCTTTCTTGGCATGTTCTCGGCAGTATGCACCGCGCTTGTTGCCTTCAACGTTGAACATGGGTCTCTTAGTGCAGCCATCATGCGGGCAAGGATTGTGTTTAACGTTTATCATGCCGTCCTTGGCGTGTTGCCTGCAATACAAACATATCTTGCTCCCTTTCACATTAAAGGAGGGCAATGTCGTGCAGCCATCATGAGAGCAGTACCTGTTGGAGAGCTTGATCATCCCGTCATCCGCATGCTTCTTGCAGTAGAGAGTCTTCTTGCTGCCCTTGACACCGTACGCCGCCCAACTTGCGCAAACAAGATTTGAACAACGTCCCATACCAACGCCAGAATAAGGAGCCTAGGGTACCTGGAACCGAAAATATCGAGGTTACTGATGAAAAGGGTGGTATATACATTGACGGTACAACCAAAACGCGTGGGGCTTTAAATAGCGGGCAAAACCAACAGTTGTGTGCACATGGGCGCAAAAGAAGTCATACTATCATTTTCCGACCTCTCTGGCGCTAGGTCATGAAATTTCGTCAATAAGGAAAGTATTGGTTGCAACGTAAGCTCGCCGATTATGCGGTATAATAAAATAGCCCTTTGCGAATTTACCATGGGTAAGGGCGGTCGTTGACGGCTCTACCCTACAAACAGAAGAAAAAGCTCTCTGACGAAAAGCTCGGGTAGTACTTGTGCCGGATTTCCCGGATGACGGCCACGGTGCGGGTGTGAAACACGAACGAGAAGCTGACCAACCCTGGCGAGTATATCTATAGCACATGTGGAATTGACATGAGCATCTTGGGGGATCCCAGCAAGACGGCCGATGAAGCGCACCAGCACTTAGGATAGTACTTGTGCGAGAACGACGCGACACGATGTCCGATTTAGGGAGTATCAAGGGAAGGAGGTTGGCTTAAGATACGAACTTGTCAGTGGAGTCAGACTATATTCTGGTCACGCGAGAGGTCGAGTTACAACGTTTTGATTTTACGACGGTAGCGCCATAAGCTACATAATCAAATGCTTAAATGCCGACACTACGCCTTGCCCATTACCAAACGGGTGTCCTCCAGATATCTTGGGACTAAACAAACACACTGCTTAGACTACACCACGGCAGTAGCCCATTTACGAGGGCAGCCGTGCAAGATTGTGCGAAGCTTAGCGGCATTCTTCTTACAGAAAAATTCCATGTCACTAGTGGAACATATGTGGCGTTTGCCAAAGAAACACGCATTCGCAAAAGAACAACGATAGGTTCTCTGCAGCAATGCCTCCTCCAGCTACGTCGCAATGACGATATGGAAACGTGCTAGTGTTGCCGCCCTGGTCGTTCAAGCGAACGTTCTGGTATGGACAATGGGGTTCGGTAATGGTTGTCGTTCGGGTTCGGCACTCGAAGCCAGTTGCAGGTCCAGCGTGAGTCCACAATGCAAGGCCAACAGGACCAGGACACAGATTACAACCTACCTACGATTGACATAATATATGCCGCAACGTTGATTCAGAAATTGCTCTTCATTCCACTAATTTTCGAGTAGATGATGCCGTCGTTCTAGTACGCAAGCCGCATACATTCCTCACGGCCCTCCGTGGTGGTGAATCGACAGGATGAAGAAAATTATAATATGCGAAGGGCGGTGAGACGGTATACGCAGCGCAAAATCTTGACAGCTTTGAGCAGCGACACAATATGCCATGAAAATCCACGATAACGTTCGTGCTGAACAAGGTAGGGCGAGAAAAACAGACTCAACGCAGGCAGTCGCAAACAAAAGATGAACACTGAAGATTGTGGGCGATATGACGCAACCTTTCTAGACGAAAAGGCAGTCGTCATCGAAAGGAACATTCCCAAAATAGCGCTAGTGAAAACAGTAGCTCTATGAGAGGAACAAACGACAACGGCGGGTACACGTCCGTAAGGCCGAACGGTAACTATGTTTAGTTATATCAATTTAAGCAGAGCGGAAGGTGCACACTAACATGAGCACGGCAACCATGTTGACCGCATAGGGAATGGCCAAATATAAAGTGAGGTGAAAAAAATATCATGGCATTCCATGGAGGACGCAGTGACGCCCGTAATTCAACTGAAGACGGATGACAAAACTGTTGCCTTCGCATATTTCACCGTCAACCTGACGGCACGCGGCAGTATTAAGTGTCAGTTGACTGCAAAAAGTAGACAAGCTACCATGTGCGCTGCACCCATTTACACAAAAACACAAAAATTGCCATCATGGAGAGCTTTGAGATGGTCATCCATGACCGAGAGCTTGAGCGACAAGCTGCGGACACAGGAGGCAGGCAAAGTGGCGAAGCAAGATACGCTCGATGCTGCATACAAAATTGAAGAACATGAACACATGGAGCCAACACCCGCTTCAGCATAATTCTGACGGATGGAATCGGCAAGATCGCCGATGACACAACAATATTTGACAAAGTAGAATCGTATCGTCCGTTACCCTCAACATCTGCTTTGTCAATACGGGGTCAGCACGATCCGGAACTGTAGTTGTATTAGTCTTAAACGGTCGTGCGCACGAACTTGAGGGAAGAAAGATCAGGGCTCCCACATTTGATGTACGGATGATTTTGGTGTACTGGTGTCGACCCACGAAGAAATGTTGATTGCTCCCAATCTGGGACAAAGTGTCTCCGCGATGGGAGAACTCTTCGATACTGAAGCAAAAATGTTTTGAAGGCGAGCCCTCTTTTCTACCACAACGATTACGGCATGACATTGGTTCCAACATCAAATCAGCCGGTGTTTGCCATTCGTATGGTACTGATTTGTCCACGAAATAGAGTTATTACATGTATACTAAACGGCAGTAACACATACTCGTGGTAACCGTGAGATGGGTCTAGGTCGGTCCCGCGATGCTAACGGGACGACTTGCAACAAGAGAGGTTGATAATATCGACAGCCCAATTAGACGAAGTTAAAAGGGCAATAGGATACAGGCCGACAAAGCCGGGATTGGACAAGAAGCTAGACGGCATAAATATGAAGCTCATAACAAAATGCCAACACATCAATACGGTAATGCAGGGACTGTCGTCATGACACAGGAAAGTATATACAACAATGCACCGAAAACGAATGGCACGACAGATACATGACGGACAGACACAATTGCGGCGGAGAGACCCATTAAGAGACCGGAAAATACAATTGTGTAAACCAATGACGTTGAAGAAAACTAACTTTTGTCAACCGAGGACATTTCCAAGCAATCAAGTTAAACAGTGGATAGCCATACGCCACTGAGATGTGTGACAGGATCTGGTACTTGTTAGAACAGAAGCACGACCATTGGTATTGTTTACAACGAAGGGTCAACAAACGAAAACGCTTGCACCGTGACAGGGGTCGTTGGGCAGGTGACAAGAGCAAAAACGCCCCCAATCGATTGAGAGACGTCGTTGGAGGTGGGAACGTTGCGTCGGGATACACCTACTATAGAACCAGTACATGATAGGGCACTACAGCGGTTTGTGGGGGCAGGGGCGTGGATACGACATACTGCAACCTTCACAATCGGCACGCTGCCAAAGAAAAAGCCAGTAAGCAAACAAGTGAGACGCGCACTGCCAGTAAATGCGGAGCCATATCACCGTTCGACAAACAAGATTAAGCCTCGCACGAAGCCCGAGGCTGCAGTTTATCTCCACGACAAACAAAATGATCCAAGACAACGCGTTGGAGTGAAGTACACTGTAACGGAGTTAACGGACATACATATACACTCTTACGAAACACTTAGGCGCGGTAAACGTTGGTGAGAATCGAAAACAGTTTGGACAGTGAGTGAACGACTCTCAGGTTCGAAATAAAGCAAACTATCGACAGGGTTCACTGGGGGTGATCGGAGAAGTGCAAATAAGGTTTTTGATACATTTGAAGCAATCGTTGATACATTTTGGTCATTTGTAAATGAATTTATATTGCTGACGGGAATGCAAGTTGGTATCAGAACGCGTGATGGTATGAAGTTGTTCTTAAGACGCTCTGTCTATTGTTTATCGTTTCAAGAACGACTCGAGAATCCCAGTTGAGTCGTATACTGTACACGAGCCCGGTTTTCTAAGATACAGAAAGGTCGATGCAGGAGGTTTCGACAGCTGCGGTGTGACCGATCGATCCCGTCTCATTAGTATATGACTCGGGCTGTGCTCAGAGCCTGCTACCTAATGTCGTACCGCTAGTATGCAGACGCAATTTAGGAAATAGAATGAAAAACAAACGTATTTGTCTTGATTGAGAGATGGGTCGGATGCCGGCCAACGTCACTCGTAAACGCCTTCGATGTAAGGTGCAGCGCGCACGAAGACGCCAAAATTTAGCTCGTTTAGTTTTTTCGTGCGTACGATCGACAAACGCGGTTATCCAAAAATACGTTGCTCGGCAGCAGTGCAATGCTCTGACGCCAACTCGATTTCCTTGATCATCGTTTGACTTCGTGACAAACGGAAACTCTAATGTACACATGACTCCGTGGACAGCGTTAACGTAATGACGAACACTGGTCGGCCACTCCCTTGAGTTTGGATCATAAAATATATTAACTAGCAATGTAGCTTATCTTGAGAAAATAGTTCGGGATAAAAAGATTTCCATGGTGAGGACACTTGTTCGCCACACATGCTCTGAGTGATAAATTTGAAATACACCCCAACAAGTTAGATTAGAGCGTGGACTAGAGGATTCCCGGTAGCATCGGAAAAAAAGGCGTAGCGTTGGGAAGTTCGTCCGTTTGGGAGACCATTGAAGACGTTACAGCCAAAACCGGGGTACCACTATAGCTGCCCATATTGAGCGATAAATGACAACTATCTTCTTACGAAATATTCCTCCAGGAAAAATAGTACCACCGGCTGTGAAAACATTTCACGTTCACTCCAGCAGAAGCTATACTCTTGTAAAAGGCCAATGCAATATAAAGAGATGACAGTATCTAATCTAATGCAGAACGAAGTGGTGGGGATATCTATACGGGGCAAATTACAAACGAAACACTGATGGTCGGCCGTAATTAATCCAATGTTGATGTAATACACTCGAAGGAAAGCTGTTCATCTTCAGGCACACGTCTGCAGGTTGTTCGTGTTGTGCTTCTTTCATTGTCACAACAAAACGTGATACGGGCAACAACTTGGACAGTCGAAATGGATCTGGAAGACAGGCCATACCATATAAACGACAACGTCGGACATAGCTGCAAGCAGATGGCCCCCAAGGAGGATGTACCAACCGTACCGGCTTGACACAATATATGAAACAAATTGTCATCGTATATACCACCCCATCAACTCCTGGTTGTGAATTACGACAGTGAACTACAAGCCGATTGTTGTGAACACGGTGACAGTCCTCGTTTATCGGTGGTCCGACGGACACAGTTGCGACTGCACGCGTGCATAACGTCGAATTATGTTCCCCGGCCAAGAATCCTGAAAATATGGCCTAATCACGGTGTGGAGACAGAGGACCAAATAACGGGCATGCCCACCATGGAGCCGGGACGACATTAGTGCGCATCGCAGGCTTTGCTGCCAGCGAAACTATATCGAGCACAGTCCTTTCGGATAACTTAGTATAAGTGCAAGGTCTCATCATGGTGGGCTCACCGTGCACCATCAACGGTCAATATGCATATAAATCTCGTAGAGTCGAGTAGGTACAGAAGAAAAATCTTTTTCGTCAAACGCCATACAACAGGAACACATCAATATCATCAAAATATCGCAGTGTCGTGGTAGTAGTCATCGACATCTCATTCCAGATCATTAAAAATATTCGGTTTCACTATAATTTTCGGGTGGCCCGCCCAATCCTTTACCACCCGGTTCCCAGCAAGACCCGAACGCCCGTTCCACGACTACCTCACACATCACCCCTCCATGTCGCCGGAGAAACAACGGCCAACGGTTCCCAGCTGTGCGAGCGGGTAGCGTGAAAGGTCCACCCAGGGACGGTTCGATCACCCCCCGGGAAGGCGGAGAATCTCAAGAAACGGGATATCCCCACCCAGCGGTGGTGCGTACTCTCGCCCTGCTGTTGTGCCGTTATGGATCGGTCGCAACGTACAGCTCCACTGCTGTGGCACTTCTGTGTTTGGTTGGATAGTAAATGGTTAGTAGATGGAGTGTGCTCGGTGGGTGACGGCTAACTCCCGATGCTCGAGATAGCGGTGTGCTGTAAAAAAACGAACTTAGTCGCGATTGCTACGGGGCTACGGGTCCTCAAGACTTTGGAATCAACCAACAGCTCCTCGCGTACCCATACACTACCGTATGTATTGCTTAACGGCCGTACTGCTGAAGTGGGTTGGTCGAGAGGTGATACGTGGGTGGTTGGTACAATGGGCGGTGGCTGGTGGGTTGGTGGGTTTCGCACCTTTCATGCTTCCCTCTTATTGTGTGCCGGATTACGACCGTACGTACTACTGCTGCAATGCTGAGCTACCTCGTGGTAGTACCGTTGTGTTACCTGTAACATACTTCATGCTATACTGCAATATATTACAAATAAAACTACACTCCAGCTGTCAGATCAACTAGTATGTCCAAACTCATGTTTGCAGGGTGTGTGAAACATGCTATTGTAGGTTGGGTGGGTGGTGGGTGGGTGGTAGGTGTGCTAGGCGGGTTAGTGGATCCTTTTATACGTTGCTTGATTTTTTCGTGCAGTCGTGGTTTGCTGTATTTCGCACCATTTTTTTCTTCCGATAACCCGGCCGGCAACTGGAATATTTCGGGGGTACCATTTGTAACCATACATACCCCAGGAAACGCAGTCTCGGTGATGCCGTCCCGGTTTCCTGAACCCGCTATAAGACACGAATAAGGCAAAGTACCAAAACAGTGCTAAATCAGGGAAATAACGTGGAGAGTTTTGAGGTTCGTACCACGGATATTTACATATATTGTGGGTGCAGGCAGTTACAACAACAATGGTATGAGACACGAGGTATTTCTCAAAGACAGAGGCAGAAAGAAGAGCATATCGCTGTACACATGCAGGTCATAGTGTGTAAAACTCCTGACCTTTGCAGGGCAATGTGTGCACAACTCGTCAGATAGGCACTTGCAGCTATGAATAGGGGGAAAGAATGCACGGCCTGGCTATACTTGGAGATCCGTACATCGGGTGCTATCAAAAGTGGGCACACACACTGCGTATCAAGCCAGAAGAAATAAATACATGAAAGAAACGTATTGCTGAAATTTACGTGCACGGTCAGCTAAACGGGTAACGAAAAGGAACACACGAGCACCTACGAAATTGAGTTGACAGTTCATGTCTTAAATCTAGGTCAAGAGCAACCCCTCAAAATAATGCGTGCATTCTCGCTGCCCGTGATACTGTTGGTCTGCAATACGTAAAATGAGCCACAAACACCAGCTTTAGTTGGTTTCTTTTAGTTACAATTTGCAAAGCTAACGTTGGTAACACTTCACTACACTGGTAGAAGTCGGAAAAAAAAATAACAACGTGCTGCATTTCCTCGCACCGGACGCCTAGTGGTGAACAGGAATCACCAATATTGTGCAAGGAGTATTTTACAAGGGGTCCGCACTCGTCCAACTGCGCCTTTAACCCAACGCGTCCTAGCGATTGCTTGCGGTTCTTGTGCAAGGTGCGTACCACAGCATTGCTGCGCACCAGTAGCCTGTAGAAGGTTGTATTATATACACATACGTGCGGCACGTACGAACAGTATACAGAAGTCGTGCTCCTGTGATTGAGGATTAATTGTTTTCACCAGCCAAGCATTGGGGAGGGTAATTATTAAGCGTCCTTCTGGTGAATCAGCAATGCATGCTCTACGAATATATGCATATGTACCATTTTGATTTTTTTGCCTAGTCCGTCCCTTTTTCTCCGCCGGCAGAGTTTTTTTGTGTGCTTTCTTCTGCAATGCGATCAGACTACCCGTCGGTATATTATCAGCCGTGTGCCGGGCTCATGGGACGTCCGTGGCGCGAGCTATGGCCGCGGAAAGCCGCCGAGACTGGCTCTATTTTGCGGGGTATGAGACGCTTCTGTCCCCGGGCAACCACACACTAGACGTATTTAAACCTCGAGGTTAGGTCTTAAGTACTTCCAACTGGAAGAGCTAGGCCATTCGATACTTCGACCTTAAACGCATAAAAAAACACCATATGTCTAAAACTCGAAATAGTGGTCTCTTTCAGTACGCATAAAAAGAAAAGCCGAGGAAAGATCAAACTACTTGAAAATAGACTATGATATTTCTGCACTACTCCAGACGCAGATGGCAAGACGAGGATTTATGTCATGAGTCAGCACATGAGTGGGTGGAAACTTCGAGAAAGACCCTCCCCTGCCCATGCTGTGCGAGCTTGAACAAACGGCCAAAACAAATAACTGGTGCCTGGCAAAAACATTGAGTGCTTCGTACTTCATACTCGCTTCATATGTAGGATACCTCGCAGGCGTCTGCCGCCTTCGGTGTGCCTCAGTGTGGCAGTCAGTACAGCAGCACAGCAGGACTGGCCCTCAACCCGGTTCAATTTCCACCCTCGAAATGTAGGCATCCGCGGGAAAGAGGCAACAGGGTTGTAAACTGCAGCAGCAGCTCCGGCCATGCGCTACGTCGGGCACAAAAACCAAACAAAAAAAATGTGTCATCAAAAAATTAGAGCCTCTCAGGACGAGAGAGCAGGAGCACGAGCGCGCGATGAACTATGTCAGAGTCCCAGTTCTCTGACCGCAGAGAACGCCAGGGTAGGAGGAGTCTCGCGGGCGTTTTCCACCGGCTAGTTGTGCTGTAGTTGGGTTAGGTGTTGGGGTGCTGGTTGTCTGTGTGTTGTGCTGTGTTGTTTTGTTTTGTGGTGTGTTGTGTTGTGTGTGCGCTCGATCCTCGTGAATGAACAAGGACTCCTTCTCAAGTAACAGTACGTAGAGGCATGCCGCTCCACGAGAGTGGGTCGCCTCTGACCACCGCCAACGTTTCTGATGGTGTTGTACACGCAGGTTGATTAACCCGGGTTGGGGATACACCAAGCGGCTTGCTAGGTTGAGCGTTGCAATTACTGCGTGGGTGTTGTGCTGTGCTGCTGCTGCAGAGTGTCTGATGTTTCCTCGAGCTTTTGTCGTCTGAAATGCTGTTGTTTGCTGGAAAATACTAGGAAAATTGCTTCAAATATGCACTTGGGCCAAAATGTGCCCAAGTGCATATTTTGGGAAAATCCACATCTCACCGTGGTCAGCCGTGGTCGTTAGGTCGATAAAATAGACCTATTTTTTAGACATTTAAAACACGATAGGGCTTAATTCGGTTTAGAGCCAAAAAGAAAAGCATATCGTCAGGCTTAAATACGTCTACTACACACATGGTGGAACTTTAGTCCTCGCACGTACATCGGGGTGGCATCAAAATGTATTTGCGAGAGAATTTTCCCGCACTGCTAGACGCGGGCGCGGTGTATATGTACCCGCTGCAACGACGTGAACTATGTCATTACTGTGAGTTCTCCCTCACAATTGACACGGTGGTTGCCATACAGCAGTAACGAAACCTGTATAAAGAGATATAAAGTAGCAACACAACTCATGCAAAAGTAACGATGTGCACACAACAGACCATATCGGCAACAAACATCGGTATAAACTGTTTAACTGTTTAAGCGCGCGGGGAAAAATACTGGACACAGAAAACAAACAACAAATTGACACCAATGATTCCTCTAACAGCAGCGACAGCAGTACAAACGTAGAATTAATTGCTGCCACGCAGTTATACGGAGTGGACTTTCGAATAACTTATCACACCGAGCCTCAGCAATATCCCAACCCTCCTCCTCCAAATGTCTGTGATATCTTATATTATCCACATTATTTCCACTACGCATCCCTCCGATATACACCTCCTGCATAAATACTTCATCATCCGTTGTAGTCATTCGACTTGCGTCGCCCCCGGGAGGCACGTGTCCACCTGCCGAAGGGGAACCTTGTAATACCATACATTTACGATAATTAGATCAACGTTCGCCGCCTCGCAGTAAAACCCTCCCAACGCCCCAAAGGGTATCGGGTCGCCATGAAAAGGAAGTCATTGCAAATATTTACGAATGAGATTTCCCCTTTGTACTTTTTTCAACGTAGGTGGAATCGTCTTACACCTCTCTCCATGCGATCGCGGTCAGACGATCTTCGATATATGTCAGCTATGATAGTATTCCATGATCGATTAAACTCACCTTGTGATGATTGCACGTCAGACAACGGATGGCTGCATGCTACACATGCCCTGCTTGAAAGATTCTACGTACCACATTACGAACTTGGTACACACTGCAATCCTTGCTTTCTGTCTCCATCGAAACGAATAGTTCTATATACCATCAGAGTCCACAACTCGTTGTCTTCTTGGTCGTTTTTCGAGCATACCCAACGAGATAGTAGGACCTGCCGTCTTGACCTAAATATATTATTATCCCCTTATATGTTGTCCCATCAGCCACCATCGCGGCTATTGTCAGTGATCTGCGGTCTTCATGCAATACGTTACGGTTTTCCATGTAGTTGTAATACTATCGGCTACCCTGGCGCTGATTCAATGCCGTTTATTCGCGCATGTTGGCCACTACCCCAGACGCAGGAGAACTGCCTCCTTAACGGAAAACAGTGATAAAATAAGAGCAGTTAAAAAGGCGGTTATCGCCCTGTCAAGGTCATGGAGTTGCCGTACTTAGAGGTCGGGGTCCGGAGCACAACTTTGAAGATATGAAAAAGTTACATTCGTTCTATTCGCTGTTCGCATATTCGTTGCACGCTTATTACTATTCTTGGGAAGTCGGCCTGCTTGCAATTGGAATCCAAGATCGCTGCACTCGTATTTGATCCCAGAAGTTATCGATATGAAATATATATATATATACTTATAGACTATTGTTGTTAATCAAGTCCGTGGTCACAGGACAGACCTAGTCCGTGCACTTGTGAGTATTTTCTGAGCAGCCCTTGGAAACCTCCTGCGTCTACTACTATTCTTCCGAGCATCACAATTCCTCCCTTCCACCGCCCGTTTCTCCCACAGAGTATTTCCCCTTCTCCGTCTCCCTTCGCCTAGCCCAGTTCTTCCCAAAGTGTCAACGTGAAGGCGGGAGCAGTGCCGCCACGCCACGTCCATCTCCTTCCCAACATTGGTGCTTACTCCCGTGGGTTCCATCCCCTCTTCACTGTTCGATACGAGACCCACACTTTCCGCGGCGGTGATGCGGCACTGCATCAGAAAAACCAAAATATATAGACTATATCTCTCACTTTGAACAAAGAGGTCGTTGGACTTACACAGATATGAACGTTTCAGCTAATACGCGAAACGGCCTAAACGCAGCAATAAGCACTCGCGTGTTTTCATTTCAAAAGCTCAATTATGCATCCCATCAAAATAAAATCACCTCGCGAACGTTTGAGGAAGAATTTGGAGACATCCCACGATAAGGGCGAGGCATGAGGAGCTCAATATCCCACTCAAAAATGAATTTCGAAGGATTCCGTCCGTCGCGTGGTACGATAAAGGAAACCCTTTTTCGCAGTTTTCGTTTTCTGAGTGACGGGGCTGCTTAACCCCAAATAGTCGGAAATCGGTCATTTGTTCTGCGTGATTCTCGTTGTGCACGTAAGGCATGGGATTTAGCATCCGGCAGAAGTTCTACTTTTTCTCCAAATCAGTTAGTTGGAGAGATCTTAAGCTCCCAAAACTGAGGAACGCCATAAAAAAATGGTGCACCTCTATCGTAGCGTGGGTCGTTCGCACAACCCGACCAAGCTTCTACACCTGATATCCCCGAACAATGTTTACTCGTGAAATTACTTTATTTACCGTCAGTTCTTTACATTAGGAGCTCAATCGCCCAGGGACAGTTTTGCCCCAAACCGGAAACCCCTACCGTGGGATGACTTGTTGCCCCAAAACGGCATGAAAAATGCTGTTTGAGTGGACGATTTAGAGTGACCTTGCATGATTCTCCACCAGCTCACACGATTAGACTTAAAAATGCCGAGTTTAACACAGTCGCTCTCCAGGCACAACGGCACCACAGTCAGGGGGCACGAGGGCACACCCCACACGGCAACACACAGCAGGCAGTATTCGCGGTGCGCTGTGCTTGGCAGCGGTAGACACAACCCAACCTTGATGAAGAGGCACCAAAGGGTAGCTCGGGAAGTTTGGCGGGTGAGCGGGTACGCTCGCTACTCTGACATCGTTCTCTGCTGCTGCGTGATGTAGCCACCCACGCCGCACCGCAAACAGTCGCCACTGCTGCTGCTGGTGCTGCTGCAGTTGCTGCTGCTGTGCGGTCGCTGTTGTGCTGCGGCTGCGGTTGGTGTCTCCATCGTTAGGTTCGAAAAAATCAAAAGTGGGTGTTCTATCGTCGTGATGATCGGCCGTGGTGGTCGAGCCAGGCCAAGCAGCTGTGCCGCAATTCAACTTGCGGGGCCATCGCCATCGCCACCTCCGGCCCCGCCCCAGCCTCTGCTGCTGCTGCTGTGCTGCGGTACTCACTATCTCGTACGCGTGTTCGAAAAGTGTTCTGCGTTCGTTGTTGCGGGAGATCGATCCTGATGTGCGTGGATTGTGTACATCACAGGATGGCCCGTTTTTGTGCTTGTGTAATTTTTGGTCTATTTTTTTGTGGCAAACTCAGCCAAATGCAAACCGGAGTGAATATGACCTTTTTTGAATCATGGTGGGAAAATTCATGGTTTTTTTTAAACGCTAACACTGCTGTAATGGCTCGTTTCACTGGTGAAGCAAGTTTATCTCGTATACTAGTACGTCTAAAAAAAATAGCTGCATTCGGGAACATGCGCTAGATGCGGTATCCCTTGGTCCCCGTAGCAGTATTTATTCTGCAATGAATGCTGTACAACCGTAGTGGTGTACCAAGTGGCATGCCACTCTATGGTGCCTGGTGAATGGTGCCGGATGCCTGATTAACCAATCATACAAGTCCCTTCAACAGATGGGAACAAGCAGCAGAGGAAGAACACTAAGCAGTAGCGACATCATGTTGTCGTTTAGGGCCGCTATCTCTGGCTGGTACATGATAGCACCTCGCCTAGTCTACTTTATTAGATTATAACGATGAAGGCTAACTCTTTAACAGCCTACTTCACTGGGCGGGCCAATACGGTAGGTTGGACAGGAAATACATCAGCAACGCTGCCGTAGAAAGTGTGTACGTAGCATTCTGTCTCGATGGGACGTCTCGTTTCGCGATTGGATTTCCAACGCGTTCACCTAGCGTTGCACCTCAGTGCAGAAACGTATTACGTATTTCATCCGAACACCACCAAACTAATCGTATTGTTCGTGACAACTTGACACTGGGCAGCAAAGCAGCAGCACCAGTACGGCAGTACCCTCTACTGTACCGCAATATTGGTATCTGTACATACCACACGGTACAATACGTACCATAATTCTAACATTCGTCCAAAAATTAACCTGTTGTATTGTGCTCGGGGCATGTGTAAATCTTGAGTTTACCTATGTACGAATGATACAGCAGTACTTCTGCGCGTGGGAACCACAACATCAAGAGTCGGCAAACAATCAGTATGTGCTTGCGGGCAATCATCAATCTCCCAGCGTTTGTGGACTGCTGCACATGGCGATGTAACAATCCGTCTTCTACATAGCAGGGTAGGTGGCCGTTTACTGCCAGATTGCGTGATGTGTCTCGGTCTGCGCCAATCATCCGACACTTACATGTGGGAGTAGGTAACGTGACTTCATCTCGTACGGTATAGTCGCTGTTCAACTCGACGCGACGAACTTACCTTGATGTGAACCACCGCACTGTGAGCTAAGGGCGACACGGCGACCAGAAGGACAGCAATTGCCGGACTTGCAGAGGCTTCCTCGGAAAACAAATACTCACCCGAAGGCTCTCATTATCCGGGGAGCGGTACATGCAACTCGCGAGTTGCATTTCAAAAAACAAACCCGGGAATAATAAGTACGTATCCCCCTATGTTGGAGCCCCAGCAGCACATTTTAAATTAACAAAAATATAAAAAGGCTTCCACATACTCTGGAACTCCCGGATAATTTGGATAATTTGCACTTTTAGCCTTTTTTGTGCCTTCTGTTTATAGCTGCTGCTGCTGTCCGTTTGGTCGTCGTATCCCTGTTTATATTAGGTGGTTGTTGTTGAGAAGGTGAGCGCTTCACTCGACTGTCCGTGTTTTGTCGGTGATTAGGGAACACGGGTAAGTGCATGTTATTTTTGTTAGCTATGTGTCATTGGTCTTACCACGCTACACACCCACGCTGGACAGTATTCCTTTGCTAATTTTCCCATGTGGCGCCGTGCTTCGCCGTGATCAGCCTCGTGGTGCAGTTTCGTGCTTTGCTTTGCTGTGCCGTGCTGCGTGTTGTACAAAAGTTATATTTCGTCCATGCAAGATCTCATTCGACGACTTATCATACAGCAGTACCGAGGTACACCGCACCAGGTTTGTACGTACTGCATTGTCGAATCGCAAAGGTGCACGCAGCTACAGCTCAGCTATATATAGCTCAGCAGCCGGGCGCGCTCCGCTGCGCCGGGCGGTGCCGCGCAATGCCGTGCCTGTCCGTATTATGCCTTTCATCAGGAACCATCAGCAAGTGTGTGTTAACCTGTGTTCGTAGCTATGTCTAGGGGTCGTTCTTATCAATAAAACAATTTTCGTTTTTTTGCTACATATTTGTCACGTATTTGCGACAAAACTATTCGTCATTAACTACGAGCACACCGTGTTTTCTGGTTTTATCATTTTTTTGGGGGAATATGATTTTATTTTTTATCATTGTTTCGAAGACGGCGTGTTGTCGCTCCTGACCAAGGCTTGTCCCTACCCTAGCACTCACTGGCGTAGACATATAAACATCATGAGCGAAGTCCACAGCTGAATACGCCCAGGCCGAATAGCAGCTACCCTTCATTGCTACATAGTACTCGTAGTATCATTATTACTCTGCTGACAAAGCTTTTTACTGCTGTATTGCATTGTTTACTACCATGGTATGTCGTTATTAAAGCTGACCAATCAAAATAGCTTACAACCTGGTAAAACCTTGGGATACGAGCAACTGCCATCGTCGTTAGTACGCCGTCGTTACCATGATACCAGGTACTGGCAAGGTTTTATTACTACTTACTGATAACAGCTGCTGCTGTATGTGTTCAATATGCTAGTATTGACGCCGACGAATCCAAACAACTTGCCTGATACTGCCTCGGACAAAGTACGTATAACAGCTATCATTCTTAGAACTGATCGCATCATGTAAGGTAACATTTTGTCGATGTTCACCCTACCAACACCTATAATAGGATCCATATATAGGAATATGTACTCTAAGGATGGTACATCAGGTTTAAAACGAGCGGCCGGTGTGTCACGCAGCTTGAAAACATGAGTATCGGGCCTTAATACATCCAAGTCACCGCTGATGTGCTCCGTTTCGTGTTCTATAAAATAGATTCGCGCACCCTTGCTAGAGCAGAGCCGCTGCTGGCCCAGGGCGTGCAGCTTTGCCTGGGTTTTCAACAGGAAATCCCACAGGCAGGAAGACTAACACCTCATGCCAATGGACACGTAGAGCCAGCATCATCAGGGCGATTATTTTGCAGTAAAAAATGTGTGGTAGAACCAGACGAACGATGTATTTTCAACCAAAAAAAAGAAATGTTTGATTTCTCTTGTCGCTGATAGAGAGGAGACCTCTCTCATGGATAATCAGCGCTTAAGTCCACTGCTGTTTCGTTCATTGCCGTTGTTCCAGTCAAACGCAACACAGTCAGTGCCTCCCCGTGCCCATCGCAACTGGTTTTCTGCCCAAGACACTTGGCGTGTATGACGGCACCATACTTGCACGGGTCACACACGTCGGCTATCATTTCGGCTCTGGCATTCAACCCTCGATGTCTCATGGTCCACACCCGCATGCCCGATGTTCGCGAATACCAAATATATGCGGAGCGTAACCTCTCACTATCGGGGGAAGGGGCAGCTCATCTGGCATACTGGGATTGGCAAGTGTGACAATGCGGGTGGGGTCGGGGATAATGTTTCTCCCGCCTTTTATTCACCCGCACACCCTGCTCTCCAAAAGAACCGCCAGCGACAACAAACTGCGGGGAAAAGGGAAGTACTAACTGAGACGGCACCGTTTTTTCCTTAAAAAGTGGTCAATGGCTTGCCCTACATTGCATCTATACCGGAAACGAAGGTTGGATGGGTACTCTCGCTGTCCCGTCTTAAAGCAATCACCAATACACCAAAGAATACCAAACAGGGAGTTGAAACATCGGATGAGAAACAGCATTTATATGTGAAAACATGCATGAACCCTCTACACTTTGTGAAAACGGAAGTCAACCCCAAATGGGGAGGGGGGGGCAGGGGGGGTGGAAGGGGGTGGTCTGACGACGCCCCTCGTCCTTTGGTTGTGTATAAATATTTATCTCCGCACTCCATCAAGATCAACCTATGAGCGAAAAATCATAGGAGCGAGGGCGGGCGGCAGGGATGGGCGCGGCGTCACCCGTTTGCGAAATATGATTACACCTTGTATTTAATCACGCCCAAACCGCAAGGCAGACAATAAGAGGGGAACGAGACAACTACGCGCGCCGTCGGCTTTGAATATATATATATATATATGTTTTAAATATGATATATACTCGATCAGGCTCAAGCTGCACGAAAAACAACGGACCGGCAGGCCAAACCGCTTTTGCGTCTTCTCTATATCTGAATATAACAAACTAAACTCCGTGGGCTATCGAGCTTAATCTGCATGTCAAAACAACGGAGGCGGGGCTCGTTATTGCGCCGTACTCTCTTGTTTTGTAGTTGAAACTACACCCTGCATTCTATAATTATACAAGATTCCAACTGCAATCGAAGACGAAGGGGGAAGGGGGGGGTGACCAAACATTGGTCCTTGCTAGATATAGAGCATAAAATACACCCTGCGCTGTATCCAACTAAAATAGATATGATATAAAGGTGTTCGAGTGGGCGGCTAAACCGACGTACTTTCCGGATGCAGAACAAGAACTACGGACTATTAAAGTCCCGACGCGAAAGAGGAATGAAGGGAGGGGGGGGGGGGGGGGCATCTAGCCATCAATATCATAAGCTATCCTAATGATAGGGGCCCTCTGGTGAAGACGAAAACAACAAAAACAAACCTCACTCTACAAGTTTAAGCTCCAGACGAGAAGAAAGGGAGAGGGAGCAAAGGAGGGCTGGGTGCCAAACCGTTGAACTATCTTTTATTTTGAACTGGAACCAATCCCTGCACTTCATGAAGCAACATTGTTGGGCGCAAACCAAAGTATGGGGTGGCATGGGTGATGTGCGTGGCAGCTTACGGTCATATAACGCGAAACACTCGCTTGCCTCTACCAAGCCCAAGCTGCAACCGAACACAAAAGGATAGAGAGGGGAGGCAGCGAACACCGTGCTGTTCGTAACGCCAAACCTCGCCGCGGCATCTAGGTAAGAACCCCCAGCAAGCTTTTGCAGGCCTATCGCCAGTCGAATTTTCACCTCGATCACGCTGGTTGTCGAGCAACGCAGTTCTGGGTGAGAGAACACACGGAAGCAGCGAACAAAATACGTTAGCGCTGATCACAGCCGACAGCATCACCCCCGCCAGTGTGCCTGGGGGCACTGCTGTTAACCCTTCGTTAACCCAACGATGCATTGACCAATGAATCGGCGATTTCAATATTACCTAGATTCTTTTGGATAGAAAGAGGTTGACGCGTGTAGGACAATCCTTTCTATTGAAATTTGGACTTCTGCTGTAGCAGTCTCCTAACCCTCCCCACCTTATTTTAAGTATGAACGACACTGGAATCGTCATCTTTTTTCTGCCATGATCGTACCGTTATCACTGTTGTTTGGTTCCTGGTACACAGGGACTTGTTACCCTCAGTCCCTCAGCTTTTCATGGTATATACCGGCACACCTATCGTGTGCTGGTGTGCGTAGCTACAGAGTAGCCGTACTGCCGTGGTATACACCCAAACAACCCTATTGATACCAGATGCTTCTGCCGACACGTGGTACGAGTACTGCTGTTCCAGGTGTCTATATGTCTCTATTTTTCGGGTGTGATCGTACTTGCAGCGCTGTGGTATCTAGACGATATGATGCAAGCTGCAGGTCCGTCATGGATAGAGATTAGGCTATATGACGAATGCCCAAAGCTGATGTCGACCAATTGTCTGTATCTGGGTAAGCATGCAAGCAAAGGCGGCGCTGACGCCCTTGTGAACTTGAGTCGGAAACACCAAAGACGTGTGAGTACAGGTGGTGTAATGACTTACTTTTAATGTTTTCACCTGCACAAGTGCTACTAGTTTTTCAGAGCTGCGCGTAGAACATCGGGGATCTTGACGAAGCTCGCCTCAGACATCCGCAAAATCCTCTTGAAAGCTTTTCGCCAGAGATCTTTTCTGACCTGTGCCCATGAGCCATGATCCGGCTGATAGAGTTCACCCCGTGTGTTGGGAGCATTGCGTGTAGCTCCTCCTCTAACCAACAGCATGCCTAGCATGACGAGTTCATATTCTGTTGCCTCTCGTAACAGGGTATTTCGGCTGGGATGAATTGGTGTTTAGTTCGACTGGAAGAATCACCTCCCCGTTGAGCACACTGCTTGCTTATATCGTCCATTACGTTGGACCGCCTTGGTCAACGTTGAAGCTGTACATACGCCCTGGCGTGGAAGCACGGCGGGCGACGCAGACCTTTGTCCTCTCACGTGAAAATCTTGAATATGGCCCAAATGTCGTTTTTTTCAGAAATCATGGCCGTATTTTGGTTCGGATTCTGTTAAATTTCTAAACAAAAGACGAACCGCCTGCGTATTTCGTGACAAATTTTCAAAATATGTGGAATTTGGAAATTTGGTGCATCAATAAGAATTACCTTAACTGGTCTTCCCTCGCTACACTCCCCCGCTGGCGTGGGTACGTAGCTTGTTATGCATGTGGTTTCGTGCTCTGCCGTGCTCAGCCTGGCGGTGCCGTGTTGTATGGTGTTTTGCTTACTTTGCTGTGCCGTGGTGTGAGCTGTACAATACTTAATGGTTCGTACACGCAAGCTCTCATTCGACAACGCATCATGCAGAAGTACCGAGATACACCACACCAGGTTTGTACGCACTACATTGTCGAATCACAAAGGTGTACAAAGCTATAGCTCAGCTATCGCTAAGCAGGTGTGGCGCATCAGCGATTTGCGGTGCCGTGCAATACGGTGCCTTTCCCGGGGGTGCTGTTACGTGCCGTACTTCGCTGCGATTTCCTCTCCACACAGAAATCAATGTATCATGCAAAGTTCAAGATACTGTACCAGATACCGGCATGTACGTGTGTACTCGTCTTTTTTACTTTCTTTGTTGATTATCTTTCCTGTCGGTCCTCCTGGTACTTCGTTTTTCTCATTTTTCCTTTTTGCCGATCAGAACGCGACACCGACGACAAGCGTACGCCACACCACCGAGCAACAAGCTCAGCACATAATGCTTTTGGTATTGCGAAATCGATTTTTCAACCAACCCAGGCCGTCTCCTCTCTGCCGCTTTAACGTTTTTTTTTCCTGTTGCGTGGGAGTAGCCGACAGCGTCGGCCGCCCGCGGAGCGGATGCCTTGTTCTACTTGCGTATTATACCCGTGGGTCGTATTCCCTTTGAATTAAGTTCCTTTTTTTTCTTCTTTACTCATACAGACCTGTTCCACGTTGAAAGACGGCTGTGCCTGTCGACGCGAGAAGACAACGTCACAGGTTTAGTGTGTATGATAGAGATAATATAGCATTTCTGTGTCGGGAATCGGGGTCGTATGGGATCTTACAAAAAGCAAAAGAGTACCCCAAGGCCCCTCTCGAATGCAGATCGTAGCGTGTAGGCTAGCAAGGGAACGTCGGGCGCTACCGAGTTGGGGCTCTTGCTGATTACGTGGGTAAGCCTGATGTAGTTCCTGGATCGGCCAGCCAAGCTAGGCACTCGAGTAATATACCTAGATAAGCAGTGAACGTAAGAAATTGCCTCCCCCAAATGCCACTCGCAATATCTAGTAAAGGGGAGGATTTTTGGTTTCTTGCTGACCTCAATAATCACGGTAAGAGGGTGACATTGCCTATTTCTCTAGCGGTCTTGGGCTGTCGTTGGGAGCGAAAGTCTCATGGACCAATGACAGGCCTCCTCTATGTTCACATATTTTTAAGGAATTTTTTTAAGCACTGGAAAAATAAAACGTTTGCGCCGCATTTTGCGCCAACCGGTAGGAGGTATTGCGAGGCAACTGTGTACATATTTTAGAAGAGAGTCGAAGATCTGATCTGTCTATGTTCAATATTAACCAGAAACTCGCCAAAACTGGATTTAAGCAAAATTTTAGTCGTTCAAAGGATACTACGTGTGTTACCTTTTTTTTCTACAAAAACACAAATATCTACGCCGAATTTTGTACGTTCTCGCTCTTGTTTTTGCTGAGCTTTTCACGGGTCATGACCAGACCCGCGGGGTTAGGATAGGGAAGAAATGTCGCGGGTCAAAATGTATCGAGTTATTTGTTTTTTAATGTCACGGGACGGGTTCGAAAGGTGAAGACGTTTTGCAATATAGAGGGTCAAGAGGTTTGGAAATCTTACAGGTCGGGTCGGGTCGGGTCGGGTCGGGTCGGGTCGGGTCGGGTCGGGTCGGGTCGGGTCGGGTCGGGTCGGGTCGGGTCGGGTCGGGTCGGGTCGGGTCGGGTCGGGTCGGGTCGGGTCGGGTCGGGTCGGGTCGGGTCGGGTCGGGTCGGGTCGGGTCGGGTCGGGTCGGGTCGGGTCGGGTCGGGTCGGGTCGGGTCGGGTCGGGTCGGGTCGGGTCGGGTCGGGTCGGGTCGGGTCGGGTCGGGTCGGGTCGGGTCGGGTCGGGTCGGGTCGGGTCGGGTCGGGTCTGGTCGGGTCGGATCGGGTCGGGTCTGGTCGAGTCGGGTCGGGTCGGGTCGGGTCGGGTCGGGTCGGGTCGGGTCGGGTCGGGTCGGGTCGGGTCGGGTCGGGTCGGGTCGGGTCGGGTCGGGTCGGGTCGGGTCGGGTCGGGTCGGGTCGGGCCGAGAAGTTTTGAAATTTTGCTGGTCGTGTTTGGTCGCGACCTGCAAGATAGGGGTCACTCGCGGATGAAGTCGCCATGCCACCATGACCTTCCGGCTGATTATGGCTCACCCGCTAGCCGAACCCAGAGATCTGTCCTGCGGATTCGCCTTCTTGAAAAAATTGAGCTACTTTTACGAGAGCCTTTGTGGTGCTCGCGTCCCGCGGGCCGCACCCGCGGCTCCGACAAGCGGGTCCGAATTTAAAATAAACATGCGGTCTCATGCACGAGATCTCCTCTCGTCCCTATACTCCGTTCGTGTGTTTTAATTCCTCCATGAATATATTCTATTTGACAATATGTTGTCGTACCATGCATAAAGGACTACTGCGGGAATTCCCGTGTGCGATGACGCCGTACGTATTATTCAGCCGTGTTGTCATCTGTCCATGTCCACTAAAACACGCCACGGCACGAATCATTGCTGCATTTCAAGGTGCAACAAATAACACGACTAATGGCAGTATACGAACCCATGTTCAACGTGTACGTACACATTGAAAATCCTGTATGATAATCGTACCAGTACCAAATGTGACCAAACGTAAAATTACTGGACAGTCGTCGTCGAGGCAGGAGCTACAGCACCGGCAGCAGCAAGCGCCAGCACACCCGGATTCACTTGGATCGCAGGCCTTGCAGGCGGTTCAATCGTCCCAGTTGCGAACGTGTTACAGTAGGCGGCTAAGCTAGGCTACTTGCCGGTGCCGGAGACTTCATCGATAGATTCAGACGGTAGCTTGGTTGAGTATTATTATACAAGCCCGAAATGTAATCAAACGGAAAAAAAAACAAGGAAACCAGTCGTTGCCGAGGCAGCAGCAGCAACACATAAGCAGCAGACACTCGCAGCAGCAACAACAAGACGCAGACCCCGCATCCTCTCGAACCGCAGCCCTTCACTACCGTTTCACCGCCCCAGTTTTAGGCTGCCGTGGGCGTCTCAGCTAAGGGGCGGAGACGGCATAGACAACTAGTTCGCTCGTCGGTTCGTTCGTGGGGTCGACCAGGAGATCTAGCGCTATCAGCCTGCCTAATTGCTCAGTATTCGGTTTCGGTCTTTTTTTTTTTTGCACGCGCACACCACATAATAAAGGCGCGAGCAATGCCGCTAGACAAAACGGGAAGCACGACATCCTCGCAGAACTACGAGGGAGTGAGGACTAATCAACCGACCAAGGTCACTGTCCAGACATGTTTGACTAGTGACTGTTCGACTTAGACCCGGCATCACTGGTCCATTCACCCGACCCGCATGGATGACCAGTTACACGGAATGTGGCCGGTCGGGTCGACTTGGTTGAACAGGATTTTGAAAGGAGTTGGTCGGGTCTGGTCGGGTCAGGAGGTTTTCAAATGTCAGGTGTCGGGTCAGGTCGGTTCAAGAGGTGTTAACACTATTCGGGTGGGGTCGGTCTGGTCCAGACGTTCCAACCATTTCGCGGCTTGGGTCGGGTCAGATAGCTGTACCCGACTTGGGAGATTTGACCTGACACGCGAAAAGCCCTGACATTCGTACACTTACTCTCCATGTGCATCTCCTCGCCTGACCTCCCAATATATATAATGTAATATGTTTATATGTTTGCCCAAATTATTTTGTCTAAAGGTGGTGGACATTTTCCGAAAAATCTTTAATTGACGAAAAAAAGGAAACCCAAAACAATGAAAAATGCAGTGTTAGGTCTTCGCAGGGACATATATTATGTGTGCCAAATTTCACTTTTCGAATCGAAAAAATGGCCTAGACATCCGCCGTAAAATACATGGTTCGGGATTCTAAGTTGAACAAGCCTGTATACGCTCATTCCCTTTTCTAGTCGGATTGCGAACTGGTCGTGATCCCTGGTGTCATGCATTGTGGTCTGTTCCGGATGCGGCTCTTGGCCCATTTTGTGAGAGTATTCAGTCTGCCGCGTAGATACTGACTGCCGATAAATGTGTTTTTGTTTGTGGCACGGGCGAGAATTGCTTCAGCTGTGGTACGTATTTGTGGCACCGTTGGTTGTTAATATTTTTTCTTCAGCTATTTTCCCTTTCTAAAGCGTCTGAAGCCTTTCCCGTGACCACGAACTTGATTATGCTAGTTAACTCGAGAACAACAGCAACGGCAGCAGCATCACTTTACCGAAGAAACAACGTCGCCAGGAAGCAACCAAATTTTGATATTAAAATGGCATTACCTTCAAAGCTGTTTGTTGAACGCTTAATTACAACCACTAGCACAACGTGTTTCGGACTCTGACCGGCGAAAGAAGGATACGAGAGACGGGTAAACAGAAATCAAGATTCTTCGTAGCAGGCACGTTATATGTTACATAGACAATAATGCATTTAGCATGCAACCATACCTGATCTGATTTGCAATTTGCAAACCTAAGTGGAATCGAGAATGCAAGGGCAGCTAACGATATAATGATATCGCGCTTCCCCGATAGTATGCACATAGGGGTAAAAGGAGTCCACGTACTTCGAAGCATATCGGCAGGTTAAAAGTAACATATGGCATATTTACGATGCGTTCATGGTCGTGACCTCCCGCCACCTCCAAGGCGTATGAAGCGTTACATTGATTCCCCGCGAATGCTCACAAATAATAGACTTGTGGCAAACGATTATGTTTTCTTTTTTTCCAATGCTTGGTATTGATGATGCCTCGTGTAGTAACTCAAATTGTTTTCGAGCACGCGTGCCTGACAGTCCGTAACTCATAAGACACTGTTCCGAACCCACTAGACTCCTGCTGTTTATTTTTCGTACGGCCTTAATGAGTAGATTCCGTAGAAGGTGCAATTTCTTGAACAACCTACCGTCTATTGCTGTTCAGCATTGCCGAGTGGGACGCTTAGCATGGTAATGTGTTTTGTCCAGGACCATCGGTCGGACTGCTCGTGGTACCGAAATAATGGGTCAAAGTCAACGTAACCGGTGCTTGGTCGTTCACGTCTCGCAAAAAAACGTGGACGAGGTCTATATCATATAGAGCTTTGGCCTCCGCAAGACGCGCAGGGACACCCTGTAAAGTTAATCGCGAAAAGTTTTAGTTGGTCCCTTCTTCGGCGAAGAGCCGACGAACCAGTAACATTTTCGTGTTACCGCGTCTACCGATGTAGAACTTTTTTCAAAACGTTGTCTTTGCATTTTGTAGCCTAAGGAAACCCTAACGCTTACCTTTATGTATTTGCGGAGTTTTCGTTTTTCGTTTGAGCAGTAAAACGGGCAGCATGCGTTCATTCACCAGTTGTAGCCCTTTGGTTCTACCATGACGATGTCCCGAGGCAAGCAATGCCTGCTTGTCTCCAGAAATAATCGATTGTCCTGAGTCTCGGCCCCTTCTATTGACCGTGCTCGTAGATTGTAGCGAAACATGTTATGTTTTTGTCCAAATAAATATTTGTGCATGTTTTGACTTCGATTATATTTCTACCTGCTTAAACGTGTGTATCACGTGCAGTGTGTATACCCACATTCTAGAGTATCCGCGGGAGGATCTTCGAAAGGGTTCCGCCAGGTTGTGCAGTGGTGCCTATAAAATTTTTCTTTGTTTTCGGTTTTGTTCCTGTTGCCTTAACTCGGCAGATCAACACCGCGTAAATTTGGTTCAACTCATGCTTAAGGGATCAAGATTATTCATCTCACGAATACACAGTCACCCCGCCCTTCGCGTCCACATAAACTTCTCAACTTTAGATGCGCTCTTTGCCGATGAGGAATAGCTCAAATCATTGCTTTCAAGTTTACCTGCATTACGTGTAGTCAAACGAGTACTTATGTCCATGCTAGTAACTTCCAAATACGGCATTTTACCCCGATTTATAGTCTTTTTTTAGTATTTTGAATGATTTTTACGAAACGTCCGAAACCCGGTCTCAACCATAAACGGGGACAACACCAGCTAGCTGCGTTTTAAGCAGTGTATTTAAATATTTATCTCGGTGTATTCCGTTTATCGATCATGTTTTTTCTTCTATACGTTTTCATATGTGTCCGACTGTGTAACCTTTTCATGTGCAATCTGCCTTGAGGGTACACGTTCCGCCTGCTACCACCATGTTCCCACGATAATGGTTCCTCCCATATACCCTGAGATTTCTCAAGGGACTCTACTGCGCATCATTTTTACCGGCAGCAAGGCCCACGATGCGCACTTATGCCGTTCCGACTTACATGGTGTCCATGCGGCGCATGCCGTCCTTGGACACAGCAAAGTCAGTGTGCCATCGGAAATTGAACTTCTTTCAGGTTAACCGAGTTCGACATTTTCACGAGTATAGCCACAACTGTGTCAGTCGTCCAACGTATTTAGCAATGTCGTCGTACCCACCCCCCTCTCTCGACTTCAAGTTCGAAAGCGAAGTACACGGCCGGGTTTTGCGTGTGATATCTCATCAAGGTCGTGGCATTTTGGCTTTCTACCTTTTTTATGGGAGTATGGTTGTCATTTCAGCAAAAACCATTAACTGGCTGCTTGCAATGTCTAAAATGTTTAAGGCTGTTGTCTATATCGAATATACCGTTCGGCCTCTCTTTCATTCTTATGTCGACTGTCCAAATACTCGCCTATATAATACTTTTGACCTGGCTGTGAACGCAACGTGGAACTAATAACTTGAACACCTCGACCAGATATTGAGTATGTGAGACCAGGGTAATATGTCCACACTTGATTTTTGAACGAAGACAAACTGTAGTTTATTGCAATTTTCGCCGGCATAAATTTCCAACGACAGCCTTATACTTGATGAAGGTTACGGATATTGTATACAAGACGTTGGCCTTGCGCGATACAAGCTGCCGCGGGAGGGTATTTGAGTTCGTTTGCAGCCGCTGTAGACAGTTGACTTGAATAGACTGTTATTTTGCAGCCAGTTGCCGTTCATCGTTCTTTAGTCAAAATATGCAATTTCAACGGTAGTCCATTTGGTGCCGTAACTTTATGATTGACGGACCTCTCGAAACTGACGAACTACCAAACACTGTATGATCTCCGTTTGTTCTTTACGATAGGACATTTTTAGCGCACAGTCCACGCTCTACTTTTTTTTTGGGACGTGTACGTTATGTTTATTACTCGATGGGAGTATTTGTGGCATGCATGTGTTTTTAGGTGGAAACCCTCGCTCGCCCAACTGCATGATAAGCATAATAACCTGCATGACTAGATTTCGCGTGCAACGGAGAAACTGCCACGGCAATTGACCCGTGTTCTGTTTGTTGTAGCGGCATATGCGTGTTTGTATTCCCTTTGTAAATGGTCATCATCACAATGACAATTTTCGCTAAGTAATACTCATATTCGTCTTTTGCCTTGCACCAATTATCAGCAGAAGCCGAGGAAGGTCAATGTAAGGCCGGGTCAATACCTTGCCGCCGAACGGCGTATTGTCGGCCCACCATGATGGTCAATCGTACAGGTATTAAATTACCGACCCAAATCAACTTCTGCGGCTTAGTGCGGGATGCATCCTACGCCGAAGATGTGTTAAAAGTGACGTTTCCCTCAAACTAGCCTGTCCCTGCCAACGAGCCTAGTCATTCGATTTCCACACTGCTTTCGCCAATCTGCCGGCGCTGCAGCAGCAAAGCATAGAGCAGCTGGCGCTGAGCAGAGTCTAGGCTATATAAAAATCACAGCGGATAGAACGATCACAACACCGTCTTGTTGACTTCCTGTACAGATCATTTCGACTCCTTGTAAACCCCTCCCCCTTAAGGTACACAAGCCAAATATTCTACTCAGCCTCTTTGGATACAAAAATGTTAAGGAGATGACCTGTAAACATTTCCTCCATACCCGGTCGCATTCCTATATCAACTTGCATTCCTGTCTTGATCAATATATATATATATATATATATATATATATTATCACCCTTATTAATCAAAAGGCGTCGCAAATAGTGACAGTATTGTTATGTACAGTCCCCCATTCGCCCCGCTATATAAACTCCACTGCTGTGCCATATATGGGTACAATGGGACATATCGAAAACGAGAAACATTCACCCACAGGACAGAATGACAATCTTGTCACCATCATGTGTGGCGCCCTCGCGTTTCGTAAGAAATATGTTGCCCTCAGAAGTGCGATGCAATGTACTTAACATCCGAAACGTTTGTCTCAACCAAAAATTATATCGTGGGGAAAAACTACCTCGTTCGACGTGTTCGTGGTCTAATCCTGACCCGGCTACGGTACAGGCGTTCCTTTTGGGGGCTTTCGTTGCAGTGGTTCAGAGTCACTGGCGCGAGTGAACGCCCTAGTGTGCGTTAATTAAGCGGGGGAATCGCAAACGACGCTGAGCCAAAGAATTCACCTTAAACGTTTTTCTCCGTGAGGTGCAGAGTCACTCCTGCGAACATGATATGGTAGTATGACATAATACCTCAAATACACTAGTGAAATCTGGGTTGCCCCTCTTACTATAGCTTTGACTTTTTTCGGTTTGACTGCCGGGTTAGACTCCATATTTGTCGGCAGTAGAAAACATCTCGCTTGTTTTCTGCTGCCTAGGTTGATGAAGCGCAGTTTGTGCGTTTTCTAGTTCCGTGTCGCCTCCCGGGCTTGCCTCCACAACTACTTGTAGGGGATCCAATATGTACTCATTCTTATGAAGATGCATCTCGACACAGGCTTCGTAACTTCGACAACCGTGACCAGGCTACGGGAGGTGCTCTCACTCTTTTCAAGTACGGGATGACTCCCTGGCAGGCAGCCGTTTCCGTCTTTGGGCGTTTCGCTCAAAATATTCCGTAGATTCGTTTTGCTTTTTTTTTCAGGCACGAGATAATTCTGACACACGCCAGTGTGTCGTAGCTCCTTTTATTGTTCAAACTAAATTCCTAAGAAGTGTCCTCTCTGGCGAAGTTATTTCGTCTACGGCGTCCATGGTTTCTAAGAATTTAGCTTCGGGTATCTAGAGCGGTCTCCATTCCGAAAATGTATCCGTCGCGCATATACCTGCAGTTTCCTGCGCTCTCCGTGTCCTCTTTGTTATTACTTCCTCCGTCACAAAAATTTTGCTCGCGTTAGCATCGTAATGGATTCCGTTTCATGTACCGACCTGCAATCGTGTGCGGTTTAACGTAACGTCACGTGCGAGCGCAGCTCAACTCGCGTATACGATACAGTCGCACGTTTTCTCCGGTCTTTGGAGCTGTTATAATATCAAACCCCAACGATCTAGTCGTTCAGCTATCAGCAAAATAGAGTTTTTTTAACCAATGTCTAGGCTGCTTCGAGTCTGTGTTCAATGCCTTGAGAGATATGATGTGATGACGTCGTTTCCTTGAACCATTGCGAGATATGCATGGTACGATCATCGGCTGACTTTCGATTAAGACGGAAAACACGCTGCTATCGTTGCGTAACAACGTATTCTTCGCCATCACACGGTCATTCACTTTCGTATCGGGTAGTGATCTTACCCGGGATTCTCTCTCTCCCAGATGGGGAGTAATCAACACACCCTCGTGGATCAGCACCACTACATCAGTGTAATTCCGTGCACCGAACGCCCATACCATAAGGCAATCGATCATGCCGGCCACGTGTTGGCAAAACTGATATGCGGGGAATGCCGTAGGATGTTTTTCTACTCTGTAGATTACTTTGGTGTCACTTGCCACCTTGCTGTTTCCATCCTCCATCTATACTGGGAAGGCGGGGGGTTCCTATATTGTACTGGCTGCCCCAGTGGCGTATCAGGTTGTCCTCGAGCCTGGTATAGGTCAGTTTCGTGAGTTCGAACCCACCGAGTACATATTCGTATATGTCCGTGGGGACTTTTTCTTTTGCACGAACTGACTCGCGGAAAGCGCGAGAGCGTGAGCTAGCAACGCTCGATGAAAAACCGACGAGCAGTGAGATTGCTGAACCCTTTGCGCGATGAAATTAACAGCAAGAACAGGGGCGGGGAAGGGACGACACCTGTAACCGCGGCTCGTCCAGAAGCTGGAAAGTAGAGGTGTGCAAATATATATATGTATATAATATATATATGTGATTTAAACAAAACTGCCTGAAAAATCCCCCCCCCCCCCCGCCCCCCTCCCACCCCCCCCCTCTCTCGCTTTCCCTTACTCAAACGCCCCACCAAATATCGAAATCCGCCATATTAATAAAAACTTCACGCACGGGATATCACCTCATTATCTTTCGAGAGCCATCCATGCCTCTGTTTCCCCCCCCCCCCCCCCCCGCCCCAAACGCCCCCTTCTTCCCCATCACCCGCACCATCGCCTAGACCTAGCACCACACGTATAGCAAACCCCTCACCTAAAACCCTTCCTTTCACCCCCCCCCCCCCCCCCCTTGCCCCCCCCCCGCCCCCTCCCCCTCCCCCCCTCCCCGCCCCGCCCGCCCCCACCCCCCACCCCCCCTCCTCCCCCCCCCCTCCCCCCCCCCTCCCCCCCCCCTCCCCCCCCCCTCCCCCCCCCCCTCCCCCCCCCCCCCCCTCCCCCCCCCCCCCCCCCCCCCCCTCCCCGCCCCGCCCGCCCCCACCCCCCACCTCCCCCCCCACCCCCCCCCAACTCATCCCAACCCCACCCCGTCGAACACTCCACCCTCTCTCTACTCACTGATTGTACGACTTACCCCAGGATATACATGACAATCTGATGCATTATTTCCCAAACCGTCACATTTATCCCTTCAAAAATAATGTATAGTTTCCACGCACATATTGAGCTGCCCCATACGCCCCCCCTCAGCCCCAACACCCCCGCAAAAATAAACTGGTGCCAAAACCGTCAGATTTATCCCCTTGAAAGGATTTATAGCTTACATGTACAATATGCCCGCCCTTTCCTCCCCCCCCCCCCTCCCCCTCCAAACCCGCTCGCTTTTGATCAAAACCAGGCCCCCACGTCCTTAAAAACTCCGCCCCCACCCCTCACCGGTTATTCGACATACAAGATTCCCTTTATTAAAGGATACATTGCCCTCCACAGCTGTCAGATTTTGTCCCCCTTAGGAACGGGGTTTATAGTTTCCGTGCACAAACTGACTAAAAAACACCCTGTTGACCTTGATAGCTACACTGTAGTTGTAAGGGCAGTCGCCGACCTATATCCTTAATCAGCACACACATCTTGTAATGCGCGCGATCGGAGTATCACACACAGCTTGCAAAGATGAGTTTCGACGAAATCTTTGATCTCACACCTGGAGTGTATTTTCATTTTCTATAGTATATATACATTCATGTGCTTGTGATTTTCATTCGGCATTGAACGCATCCTTTTCCACTCTATCAGCGGCCTTCTTCAACTGCACGAAATCATGAACTTGTCGTCCGAGCATCGTCAGTGACCGCTATCAACCTCTCTTCAGCGGCAATTTCTGTACAATGTTGAATAGGCGCGCAACACGCCTGAAAGTTGATTTTGCTTTTGCCGCTGGCCTGAACGGTATTAACATTGTGCAGGTTTCACTATTCTAGTGACGTAAGTTAAACGGACAGTGTGACGTCCGCGGCCAGTTTAATTGATGTCCCGACGGCAGCGACCATGGTTTTTTTTTCCCGTCTTGAAATTTTGTGATTTCATGTGAGCGCCCGCCGCTTGCAAACTTGGTACGTCATTGCCGCATTGCAGCATAAGCGCGTCCTGCCTAAGGTTGTTCAGCGTTAGCGTTGTCGTGGATTTGCTGAATAATGTATGACGTTGCACGAACGCTTGCGTGCCTTGGACGTTGTTGGTGCTGCCAGGACGCTCCGAGTCACATTGCATCGCATTCTTTATCGGTTTGTATTATTTGTCGTCAAGAAGAGCTGCGAAGAATGCCCGAGTCGTGCGTGTTGGAGCTACGACATTAACTATTGATCTGGATTTTACTCGGATGAGCAATCTGTATCTAATTGTGCTCGCGGAATAGTATTTTGCAACGGCTATCATATTTAAGCTAGGGACTTGACCATGAATTTCGCTCGCGGCATAATATTTTGCATTGGCTATCATATTTAAACTAGGGACTTGACCATGCCGCGCTTGCAATCTAGCTTTACCAGCGAGCCGATACTTTTTTAAAAAAAATCTCAACAGCACGGCGACTAATCGCTGAATCTCGTTCTCCCTTCAGAAACGTGAGCGTGTACGACTTGAGTGGTAGCCCAAGCAAATCCCCTTGGTCAATCCGCTATAGCTGTATGAGTTGTTGTCAAGAAGGGCTGTTATTGCCATCGATGAACCGGCTTTTCATGGCAAACGGCAATCATGTCATATTATCATATTTATTTTTTGTTTCTGTTGGGACATCTTCCCACGCCCGCTCTCGTACACAAGCGATCGCCGCAGTGTCGTGTAAGCGTGATACTGGGTGGGTTCCCCATTGTTCTGCGAATACGCTTTCGGTAAGATGTAGGACACGATATCCGAGCTTCAGCGTCAGATCGTGCTGCAGCTGGCATTCACGAGAGCAAGCGTTAAAGCGAAAACATAGTGAAGTCATCTCTCATAGGAAAGCTGTAGCAGCTTCTTGCACCGGCGGTTTTTGTATGCTAGTACACCACTTTTGTCTAACCTATAATAGGCAGAAATCCTTTCGAGTCGTCCGCGCACGACATATGTCGTAGTTACTGCTACGGTCCACGGACCGTTATTTGGACAGACCCCGTTTGTACTCTTTATTTTCATGCCCTACAGATTAACTCGTCAGGATCACCTTCGTGTTTTTGCTCCCTCCCAAAATGGCCGTCCTTGGGGAAAGGCCAATTAACTATTGCCCAAGTTTTGTCTTGTTTCTGTGTTTAGGATTGGGTCTTAAAAATAACGTTACGACTGTTTTCATCCTCACTAAATTTTAGACGATGTCCCCGTTCTTCTAATCGAAGAGGTTTAGTGGGTTTGTGGTTTGCCATAAGCGGTCCATGTAAAGGTTTAAATGATTTAAGGACATGGAGGTTGAAATGCTTGAATGGTTTTTATGTGTGCTACACCCACATAATCAATAACGGTGTATCCAACCTTCTTTTGCAATGCCCCATGCGTTGCGTTGATGGGATCCTCCATTTTTGTCCCTTGTTATTATGTTCTCTGTGCCAGGTGTCCCACGATCCATAATCTGGCGTGAACATGGGACGTTGTTTAACCCCCCGTTGCACAACTCGGCCAGCCTACGGCTTTCAGGGCAGCATGAAAGCAACCTACTGCAAGAAGCATGCGAATGACGGCATGATCAACGTGTGCGGGAAACGTTGCTCATATGATGGCTGTACCAAGATATGTCACTACAATGTTAAAGGTAGCAAGATCGGTGTTTACTGCAGGTACCACGCTGAGGATGGCATGGTAAACGTCAAACACAAGCGTTGCTCACATGGTCTCTGCACGCTATTACCTTCGTTTAATGTTAAAGGCAACAATGTCGGTGCTTACTGCCGGAAACACGCTGATGACGGCATGGTAAACGTTAAACACAAGCGTTGCTCACATGATGGCTGCACGAAGATTCCACATTTCAATGTCGAAGGGGGCAAGCGAGCTGCGTACTGCAGGCAACATGCTGAGGACGGTATGATAGACATTAAAAGTAAGCGTTGCGCACATGGCGGTTGCACGCTATCACCTTCCTTCAATGTCAAAGGCAGCAAGAGGGGTGCGTACTGCCGGCAACACGCTGATGAAGATATGGTAAACGTTAAACACAAACCTTGCTCACATGACGGCTGCACAAAGATTCCCTCTTATAATATTGAAGGAGAGAAGATCGGTGCTTACTGCAAGCAACATGCAAGGGACGGCATGGTTAGCGTTGTCTCCAAGCGTTGCCGGCATGAGAGTTGCACGACGATCCCTTCATTCAACGTTGAAGGAAGCAAGCGGGGCGCGTACTGCAAACGACATGCTAATGACGGCATGATCGATGTCTCCAAGAGGCGTTGCGAATTCAACTCTTGTAATAAACAACCGTCCTGGGGTGTACTGGCGGGCGGTCTCGCAGTCGTCTGCACTGATCATGTGGGCAGTGCCTTAGGCGGTCCGTTGATTAATTTCAAAGCAAGGTGTAGAGTTGTTGGTTGCCGGAAGTTTTCGACGTGTGGACTTGTCGGGGAGCAGCCATCTCACTGCGGTTATCACGCTACCTTGGTAGAAGGCATTGTCCGCACCGTGCGACCAGAGCGGAAGAAGCTTGGAGATCATCAGTCGAAAAACAGGGAGGCAGTATTCCAATCTTTCAAGGTGAAGACCGAATGTTCATTCTGATATTTCGCCGGTAGAGAAGGATACTGTGTCTTCGCAATCCTTTAAACTTGGCAGGATTCGGTCACCAAAAGAGGCGCAATTGTTGCTGGACAATTGCGCCGACAAGAGAGGGTTACTCTAAGAGAATTCGCGCACATGTAACTGTCATAATATCTCGCTGTTAAGTGTATGTGTCTCTACGCGGCAACTAATACCCGTCGTGGGCGACATTAAGCGCCTCTGTTCAATACACACTGTGTACTTTGGCCAAGGGCCATGTACTTGAGGTATTGTGGAGCTACCTTTATTGGCGACACTTGATATTGCCGTAGAAACCGGCAAGTATGGTGATGCTCGCTTGGTCAGCTATGCTTTCTAGGTCAAACGTTTTGGTAGTGTGTTTTCGTTGGGGGCAATAACCAAACTGAAACTACCCGCAACTGCCGGTAGTTCGGCCCTTCGTTAAGCTATTCGGCATGATGAGCACGGTGATATGTACATATGTTTTTACCTTGTTATAGGGCTTTCATTGGTGGTCAACGAGGGGTACACTTTCTGTGAAGTGGAGCAGAGGAGAGGTCACTCTGGGTTACTGCATGACATTAGTAGACTTGCGGGGGCATGCCCTCCGAACAGGTGGTCATGTAGAGGATCCGTAAGACCCTGAGTGAGCCACTGGCACGTTAGCCCAAACGACGTTCAACACGAAACAGAGAAAAGATGCACGCTCCCATCAAGGTCTGAAGTAACCTTTCTAGCGCGCCGGAACTGCTTTTGCGGCAGTCTGGCGCACGCGCGAGAGCCTCCCGCTGCAGGGTTTCGGCCTATATCATCAATTATCCAAAACTCAGGCGGTATACCGATAATCGTCCATTGCCCGTTTTTTATTTGAGGAATGGGGGACAATAGTTACTATCTAACCCGAGTACTCCTTGGCAGTCGCTATAGCGTCCGTCGCTTAACCATTTCGACACATGCAACAGTTTATGTAGCGCTCGCGGACCAAAATAGTTTCTACCCTAAAAGTCAGTGTTTGAGAATTGCTTGAAGCTCCTCAATCGTTTTTGCGGTACATCCACCGTCGCAAGCATGGAGAGTACAACCGCTTTTACCAGGTTTCGCTGGCAAAAAAAAAACGTTAGTACACAGAGCAACCGTTTCAACTGCCAAATATGTCGTCCTAAAATCCGCGTGTTTCTGAAATGTGTCTGACTCCCTGACGAAAAAAGGACGCCGAGCTGATTTTTAGCAAACTCAACAATGTGACGAAACCAAAAAAATGAAGCCGACTTGTTTATCTGTGTCGTTTTTGTACGAGACTACAAACAAACGCCGATTTCAATGCCTTATTTCGACTTTAACATTTCGTTCACCTGTACTGGACGGATTCAGTATGCTGGGCGGAAGCGTCATGGATGCAGGAACATTGGGCTTCAAGCAGGGTACTATCATACTACTCACAGATTTGTCCTAGACTAAGAATAGCGAGCCGAGGTCAAGGTGAAGAACGGCCAGACTTTCCAGATCAGGGAGCTTGACGTGTGCGGAGATAGATGTTTCCTCGAGGGCATAGATGTCGGGGATCCGAGGCGCTTTTAATATTTTTAAAGTACAAACTTCATAGAAATTTCCATGGGTAAGAAACTGCCGACAATCCACCAAAAAAAAAGAAATATCATCTGAGGAATAGTCACACCAGAAATTGAATCTTACTGTACAGATTGTCTAAAAAGTTGTCAGGTCCAACTACCCTATATCGTCGGGAGCTCAGTTCGTTGGAACACAAATAACGGCACATCCAGAGAGTGATAACATTCACCGCGGTCGACCACTTTTTTTTGGAATGGTCTCGGGCGTGATGTACAATGCTCATCAATTGAAGAATCACAGCACGTAGGCGTAGCCCACCGTGGTACAAATTCTAAGCGCGACCCCCATGCGCACGCCATCAACATTGCTGTGTAATGGCGTCCTGTTGATGCAAAAAACTGTACGCATGATTTGTTAATGGTTGAAAACATGTTTTTCGACATCTAACTGACACTAGATGTAAAAGTACCATTAACGAATTTGGCCGCAGCGCCCTGAGCCAGAAGGTACACGATGATGTGTCTTTTTTTGCAGTTGTCACTTGCGCACCACTTGCCACAGTCTTTGGCAATTCCGTCCTAGGCATAATTTGAGCAATACGCTAGTATGCTACAAGCAGTGGATATCTGGCGCCTACCAGGCCGGCGCCCAGTATCCACAGAGACCCAACGCTGGTACGAGAAAAAAAAAATACGCATCGTGTCTCTAGAGCAAGAAGTGTATACAACTCTGCAGATGTGCCTCGCTCGTAGCGCGATGAAGTTACTGCACATTCGAAAATAACCGCAGGTACTAGGAGGCGGAAGTAGTTGACTAATCTGCTGTATATTCATATTACAACCAAGACGGTCTCGTAGGATGCAACAGGCGACGCAGTTCTTATCGTTCTAGGCACACGAGTTGGCTACAATCAATAATACCATTGTCGTCCAAACCAAACCCAGGGTTATCAAAAACATGGGGTCCTATGGGCCCCGGGTGTGATGGTGTGCTTTGCAGAGGACTGCTGGGCTCGGCATAAAACAAATTCAGAAATGCGGGCTTTGTTGGCGAAGCTAGGAACTACTTCGTGATTGATGACGTTGACAGCAAGCGTCTCCACTCTGATGCTCTTGGCGTGCCCTTGCTAGCCAGCACGTGACGCGCTTTACCCGGGACTGGGCATGGGGTGCTTGTTTACGTTTGGTACACCCCCCCTGTGGCTCAGATATCGTCTTTAGGCCGGTCCGATTTGAGACTTTTAGTTGCAATCGCCGCGAGTCACTCGCGCGAAAGACACCCTGCAAATTCGCAAGCCTCGTCCTTGGTGTTTTTTTTATTTTTGCGACGGCAATTCGCAATGCATCAGTTATCTATGCTGCGGCAAGAATATCGCGCAAAGTCATTCGTCAGGGAGGCACAGAAGTTACTCGTGCTAGTAAGTCAGATACAACATTCTGTAAAAAAGGGCGGACCCCCCCCCTTACCGCAGCCAATGTGAATTACATACTCCCTTATCAACGAAAAAACGCAAAATACATTCCATTGCACGTTACGTTGACTTCTTCTATCGACCAAGAATGTTCTACTATATTAGGTTTTGGTCGTTTCACAAATCGGCTTCCCATCGCACGGTTAAGGTCGGCACGGAAAACGTGCATAACATTCAAACGACAGGGACGGCGTTTGCTATATAGGCGTACCTTGTCGACGGGTGTTCTTTGATTCTCACGTGAGCAGCTCCAAATTTGAATACACAATGTATTCTTAGTAACACGAAAAAAGAACACAACCAACAATCCATCGACTACCATCCCATTCGATATATATCTTTTTTTAAATAAATTTGTGTTCCGACAATGTTAGTAGGTTTCGAAGTTGACAGTAGATTATTGTACACAACCAACAATCCATCGACTACCATACCTTTCGATATATATATTTTTTTTAATAAATTTGTGTTCCGACAATGTTAGTAGGTTTCGAAGTTGACAGTAGATTACTGTTTGGTGCAACCACGCCAACTAGCTCAATAATTGGATATAAACGTAACGATGACGGCTTCGGTCGTGACCTTCCTTTCCGGAGGTTCCGGGTTCGTGGATGAAAGTTTGTACAGAACTCACAAAAGTTCCGGGTACTGTGGGACGGGCGTGATGAAGTTACAGAAACTCCGAGCAAGTAAGAAAATGCTGCACCCGCACGCCAGCCATATGTGGCACAGGCGCACAGAAGAAACATAAGTGCTAGGTACATATATGAATGTCCTACAGAACCAACACAAGTTCCGAGTACGGGTAATACCCACGAAAACAAATGGCCTCGGCGGTGGAATTCGATTTGGAGTAGTTGTGGGTTTTCCAACTTGAATTGCTGTGGGCCAAATTTTCAGGAGGGTTCCGTCGTAGCTTTGAGGAATATCAACAAACACCATCTACACGATTTAGCGTTAACTATAACTAGTGCTGACCGGGGCAACAGCAGCACTCGTGTCTAATTTTCTGTGACAGATCATACCATAGCGTACCCCGGCTGTGGCGCCTCAAAAAAAAATAGTGTTGGTTTTTAACCCAATTTTGCCACCCCGGCTCGACAAGCAAAGCAAATGTCACGCAAAAGAAGAAGCTGTACCGAAATTTGTTGTTCACGACGTAGACCATATCATAGCGAGATGTGCATTTTCCGACAGAAAAAAAAAAACATTTATACTACGCAATAGGTGGTTTCCCCATAGGCGGCAAATGTTGCGTGTTTCCACCGATTTCGAAGCGAATTCAAGTATGTAATCAAAACAGAAAACATTGTCGATTCATGAGTGTGCATCGCTATTACGCGTGACCTAAAAAAAATGAAACAATCATAAACAACAAGTACAAGCTCTCATTGTATGTGATACACTGCTGTTCGGCCTTCAATATTTGTGGCTGACAATGAGTCGTCAAATTTCGAAGTACACTCTTGGAGTTAAGCCTGGACAAATTCGAAGCTCCCCGGGGATTGTAACAAAAGCATATCCGTGTCCCGGGTATTGTGCCTCAATTTTTTACAAGACACAGAAGTTCCTGGTAACGATATGAAGATATCACATAACTTCCAATAATTCCGCGTACGTTGTACAGAACATCCACAACTCCCCTGCATTGGGGTACAGGCGTACAGTACTCGCAGAAGTTCCGAACAGGTACAATATTTTGCTGTACCCGTACCCCTGGTATTGAGGAACGGACGAACGAAACATCCAGAGGTTTCCGGGGTACGGGGATGAATGTCGTAACGAACATCCAGAAGATGCAGAAAGCGGTATGAATGTCTTACAAATCTTACAGAAGTTCTGTGTACGGGAAAACACAGCGAAAAATTCCCCGGGATTTGGTTTATACGTACCCTTTAAAACACAGCCTAGTAAAGGTTTATTCTCTGTTCGCTACATTCGGTTTCAGCTATATGCCGAGTATCATCATTGGGAAATCGGTACTGTAAGCATAGAAAACCAAAAACCCTCCATTGCAAACAAAGGGAACAGCTGAATATATGGAATACAAAATATTTTAGTATATATAATAAAATTTAAAATACACTCCAGCTGTGAGATCGAAGATTTCGTCGAAACTCATCTTTGCAAGCTGTGTGTGATACTCCGATCGCGCGCATTACGAGTTGTGTGTCCTCATTAAGGATATAGGTCGGCGACTCCCCTTACAACTACAGTGTAGCTATCAGGGTCAACAGGATGATTTTAGTCAGTCTGTGCGCGGAAACTATAAATCCCGTTTCTGAGGGGGACAAAATCTGACAGCTGTGAAGGGAAAGGGGCGCCTGGTTTGGATCAAAAGCGAGCGGGTTTGGACGGGGGCGGGGGGGGGGGGGGGGGGGAGGGGCAATTTGTGCATGTAAGCTATAAATCCTTTCGAGGGGATAAATCTGACGCTTTTGGCACCAGTATATTATTGGGGGCGGGGGGGGGGGGGGGGGGGTTGGGGCGGGGGGGGGGGGGGGGGGCAGCTCAATGTGTGCCTGGAAACTATACATTATTTCGAGGGGATAAATGTGACATTTTTGGAAATAATACTTCAGTTTATCATGTATATCCTGGGGTAAGTCGTACAATCAGTGAGTATATATATTCAACCATACACATACTCAAACAAAATCGATATATATATATATATATGTTGATCTTAGCTGATAATTCATATATTGGCGTCAAAGCCTCGACACGCCAAACAAGTTTTGTGCGTCAATTCACGCATGCGCTGGCGCCGTATAGTCGTTTCATACATATTTCATAAATAAAAAATATACTCTAGCTTTGCGATCGAAAAAACTCATCTTCGCCATCTGTGTGTGATACCCCGGTGGCGCGTAATATATATTAGTAAAATATAAATACGTTCTATCTAGCTGTGAGATGCAAAATTTCATCGAAACTCGTCAATGCAAGCTGTTCGTGATACTCTGATCGAGCGTATTACGGGTTGTGTATCCTAATTAAGGATATATATGGGACACTTCCCTTGCAACTACATTGTAGTTATCGAGGTCAACAAGGCGACGTTAGAAACTCTGTGCGCGGAGATTATTAAACCCGTTTTTGAGGGGCGCAACACATGACAGATCTGTGGAAGGGAATGGATCAGTTTGTCAAGAGTATCCTATTAGTCGTATAACCGGTGAGGAGAGGGCAGATGTTTTAAAGGCGCGGGCGGGTGGGTTTGAACAAGAGGTAGCGGAGAAAAGAGGGAGGTGGGGGTGGAGAGGGATTTTAACAGGTCTATGTCGCAGACCTGTAGGGGGTTGCTATACACGCGGTGCTATGTCTAGGCGACGGTGCGAGTGGTGGGGGAGGACGGGGCATTGAAGGGGGCTGCTATACGCGCGGTGATATGTCTAGGCGACGGTGCGGGTGGTGGGGGAGGACGGGGCATTAAAGGGGGGGGCGGGGGGGGGGGGGCGGGAGGGGGGCGGGTGGGGGGGCGGGGAGGGGGCGGGGGGGGGGCAGGGGGGGGGGGGGTTGACTAGAGCTGCGTCATGGATGTCTAGACAGATTTTGAAGTGATATCGATTGCGTGGAATATATATATATATATATTTGTCCGATTTTGTTTATTAGTGGAGCGTTTGAACAAGAGGGATCGGCAAGAGGGGGGGGGGCGCGACAATACAAAATGTGCTCGGGAGCTGAAAACCGTTCAAGAGGACAGTTGCGACGGTTGTAGCAAGGAAACATCACTCGATTTCACCTGCCTGGTGGTGTTGATTATCATGCTTGAAAGTTTTGAATTAGTTGTGGTATACAACACAATCATTGTGTGTGGTATACAATGTGTTATAGCTCCATAATTTGTTCTTGTACATGAATCGCAAGATTAAATATTTCCATCTACAGGTACAACCATGTAGTCGCCATCATTTCACCGTGCCGGTGTGGGGCTGTGACGTCGACAGTTTTAAGACGGATATACATGTTGCTAAATAGAACAGGCAAGGTGATATGGTAATGCAATGTAACCACTATTGAACACGAGGGGGAAGAGGATCGTATCGTCAGTGTTTTGAAAAGAACACTTAATGTACCCGCGCTCAATGGCGTTACTCCGTTAGGCATGGATTATGCTCTTTCCTTCTTTAGAGGTTGTCAGGCGATCATGCAGGCGGCAGATAGGCACGGAATACTATGCCTAATAGGTTGGTAATGTGGTCTACCGCGGATTTAACATCTCTGTCTGTACTTCCTTTTCACATTTTTGTTTGTATGTATGTCAAGTTATAGAACAACTAAAAAGAATTCGAAGCCCTGCGCTAGCTGGGGCTTCCTTCGATTCCCGTAACTGTATTCACTCCGCAACGAATGCTGTAGAGTCGACGTGCGCTAAGTGTTCTGCCTCCATATAGTGACCGGTCGCCCCGGTGGCCTATCAGGTTATCCTCGAGCCTGGTATAGGTCAGTTCCGTGAGTTCGAGCCCCGCCGAGTGCGTACTCGTATAAATTCGCTGGGACTTTTTCTTGTGGGCAAATTGACTTGCGGAAAGCCCGAGAGCGTGAGTTAGCAACACTCGATGAACAATCGACGAGCACTGGGATTGCTGAACCCTGTGCGCGATAAAAACTGAAGGCAAGAACCGGGGAGGAGAAGGGACGACACCTTTGACCACGGCGAGTCCAGAAGCTGGAAAGTAAAGTGTGCAAAAAAAAAAAAATGGTGTCGGTTTAGTCTCGCCGAATACCTGCCAGAGCGATTTCAATTATACCTAGGCCGGCTGGGAACAAGCAGTAACGAAGAATTATGGGTGTGTAACGCTATAAAAATGTCGCGGCGGATGCAGGGCGGGTATATCCAACGGGAACATGACACGGCACTTTACTTAGTCTATGATATGTTGATGTTCTTAGTCTAATGATGAAGAGGCTAACATTTTCAGTCTGTTATCAATGATCGGGTCAATAAAGTAGGTCCGGTGGAAAATACACCAAGCACTTCGTTGCAGACAAAATGTGGACGTCGAAATATCTCCAGGTTTAGAGCCCGGCGTCAGCCGTCAGTTCTGCTACGTAGGCGCGGCATCATCCTCCAGCTATCAATATAAGGACAATGACACCACCAAGTTCGCCTTAACTGGCACGCCCGTTGCCGAGAGTCCTGGCTGCTAAACACTGCCGAGCTATCTGTTCTGTTGTGCAATTCCTGGCACTGCGAAGCTGTGAAGTAGTAATCTGTGCTGTGGTACCTGCACATAGGTACAATAAACTGCACAGCAACGGTGTCATCCGCACGTGCCGCCGTAAAATCGTACCGTTTTCTACCATGTTGTCCAAAATTTTCCAGATGCTCACATTCTATTGCTCCGATCACATCATAGGTGTACATCTTGGGACTACCGGTAGGAAATATATTTTTGCATAGCAGTACTCCTGCGCGCGTAGGAGCAGCAACCTAAAGATCCGAAAAAAAGTGGTACGTACTCGAGCTCGCGGCCACGATTAACCCCCTGAGCACTTGTAGGCTGCTATAAATGGCTACACCACAAGCTGTCTACGATAGAATGTGTGGCCGTTTATAGCGAGATTTTGTGGTGTTTGCCTCGGTCTACACCAATCATCTCAACCTATCTGTAAGGGCAGATAAAGGAACTTAATCCACCTCGGTTTGGTCGATGCTGGACGCACGGTGATGGACCTACCTCCACGTGAACCACCACTGTAAGCTAGTGGTGACATACGACGACCAACGGCCAGATTGCATGGGCTGCCCCCGACAACCCAAATACGGTCACCATCCCGCCTAGAAAACGCTCTCAAGTTCCATGGAACTCCCCCAAAAAATGCTATTATGCTGGACACGTGCGTGCGGTTTTGAAGCTCCTACTTGTACTTCGCCCGCCTGGTCGTCGTATCGCTCTATCTACGAAGAGGTGATTAAGGTATAGGTGAGTGTTTTCACGACCGGTTGGTGTTTTGTCTAAATTTAGGCAGCACCAGTAGTGCATACTCTCGTGCCTGCACTCCAACCTTTTTTCGGATGCCAGTGTTAACGTGTTAACCATGATGCCAACCCTTCTCAGACAAATACCCTTGCCGGGTTACCTGCATCGTGGCGTACCCCAGTACTACGATTTAGCAAGAGCACTCATCCTGTACTTCCGTACCCTCCGATGTAGAGTGGGGTCTATGTAATTGTCAGTCAGCTGGTAGCGGGTAAAAAAATTTACCACAGGCATTGTAGACTACATCTGGTTCCTCTGGTACGCGCGTATAGAACGAGCAGGTGGTATTGTGCCTACCTCGTACAAGGTACAGCAGTATTATCTATAGGCTATAGGAGAATCCAGCGCTAAATAGCTGAGATGTTCGGTTACAGTGTCAATACGGTATTCCTTTTGGCACTTAGTCGTTGCGATCCAGTATTAACCGGGTTGCCTAAACACTGTAAATGGCATGTTGCTTTCGTTTTGTTTAGAATGCTATGCCATCCTGTATCCCCCGCCCGAAGGCACATGACCTGGTATGATTACGAAGAAGATTCAAACTCTTTTCTTAAAAAACATGTGCGAAAAACGTCCTCAAAATCGTTAATCGTTACAACTAGGCATGCCGATTTTTTTCACATCACGTTTTAACGCCCGCAGATCCGACTGTTACTACACGGTGAATCGAAAGCAATGAGGAGCGTGACCTCAATACCCTCATCTGTCCAATCGGCGATGCCGTAGCGAAAAATATTGAACAAGAGCAGCGAGAGAAAGAACAGAAGTGTTTCTTAGCGAACCTGGTATAGTCGGACATCTGAGCTGAACAAAGCAGCACACACGAGCACGTACGCTCTTTGATACTTTCCGTTTGTAAGAGGCAAATGAGCTCCGTACTCGTTGTGCTGCTGTACTCCAGCAGCAGCAGCAGCAGCAGCGGCAGAAACAGCAGCTGAAGCAGCAAAAGGAGCAGAAGCAGTTGCTGCGATAGCGACAGGAGCAGCAGGAAACACGAGATCAGGGCCGGGTCGACGTCGCTGTGCGTTCGTTTCGTCTATCAGCTGCCTAAATGAAATCTACGTTTTTTTTTTTTTTATTACCGAAGGCGAACAATGTGCATCTACCTCGGGTCATGGAACCATATCCATTATCGGAGGGAAGAACTCCAGCCGCCACCATGATCTCTACCACCAGCAGGTCTTCTCCGTCCCCCCATCCGTACGGTCACCCTGAAAATGCTTTTTTGGAGCATGTCTCAAGTTCGCGCGCCTGAATGATACTAGGGACAGAACATGCACATGGGGCTCGCTGGACAAAAATTAAGTTCCTAAACGGGAAGTTTAAATGACGTTAATTGCGTGGAATGATGCTTTTTAATAGTTGAAAACATGTGATACGAACCCGGTTTTCTTGAAAAATGACACGTTGCCGCACGTGTCTCGACGAAATGTCGACGACTTACGGCCAAACCAGAAAGAGAAGAGTTGATTCTTCTTTGTGAGTTCACCAAGACCTGTCTGGTTCTGCCTTGGTGAGGTCTACATAGAGTGCCGTCGAAAAATGTTGCCGAAAAAGAGTTGACTCAGTTGGTTATTATTTGTGAGTTCACCAGGACCCGTCAGTTTATTCCTTGGTGAGGTCTACGTAGAGTGCCGTGGAAAATCGTTGCCGAAAAAACAGGCGACTCACACACACGTACGGACATACACACTGGCAGGGAAACTACATCTACGCAGCCTACCCTCGGAAAAGCGTCCGAGTATGATAAGGCTTATGTTGCCTCTATCACCTAGAGATAAACGGTAGAGCTTCGCCCTTGCGCGTCTCATAATAATCGAGCCATCGCAACCCTATCTACCTTTTGTACGGGATTGGTATTTTTTGGCATGTTTGGGATCCAGAACGGACAGCACAGTGTAAGCGTATGTAAGCATGGTTAATGTGGGGGCCATCTTGGCGTGTTTACCTTCTGCCAGACGTTTTGAAACTGACCTCAATATCGTCGCATTTTTGGGGGTGGTATAACGCACCGCGCACGAGTTCAAGCGCAGACATCGGGGTATACACCACGATAAGAATACCGTTAAACGCCACAGGTCGGAGAAGGTTTTTTCGCCGTTTCTGAATCGAGCAACATGTAGTACGCCGGGTGGTTGCCCCAACCTAGCTCTTCGGGTCGTTTGCTACCAGACGTCAATTATTGTTTTTTTTAAGTTTCAAATCAACATATTTTCTAGCAATGGTTGACCTGGCGCCATGCTCCTAGGTATGTTGCAGCACCGCCCTTGCTACTTTCCTGTATTCACTTTCTCCATGTTCCCGTTTGACACACACTTGTTCAGACAAGGTCTCACCTTGGGGATGCCTTGATGACTGCGTCGGTGTAGGTCGTATTGAAAAATTACAGCCATTGAGCTCGCGACATATCGAAAGCCAAGACCTCCCTTTTTTTTTGTTGTCGTTATTGACGATTTCGGCAACCTTGTTAACTTGCTGTGGCCCCATGGTGGCGCTTACACACGCCGTACTGATGACCCCAACAAACAAGCCTCTGACCCCCATGGGCTCTTTGCCGTTTTGTTTTGCACCTACTCAGATTTAACACGTGCCGACCTCGGCCTCGTCGAAAGTGACAGTCTTTCGAAGCCGTCGTTGTGTTCTATGTAGTTGAATTTATGTACCCAATCCAAAGATATTCTGGTACTTTTTTGTTAGTATTACGTCAAAATCGTCCATCGTATGGCCGCGCTGCGGGTCGTCTTTTGCTTTTTTTTTGGCTCGCTCGTGCGGGTGACACCCCATGTTCTATTGTGCTCAGAAGTGGTCGTGATGTATGTTTTTTTCTGTACAAACCAGCAATGTAATGGCGAACTACGGTGCGCGAGTCAAGTCGCCTCAAGACATTTCGCATACGAGGTTACAGTCAGCCGTCCGAGTGGCTCCAACCCAGGAGTGAAAAATGACTTATCCCCTTTCACCGTAGCAATAATGTTCCGAGTATAAATATCTGCTTTTTTTTATAGGCCAGAGGTCACAACACTTAATTCACGATAAATATATAGCGGTAGGATTGACGTCGTCAAACGTAATCTATCGCATCCCCCGCACCATGAATAAGCGTGTGCTGTAGGAAGAAATATTTTACTGCTTTTTTATTTTGTGCTCTGCTGTCAAATCAGACAGACGATTGATTCACCACCCAAAAGGTCTCTCAGACTCCGAACTCCCTATATTTGGTTTTGTCACCATTTCTTGATGCTGTAAACATATACGATTTGTCGCGCCACGAATGTTTTTTATTTTTTTATACTCGGCCGAAACCAGTCACTAAGCGAACCATGTGTTTTTCAAAAACCAACGGCGTAATGTTTGTGTACTGCTTAAAGGTTGCACACTGTCCATTATCCAGGCAATTATCTACGGTATGCAAAACACGGACGGCGTAGGATTTCGTGATATCATCTCTTCGTTACCAAATGATTGAGCTGAACCTAAATATCCTGGGTATCATATCACGGATGTAGAACTGTGGTTCCGGGTGTGGTACATTATCACCGTATACTAATTTCCGACATGCGGTTTGTGATACGATCATGCCGACAAACCTTGCATCGAGTTACCCGATGTGTACATGGATGTTTGACCTGCACTCTATCTTGTATGTCGATTTTAATGAGGACCGCAAACACGCCTGCACAACAACGGCTGCCCCAGTGGTAAGAACCATTCCCGTTAATCACGATCTACAGCTCCCACACAATAGCTGACTTCAAGAATGAGCTCCCCCTCTCTGTTGACATCATGTGCACATGCTTAGTATGGGTTTTTTCAACGTATCCAACATGTAATTGCCCGACATTAAAAATATCAATGTTCGCTCTTATGAGGTCGAAGTTTTGGTGCACCAAGGGCAGCATTTAGCGCCGACCCCGAGGATTTCCAAGTCGATCAGCGTGTTTCACGCTATGAAGTTTTACGTTGTAGATCGAGTGGCTGTTTTTGGAAGGAAGAGTATTGTTTAAAAGTAACACCCCTCCCCGTCCAGCTGAGTCACAAATATTCGTAGATGTGCAGCTGTTAATTGGATCGGGCTCACACAACATTGCCCAAACACCATATCTTTCAGGTGTGATGACTTTTTGCATCGGTACATGTGTTTGCATCAGTATCTCTCGAGATAATGGCCTCCCCTGTACTTAGTTGAGCGTAAGTAATTCAGTACCTATTGAACAGTCATATGTAGTCTTCGCTCTTGCATGGAACTTGCAATGGGCGAACCGTTTGCGCGTCGACGGTTTTGTTTTCGATATTCCAAGGCAAGTTATTTCTCTGCTCTGGACAGTAAACTTTATGCATACCGCACACCACCCTTCCTCTACCCTTAGCTGCTTACGTGCAGTTCTTCACCGTCTTCTGTACATGAAGAATACGTAATCTACCTAGGCACGTGATTGTTTTTTTCCTCCCCTTCTGTCATAGTCCGTAGGTTCCATTTCCCTACCGCCCTTACTCCATGTAACTCAGAACCAGTCTGGCTAGGCAGGCTCTTTCCCTTTCCCTCCCCCTTACGCTTTGTTCCAATTTTTTTTTTTGTCAAAAACCTCATTTTTTTGCTGTATTGTCTCTTCGTGGGAAATTGTGTCTACCCACGCCCTCAGGCCCTCTCTAGAGAGGATTGCGATACGTTTTTGCAAGCAGAGTCAAACATCTGCTCCGCAGGAAATTGAAAACGCAGGATGAACTCTGGTCGCAGTCTAGGCAAACCACCAGACTTCTGCACAGCCACTGTTCCGCCCGTGTCAACAAGCCTGCAGTCGCGTATCCTTGTACAGTATTCCCCCCTCCGTGAACCTGCAGCATGGTCCATTCGCCCTGTAATTTCCAACCCCCCCAGTTGACCTAGGTGTTCGGGTCTCTTTTTCTTCCGAGCTACAGTCGTGTCCGTTCGTACGGTAAACCCCCTGTCCCCCCTATTCCCTGTCTCAACTACTCCAAGGATGGCTGGTAGTGGAGTGAATCAACGCTTGTCGTTGCACTTGTTGGAATAACTAAACATGTACTTGTCTGATTAACCTCCTTATAAGATGAACCGGTTGGACATTGGTGAAGTGCTTTCCGAAGTGGATATTCTGTTAAGACTAGGCCATAGATGCTTGGTCCGGTTGTCCCAGGGAATGCTTTCAAAGCCATTTCTGTCGTGTGATATTGCGTTCCTTATGTTTTTATACCAGGGGCTTTCTGCCGCACATCTACCGTGGCATGGCGGGTAATGCTTCGACGTCGTTCTTGGCCCATGTACGTTCCAACACCATGATGCCCGCTGATGTCGGACGATAGTTCGCGTTTCCTTGGACAGGATACATTGAGTCGCTTTCCTCCGTCCGCCATCTTGATCGTACGCTGCTGCTTCATGCTCCCCGCTTCACATGTCAACCCTTTAATCGGCGTAAAACTTTGAACACAATGTGAGCGGAAAATGCTCGGCGAAATAATTAGGGTGCTTGTCGGCCATCGTAGCAATTTCGCCGATTCAGTACCTATATCGACATTTTCATAGACAATGTCTCTTTTAGCCAATTGAAATCGGTGCATTAAGCAGTTTACGTTTCCGCCCTTGTTCTAAGCAATTTTTCTGTTTTTGGTTTGTCTGTCATATAAAACGTTACTCTGTAGGTTTCTATCTCTGTCTTTCGATTTTCCAGCTATTAGGTAAAACGGGCGTGATAGTTCCGATAGCATGTGTGGTGTAATGTTGCCCAAGACCCGTGGCAATGATCTCGGCGGAGTTGCTCCGTCAAAGGGGAAAAATAGTTCTTATTGCATCGTGGTACATCGAGGAAAAGACACTCTTGCAATACATTGGTCGACAGTGCTGATCCGTTCATATCTTTCACGAATTGGACCTTGGTCACACCTCTCTGCCGTCGCCCATTTTTTCCTGGACCCATAAGAAAACTTTCGACAGGCCCGTCTTGCAGCTTGCCAGTTTGCTTACCAGTTGAGTTTTTGAGTCCTTCACCGGTGGAGCTTGTGATGTCATTTTCATTTGCACCAAAAGTGTTAACGCAAGCTCTTATATTTTGTATGCTCCACTGATGTAGTTTTTCGGATGCTTATATCGTTTGACAGGAGCAAAATTCTGGCACCTAAGCATGACCATCAAAAGTTTCGCACTCATGTTGTGACGGTATGTGATATTCCGCTATAACGTACATGCAATGCCCAAAACGGCAGCGTTTAGCAGAAGCTGCACTCGAGGTGTTTCCGGTCCTGTTGTCTTTGTATAGGGGAACTTTTTTCTACCTCCCTTAAGGTTGTCTGACAGACCGTATCAGAGCCCCGCCTCATCTCAAGTAATGTGGGTTTTGGTTCTAGGGTAGGCCGATTCGCCCTTATACATCCTAGTTTAGGTCTGGTCTGAAGTAACATGTCAATATTATTATTCATTTTGACTTGCCGACATATAGAGTTGCTTTCCCGGTTCTGGCACACAAAATTATGACGAGCATCCAAATCTGGTGATGGCTTTACCAATCGAATATTAGAAAATACTCTGATTTCCTTTAATCACAGCAGATTTGCTGCTTACACATGGAATATTGCTGTGTATGTGGCTCTAATTTGATGCATGGAAACGTCCGACAGAGCAGACGACTCCCACGTGCAATCACCACTGAAAATAGTGGCTGTACACAGCTATAGGGAGCTACAGAAAACATGCCCACCAATCAGAGCAACGACTGGTCCAGCAGCTTCCAAATCGAACATCGATCTCTACGTGGTATGTAGCAGGTGCACTCGATACGCTCGTCGGCAAGTGCACGTTGTCTGATGTTCTGTTTTGCGGCGTGATGGGCCGTAGTGTGATATGGGGTGGTGTGGAGTGGTGTTCAATGTCGATGCTGCTAAGGCGTAAGTACCGCTCATTGCTGCCATCACGCCAACTTCATCTTGACGCTCGAGTCGGAGACCTGCCTCAGCTTTACGCCGTTGTAGACGAGGAACTCCATGTGACTCGGGGTAAGACGATGTTGCACCAATGTGTATTAAGATGGTTACACCTGGATCGTTTGGTGGTTACGGCGATGTTTGGTGAGGTAACTGTGCACCGTGGTATCGCTGTGAATGCTGTACACCGCCGAGATACGTATGTTGCTAGCATTCGCGGCCAGTTTAGGCAACGTTCGAGGCCGTAGTTCCATGTTGCAAAGGTTAACCATGTCGCTCAACACTCTCCGAATGCTGGTGTACCCATTATCCAGGATAGAGGTGACCTACGGATTCAAGTCTGAAACGGGCAAGTATTTCAATGAGTATGCGATGAAATGATAATGAAACACCCTACAAGACGCTTGGTTATGTGGCAGTTGCCCTAGTTGCAAAAAGCATTGTTCAGCTTCTACGCAAAGGTACAACTACCCCATACAGCAGAAACATACATGGATCAGCAACAGTAAGACAAGAACATGGTCCGACCGCCTCGAAGCTTAATTTATTTCTCGAGTGACAGTGTCGCGGTGCGCATCGGTTACCGAACTGCTGCGGTTTTGTCACATTTTTTTTACAACATCAATATATCCATGGCCGGTAGCTCACTGGATTTTATGTGAGTCTTGCATAGTTGCGGAAACCGGAACATCTTACCACACAAATCGAAGCAGTAGTGAACGTGTTTCCTTGTCATACCCTATTCGTGTGTTTTGGAAAGAAAATTCGATCGGATATTGCGTCTAAAGCAGGTCGTTTATCGTCGCTGTTAGGATAATGGGATCTGTAGTGTTGGTGTTTTCGTGTGTTTTTTCCATTGCCACATGTTTTATTGGCAACGCAAAGAGCGGCGATAGTGCTGACGAAAGAAGCTCCCTGTCTTGCCCTTCATAGCTGGAAATTCGGTTCTAAGTTTTTTTTCGTCTTTTTCTTGAAAGGAGGGGTGTTTGGGCTCTTAAAGAGATGAGAAGCCCGGAACGTGTTCCAATTTTGAGTATATTCATTTTTTGATAGGTCGGTCGACATTTTTTTTTTTTTTTTGAGGGCGACCGAGTTTAGCAGTGCCGAACGGCCAGAAAGAGGCAATAGTCGAAAGTATCCCCTGCCTCTTGGAATTGTTCCACCGCGCTAAACTTTTACCGTAATGTATCGTTACGGTTGATTTGACGCCATGCAGAACACGGCAGAGCAAGTCACTCACTAAACCTGAACGACCGCTCCGGCAAGGTGCACAACGATCAGATGGACAGCAACTGGTGAACCTTCACCGATCTGAAGCAAACAGAGAGTATGTGAACCGTGAAAGTGTTCCTGGGTATGTTTTTGCCATTAGGTTTGTGGATTATTGTCTTCTGTTGTGGTCTGGTTTGCTCAGTAGCCAGATAGCAGGTATATTCGACCTGCAGGATGTATCGCTGTCGATATTTGAGGGCCATTGATTTTCCGTAGGTGAAAGATTCAGTGTGTACTGTCATTTTGGGAACGAGAACAGTACTGACGACATATATGCTAGAATGCCCACGAAGGGTTTGGCTGATGCTCGCGTCGATTTGGGCACTGTACCGGCTAATATCGGCCTAGCAATGAATAACATCTACTGATCACTTGTATCGTACGTGTTTGTTGTGACCTACATGGTGGTAATGAAACACGGCATTCCAGGAGCATGGTACCCATTTGATGCACCAGCGGGTGCTTCTCCGATACAACTTTTGGCTGGAGACATTCCCAGGCACGGTTGACTTGATCACCTACTTAAAGGGGGCATTTTTGTTCATTGAGACATTCCTACGTTTTCTGAATTGTTTGTGCGGTTTGACGAGGTTTTACGTATTGAGACATACTTACAACAACGTGCCTACAGCCATATCTAACGAGTGTAAGATTGGTGAGCGCGCCACAAGACGTTTGTTTTTTTCTGTTCACGAGGAAGAGTAGAAACGGACAAATCCCTTGTAGAACGACCGTTGCAATCTACGGCGACTACCGTTTATCTTCCGCCATACCCCAGAGTAAAGAAGTGGACGAACCGAACTAATTCTGCAAGGGTTATATTCTTAAGGCCGATTTCGTCAGGTACGGTCCGGAGTGCAGCCCTGATTTCAAACGTTTGTGCTGCCCATGCACAAGAGCTTCAATGTACGACTCCGTGCGTTCCAGGATCGTTCTTTTTCGGGGGTGAGGAATGAGTGAAAATATGCCAAATTGCATCATAAATAGGTATATGGTTTGATGCCGACTTCTGCAACCTGCGCCTACTTTTTTGCCTGCGCGTGGTCAGGTACCAGGTATGCATTAATTGGTATTTTTACACATTTAATACTCCCTTTGATGCTGCTAAGTTCAACAGGAGACATCTTTAATATGCGACCTTGGTCCGTGAACAATATTCTGTCCTTCCTGCAGTGCTCTGAATGGTGTCATGTAGCGTCATTTGCACTCTCACCACTAGGAACTGCGTTTCTGTCCCCCTTCCACTTTCATCCATTCTGTATAGGTTGAACATCTACAACAACAATATGTCGGCTGAGCGGCCGCGGCTGGGGATATTTTTTTCGGAGCATCGACCGTTTTGAGGTCCAGCACTTGCTTAACTCTTGCATGTCACGTGCAAACAACTATCCCAGAACACACCCTCTTGGAGCACAGCTACCAGCTGATCGCACACCGTTCAGATTACAACCCCCACCCACTGCTGTGGCCATTGGATGGCATTTTCTGCCCTCAAGTCGTCAATTACGACATGAAACACGGGTATCACGATTGTTTCATTTTGTTTTCTTTTAGTACAGGTTCACGGTATTTTTGTGGACATGAAGCACGGAAACGCCGTGTTCCGAATTGTCTTTTTGCTTTAAGTGGAAACAGATTGCAGGACGATCGTATCATACGAGGACGGATAGTGGTGTATTCGTTTGGCACGTAGCTACCACGTAATTGTCGCCACTGCGCCCTACCGTTTGCCCCTATGCTTTTGACGTTTTATGTGAGACTTTACAGTGTCAGGCAATCACAAAAAGACCTTAGCTTTTATAAGTGAAATTGAGATGACCTTTTCGCGAATTCACCCTATGTACCTAGCTTGTTCAGCTTGTAGTTGCTTCCGACGCCAGCCTTGTAATACAACTTGTACGTGGTTTAGATCTCGAATGGTCTTGTGACAGGCCATCATCCGAATTGTACCAAATCAACGTCGATCTGAACGTTGATAATGTCTGTGAACATGTTAATATGTGGACTATCAGTTGTTTTCGTAAAGGAGTCGCAAGTGGTTCCACTGTAAATTTTCCGATTGTCTGCGATTAGAGAAATAATGGCATTGTACAGCTTTTTCTTAATGACATCAATTCATCAGCACCTAGTGCTCGCTGATGTATCAAAATTTGCAAATTGGACCACGCAACCTTTTTGGTTAGTCAAAACCACCCACCGCCCCCGCCAAAGTATGTATGTTTGTCACAATTAGAGTTTTCGCAACAGGTCACGACCCAGCGGTCAGCTGCACTTGAAGCAATTTCCGCCTTGTACGATTGAGCATGTTGCAACCAAATTATGCGCCCGATCGAATGTTTTCGCCGCTGCTGCGCTCTGGCTTATAAAAAATTGCCTGATGTTTTCCCTTGTCGGTGTGATCACGGAGAAAATACAGTCAATACAACGATGCAGCTGGCGTCTCTGCACCTTTTGGTTTAAGATGAACATTCGCCGGAGTCTATGAAGACCCCTCCTATTGTTGAAGACTACTCGAGACTGTTTCTACAGGTCAAAGTACACTAACCCCGCCGTTTGCTGGCAAACGTTTGCACGGTCTTACCGACCGGTTTCGTCTGATGGCGATGCCATAAACCCCCCAATTAGTATTTTTTCCCGCAGGTTTGTCCTCTGTTAGTTGCGCGAGGTTCCAAATGGTCAGGTAGTAGCGTAGCCGACATCTCCGTTGTACGTCTTTTGTGTTCCCCATGTGCTTTTGTCATTTCAATTCCCTTGCAGTTGATTTATTTCTTCCGCGAGGGCGTCTTGATATCATCATGCTCAACACGTACCGGAGTGGATGTCCTAGCAGTCGCTATGATGACGGTCGGCCGTGTTTTCAATTAACAAAATTCTCCACAGTCGTTGTTTGACGCTACAACATAGTTTGACTATACAATACCGGCTTCTGTGTTCACCCAAAGCAGCTTCCATATCGATTTCTTGGACGTGGTAGGTGGGGTTGTTGTTGATTTCGCCTGCCTTTAATGTTTTTTCGCCGTTACAGCTGCCCATTTGTCAGGGACAATAATGGCGAAGTGTTCCATCCACCTCTGCACAATGCGGGCCCGGTTCAAGGATCCGAGCGGGAAGATGGCTGCGTACTGCAAGAAGCATGCTCAAGCCAACATGGTCGACGTTCTTGCGAGCTGTTGCTCTCGTGTCGGATGCAACATCAGGGCGACCTTCAATGTCGAGGGCAGTAAGACCGCGGTTTTTTGCAGGAAACATGCTCGGGACGGCATGGTCAACGTCTACAACAAGCAGTGCTCACATACTACCTGCATGACGATTCCTTCCTTCAACTTCAAACATTGCAAAACGGCTGTCTTCTGCAGGAAACATGCTGCAGACGGCATGGTCGACGTCCGCTCTAGGCGTTGCTTCCATCCCATCTGTATGACGAAACCTTCCTTCAATGTCGAAGGCAGCAAGACGGCGGTTTTCTGCCATAAACACGCCGAGGACGGCATGGTTGACGTACGCACCAAGCGATGCTCGTATACCAATTGCTCGAGGAAACCTTCCTTCAATGTCGAAGGCAGCAAGGCCGCCGTTTCCTGCAGGCAACATGCTGAAGAAGGTATGGTCAACGTCTGCACCAAACGATGCTTGTACTCGGGGTGCTCGACGGCCCCTTCCTTCAATGTCGTAGGCCGTAAGACGCCCGTTTTCTGCAAGCAACATGCCGACGACGGTATGGTGGGCGTCCGTGGTAGACGTTGTTCGTACTCCTCATGCGCGAGACAGCCGTCGTGGGGGGTACTAACGGAGGGCGTACCGTCTGCATGTGTTGACCATAAAAACGGCATCGTGGGCACTCCGGTGGTAAATTTCAGATCAAAGTGTAAAGAGTTAGGTTGCCAGAAAGCTTCAAGGTGGGGAGTGTGCGGACAACAGCCTTCCCACTGCGTTAGCCACGGCCCCTTAGAAAATGACATGGTTCTCACTGTTCCAGCGAAACGCACGACGGGTAGGGTTTGCACCTCGTCTAACCACATCTCTCTTGAACCGTCATTCAATGTTAAGGCAGAGTGTTCGTTTTGATTCGTGCAATGTGCAATACATTGGTTGTTTACATTTTTTTCAAGCATTGGAGTCGTTTTCATCTATGATAGTGTGTATGTCGCACACGACGTTGCCAACATTTTGCGTTTTACGCTGTCGCACGTATGGATAAAGTTCTTGGAACGTTTCCGGGCTATATTGTGCCTGTGTCGAGGGACGCACCCGGCCATCATTACCCGCAAAACTAACAGTTTCCAGCGTACTCGGTACCTGGTATGATTGAAGTCTTCGGCAACCAGCGGGCACGTGGTACATTTTTCAAAGTCGTCGCCTTTCGTCTCTGACTAGTCTAGACACATGACAAATAAACGAGAATAAACCCGTCATGGTAATCTATGCACGTCACTATATTCCAAGATGTGTCGAAGTCGACATCTTGTGGACAACCCTTCATGCTCAAGCTTGGAGCGATTTGTTACATACATAAGAGAGTACGGTAGTTGTTTGCTGGCTTCCGTGATTTTATTTGTCGAACACGGCTACAATAGGGAGGGGGGTAACGTTTTGCCCCTCATTTTTCAGTGGGTCGAGATCACAGGCGCAAAAAGCACCTTTGACGTTAAGCGATATATTTGCGATTTTTCTCACCGCTATCTAACTGTTGGCAATCCTGATCCAAAACCGATCGCGCGACGACATTTTTTCGGTGTGTGGTACAGAGTCAGTCTAGCCAGTGGCCCACACACGACTTTGAACATGGCTACCGTAGCTTTCAGCTGTCGCGGTGGCCTATTCGTTGAATGGATGTTACACACGTACACGTTATGTGTTGGTAGCATTGTACTTGGCTGTTTTTCGTTCATTTTGGATAGCCTCTGTGTCTGGTGAACGTGCGTCCCATTTCGGGGAGGGCGTAAAAGTAGCCATTGCATGCGTTCCCCATTTAGCCGATGTTTGTTTTCAAGGCAATATTTCGCCCTTGCACATCATTCTCACCTTTTTAAAATAGCAGCAAAACATCTTTTACTATATTTAAAACTGTTGATCGGATTTTTCGCTTTGTCAAGACTGACAGTGGCTTGAGGCACAACTCCTTCACCGGTCACGAACCGTCATGAAAAAGTGCCATCGTGTTGACCTATGTCTTAACGATTCCACCGTTATCGTATTCTGGTACTCGTATTTCACGGCGCTGAAGGCTACACTTTGAAACATGGCCAATATCATTTGTCTCGCTGTAGGTGTACTGTTCATATTGATACCATTTCTCATTTCCACTGCTACAGTATGCGTGGCATGTCGTTGTTACCGACGAGAAGTTTACCTCATCCGTCTGTGCAACGTAAGGCGGTAACGCTCTCATCACACTTGAAGAATCCTGAATCGCGTCATTTCACGAACTCGTGGCAAGGTAAATATTTTTCCGGAATATCTAGGCGGCGGCGAATGCTGCACTTACTTGCTGAGGGAAGGGTGCTATTTACATGTCTTCAACCTAATAGAGGTGCCACAAATGCGTTGCATGTGATCGTGGGTAAGGTGCGCTTTACACGCCTTCAATGCAATCTTGTCGCCAGTGAACTGTTTTTTTTGTGCGCTCGGGTAACAGTACGATTTACCCGTTTAATTGTCGTCACTTTTTTTATTTGTTGTAAACGGCGGTATGTTTCTCGGACAAAATATTTTTTCAGCGAAATGTAGTTGGTATGTAGGTCACTAATCTTTTTATAATAGAGCTTCTCGCAAAGAATTTCCGCGTCGGAACCGTGACAAGTAAATCCCCCGTGATCCGTGCAATGACCCGGCCGGGGTCTTTGCGAGACGGGTGACCACAAAAGTTGTCGAAAAAAAGGTGGACGGATATATAGCGAGAATTCTACATACCAGGCTATGCAATTTCAACAGTATCCCCTCCCCTTTTTTACTAGTGTGTTTTTTTCCCTCGCAAAGTGAGTCCGTATCTTGCCGTCCTAATTGTATACCTGGCAAGCAATATTCATGACACAGCTAGTCGCTCCATCACAGATTCACATATGGCACAACCAAAACAGCACGACTACAAAAATACGTACATACCCAGGGCGTCTCCCGAGCGAATGGCTGCTGGCTGCAAAAAGTAACACAAGGAAAGTGACCCGCTTCCGGCCTGGTGAATGCACTGGAGTATACAAGTGGACGCATCCTAACAACCTCATACACCGATAATGCCCGCCGTGACCGTTACTTCTGTTCTTCTATTCCCGATGTACAGGTTTGATAGTGGCGCAATTTCGTTGAAAAACAATATTACATAAACACATGGCGTACAGCGACGCTTGCATGAGCGGCAGAGTTGAGAAAAATCTACTCAACAGCGCGGCGATCTTCTACTTACGTATACGCGACTTCTCAATGGGTAACCATATCAGCCCTCGATGCATAGGTCGGTCAAACAGTTGCGTCTATTCTTAGTGATGCACTCCTCCTTCGGCTACTGAAAAATAAAAAAAAAAGCGGTTTCGCTGTCCACATGTAAAATATCAGAATGAACACTCGGTTTTGACCTTGAACGACTCGCTCTCTGGAGCGCAGCTTGGCGACCGATAGACAATACTCTTCTTGGGCTCTGGTCGCACTGTGGAGAAAATGTCGTCATTGAGGTCAGCGTGATCGTGACAGTGAGAAGGCGGCCTTCCGACGAGTCCCCAAGTAGAAACCTTGGGGCAACCAACAATTGTGCAGCGTGGTAGAAAGTTGACAATAGAAGTGTCCAATGCGCTGTTCATGTGCTCAGTGCATACAGTTGCCACCCCCCCCGCCAGGACGCCCCAGGACGGCTGTTTCGTACAGGAGGTGTACGAGCAACGTTTGGATTTGACGCTGACCATACCGACCTCTGCATGTCGCTTGCAGTAGGAAGGTCGCCTTCCTCCTTCAACATTAAACGAAGGTATCACCGTGCAACCACCATGTCGGCAACGCTCATAAACAACGTTGACCATACCGTCAATAGCATGTCGCCTGCAGTAGGCAGGTCGCCTTCCTCCTTCAACATTAAACGAAGGTAATGTCGTGCATCCATGTCGGCAAAGCTGAGAAACAACGTTGACCATACCGTCAATAGCATGTCGTTTGCAGGTAAGCGCGTCGCCTGCTTCCTTCAACATTGAACGAAGGTATTGTCGCGCAACCACCATGTCGGCAACGCTTTGAAACAAAGCTGACCATACCGACTTCTGCATGTTGCTTGCAGTACCCACGTTTTCGGCTGCCTTCCACACTGAAGGAAGGTATCTTCGTACAGCCATCACGTCGGCAATGCTTCGAAACAACGTTGACCATACCGTCCTCTGCATGTTTCTTGCAGTATACGGCTGTCTTTTTGCCTTTAACATTGAAATAAGGCATTGTCGGGCAGTAGTCATGTGAGCAACGCCTCTGGCGGAGGTCGATCATGCCGTCCTTTGCATGTTTGATGCAAAAAGCACCCCTCTTGCTGCCTTGAACATTGTAGGTAGGCACCTTCTTGCAGCCAACATGGTGACAATGCCTCCTGAAGATGTTAATCATACCGTCCTCTGCATGTTTCCTGCAACGCGCACCACTCTTGCTACCTGTGACATTGAAAGTAGGTGTACTCGTACAGCCATCATGGCGGCAATGTTTCCTGAAAACGTGGACCATCCCGTCATCTGCATGCTTCTTGCAAAATATTGCCTTCTTGCTGCCCTCGACACCGTATGATGGCCGAGTTGTGCAACCGGGGTTTGAACAACCACTCATACCCACGCCAGATAAAAACCCCGACGGGCACCTGCAGCCGAGCAGATCGTGAAAGAGACAAGGGGAGTACATATCACAACAACCAGTGCCGTGTTTAACAGCATGTTCTGTGATAGGTTTAGTAAAGCACGCATTTCCTGTACACAAACATGTAACATCAAACCTTCTAGAAAAATAAACATTACCAGGCGGGTGATATAAAGGGGTGCCTTCTTGCTGCAACCGTCAGATTCGTCCCCTTCAAGGGTTCATAGTTTCCGCGCAGATATTGAAATGCTCGGCCCCCCGCCCCCTCGCCCCCCCCCCCCCCCCCCCCCCCCGACCCCTCTTGTTTGAACGCACCACCTGAAATCAAAGTCTGCCCGAGTAGTAGACACTACCAGCCAGCTGATATCATCTCGTCATCCATCTAGCCATCCATGCCGTAGCTCCAACTCATCTCCGCCCGCCCCCTCCCCCCCCTTTGTTCCCCGCCCAGTTCGTTCAAACGCCCCACTGACATCGAAATCGGCCACAGTAATAAACACCTCTAAGCAATTGATATCACGTCATTATCTTTCTAGCCATCCATGACGTAGCTTTCATTCATCCCCCCTCCTCCACTCCCCCCCTCCAACGCCCCCTTCTTCCCCACACTCCGCACGATCGCCTAGACCCAGCACCGCGCGTATAGCAAGCCCCTACATATATGATCAATACGTGCGATCGGAGGATCACACACGATGCTACGAATATCGGTGTCGACTAAATCCTTGATTTTAATATTATATGTGACCCAAACCTCTTGAAAGCCCCTCCCCCCCCCCCCCCCCCCCCTCCCGCCTTTTGTTTTTTTTCCTCTCGCTTCCTCTTGCTTAAACGCCCCACCTACTATCGAAATCCGCCAGAGAAATAAACACTTCCACGCCCTGGATATCGCTTCGTTATCGTTGCAGAGCCGTCAAGGCCGCTGCTGCAATTCCCACCCACCTCCGCCCCCTAACGCCCCCTCCTTCCCCACCACCTGAACCATCGCCTAGACCTAGCACCACGCGTATAGCAAACCCCTACATCGTTGTGACGTAAAGCACCCCCCCCCGCCCCCGCCCCACCCCCGCCACATCCCCCCCCCTGTCCCCAACAAGAAATATTTATGGTTTCCACGCACAAATTGACCTGCTCCACCTGTCCCCCCCCCCCCCCCCCCCCCCTCCTCTCCCCCTCCCGCCCCCCATCTGATCAAAATCATGCCCCCACGTCCTTAAAAACTCCGCCCTCCCCTCACCCGAAATTCGACTTACAGGATTCACTTGGTGAACTGATGCATTTTCTTCCACAGCTGTCAGATTGTGTCCCCCTCAGAAACGGGTTTTATAGTTTCCGCGCACAGACTGCCTAACATCACCCTGTTGACCCTGATAGCTACACTGTAGTTGCAAGGAGAGTCGCCGACCTATATCCTTAATGAGGACACACAACCTGTAATACGCGCGATCGGTGTATCACACACAGCTTGCAAAGATGAGTTTCGACATAATATTCGATCTCACAGCTGGAGTGTATTTTTTTTTATAATATATTTATTATATATTCTTCTATTTAATATGACACTTTCACCGCAACGCCGAGTCCTCATGTATTCCCGCAAACACCAAAAAAACGTTCTATAACAATATGTAGAACGTCCATGTAAGATTATCGGTGGGACTTGAAAATGAAATAGCAAATGGGCAAATAAGCTGTGGTAGGAACGGTTGTTTACTCAATGCCAAACACAGAAAAAAAAAGTGGTCCTAACACAAAACGTTGGGCGATAATTGTCCCGCATTTTCCTGATTACATAACCGTCCGAGTGAAAATGACACCAATGCGACGAGAAGTGACCCTGAGAATGCTTTAATGAGGCATACGGCGTTATCAAGAGCAATCGAGGGCTCCCTCGAAGGCGGCGTGTGCAGCGTACCAAAAAATACTTTATTGGTGTATTAGAAGTTCGATCACGACTCGTTACCAGTATGGCATCCGGCCTCGTTAGAAAATGGGAAAGCGGTTGGCTAGGGTACGAAATCGCCCGTACACACAGCTTCGAAGCCTTTCTTGTGATATATCAATGCACGGTATGTTGGTCCCACCCCAACCTCTCGTTAGTGCCATGTGATGCATTATCCGATGCTTCCATGCCCACCACCATGTCCTCTACCGTTCCACAGGGGTACTCTCCATATAACAGGCGACTCATCAAGTATAATACCTACACTCTACTGCGGCAGTCGCTTGTATTCGAGGGCAGGCGTGGCGAGATAATGTCTACGTTAGCGATCGTCTTAGTAGAATAGAAGAACATACAGTCCGCCGTTTAGTAGAATAGAAGAGCATACATTCCGCCGTTTCGAAGGGAACAGCTGTAAGATCGTAAATATTGTTTGTCTGTCTTCGGATGATTGACGAAGCGGATGAGAGAGTGTTGCCGCCAAGCCAGGTCGAACAAGCTACGCTCCTTAGCATACTACGGAATTCAAACCCGGCCGTTTTGCTTATACACCATTTCAAACCATGTATAGGCTCGATGGTGAATCCAGAATGCAAGAGCTACGTGGCCTACTGGCCAATTTTAAGGTGACTTCAACAGAAAAAGAATACCCTCCGAAAGTAAGAGCTTGCTGGTTCCTCATTTGGAACAAGCTTTGAGCTTTGAGCGACGGTAGTGTCGTAGTCCAAACACGGAAGACCCGCGCATTCTTTACAGAAACCATTGATGATAAATACGAACAGATGACGGAGGCAATAGTGTGTGACTGGAAGCGTGATGGCAGCTCCTATATTTTTGAGCCCATGGCACCTGTGTGCAACGCCATTTTATGCTATTCAAGTCGACGACGACGCTTTCGCTGAAAGACCGAGAGAAGACGGCAAATATTCACCTGGTCGCGAGCGGGCGCTGAACATGAGACGTCAGGGGGAATCGCGCAAACGCTGCCTTGGAAAGAGCCGTGTGGGTGGCAGAGATAATGGCCGAAGTTACACAAGCGAGAGTAACAGCCCAATGAGTGGGCAAAACAACAACGACGGTTACAGTAATGCTGAACGGTAACCTTGTCTCTTGATATCATCAAAGGATGGTGGAACGTGCACAAGAAAAGGTGCATAAAGTATCCATGTTGGTCGAGAGGACGATGTCGTGAAAAACGTGACAGGAAACAACCCATGGTCAATGATGTTACAGGCGCAATTCTACCGAGCGTGGACGGCATGGTTGTCCATGTCGCGTATTCCACTGGCATAGTGATCACACGTAGTACGTTAGTGCTGCGCTAAGATCAACTGTTTTGCGTGGTGCACCCGTAATCAAAACCAAAAAGCAAGTGACAATGTGAACAGCTCGGACGTCGTCATTGATGACGGGAAGCTTGAGCAACAACCTTCTTTCACATGCCGAAGCCCACGGCAACTGAGGTACCTGTTGAGTATAATAAACATGACAGCAAAAAAATAACCAGAGCCACAGAAAGTACAGGGACCGCTCTCGCCTTTCGGAAATGCCGGATATTGGGAGTAACAAGGTCGACAGCGACACACCTAGAATTGACACGGTAGGATCAAGCCATAACGCATGTCCTGAATCTCAGTTTTTTAATACGTGGTCCAGAAGTTCGACTGCGGTGTGCGTATGCAGTGGTCATGCCACACGCCGCAGAAACAGAAAAAGGTACCCTCGCAGTATGTGTAATATTTTCATTCTGTGTATTACACCGAACGTAAAAAAATCGACTGCATTCAGCAGAAAGCATGTCGGCCACGGGAAAACTCCACAATCGAGAAGGTACTCGATGCTATGGCGAAACATCTTCATTTTCCCGACGATAACATGGTGTTCGCCTTTTCAATCAAATATTCGCCGGTGGAGTTTTTACAAAAAAATATCATAAAGAATGTTCGAAGGAAATAATGTGATGGCATAGTACACAAATCCGCGGTGAACACAGACTTGTGGCACAGAGAGATTTACCCACGTATTTTCGGCGCTGCAGGCGGCCGGACTTTAAACATGGAAGACGCGCGTGATTGACGGCGCCAGAGCCGGGAAGCTGATTTTGACGGGATATATGCAATTTGACCGGAAAACGAACGAGATGTTAGATCGTAACATGGTGGAGTTTGTTACATCGCATGAAGTGCATTAAAACGGCAATGCCGGCGAGTATGTATTTACGCAGATAAAAAGTGACTAGACAATCGTAAACACGTATTGACCTGGAAGTGCATGCCACAAAACATTCTACAGCAGGAATGAAAACCGTGCAGAAGGGTAAAAGACAAAAATTGTAACACAAATATACGCTGTAAAGGAATATATTGCGTCGACAGAAAACAAAATTTTTGACAACGGAGGGCACTTCGTACGACATTCGGCTGCGTGACAGGATCTCGTAAAACATTTAAACGGAAAGACGACTATTGGTATTGATTGGATGGAAGCACACGAGGACAGATAATACCGATGTTGCGCAAAACAGTGGTTGCGCGCGTGACCAAAAGCAGAAGAACCCCCCGTAGGTAGGTAGAAAATATGGTAGCTGGAACGGTAGTGTTGAAATGCACTTACGTCCGAATCGGTAGAGTATGGTACACAACAGCTGTTTGTGAGGGCGACCCCGTGGACGCTTGGCATTCTGCGATAGCTTTCAATCGGCACTCCGCATAACCAATGGCAGTGAGCAAACTCGTGAGACGTTCGATACTCCTGAAAGTTGATAATCATTATCCACCAATGGAACCAACAAGAATATGCGACTCGTGTGACCACGCATAAAATTCCTCCCAACCATACATTTTTTTTTTCGGCCGAGGTGTTCAACGCTAACATACTTGGCGACAGACACCCAACACTTGAATGTTCACAAGAGACACTTGGACGGGATTGACGTTGTTTGACAGTGCCATATTCTATTCGGCGAGTGAAGACTCCCGTTTTCGAAAACAGGCACCGTTGTGGTAAGGCACGATGGAGTTCGAAAATGGGTACATGGGGGCAGCACGTAATTTCGATGATCGTATTGCACGCAAGTGTTTATGTGGTATTATCGTGCGACTATCTAAATATCATATAAACGTTAATTCGAGTTGGTACGGAGAAGTTTCTCGGGAGGACGCGTCAAAATACTTGTGTTTTTAGAACAACTAAATCGTACACTGGGTTGTTCAATGCACACGAAGGCGTTTTACTGGGATATGAAACGGACATGTAAAGGAACACTTGACGCCCGCGATATGACCTGTTAATCCGTGCTGTTTCATATACACGCTATCCTCTTCTCACCGCTAGCTAATGAATGACCGACTGCTCAGAGGCGACACATTTCCGCAAGCCGTCTAGTAATGGGCTAACTAGGTTTTTTGGGAGGGGCTCTCTAGTTGGAGGCGAACGTTACTGCTGGCCAAATAAGCGATTTAAGTAACATAGAGCACCAAGCCAAGTAACTTTTGCTGAGACTATTACTTGGCATTGACGATGGATCAACGGGGGTCATCCAAACATTACCTGTTCGGCAGTGGCGGAGTGATATGACCACACCTTGACTGTCACCGGCATCCGCTTGACACTACGAGCAGTGAAAGCGTCAATACCTATAACCTCGTGCGCATTGGTATTACCATGACTGCCTTCGATTGCGCTAATGCATATTTCACCACAGCAAAACTAATACGTTTGGGCCACTGCATCAGTAACATTAAGGAAAACATCAAAATATATATGCAGCCTTGGTTAACCCCTTTAGAGTCCCAAAATCCCTCCATATACTAACTTCAAGTAAAAAATGTTCCCAAAAAGGGGTTCCAGTTGTGAAGGGGTTAAGGATGCAATTTGATTGCTGATTCTTCCAATATGAGAACACCTGCATGCCACATAAACTCTGCGCGAGGGACTAACTTGGATGACACTCCCAAAGAACCGAAAGTAGAACGTGGGCTAGACGTCTAGCAAAAAGCACAATGAACAACAAATACAGAAGACAGTTCTTGCAGTCCGTCAGAAATGTAATGGCCGAAAAAAAATGGAACAAAAATATATTTGCACGCTACAAGGGTTGACGACAATCGGCGGGATTCAAAAACATGATCCAGGTAAGCTAGTTCCACCAGGACGTAAATGAACACAATGTAAACGGTTGAAGAAGAGATACTCGTGTCAGGTCAAGATATGGCGCACGAGGACGCTACAAAGCAAAGGGGTATCGTCACGAATACAGCACGACGTCCATCCCAACAAAACCGCAGACGGCTTGCCACACTGAATCTAGTGTGCGTGTATTGCTCTCGACGGTGGGGTTCACCTTCAGGTCGAAATCTTCAGGTTACTCGTTCGTTACTGTTTAGATTAACGACAAAATTATGACACGGGGTGGAATTTAGACACTCGAAGTCGGGATCGAACAGGCACCGATAGAGATGAAACACAAGGATAGAAGTGGTAGTTGTCCTTTCATAGGTAAAGCAGGGGGGGGGTGGTGTAACAGCTAATAAAAGAGTGTCTTCAAACCAAAACTGCCGTCGCGAAATATCTCCGACTACGCGGTGTTGCAATTCGAGGGTTGGAAAAACAAGCCGATGGTGGAGGGTGCGTCGACATTTCAAATTTGACGCTAGTCAAACGGAAAAAATATACCGCTGTATTCGATCCTTACGTTGAGTTACGTTCAGCAGAGAAGAGGTACAATAAGATGGTATTTTGACGTGGCCGCGCTTGAGGGTGGCAAGGGCGGCATGGACACCAACAACATTAACAGTAAGGAACAGGGCGCACCGTGGGTATTGCTGGCGGAATACATACATTCCAGTAGGTTTTTGTTAAGGGTGCTAAGGAAGAGTGCGGGGTCTGATTATAGTGAGATGACGGTATCCATAGGCGCGCACGCACGAAAAGGTCGACTGTACATGATGAAAATCCAAAACCTAGTTCGGACGGGCTAATATGATTGTACGTTGTGCGCCAAACGGCATACAACTGGTACTCCATAAAACGAATTTTAAAGTCACCCGAGGACTATTTTCGATGGCATAGCAATAAAGTCACGGTCGTATCCCGATTGCAAATATTTATGGTCTAAATCTGTTTCAATACTAAAACTTTCGAAAACCGTCACATTTATCCCCTCAAAGGATGTATAGTTTCAACGCACATAATGAGCTGTCCGACCCGCCCTGCCCCGTCCGTCCCGCATTCCACCCCCCCTGCTTGTTTTTGTCCCTCTCAGAATCGGGTTTTATAGTTCCCGCGCATAGACTGACTAGCATCACCTTGTCGACCCTGATAGCTACACTGTAGTTGCAAGGGGAGTCGCCGACCCATACCCTCAGTGATGACACCAAACCCGTGATACGCGCGTTCGGAGTATCACACGTGCAGCTTGCAGAGATGAGTTTCGACAAAATGTTCGATCTCACAGATGGAGTGTATTTGAATTTTCATCATACTAAAACCAGTCAAACATAAGTGTAAAATAATATGATACAGTTACCGGTGAAGGACGTAATGGTCTCCGTAGCGGTAGTAATCGGCATATCACTGTAGGTTGGAAGAGATACATAGGCATGTTCATGTCAGGGTCTTGGGCGGGACGCTGGACCTGAGGATAGACCATCTCAATCTAGCGCTTTTCTTCCCTCATTGCTTAGAGCAGACAAGACGAATACGTTACCAAGACTGCGTCGAGCACAAGCAAGTCGGGGTTCTTCCAGGAAGCGTTATCAAATCCAGGTGTTCACCAACTAAACCAGAACTATGTGCCCCTTCCACCTTCCTCTTCTTCTGCCACAATTTTTCTATCGACGGAGAGGGAGCTGATAAGAGGGTAGAGCAAGGTAGCCAGTCGTTCCGTGCTTGATTTTCTATATAATTGTTTTTGGGAGTGGAGGTTTGAAATGTCACAGTATTATTGGGAGGTTTGGCAATCCGACACGACTGTAGACGGAAACAGTTAAGAACCTCGCTGGTATCATGGAGCAATAAGATATGGACGGTAAGAGTGGGGGTGAGATATGCAAGAGGTTGGAGGAGGCTGTGATATGGTGCATCTTGTCAGGGGCAAACATGCTATCTCCAAAGACTCCGAAAACCTACAGAACAATGCCAGTCGGGTGAGGTAAAGCACACGTCGTGTTGCGAGGTTTGAAACATGGGCATTGATATATATATATATATACTAGCCCCCGCCCCAACCCCCGCCCCCCCCCCAAAAAATAAACTGGTGCCAAAACCGTCAGATTTATCCCCTTTAAAGGATTTATAACTTACATGCACAATTTGCTCCCCCCCCCCCCCTCCAAACCTGCTCGCTTTTGATCAAAACCAGGCCACCACGTCCTTCAAAACTCCGCCCACCCCCCTCACCGGTTATTCGACTTACAAGATTCACTTGATAAAAGGATACATTTCCCTCCACAGCTGTCAGATTTTGTCCCCCTCAGAAACGGGTTATATAGTTTCCGCGCACAGACTGACTAAAATCACCCTGTTGACCCTGATAGCTACACTGTAGTTGTAAGGGGAGTCGCCGACCTATATCCTTAATGAGGACACACAACCCGTAATGCGCGCGATCGGAGTATCACACACAGCTTGCAAAGATGAGTTTCGACGAAATCTTCGATCTCACAGCTGGAGTGTATTTGCATTTTTTATAATATATACTACGTTTGGTCAATGTAAAGAGCAAGAAACGACTTAGTACTCGCCGACAGGGACAGTATTTAGAATATCATGTAAGGAGATGCACGGAAGGTCGGTCGTGTCCTCGTGCGATTGACTACCGTGTCCTCTTAGGCTTTTGCAGGAATGCGTACAAGTGTATAATGCCGAGAAGAGCGCCCGGAAATACAGAAAGTCTACACAACGTTAGGTAGGTGGAAAACTTGTGAACATTGGTGTACCCACTCTCTGTGCCATACAGTATCAGCATACGAAAAAGGTGTAAGAATCTAAACGATACATTATGACACAGGTGCAACATTAACTTGAAACGAGGAAAACAAACTCGACGCTGCGACTTTACAGGCACGGCGACCAAGAGACGACTATGAACCTACGAGTGCTAACGTCTCCAGGCAAGCTTGCCTCCTGAAAAAAACAAGAAAGAAATCAAGGCCTCGAAACGTTGTCTGTCCTCTTCCTTCCTGCCGCTATCCTTGACATAAATATGTCAAATATGCCAAACTCGCCAACGTAAACGTGATTGCTCACTTACGTCCAAAAGTGCACAGCCGGTGTTTTGAACATTATTGTCAACTGACAGACGTCGAATAGAAGATATAAATTGCGGCATTGGCTCGCACTGGCGACTTCGTGGAAGGAGGGTGTCAAAACGATTGTGTCCGCCGTATTTACCTGGCGTACTTTCTCGTTTCCCTGCAGCCGTAGCCCAACAAATCGGGGAGATCGCTCACGCTCTTCGTGAACGGTGGGTACAACCGAAAATTGTTTTGGTTGACTTCAAACAGTATAACTTGAACACACTAAATGTCAACGAAAAGGTGCTGGACACCATATTTAACCACCTTACTCGCACCGCTCAACACTGCTGTGCAGCAGTAGCGTGTAGCACGTGGTGAAGGAAACAACTAGCCTATCCTCCGACGTATGGCCCGTACATATGGTACCTTGTACGCAAAAGCACAGCGCCAATTGTGGGTGTCTGATGAAGCAGAGCGTGTGCGCGGACACAGATTCGGAGAATACTGAAGGGTGTTTTCGACCAGTCTTTCATTCCCGAGATCTTGAGGCGTTGCTGTAGAACGCTTAGCACGCGACTATGGGTTGCTGAGTCGGTACGAACAAACTCATTTGACGCGTTTTCATATTTGACAAATATACTTTCCGACAAGTACCGACGTAGACAGGCGCGTGTTGTCCTTCCGTACACAATACATTCAGTGTCAGACGATTTTCAAGCATATCCCCTGCTAGGTTTGGCTCTCGTCGTTTCGATTGAACAACAGATATTGTTTGGTGGCATGCCGCAACACTTCTTGCTTTTGAGTAAAAGCATGACATTGCGTAGCTGGTGGGTGGAGTCTTCCTTCACGCCTATTACCCTTGTTATCTTCTCCATCTTTCCTCGATCGGACGTAGAGACACTTTGTCGTCTATATAGTTAATCGCGGACACGAAACGCAAGTGGGAAAAAAACTCCATAAAAAAAAAAAAAACTTTAAAGGTTTCTTAGAAATATAGCCCTATCCGGCACTATCGCCTCAACGGCGAGTGGCCTACCGTCTACAAAAAGAAGTTTATAGTTATACGTGTGGTCCTACCGGACACGTTTGCGCTGCCAAGGTCTTGAATACGCCTTTAAATTGAAGGGTGGAATCCGCCGCAGAACCTATAAAATACATTGACTACTTGAGTTCGTTCTACTCCACCTTCCCTCTCGGGTTGTTGCTCTCACTGGGAGGCCAGAATTGATAAAAACAGGAATGCAGACAATATAATACACACACAGTACACACCTTCGGTATATTTATCTTGCGCAGACCTAAGCAAAGAGGGAGTTTCAGGATTTTATTTTTTAGAAAACCTCCACATGAGTAAATGAAGATGTCACTTATTTGCTGCAAATACATGCCCACACGCTGATATTTAATGTTTGAAATTTTGCGAACGGCGTGAATGCAGCATAGGACGTAAAGAACCGTTCGTCCGGACGATTAGATTTCGTATAGTGGGCGCACAAAAAAAAATAAAAAATGACACCAACGTAAAAAAACATGTTTTTCACCGTTCCAGAGGGGAGAGGGGAGGACGAACATCCCATCACCCACCCATTACGCCACATAATTTCTTCTGGAAACAAACCCATTCTAAATGCTATATACTAAAAAAGCTGGGGGGGGCTACATAACACGCAGCCCCCTGGTCGCGCAGCAGCAGCTGCCGCACCAGCTACGCACAGCGCACAGCAACGGAGAAAAAGGGAGAGCAAGAGAGATTGGTCACATTGAGCACAGCCTCCACGGTGAAGGGTCGCCTGCTACAACCCTCCTTCGACAGAACCGCTTGGCTACAGAGCGCCAGCGGAAACCCAGCGGATGGCGAGGACTTCATCTGCTGCTGCGGGGCCAACTTCGGTGACGGTTCAGGAATGGACGAGGGCGAGGCCATTGAGCATGAGTGTTCGGCACAGCACAGAGGGTAAGTGGAGAGGCATGAGGGCTGTAGTGTGGTATTGAAGCGTATCGTGTACCTCGCAGCAGCAGCAGCAGCAGCAGCAGCCGCAATAACTGGAAAGACAAAACTCTGGTTTATCATACGTGAAAGTGCGCACCATTGAGCAGTGTGTGTCGTGCTGCCTCCTCCCCAATAACTGACAACATCAGCAGTAGCAGCAGACTAGCCTTGGCTAGCCTTGGCAGCAGCAACAGCAGCAGCAGCAGCAGGAGCAGAGCAGCAATACCAGAAGCCGTAGCCGCATGATCAAAATCAACAAAAAAAACGCGCGCGAAATGCGGACCAACTAAATTATCCCGCGTCCCTGTTGGTCCCTGCACGCCTTTCGCATGCGAGCAGACCACTGTTGCTTATAAAAAAAATCGCCGCGAAAGCCAGCAGCGGCAACTGGGTGTGCAAGAAGTGCAAGTGCGATTTCAGGCGCAATATAGAGCAACAGAGCCGGACCCACTTGAAGACTCACGAACAGTCGCTCCAACACAAGTGAGGATTTGTGAGGACAGCAGCTGTTGCATTCGCTGGCACAACCAGTGTCGACGAAAAAATGAAAAACGTCAGATGTGGGTACGACCGATTGAATGGTTGAAACTCAACTTTGCAAGCCGCGTGGTACATTAGATCTATGTTTCATTTATGATATGGTGCTCGTGAATTATACCTGGCTGTTAATACACTGATTCACAATCTTTACGGGAGGTCGTTCGCGGGTATTCAGCAGTTTAGGAACTGCCACGCGGGACGTATTGTAGTCGCGCAGTGTATGGGGCTGCAGGCCTTGTCGATGTGTGCATGTGAAAAGCAGGAGCAAATTCGATTTTCTTTCCACGGCTGATCAATTGCTATTGCTCATGTCGCGGGTTGCATGTCGACCAACGTGTTTCGACAGGGATGCTGGTGTCGCGGCGGCGGTGGGGAGCGGGCGCACATTACTGGATTTTTCCAAACCGAAGAGCGCCACGGACGGCCCAAAGAAGTCGCCGGTGTTGATGGAGAGTAGTAGCGGCGGGGGGGCAAGCGGTGACAAAGACGTGGTGGCGACGGGAGTTGTGAGCAGGGGTGAGGGTGGTGCAGGGGCAGGCAGTGACGCCGACGTGGTTGTGACAGGAGTTACAAGAAAGGGTGAGGGTGGTGCGGGCGCGGGCAATTTCGCTGACGTGGTTGCGACGGGAGTCATGAACGGGCTGGACGATTGTGAGGGCGCTGGCATTAACATGGATCGTGTTTCCTCCGACGCTGCAGACAGGAGTGGCCCCGGCGATAGGACGCTTGTCCACGCTCCAATCATGGGGGGCACATCACGGAGGATGAGGTAAGGCGCTCATACGAAGATAGATTTTGTTTTTCTCGTTTATCAAAGCTGGTGTGTTGAAGCATCCACCGAATTTGACGCCTAGACTTGCTGCATCCAAAGGACTGAAAGTAACAATATTCATTTCTGGTGATGATGCTACCGCTCCTACAGGCCCTGCGGCAGTGCAACACATGCGGCTGTTGTAGCAGGAAGATTGGGGACAAATGCAAAGCCTGGGTTGGTGCAAGCCAGCAAGGGGAACGCCGCATTTATGATGCACTCCATCTGTTCCCTCGCGCCCAAGTTGGATTCGCGAAGAAGCGTCGTCGCGTTAGGCCTCAAGCCGGCATCCACTTTAACCGCTTCTACACCATGCACCAACGTACCGTTGAAGCGCATATTTTGCACGCCTGAAGTGTGGGTGTGGAAGTACTCTACCAGTGGTATGTTGTACCACGTAGACCACAAACATACCTCTGCGTTGTCTCTGGGAAAGTCATATCCCAACACGGTGCGATTTGAAGAGAGCTACAACGTAGGCAAGGTAAAAACGGACGCGGTGGCGGGAAGTTCCTAAAGTGTAAGGGAAGGGGGAAGGGTAGGAATGCTAGAGCCCCGCACCACGCCGAAAGGTCGCGCCTAGGAAGAAGAGTGTCCCAACCCCCATCGCACGCACCGAAATCTCGCAGTAGAAGAGGGGCTCAGGTGATTCAGACGAGTCACACGGCTCGAAGGGGGGGAGCTCGCGCGAGGAGGAAGACTCCGATAAGGAGGACTCCAACGATGGGGGGAACTCCGAGGATGATGTGGATGAGGGGGAGGAGGGGGAAGAGGAAGAGGAGGAGGAGAGGGGCGGGGGGGGGGGGAGGAGAAGGATGAAGAGGAAGAGGAGGAAGAGCAAGAGGAGAAGGAGGACATCAGCTAGAGAGAGCGTTCTCGGACGAGGAAGAAGCGATTTGGACTTGTTGATGGCTAATCAACAGAAGAGTGTAAGTACTTACACGAATATTCGGTGTTGCACGTGGTGAAGTTGATGCCACCGAAGTCCGCTCATCGCGAGCCCGCCCTCCCAGTATTTCCCTTTCCCCTGACCTTTTGGACGAGTTTGGACCGATGACATGATATCTATAAGCAGAACAAAACTATCATGTTGTCTAATTTGTGTTTTTCGCGCTTGTTTCGCGCACTACTGTATCGACGGTGGTCGCAGAAGCAAGTTGGCACAGCCAAGCCGAAGCGTTCGTAAGTCCCGAGACGATGTCGGGGCGAGTTTGAGGGGGCTTCGTGCCCAAGCGCGGCGCTTGCCCACCATTGATTATTTCTGACTACATTGACAACCTAAAAAACAGTTTGACATCCCTTGCTCTTGCAATGTTGGATTGCTTGCCAAACTTCTTCGGTGACGCAAGAGTGTGCAGCGAACCATCCATAGGGGTACAGCGAAGAAACGAACCACCAAGCAAGCAAACAAAGTCAAAATAAAAAGGAAAAAAAGTGAAAAAAAAACAATTTTGGGCGTCGGGGGAAGGGAGAGGGGGGGGGGGGCGGTAGGTGTGCGGGATGACTTTCCTTGTGCGCCCCTGATGCTGACAGTAGTTCTTTTGGGGAAAAATTATACATTTACAAGCGCTCCGCTCCGCAGGCGGCTGACGCCGCCCGCCACGCACGCGCAAGGAAGATTCAAACTAAATGTAAAGGGGGCAGAGTGAAGAGGCCTATGATGTAGTGCAACTAGCGACTTGATAATGCCAAAAGCTACTTGTCCGGAGCTGATTGCCCTGTCTTTGCTATTCTGTTTGTTGGCGGTGTCAGCTTCTGATCGGCAGAAGTACGGGTGTAATGTGCGAACAACAAAATGCGGAGAGAACCGACATGGAGAACAAAATCAACGACGACAGCAAAAAGACGAGTACAGGCACGTACTGCCGGTACCTGATACTACGCCTAATACCTCGTAGTACGGTGTGGTAAAAACAAAAAAAACAGGACTCCCCTCCGCCGGCGCCTGACGCCGCCCGCTATGCTCGCGCACGGAAGAATGCAACTGAAATATATGTGAAGGGGGCAGGAAAAAGAGGGCCGCGATTCTTTGGTGCGAATATCGAATTGATAATAAGGCCAAGAAGTGCTTGTGCAGAGCTAATTGCTCTGCGCTGTGCTGTGTGCTTGTTCATGTCACGTTCTGAACGGCAGTACGTAATGCTATTTGCGGCGACGAGGGGAAGGGGGGGGGGGGGGGGGGGCATGGGGACCGAGAGCGGAAAATCAACGGAAGAAAGCACAAAGACGAGTACACAACGCGTACATAAACCTGGCACCTGTATCATACCTGGCACTACTGCCACTGGTATATGTCAAAAGAAACGCACAGCACCGCACAACACAGCACCGCAAAACGAAGGGCAGGGCACGGCACCGCACTGCGCTGCGCTGTGCTGCTGAGCTATATATAGCCGGGCTGACCTGAGCTGGGGATGCATTGTTCATGATCCAACAACGAAATATGTACAAACAAACCTGGTGTATGTACCGGTACGTGGTGTGATACTCCGAATGTTACTGACATGTACGTATGAACTAGCAAAAGTACAGCAAAGCACGCAGCATGGCGAAGGACGGCAAAGCACGGCACTGCACGGCGCCGCGCTGCTGAGCTATAGCGCTGCGGTGGGGTGCTGAGCGATATTTCACCTAATGCAACTTCGTGCCAAGTACGAAACATATTGTGGAAATCAAAGAAAAGCTGAAGACTGACCGTTCTACAAGTGCTGCACAGGCGGCAAATTAGCGGCAAATGGTACGAAGTTTAACTTTTTTTACTCAACGAAAAGGAAGAAACAATCGCGAAAAGGTTCAAAATCGTGTTGGCAGAAGAGCCAAATTAGCAGGAAGCAGGTAAAAGGTTAAGAAACAACATGCAAAACGAGCAGAAACAAAAACAATAAAGGCCGATCAAGACATCAAAGAAAAGCCGGACCGTTCCGCAAGTAGTTCGACCCCGGAAGCGCCAGGGATGCACCAACCGAGCACTTTCAGCAGAAAGAAGTTAGTAAGTATATTTAGATTGGCCACTCCACGAGAGAAGTAGAAGTGTCAGCCGTGTTCGAATTAACCAGAGATGAACGGAAGCTCTTGGAGCGGTATATACTCGTCAAGACTTCTATCCCAAGGGTCTCCCGCCTCTGCCAGTGATAGCATCGGCCTTGGCCGCCTCGGGTCCTGACAGCTGCCGCAAACTCGTCATACTCGCGAAAACTCGGTAGCGACATGCAAAGCGCGTTCGCAGCTATAACAACACAAAGCTTTGCTCCTGTAAGAGTGGTTGCATAGTTACTTTAGTACCAGTCCAGAAATGTTCCTAATCGATTGGTTCGAATCTCGCTGCAGCCAAACTTCCTCCGTATTAATAGTAATCTGTAAACTTTATATCAAGGTGTAGCTCCAAACGATTGTCAATCGATTAGGCACGGGTTTGGATATGGATTGAAAAAATATATGTTCTAAATGCAATTTCCACGTCTTAGCATCTCTCCGCTTTGGCGCCGGTATGTTCATAAACCTGCTACTTTTTAGATTTTCATTTCCTGCCGATACTAAATTAACGAAAAAAAAACTAACGACGTCAGGTGTGACTTGGATGACTTGCGGTCGATACTCATCTTGGCAAGCCGCTATATTTCCACGCTGTTTTTGTTTTGTTTTTCTTTCTTTAATCCCATTAATTGTCCTTGCATTACTCTGCCGCTCGTTCCCTGCAGTCGGTCAGGTCTGGGGTCACATATAGGGCCCTGCAATCTCCTCCTTACTGCGGTACGTGCGTTTTCGGGATAAGATTTTAGCATTTTTTGCCTTTGTCGACATGCGTCGAATTGTGCCTGTATTGGATCGAAGCAAAGTGAAAAATTGCATGAATACTGCTGGAGTGGAAACGCTGGTTACTGAGTCGAACAAATTTAACTACAGCTCTTCCTTCTGCTGTTGAAAGCTCACCTACATGAGAAGACATGTGCGGGGGCTACTACTGATGTTCGTCATCGTATGCCGGATAACGCAAAGTTGCTTTCGTTTAGTGCACATGACTCCAGTGCCTCCTTCTCTGTATTAAAATAGTGTTACTTTCAAACATAGACTTTGGCAGCGTTATCGCTTGAACAGCCTCGCTTCTATTTGAACCTAGGCGGCCGGCGGCAACCGCGGCAAAGCGCCCATGGTGTATAAAAATGTGTGTTGTGTGTAAAAAAGAAACACTGCGATAGCTGGCATATCCTGTGGTTTTGGCAGTACATGAGATTTGCATCACGAGTGGTGTACAATGGTGGTAAGTGAGGTGCGCCTTATGTGGTGCCGGTTGAATCCTGCATCACGAATAATAAATATCAAGCGTAAACCCCATGGATAGCTGGGAACAACCAGTAGTGGGGGTAAATTGATATAAAGCCATAAATTATTTCCGGATCGCACATTCCGGTAATTCACCAATATGTTTCTTACGACGAGGCGCGCGAAGCGCGCAGCGTTGATCTATATTCGTGGCTTTCCAAGGGAAAAAAGCCTCTTCAAATTGTATCGCGTACAAGGGTAGGGTGCTTCTAGTTACTTTCTGCGTGTGCGCGTGTTCGTGCGTGTTTGTGTGTGTATGTTTGATTGTATGACGCCACGTTTGTCGACCGCAGTTAGCGTACACGGCATCAAGGCCAGTTCCGACGGGTCCTGGACACGCAAGAATGACAGACAACTCTTCTCGTTCTAGTTTCGTTGTCAGTCGTTGAGAGTTCGCCGACAAAGGTGCTGAAACGTGGGATTCCACATGCACCAACTGCTGGGTGTGCGGAATGTTGTGATTTGACAGGGGTTGCTTTGGGCTACGTTCTATACGAGGGCAGTATGGTTTTTCCTGCAGCATGCTGCTGTACGAGCATACATATATTTACAAGAGGTTGATCGACGAGACACACACCCAGCGACACTGACCTGGCTCCGGTCCCATGTGCCGTGCTGCTGTTACTACCGCTGCTGCATACACCTTCTGTATCCGCTTTGCGGCTGCGGATTCTAGTCCTGCCGTTCTACGAGTACAGCACCGCCAGTCGTACGGGTACCCACACTACTTTTCTCTGAAGACATTACTGGGTGTGCGGCGTGTTGTGATTTGACAGGCATTGCTCGGCTACGTTATAGGTTTATACGAGTACATTGTTAGTTTCTCCCATGCTGATCTTGTTTTGGTGATAGGGGGTGCAGATTGTGAGTGTTCAAAAATTCCACCGAAAATTAAGGGAGACATATCTGCAACGATACGGCATGCTGCTGTACGAGTACCTATTTCAGGGGGTTGATCGTCGAGACACGCACAGCGACACTTACCCCGCTCGGTCACGTGCTGCTTCTGCATATTCTGCTGTATGCGTAGTAGCCTTTTGCAAGAGATTGTTGGACAAATTATTATTCATGTCGAAACTACATAGTCTATGGTGCTGTGCGATTAACGATTTTCAGGAGGTTGATAGACGTCTTCTTTTTGTCTCTGACTAAAGAACGTAATTATCAAACAGCGTAGATGTTCGTAGAGATCGCACGGAAAAACAAAAAGCTCATAAAAGTAATATATAGTTCATAAAAAGTAATATATAGTCGGGCGTATCATGTGGGTGAGAAAAAAAACAGTTTGCTACTCTGCTGTAGAGCAAGTGATGACGTTGCATTCTATGTGGTTTTGCGTTCCTGCATCAGACCTCAGCCAGGTTACGTACAACAATGTACGTAGGTATCGGGCAGCGGATATCTGGTTAGGGCGAACATCACAATCGCGTCATCAGTTAGTGCTTAGGGCTAATATACCAATTACATGACAAACAACATGTTCGCAACGGCCGATACTGACATTTACGATGGTGTCGAAATCGCATTTCTTTGCCGTCCCGGCTGCAAAACTACGCCCGTTTTCTCCTACTTTTCTGTACTACTGAACTTCGTACTGCTGTACGGACGCGCAGCAGTACCTGCACAGCAGTAGAACATCCTGTTTTACAGCAGCACTTGCATCTGTACATACCTCGTTATCACAGTACCCTTATCTACCATGCCATATAACAACTTTACCTTCGAGCCCGAATTACGCGTGAACATTGACGGTGGTAAGGGCCTATGATATTGGTACGAATGACACCGTCTTGCAAGGATAGTCTATGCTCCTGTGGATTACTTCGAGGAGAGCCTGCACATGGACGACTGTCGTTCACCCACCGAGAAGCGGAAATACAGAGAGTACGCGAAAAACCAACACGCTCTAAACGTCTGAATGGCAAAGGACAACTCTGCATCGCGACGCAACAAACACTTATGACAGGATAGCGGGTGGCCGTTTACTGCCAGATTGTGAGGTGTTTTGCCTATTCTAAGTCTGCACTATTCTTCCGAACGTACACGTGGGAAGATAACAGGGTATTTGTGGTTGTGTTTGGGCGCGGCGTAGTCCACCGTTACGAACATACCTTGACGTAAACGGCCACTGGAAGCGAACAGCGATAAGATGTCCAGGAAGACAGCAACTACCAAAGTGCAAATACCAGACAGGTGCACCTCCTCTGACCATCTGACCATCGGAAGGCGACATTTTTTTTTTTCTTGTTCAAAACGCTTCCACATGATACGGAACTCCTTAATAGTATTGACAAAGGAAAAAGAGTGTTCACTGACTCCTTTGTTGCCTATGATGTGTGCTGGTTGCTGATGTTCGTGGTGTCGGTACAGTGGCTCAAGACCAAAGCGAATAAACTTTTATAAGCGTCCTTACAGCAAATTGTTCACAGCTCACGGGAATGACGAGACTGATCCGATGCGGCTCGTTTCTCTTGCTTATTTTGCTCTAAAATGCTACATAACCCTTCCAATTTCCAATAAACACAACAGTACTTCAACAGTACCTGTACGAAAAGCAGGTTCTCCCAATATAACTTCAACTCAACGCTCATCTATACTTCCTTCACTAGGAAAAATTCATTTATTCTCAAGGTTCCCGTTACTCCTCTGTCCTTGCTCTGCCTAACCTTGCTACCTTCATCTCCAACTGACAACATGTATTTTCCTTTCTTTGAGATTATCCCATTTTCTCAGTGCAAAAACCCACGAAAACATCAATAAACTACGGAGTTTTAGTGGACATTTTCCCGTTGGTTCCTCTCAGTTCATAATTCGTCTCTTCTTGCCTTCCTGCGGTAAAACCTGTGATTCCTTACGAACTAAATTCAGTAATAAAACAACCGAAAAAGGAGAATGCACGGAGTTCTTGCTCATGAAGAACTTGCAATTTCCTTAATTAAACATCCAATTATTCCTAATTGGAACATTTTGTCTCTAGTTCAATTTCAAATCAACCAATATCCTAGACTTATTCCTAGTAAATCAATCTCACCATACTCGCCCCCCTAACTTCATTGCTACCTCTCACACAACCAAGGGGTGCAAGGAAACTAAACTCTTCCAGTCTGAGATTGCTGCAAAATGTCCACTAGTATGGCGCCAAAATCCACTCAATAAAATAGCCGGAAAGTGTTACTCAACAAGTGCTACCCCAAAAAGGCCTCAGCCTGCCTTGTTTTGTACCACATTATCCCCAATTACTGTCAAGCTTGCTGATCGCCAATCTCGGCAATTGATCGGTACGACATCATTCAACGAATCTGGGCTGAGCTAGTCCTTGACCGATATTTGATTGACCGCAAGACATTTGGAACTCTTTGGTTGGGAAATATGAAAAAATTGTTGACCGATTTGTTGGCAGCATGGATCCTAATAAATATATCAAAGAGATATCCTAATAAATATATCAAAGAGATATTACGTTCTCCCGAAAACTTTAATAGCCATCCATCTTATTCCCTTTTGTACATATTCTTCAGCATGGATAAGGTTCTTGCAAGTCTTGGCGGTTTCATGAACATGCTAACACCAAGTTCCAGATTCCCTACTATTAATAAATGTTTTCGACTTTGCAGCACAATCCTTTCCCCCACACGCGAACGGTGGCACTACAACAGCAGGAACGCTTCCCGCAGCTACATGAGTCGAACACCGCGCATCGTTGCCTTGTGTGTGTTAAGGTTTCCGCTGGGAATAATTGAGTGCCATGTTTTGACGACGAATTCATTCATTGTTAGACCCTGTGACTGCGGTACTGCTGTGCCGCACCGGCACTATGTCGGTAGCACTTGACTATCTCAGGATCAAGTACATTGACTGCATCTGGTGTCATTGACACCTTGTCTGCTGTCTGTGTCGCTAATACTGTCGGAACTTTTTTTTGTCGTACCTGTTACATACGAGGGATGTGAGAAGCATTGTTACGTTGTTTGCATTGATGTGAGGGTATGCCTCTTCGGAACGATCGCCACACTTATGTTTAAATAATACATATTCCGAGAAGGGTGGGTTGCTTGATGTAATGGTACATCGTGGCTCGCCTTGGCGAGAAAGCAGTCATCGAGAGACGTATATAGGTTGGAGCCAAATCACAAACTGTTGGTTGCTCCCTTTTGCGAGACGGCAGTAATAAAGAGAGTTGTTGGTGGAGGCAATGTTTCAACTTATTTGTTGCTGTGTTTTTTGCTTTCCGAAATAGTTCGCTTCGTTGTAGTATTGCTTACCTGGGCGATGATGACGGTATGTACGGGCACCTCTGTCGTGGAAAACAGCACGTGTAAACTGACATTTTCGCCCATCATATACATTCCTTTCCACCGGTGTCCAGTACACGGGTGATAACACCATGTGGTTGATTCTCTTTTTTACTCTCGCAGTATAGGTCATTCAAATTCCAATGTGGTTGCTGTCATTGATGTTGGTTGGATGGCTTCATATGCTTTGTTGCATGTCACTGTCTGGCCAAGGCTGGCTGTTGTGCCTTTTCTTTTTTTTTCGCTTCACTTCCTGTTTCCCTTTTGGTTTTAATTTTTTAAAAAAATCCATTACATACTTTTTCCATGTACTTTTTCGAACGCACACTGGTGAGGGTGTTTCCAACGCACACTGTGTCGGGCCCCTGCCAACGCACACTGAAGGGCGTCCCGGGGGGGGGGGGGGGGGTTGGAGGGGGGGCGCGACGCCCCCCTTCTACACTGCTACTAGCACCCAAGCATCGTTCGGCTGCCCTGCCAACCCAGCACATACACCTACACCAACACACACTACACTGGTAGTACCATCCAATCACCGTGCGGCTGCCATCCAAGCACAGTTCGGCTGCCCAGCCAACCCAGTGCTCGTGGTTCATTTTGGGACACACACACCAACACCAACACACAGTACACTGCTAGTAGTAGCATCCAAGCACTGTTTGGCTGCTCTGCCACCCCAGCGCTGGTGGTGCATGCGCTGGAACGTTTGCGCCTCTGATGTTCGATCCTGCTCGTGCGGGGCAGTTTGGACAACGAACACAACACACAACACACACCAAAAACATTTCACTTCGTTGTGCCCTGGGCTGCGGGAAAAAAATCCCTCCCAAAAAAAACTCCTCGTCCTTACAAAACCATAAAATTCAAACCGCTGCGCTTCAAATCAAACGGCGGTACGAACTGCACCCTGGCACGCAAACAACAAGTTTGTGGTTCATTTTGGGACACACACCAACACCAACACACACTACACTGCTAGTGGTAGCATCCAAGCACCGTTTAGCTGCTATGCCACCCCAGCGCTGGTGGTGCATGCGCTGGAACGTTTGCGCCTCTGCTGTTCGATTCTGCTCGTGCGGGGCATTTGAGACGACGAACACAACACACACCAGAAACAGTTCACTTCGTTGTGCCCTGGGCTGCGGAAAAAAAATACCTCCCAAAAACCCCTCTCCTCATCCTTGCAAAACCATAAAATTCAAACGGCTGCGCTTCAAATCAAACGGCGCTACGAACTACACCCCAGGCACGCACACAACGGACTGGTGGTTCATTTTGGGACACACACCAACACCAACACACACTACACCGCTAGTAGTAGCATCCAAGCACCGTTCGGCTGCTCTGCCACCCGAGCGCTGGTGGTGCATGCGCTGGAACGTTTGCGCCTCTGCTGTTCGATCCTGCTCGTGCGGGGCAATTGGGACAACGAACACAACACACAACACACATCAAAAACATTTCACTTCGTTGTGCCCTGGGCTGCGGAAAAAAATCCCTCCCAAAAATTCTCCTCGTCCTTACAAAATCATAAAATTCAAACTGCTGCGCTTCAAATCAAATGGCGCTACGAACTACACCTTGGCACGCAAACAACGGGCAGCGCACACCGCACACCCTCTTTTTCTATCCCTCGTCTGATACACCGCGCTCTTCGGCGTTCCGCTGGAACGTTTGCGCCTCTGCTGTTCGATCCTGCCCTTGCGGTCTGCCGTGTCTGCGTGCAATCAAACGGCCGCGCTTTAATTCAAACGGCGCTACGAACTACACCCTGGCACGCGAACACCCTCGCAGCGCGCTCCGCACACCCTCTATTCCTATCCCTCGTCGGATACACCGCGCTCCTCGGCGTTGCGCTGGAACTTGCGCCTCTGCTGTTCGATCCTGCCTTGTGTGGTCTGTCGTGTCTGCGTACGGCGGCGACTGCGCCCTTCAGTTCAGCTGCTGCATACTTCCTCTCTATCTTGTTCCTGTCGCAGCTCATCTCCGCCGCGTGCTGTGGGTGTCTGCTATGAGCCTCTTCGCTCGTTCTTGGCTCCTCCTTGCCTGCGGCTGCGTGTTCTTCGCCCTCTTCAAACCTTGCGGCGTACCACCCCCTCGTGCTGCGGCAGAATCTTTGCACGCACACACACCATGCAGCGGAACGTCCTTACAGCAGAGCGGTATCTTGACGACTGGGGAAATCAACTCTTCCGATACAAATTCACAGGGCTCTCTCTGTGTGGTACATACATGGGTAGCGCAGCAGTACTCCTGTGTGTTTGCGTGTGTAGGATACCCGTACGTGTTCGAACCTGCCATACTACCTCACCCTCATCCAGCGTTCCTGCGGTACAAATCCCTTCCATCACCTGTGTATGCATCATCTCCCATGTATGTAGTCTAGACTATGTGTCTCCAGCTACGGCTGTGCGTCCTGTAACAAGTGTTCGTGTCTTTCAGCACGTTACATCCTATACCTTCATACAACGTAACCCATGCGCACATTGTCATCACACCATGCGGTCTTCCTCGCCAAATTCTGCTGTTCCCTCTACACGGGACTAAGTACGAGCATCCTATCGGTGACATTCTCCGCCTCAAAGCGAAAGTCGCCGACTAAACATTCCGCTACTCCCGACGATCGCCAAGTGCCTTCTCGCGCAGTCAAGTGTGACAAAACATTCAGCCACTTTCGACGATCGCCAAGTGCCTTCTCGCGCAATCCAGTGTGAAAAATCATTCAGCCACTCCCGATGATCGCCAAGTGCCTTCTCGCGCAGTCCAGTGTGACAAAACATTCCGGCACTCCAGACGATCGCGAAGTGACTTCTCGCGCAGTCAAATGTGATAAAGCATTCCGCCACTCCCGACGATCGTCAAGTGCCTTCTCGCGCAGCGAGCCACCAGGCAAGTGTGACAAAACATATCTCCACTTGACACCAACACGCACTTGACTAAACATGTATTTTTGCTCTTCTTTTTGCCAGGTATTGTTGCTCCTTACCGTTCCTTTTTTCCTTTTTTTTCGTAATTTCTTTTTTGCTTCTAATAGCTTGGTGTGCTGGCTTGCGCGCTATTCTTTTTCCTTCTACGATCGTATCTATGTCGGTTCTTCGTGCTCAATTCACCCGTATCATCACGCTTCTCTTTCTTTGTCCCCCTCTCCAATATATATATCACTCAAATGCAGGGTTTTTAACAACGCTCTTCTCCCCTTTCCCTGATCTACGGTATGAGCATTCATTCGTTTGTATCGCTCGAAGACTTCAGCCCTTTCATCCGTCCTCGACCAGCATGGAACGGCGCCTTTAATTCATGGTAGAACCACTAGGCACTTGAAATATGTACTTCTGTCTCGCAGTTTGTGACGACATTCCATACAATTTTTACTTGAATCATATTGATACACTAATTCAATGCATTAGTAGTGTTGTAGTAATATACCTGATAGTGGTAATAATTTTAATTGTACAGCTATTCATAGTATAGTCTATGGTTTGTCTCTTCAAGAGGCATCGGCACGGGCACTGGTTGTGCTGGAGGTATGTACATAGAAAATACCAATTTTCGGTGAAGCGCACACACAGCACTCGTATCATGCTGCTGCAGAGTAGATGGCACATAGTGAAAGAGTCGATGCCATGTAAATGTACTATCATACGACAGGGCCAAATAAGGGGACGATATACTGCAAGGACCAGCACGCTATGTATTGAGAGGCAGGAGGTATCAGCGTATCTGTATGGAGTGGATACCCGGATGTAAGTGGTCCAAGGTTTTAACAGCAACAAATCCGCATGTCCCGCCTAAACTAAAATGTATATCTTGTTCCGTTACAAGAGCAGTGCGTGCCAGAGGCATTATGGTGCTTGCTTCGGATCACCTCGACATCGGGGTTTCCACTGATTTCATGTCGAAAGCAGAGTATGTATGTAAGTAAGTAGGTAGGTAGGTATGTATGTATGTATATATGTATGTATGTATGTATGTATGTATATGTATATGTATGTATGTGTGCATATATGTATGTATGTATGTATGTATGTATGTATGTATGTATGTATGTATGTATGTATGTATGTATGTATGTATGTATGTATGTATGTATGAATAATTGAGATAGCCCTCGTAACACTGTCGTGCAGAGAGTGGATGGCCTATACCCAAACGTACTCCCACCTTCTAACAACAAGATCTTGCAGAGTGGGAGAGAGGTGCACAATTGCGTTAGGTCGCGTTTCGTAGCACCGTCAAGATCGCAGAAAGTAGGAAGACATCGACAAGACCAGTTCGGAAATAGAGACGGAAATAAAGCGGTTGGGGTCACAAGGGCAGCTTAGAGAACATTCCAATACGTGCAAAGTTATAGTGAGTCCTTTAACACTGGAACCTGCGCACTGTGACGACAGGAGTCCAGAAAGATTTGAGCCATTGCTTGGAGATGAGCTTGTGAGAACCCAAGTGCCGCTGTTGCTGAGACTATGGGTTATGGGTTGTTGTCACAAGGGAGCAGTGCATTTGTGTGAGAAGGGAACCTTAAGAATGTTGCAATGAAGTTACTGGTGGATTGGTATGGCGGATATTTTCAAGTGGGGGATACGGAGATGCTACACGAGTCAAGCGAGAAGAACGGCACACCATACCATCCTCTGGCCATTGGTTTCCTTGACACTTCCTACTCGCCCGGAACATATGATATCTTTTGATTCCCTAGGACCACTGCCGGAGACTTAGCGCGGCAATACGTACGCGTTATTGATTGCTGATTTATTCGGCAGACACGCAAAAGGGTATGCTATTTCAATGGAAGAGAAAATTGATCGGGGTTGTGCTGCCCGAATGGTGGATGACTACACACAATAATGGGGGTGCCCTCACACCTTTTTTTTCGATGGAGGTACAGAGTGTATTTCACCAGTAGGTAGTGACGTTTACCGGACATTGGGAGCGGCCAAAAAGTTTACGAGCTCCTATCATCGCCAAACATAAGGAATGGTTGAGAGGTTAAACCATACTATTTTTCAGATGCTGTCATGTTTGTTTGCAGACGATCATAAGAACCGAGATTATATGTTGATGCACGCAGTAGCTGCACGCACCAACAATGTTAGTAAAGGTACGGGTTTAGCTGCCAACGGGGTGTATTTAGGGAGATATCCGAGGTTACCAACTACTTCGAAGTACTATTTTGGAAGATCGAGGGGTAAGAGGTAATCAAGGTCTAAAACAGGACCAATTGGAAAACCTTAAATTCATGACAGAGAAAAATTTAGGGATACCTATTAGCGAAGGAGGAAGACCGTCTTACCAAGGGTAGACATGAGGCTGCTAATGACAACCTTAAGAAGTTAATAACAAAGCGCCTCAAGTTTGAAGCACGAGGATGGGTCTGGGTATACGATGATCATAGTACCATATCTGAAGGTGGTAAACATTTACTAACAAAGAGAGAAAAGGATTCAAGAGCTAAGAAATTCGCTTTGACGGCAAAATTAACGCTGTGTTGGACTGGCCCTTGTAAGATTTGGTTTGTAGGTCAGGGAGCAACGAGTGATGCACAAATGGTTGGACCCAGTTTGTTGCTGTTGGAGGTCATCAAGGATGAGCCCGGCTGAGAATTTAATGCCAGAGTATCGATGTAAAGGTGCAAGAAATGTTACTATCCCCACGAGGGCACAGAAGGACCAAAATTTCCGCCATGGGCAATGAGTAGCTACGTACTTGATACACATTCTTAGTGTTCGCCTTTCCACCAGACTGCGAAAGACGTTTGTATGGAATTGGACAACTATCGTATCAAGCCCACGACGATTACAAAACATGGAATTTCCAGAGGTATACCTCGTAGGAGGAAAGAATGCGGTAAAATACTATACCAGTTGGGATGAAGTAACAACAAAAACTTGGGAACATGAGACGGACCTTGAACAGAACGGCAGCGTAGTGTCGCGGTATTGGGCGGGTGAACCGGTTGAAATTGGAGATGAAAAAGAGAAATACCGACTATATAGAGTTCAACTTGCCAAGTTTTTGCTAGCGTGTGCAATGGGAGATAGACAGGTGCCAAGCGTTTGCTAGCGTGTGCTATGGGAGATCGACAGGTAGCAAAGGGTTACAAAGTATGCTGTGATGTAAGGGGAAGGCCAGGAATATACTCACGAGACATTATCGGATCTTATATATATATATATTTCAAAATCACTCGAGCTGGCAAAGGTGGTGATGGCGGCAGAATATGCTCCGAACAAGCGCTTCCACACAAGATCAAGCGTTGGTAAGCTTTAGGAAAGATATTCAATGTCCCCATCTGTATGAGGATAAGCCCGGCCGAAAGGCAGGCTGAAGTCGCCGTCCTACCCAGCTCTGGCCTACGAGTCGTCTTCAGGAATAATAATAGCCCTTTGTAAGGCTTTGTATCTAGCAGAATGGGGGGCGACGCCTCTGTACCGTCACGTGTATTCGTCTATAGGGGATTTAGTATGGCGTTTTAGCTGGATGGAAGGTTTCTTTTCTAGCAGGGAGGGGGATAGTGATCCCCTACCATCATTTATGTTCTGTCTTTATAGGATATGCGTTCGGTTCACATAGGATTTAGTATGTCGGTTTGGGGAAGGGACGGTGTCAGATACCCCCCCTCCTCACTGTAGGGAGGCTCGGAGTTGAAAAAGTTGGCGTCATCTTTACGTGTCTGAATTATGTTTTTCGGGCGTCCTCGATCTACCATCCAAGATACTCGAACGCACTGTCGAGGACAGGTACAAAAACCAGCTGCGCGAGTGCCAGACGAAAGAGGCATCTACACCATCTTCACGAGCTCACTGCTTGGTTTTGCGCGACCTCAACTCTGTCAGACAGTTGGTAACACCAACAACACGTAGTTGACCGTTATCCCTGAGTCTCAGCTCCTTTCCAAAAATGACCACCCGACCACACGTATGTACTTGTAGTCAAAGCAGTTTACAAGCAGTGAAAGACAACAGGGTTGACCATGCAGTTTTCTGCTAGATATGAGGGACAACGACGCAATCTCCATGCCTGGGTATGGAGGTCTTGCCATGACATCGTGTCGTTGCCGTATGGAACGTCAGCTCTCCCTGAACCCTTGAACTAACGGGGTAGGGCAGTAAATCGCGTTTCTTCGCATAGAGACGCGTGCTGGGTGCTGAGCACCTCGAGATGTGAGTACCACAGAGATCACACCAGTGTACACGTATAAGGTTGCTATTGCCTCAAGACGGGCACACGATAGCTGCAGTGAGCACTCACCAAAACAAGAATGTCGACGCAGGGGGGAAAACAATCCGGTGACGAGATCAACCTAACAGCTGCAGCGCTCCTGACGCCTGACCTCCGCCGACCCGGTAATCGTTGGTGGGCCTTCCTTGGAGTTCCAGACATTTAAAAGGCGTTATTGCGTGGGATAATTCGGGATAATTTATTGTCTGTACACGAAAGCCGGGTTGACCCCGAGGCGCGCAGCCTGCTGCATAAGCGGGTCGTCTGGTTATCGAGTCACTACCTACATTCTGTGGAGTTAGTTGCCATTTTGAGTGGCTCGGCGTCCGAGATCGGTGTGTGCAGGGCTGCATCAGAGGTATGTCAGCGCCAGATGCTGTCACGCGTGTTATCCACCGCTATATGTCCACTAATAAACAGATAAACAACCACACCAGATACAAATACAACCCCTGTACGACACGACCACCGGTAAAGCTGGTGGTGGACAGCAGGTACTTGTACGTAACACCCCTATTAGACAATTTTCGCCGTGATGTGCAGCAATGTATCACAAGTGGCCAGGTATTTGGTGTCTATCTCGTTTACGATTCGACGGTCTCCTGGTACTGCTGTAGCTGTTGCACCGCGCTGGGTAGGCTGGATCCTTGCCCGGTCATTGTTGGTCGGCAACGATCCACTACAAACATGCTGTTAGCCCTGCGATCACGTGCGTGCAACCTGCACACACTGCGTTTGAAGGTTTTGTTGCGAGGCGTCATTTCCGGACAACATTTTTGAGTTCGAAATATTCCTGGTACCAGGTACATGTTGTACGTTCTAAACACACGAATTCCGTTCCACCCTCGAGATGGTTGAAGTAGCGATAGAGCCGTGCCTCGTACCAACAAAATCCGACACCGAACTTCAATCGGCAACCAAGCAGAGGTGGCCGACGCGAACTAGTTCGGTGTGGAACTCTTTCTATTTACCAGTGGGCCGCCCCGGGCGGTGGTCTACTGATTTTCCTGGAATATTACTCGCAAGATATTAGCGTTGATCCTTGAGTTCGATTCCCACCGTGGTGAGATTCTTTGTTTTTTCGCAAAAATGCCTATAACGGATCACTGCTTAGTCTATAGCGCGTAGAAGTGCGTGTGGGCACATTTCAATGCGTCCCGACGTGAGAAGAAAAACACTATATGGGTTTCTCGATAAAAACGAAGGCACGAACCCTAGTGAGGATGGGAGAGGGGGTAGAAGAGCCCGGTATGTGACCCCGGATCTGAGATTCTACCCCGAGGGAACGCGAGAAAAGAAGTGCGAGGATGATAGATGTGGTAAGGAAAGGAAATATCACCAGATCTAATTGATTGCAAGTTAACGGGACACTCTGCAACGTCTTTGCACCCGGCTGCCTGCATGCTGGTTGACTTATTGCGGTGTAGCAGCGATACTTGTCAGCGTGCGTTGGCGCCGTTGTAGTTCTTAGTGAAAATTTGCCACACTGTTGAGTAGTGTGGGGTTGCCTGCTTCTAGGCATTCGTACATGCAGTGTTTTTGCCGTAACAGTACCTACAAATTCTTACAAGTCTGATGCGGTGACGTCAAGAGCTGTGTAGAATAGCGCTATCACCTTGAAATTGTTCATGAATAGATTGATCGAAGCAAATGTGTCATATGACTATGGCACTTACCGGCACGATAACAGGTGCCTATACACGAATAAATGTTGACGCCAGACCGCAAAGTATTTTTTGTCATCATCACATCATGCCCATGCCCCGAATTGCGAAAAACGTTGTTTGTGTTGCGTGTCAGGAAACTTTTGTATTTTATTTTTTGCCAACCAGCGGATGGGGAAAAATAAAGCTTAAGCTCACCACACTTCAACGTATTTTCCTACGCGTCGTGAGTCAGGGGGCGTTTCGAGTTTGGACATCATTTCCTTGCTAGACCTCCTCGAGGCTTGCAGGACTTCCCCATCTTTTGCGGTACCTCCCCATACCTAGCGGGTCGTCCTCGGGGCTTGCTGGAAATTGATAAGAAACATCCTCATTTCGAATCGAGACGTATATACGTACCTCTATGGTCCTGGCACGTGGTCAGACTCCCGAATCCAATTTTTTTTTTGTTTCTATCTGAGGCATGAATTGCATCAGCTATGATTTATGAGTGTCCCACTTTTGGTTTGTTTTTGTTTTTCATGAGGTTCTCCTCCACGCCTGAGTGCCCGGAGCCTGTTCTGTGACCACGTACATATTTTTTCAAGTAAATGCAACAACAACAACAACAACAACAACATCCACATCCACATTAAAAGATCACACTACCAGTATGTTTATATTGAGTAGATCAGTGCTATCCCGCTGTCGGACGAAGATATGCGACGATGCTCAATATCAATAATGTCGTTGCATATCAATACAGAATGGTACGAAATTTGACTCTTAATGTGACGTCCAGAAGGCTTCGAAGCACGCCCGTAGTTTGGATTTTTTTTTTTTAGGCGGCCGAGGAGGGGTGGGGATGGGGATGGGGGGCCCATTTTTTCACGTCAGCCATCGGTTGTGCGCATACAAGTTTACCGAGGCTGGTAGAGTAGCTGCGGCTTTCATGTACCTGGCGTGTAAGAAGCGTTTTGGTGCAGCGTGTGACTGCCGTGTGTTTCGTGATCAGAATATTTGATTCGGGTATATGCAACACTCTACTGTTTATTAGTAGTACTAACATGCTGTGCTGCACCAGCAATAATACATATACGTTCACGCACATCAAACATGTTGCAGCAGCATAATACTGCGCACAGCTAGTGGTGTGATGTTACCTATAAGTATCCCTCTAGCCTGGTGGAGGTTCGGCAAGGTATGGGGTGGTCATTCAAGAGCTGGGGGCGTCCCGCCAGCGTCGGGGCGATCCTGCAAGCCCAAAATGTCTCCAAACTTCTGACGTCCCGTAACTCGGAACAGTTTGTATAAAGTGGTTTCCCGCCGCCACAAATGTGAAGTCCCTTCCTATCAGTAGTATCGTGTGTTAGCGTTTATAGTAAAAACAAATCCAACAGCAGAAGCCTTCAAAATTGTGGGAGGACTCATTAGGAATGGGCGGCAACAAGACACAATGAAAGGAGAAAGAAGCACATTAGCACTAGATAAACCCCGCACCGGCAGCGACACCACAGTTAGGCAACTATCGGCAGCTAGCGGCAGTCGGCGGCATCAACTAGAACAAGCATCAGCAGTATTGATCACCGAAATGCTGCAGTTACCGTCTGAAGTACTCGGTGAATTGGTGCCACCTGCAGTACCTGACAATACCAATATCTAAATGTTTCGAGTATTAGTACTAACTCCAGCGGTAGCATCCAGATTACTGCAAGTATCATGCTAGTCAGATGTTAAAATGTCCGAACCCTTGAGGTACCCGCGGCAGTGCCAGTATATTGAAGCTCATGATTTCGGTAGGCCCCTCTTCAGCCTCGTCCACCAGTGCTATTCTGGAGAAATTGATGTGTTCGACAGTACTTGCTCTACGTAATAGGTGGATCCCGTGAGCCTAGTAGGAAGATGTTGATCGTGGGCTTCAGATGATCAAGTTTGTCTGCGTCTGACGTGAAAGGAACTTGGGTGTGCCGTATACCGTTCTACCGGAAGCCTAAACGATCGCGTATTCTTCAATAGTGTCACCGTTACTTTGTACTACAACATCGGCTTCACCGTTCAATTTCACTCATGTATCAACGCTGCAACGCACCCCCTCGCCAGTATGTTGATTGTTCGCTTGGACATGATGCGGATATGATGACGGTTGAGTATTATGGGCGTTTCTAGTGATAAGTGGGCTACGTCGTTGCGGTTTATAGGGATGGTGGAATTATTTTGGGTATTTTCCGTCACTCCTCGTTGTTTTTCTACCGAGTGAGTCTTCTCTTATCCACGCTGCGCCTCGGCTAGGAGCAACGTAATATATATACATATACATGTGCGTCTTATACTTGTCTTCATACCTGTGACTCCACTATCACACTTTTTTCAACTCAACGGGTAAGCCCCTTACGCTTCGTAGGGATCAACAAACACAGGATGTATGTATAGCGAGGCTACGTGGTTTACGTCGCTTCATTTAATGTGTTCACCATCTTTGGGCGACAAGTTGATGGTGACTATTTGCCATGGTCTTGCCTCAACTGTATATCTTCAGAGCAGATGATGTCGAAAAAAAAGTCGCCTCGTGGTCCCATTCACCACATATACGTGTTTTATTTTCTTAACTTAAATAACACACTTTCGGTTCCGGCTTCCCGTGTACCCGTTCCATGGGACAAAGGGCCGTAAGTGACAATTGGGAAATTGAGAGCGAAGTCTGACACATTCCAGGTACTCGATGTCACTTTTGGTACTCTTGTTTTTTTGTAGAATACACTGATGTAAGTTGCAAGTGTTTTCTTGTACAGCAGCATTTCAACCGCAACATTTTTTGTTTCTCAAAACATGCAATTTTGACGGGTGCTACGATAGAGGTGCGCTACTTTTTTTCGGAGGTTCCTCAATCTGGGAGGTTAAGACCTCCCCACAACAGACTTGGAGGGCAAAAAATACTCCTACTCCGGACGGAAAAACTCATGGCCTTCGTAGGTACGCAACGAGAATCTTGCGAAAGAAATGGACTGCTTCTGACAATTTAGGGTCAAGAATCCCCGGCATTCAGAACCGTTTCCGACGGAAAGTAATACCTCTATCGTAGCGTGCATCTTGTAATAATACGAAACACGACTCCTTGGATCGAACTCCCACGCCCCTGGGAACTGCTCCAAAGGCTGCGGAGGCACCCTCATTAATATCTGCTGTGCTGCTTAGAATCCTCTAAACATAACGTTCTCTCGACAACCAGCAAAATCAATTTTCGTGAGGAGAATGGACATTATAGCATGTAAGAACGGATGCCGAATTTTTGGAGTTTATTGCTTTCTTGCTTCATTTTGCCCCCCCGTTTCGAGCCAAATTGTCGACGTGTACGGTCGGGAGCGTGTTTTTTCGTACGTTCACATTTCGAGGTATAACCTGCCGATACCTGATAAAGCACGCGATAGTGCGCCAAACGTTCGGGGAAAATGTTTTCGTCATTGGCGTTGTTGCTGTTGTACTAGGCGTTCCCGAGATAACGAACGCAGATAAAGGTCGTGTTTTGGTAAATGTATTCAGAGATGTTTGCTAGAAACTTCCGTGTCTCAAACTTCCCCTTCCATCGTGTTGGGCGCCCTACGATCGCCGTCTAGGCACGCGACCCCCCTTTTGGGGCGCGTCTTAATTCTGCCGGCTACTGTATATTGGTAGCAGCTGTAACTGTCCGTATGTCAACTGTGACATTCAATTGACGTTGTTTTGTCTGATTTTGTGTATTTCACGTTTCGACCAGCGATTGAACCTGCAGCTCAAGCAACTTTACGAAATCCGTTAGCCGTTATGCTGATGTTAATGAGGAATATGTGTCGACGTCGGTTCATGATAGAAATTGGAACTTAGCAATAGGTTAAACACTGGCAAGTACCATCGTGTCTGTTGCCGCACATGAACAAACCATCGAAAGGACAAAATGCATCTTGTCCAATTTCCGACCTAACTTCAAGTGTCCAAAAGGTATCCAGGGACTGGGGAGGGCAGATATACTCCTTTCGAGCTGTGTATGACCGCTCATGACCTAATGTAAAAGTCGTGACATTAAAAGGGTGCACACCTCGTATTTTCTCATCTAAAGCATATACACCTCTTGTACGAGTCCGCCTTAATTGCGACTAGAACTCGAAGCTTTTTAAAGCACTCTCTCATTCTCTGTCGATACTTCTCAAAAATGCACCGTTGGCCTTCTTCAATGTTTTAATGTTCGTCAAGGATGTTTCGCTCCCCCGTAAATAACTGCCTAGGAGAGAAACTGCCATGCAGCGTCTTATATTCGACATGGCTCCCCATTTTTTTTGAACCGCCTAAGTCGTGGCCGCTTAGAGGTCACCCTGTACCAAGGTTTGTTTCCGGCGGGACTTCCTGAAATGAAAACCTTGGACCTTTAGTAGTTGAAATAGTGACAATATATACTAGATGTTTGATTTTCGCCGATGCAATCCTTCACACCTCCTTCAACAACGGGCAGACCCGCAAAAAGGCCCGCATGTGTACGAGAGACGGTCGTCGATGCGGGCAAACGTTCATCCTATAAAACTCATTTATATGAATGGCGAAACATCTACGCCAATCCCCTGCGGCTTGTGATGCGCTGCATCCCCTCTGCATGGGTTTGTCAGTCCCAGGCAGTTCTTATTTTTTTTCCTGGAAAGGAGCCCAAGTTTTGTAGGTAGTGATGGCATACGATTGGAGCCGACGTTGGTATGGCAAGTTCATGACTGCTACGTGTTTCACGAGACTATTTCTAGATTTTTTATGTCATGTACAAGGCATCATGTAAGTGTCCTGTGCGTTGATGATACATCGAATTGACACTTAAGCACCCGCTTGTATTATGCGTCAAACTGATCGGCCAATCAAAAGCTTATGTAATTTTTTGCAGCAGTACTAATGCATGTCTTGTCAAGGCTGTGTCCGGCGTTTATGGTTGGTAGGTATGTTGTTCACTCACCTGACAACGCTGGGAACCAGGTGTGTTGGCAAATCGCCACCTGCTAAAACGACGAACATGCATGGGAAAATACAGCGTCAGGTGTTATTCGTTCCCAAAGGCAGTGCGTTGTCTTTGCACCAGACGCCTCGTAGTCCCTGACACATGCACGTGTTGTTGAACCAGATTAGCTGTTATCGACCATGCTGGTTCGCCTGTATTGTTTAAATCCGAAACAAATTGGTTATGTTATAATGGCCACAACTCGGCCTCCACGATCGTTTATCTTTCACTGCGTGATGTTCTGTTACACTAAATATTCCACCTGCTGAGAATTCTCTTTTTGAAATATCTAACGACGGAAGCCCTTGCCAAAGATATATGGTCGGAACTTGTCTTTGATTGATCCTCACCTGCCATTGTTCACGTATTTCCTTACCGCAATGCCTTCCATTTTGGTGGCCTGTGTGGAGTATGTACTCCCGAGTATCGACGCATACAATATATTCGCCTTAACAACCTCCCACATCTGGCGGTATGCATCATACAGGGTGAACATTGATAGAGGTTCCGGCGTAGCTTCCAATGAAGTACGCAATATGGCGTGGGCAATGCAGACGGTCTATATGCGACTGTGGATATATGGCTGTAGATATATTCCTGTTAATCCGTGTTGGCCATGTACGGACGATTTAGTACGCCGTGTCATGGGTAATAAAACCTGGCCGTCACGCGCTCCCATCCTTATTCCCCCAGGTATTTCGCTTAACTAAACACTGGGGACAATGGGACGTTGTTTGAAAACGTCTTGCATGAAGAAGAAGTCGTATGGCGCCCCTGGAGGCAAGACACCCTTGTACTGCAGCAAGCATGCTGAGGACGGCATGATCAATATCTACAGGAAGAGCTGCCTTAAGGAAAGGTGCACGAGGATAGCGTATTTTAATGTTTTTACCGACAGAACGCCAGTCTTCTGCAGGACTCATGCTACCGAAGAAATGGTCAACGTCCACGGGAAGCGTTGTCAAAATGCCACTTGCCCAAGGAAAGCGCTATTCAATATAATAGGCAGAAAGGCGGCGTACTGCAAGATTCACGCAGAAGGCGGCATGGTTGACGTTCTTAGCAAACGTTGTCTGCACGACGATTGTGAAAAACAACCCAACTACAATTTTGAAGGCAGCAAGAAGGCGATATACTGCAAGCAGCATGCACAGGACGGCATGATCGACATCCGTTGCAAGCGTTGTTCATTCGACGCATGCATGAGGCAACCTTGTTTTGGTGTAAAGGGCGGGAAGGCGACATACTGCAAGCTTCATGCAAATGACGGCATGGTCAACCTTCACAAAAAACGTTGCTCGGATGCCACTTGTACGGTGGCGGCGTCCTTCAACTTCAACGGAAGAAACGGGGCTTCTTGGTGTCAGAAACATGCGGAGGACGGCATGGTTAACGTTCGTCACACGAACTGCTTACGTGACACCTGCAGAAGAACAGCTAACTTCAACCTAGAGGGATTCCGCTCCCCAGCGTACTGCAAGGAACATGCTGAAGAAGGCATGGTTAACGTGCTCAACAGGAAACGATGCTCCCGTGCTACGTGCTGGAGAGTGGCGTCGTGGGCATCACTGCCGGATGGCGAAGGAACTACATGCGCTGATCATACGAGCGATATTCTGGACGGCGCGGTGGTCAACCTTAGAGCACCTTGCCGGATGGCGGATTGCAGGGAGTTTTCGACGTGGGGAATGAGGGAAACACAGCCTACTCATTGCCACATTCATGGACCCCTTGTTGGTGGTCTTGTTCGTACCGTAGCACCCAAGCGCGGCGAGGGTGTGGCCCGTGGCTCATTCAATGCTGCAGTAGGTCGGCCGTCGTCCTTTGTTAAGGCTGAGTGCTACTTTTGACTAATTCTCACGAGACGAAGAAATTTGTGATGAGCGCGTCTTCTGTGGAGCTGTCGATGGAGAAGTAATTAGGACACCACTAGACTACTACTGTAGATACACGAGTTGTTTATACATAATGAGATATTTTCTTTCGCGTATTGTTGGGTAATCCGTGCTGTGTGCTGGCTAGCATATTTAAACGTATTTCAATTTTGTTTTGCATGCTCGTCCATTGCCTTTTGCATTGCGCGATAAATCACGCTGTTGGTGTGTTCACAATCGGCCTCTCTGTCTTGCGGTTTGTAGCTACAGAATTTGTGCCTTCTCTACCCAAAACCTACATGTACCATGTTTATTGGCTCCAGAAGCTAACAGAGACAGATTTCAACAAGGTCTGCGGCCAGGCCGAATGCCAGCTACGAGCAAAACAAATGTTTTTCGCGCACAAATATTTCAACACACGACCGTATTATGCTGATTAAAAATATAATGTCGTTTTCAAAACAGTGGGGCGATGGTAATCGCGAGATATCGTTCGAATGCATTATCTCTGTCATTGGCAGGGTATCCTTGCCTTAGCAGCGCAGAAAAAGGCTACGGTGCAACTTATGTACTGTTTTGATGATGCTTGGGTGCTGGTATGATGATGTTATGATGATGTTATGATGATGTTATGATGATGTTATGATGTTATGATGGTGTTGTGATGATGTTATGATAATGTTATGATCATGTTATGATGATGTTGTGGTGATGTTATGATGATGTTATGATGATGTAATGATGATGTTATGATGATATCCCCGATATTTACTAGCGCGTTTTGAGCTATCAGATTATCATAAATATTTGAATACACTGCAGCTGTGAGATCGAATGTTTGGTCGAAACTCATCTTTGCAAGCTGTGTGTGATACTCCGATCGCACGTATTACGGGTTGTGTGTCCTTATTAAGGTTATAGGTCGGCGACTCCCCTTGCAACCACAGTGTAGCTATCAGGGTCAACAGAGTGATGTTAGTCAGTCTGTGCGCGGAAATTATAATACCCGTTTCTGAGGGAGACAAAATCTGACAGCTGTGGAAGGAAATGCATCATATATACTACCATATCATACTCGTACGAGTAACTCGGTATCTCGACTAAACGGCACGCAATACATTGAACGATTTCTTGGCCCGCTGTTGGATATTGTTATATTGCTGATATCAGATGCATGTCGAAACACGCTATAGAATCAAAGCTCAAGAGTAAATAACACCAAGGGGGTCACTAGCTAGCGCAAGTGCCCCCAAGCGGCTACAAAAAAAGGCCCGAAGTAATCGTCCGACAGTTTCGTTGGCCGGCAACAAAGCAAATGCCTTTTCTGTTTCCCTCCTGGGTTATGGTTGGAAGGTCGCCACTCTTTATCCGTTCTGTTAAGGGATTGGCGCTGCGAACGTACGAGTCATGGTAATTTGTGCGTCTGCACAACGGTGCGCATCAACGAATACTGCGCTTTCTGACACGTAGATTTGTGACACGAAGTCTTGACCTGAGAGGAGTTTTCACCGATGCTTTGGGTCTGACCATCAAGCTCTTGAGACGTCATGCGAACTGTTTAACCTTCTGTGTTGTATTCCACCACGGACTGTATGGTCAGCTGGAAACAAGCGGCATTGGAAGAATATGGAGCCATATTGCTCTAAAATTATGTGGACGCTGCGGAGCCGGCTTATCCGGCTTGCCCACGACAGAGGCTAATCTTCTTACGGCCTCTTCTAAATGGGCGGGCCGACAAATTAGATTGGATGGAGAAAAACATCGACAACGCTGTTGTTGAAAACGTGTGGACGTCCTATTACGTCAGTTTTTTTTTCGTTCGCGTCAACCGTCAGCTCTGTTTCGTTCGTACGGTATCAACCAACAGTTATTAGTTTGGGGCTAGTGTCAAAATCAAACAAATAGCTCGTCTCGACCGACACTCGCATTTCTATATGGAAATGAAATCGTGTTCGTTTTCGTAGCATATCAACGCGGAAACCTTGTCCATATCCATTGCTCCAGCTGCTAAACACCACAAAAAAGTCGTAATATTCTGCACTACCTCACGCCGCCCTTGTACACCGGTGCCCCACTGCCTGACAGCAATACGAAAACCTGAAAACTCCACACTGTAAGAGTACCGCAAGGTACCATTTTTTACCATTCGTACAAAAAAAGTGTTGTGCTCGAATCGTAGGTAGGTGTGTATATATTATATTTTATATATATGTGTACGTATACCTAATATTGATATGCGCCAGAAAAATAAACACTTCCACGCAACTGGATATCACCTCATATCTTTCCAGAGCCATCCATGCCGCTGCTTCCCCCCCTCCCCCCCCCCCCCCCCCCCACCCTCCAGCGCCCCCGACTCCACCTCCTTCCCCACCACCCTCGCCATCGCCTACACCTAGCACCACACGTATAGCAAACCCCTATATCTATGCCACAAAATGACCCTCCTCCCCAAACCCCCAAACCCCCTCACCCCGCCGTTCACCCTCACTTCACCCCACCCCCAGCCCGTCGAACAATCCGCTCTCTACGCACTAGATGTACGACTTACTTACAGGATATGATAAGCGGGTGCATTATTTCCAAAAACGTCACATATATTCCCCTTAAAGAATGCAAAGTTTCCACGCACGGATAGAGCTGCCCTACCCGCCCCGCCCCTGCCTAACCCCCCCCCCTCCCCCACGATTAACTGGTGCATTTTCCAAAATCGTCAGATTTATCCCCTTGAAGAATTTATAGTTTCCAAGCACAACTTTTTCTGCCCCGCCCGTCCTTCCCCCCCGCCACAACCCCCCTTCCCCCCCCCCCCCCCGACCCCGCTATCTTTGCATCAGTACCAGCCCCCCACGTCCTTCAAAACTCCACCCTCCCCTCACCGGTTATTCGACTTACAGGATTCACTTGATAAACGGATGCATTTGATTCCACAGCTGTCAGATTTTATCCCCCTCAGGAACAATTTTTATGTTTTCCGCGCACAGACTGGCTAACATCATCCTGTTGCCCCTGATAGCTACACTGTAGATGCAAGGGGAGTCGCCGACCTATATCCTTAATGAAGACACGAAACCCGTAATACGGGCGATCGGAGTATCACACACAGCTTGCAAAGATGAGTTTCGGCAAAATATTCGATGTCACAGCTGGAGTGTATTCTCAACTTTTTTTATATATATATAATATATATGTATATATTGCTGTAGGTCGATTGTTGATTAAATAGGATGAACGCCGGCTATCGTTAAACTCGTAATATATTTTGCATAAACAAACGCCGGCGATCGATCGAACGACGGGAGGCAAGCGCGCGAACGGGCGGCGGCGGCGAGCGACGTAGGCGACGACGCCTGCGGTGGGCTTTTCTTTTACCGACAAACATCGTAATCAGAACCAACAGTGGTGTTTTCACACACTTGAATACACGGTTTGTTTGTTTAATCGTGTGTTCTGGTTCCTGTGGCCTCAAGAAAAGCACTGGAAATTGAACCCGCTCTGTCGACCGCAACGCTGCTGTCGCAGGTATCAAACGAATATTTCACCAAAACCGATTTCGTGGTAACAGGACGGGCTAAACAAATTAACACATTAATAATCCTTTTCAGTTTACGATGTCATTATCAGGGATGTTCACGGAGTGAAAAAATGTCCGCGGAACGGATTTTTACGGAGCGGATTGACAAACCGCGCCGCTCCGTGACAAAACTAGACAACGGATAACCGATCCGTCCAAATCCGTGAAGTAGGTCAGGGGCGAATATCCGCTCCGCTTTGCTCCGTGACGCATTCTGGAAATCCGCTCCGCTCCGTCAAACTTTTTCAAGGCAGAAATCCGCTCCGCAAAAATCCGTGATTTGAAAAGAGCGCGGATATCCGCTCCGCTCCGCTCCGTCACAACAAAATATAATCCGCACCGCTCCGTATGATCTTTTTTTCCAGTGGCCAGATCCGTCCGTAACGGATTATTTACCGGAGCGGATTTGTCCGCTCCGTAGATGATCCGTGACCAATCCGTAGTACAGTGACGGATTAAACCGTGTGAATGTCACGGGTTTTGAGCCCTGAACAATTGTTCTGAATGGCGACCAAGGCTACGGTAGGGGGGGTACCCCCATTTTCACTGACTGGTGTGTTAGAGCCACTCGCACGAGTAGCTCTCTACCCTACGGATGGAGATGGTTTAGGCACTTGGTTTGGCGCAGCTTAGATCACCTTTGCATTGCGGATTGATTTCGTCAATGAAAAAATAAAGAAAACGTAAGATTGCATAGGAACAAAAGGGGCACTCGCGCGAGTGACCCCTAGCCACTGAAATAAAAGGCGCAAAAGGGGACCCCCCTACCGTAGCCTGGGTCTGGCGGATAACCTATACAAATATTGTTCTTGGCCAGCACTGTCCAGATATTTTTTATATTTGTGGGATTTGTGCTGCTATCAGCCATACACACCGCGGTTGGCCGACGTCCTGCTCCGCACACACAACGCGGACCCTACTCGTGAGAGGTACGAACACACAAACACACTTGCAACGCAGCAGCGCAGCAGCGGTACGCACATATAGATACCAGATGTCATTGATTCTGGCGATGCAGAGGCTGAGGTGCAGCAATCCTCGCCTTCAACCGAGTCTCCTGCTCCTTCTTCTCCCTCTCCTTCTCCATGTCCAACACCGGAGAATCCTACTAGTACTGCTGCTGTGCGGACATCCACAACTCCAGCCGAGAAGACCGTCAAAAGCGTTTGACGCACGGTTGTCGACGTGGGAATAGATGCTGGTCCTAAGATGATATCAGGGGTTTGGCTGTTTTTCTGCAAGTTCGACGGGCCTGTGAACAACAGAGGACACAACACCCAGTGCCAAGTGAAGGAGCACGCCGGCAAGGCGTGCGGTAGATTGTACAAGCACCTGCCGGGGAACGGCACTTCTCCGCCGCTGGATCATCTCAAGGCGAAGCACCCCGCAGAATATAAGGAGGCTATGGAGTCGAGCACCAAGTCGCGGCAAGCCAAATCCAACAAGGGCAGGGCCTTCGTTGAAGCCGCACAAGGTTCATCGAGTGAGTGATTGGTAAACGTGTCCTTTAGTTTTGCTTTTTTCTCGTGTTTGCGTTTTCTCCCGCTACGTTTTTTATGCGTTCAGTACTTGGTCCAACTTTACGCGTAAACTGTAAACTGCTGTCTGATCTGCTGTTGTACAGCAGTATCAGAGCGCGAACAAGCCGACCGCAACCGCAACCAAACCGAAATACTCCGCACGTTGGATGCATTCTATATTTGAAATTTAATATAGAACTTTGAGTGGCTCCAAGGGTGCTGTACGAGTATGTGCGAGAAATCGAAAATGGGCAAGAGAAAGAGGACAAAAGACTCAAGGACGCAGTACATACCCACCTGTGCTCCGGAGTACGGAGTACGAGTATGCTTCGTGTTTCGTACGAAGTACCGCGTGCAACGTGTAATGTTAGTTGAAGCGGATATATATTACGGAGTATAAATGTACAGAAATGCTCGGAGGATGCTTCGTATTGTTGTGCTTGTGTTTCTTTTTTTATCTTTTGTTCAAGTGTCCAAGTACACTCGACTGGGATTACGGCAGTTGTACTTTAATGATTGGCTGATTATTTAATTTCCAACTGGTTCTCCATGGCAATACTTGTACGAAAAACTCAGACAGGCCGGCCTCGGATGGTGAATCGTCGTCCTCTGCTAAATATCTAAATATTAAACCTGACTCCTCCAACACAATCCCCTGTCCAGCACTTGAACCCCCCTGTCGCCCCTGTCTCGGCCGTGCATCATGTTTTGTTACTTCACAGGCACGTTTTTTAGCAGTAAACCGAAGCCCGTGTCGCCGAAGCTCAAGGACCGTCTCGAGCGCCTGTCGGTCATATGGTGTGTACGTGACGGCCGACCTTTTGAAGCTCTCAAGGACATAGGGCACAAGCTCATCCTGTCGGAGTTTGTACCGGAGTACGCAGCCTGCAATACTTCACACCAAGCTATGGACAAGATCCCCACGACCCTGTACAATGAAGGGAAGGCTTCCCTCGTCGCGAAGCTGAAAGGCGTGCGCGACGAACTCCAAAATGCCGGCTACTCCGGCCCTTTCTGCAGCTTGCAGCTCGACCTCACCTCCATCAGCAACGACGAATTCTGCACAGCTTCAGTGTCCATCATTCTGTAAGTTAACGTGCTCCATAGCTGCCGCGAAACAGTAAAATTTCTGTACCAGGGGATGTTGCTTAGTCGCATGTGCACGTTGTTCGGTACTGACGCCGCCACGAAAAAACAACAAAAATACAACAGAGATTTCTGACCTTCGCTTCATTTTTTAATATGTTATTTGTCCCAATTAAAAATATGTGAAAATGAATCCTCGACTGTCTGGAACTCAACACAAGCCTCACGCTACGCCCCCCATGACGTAACTCGGGAGGTATTCTGTCGGTGTTGTTTTGCGTTGATTTCAACAAGCTCAGGAGTGCGCTATGTGCAAATTACAGACTGAAAATCATGTTTGTGACGCTGTACGTGCAAATTCCTTGCAACAAACCAGGCCCGGCAAGCAGACGGCTCCCACGCACCTTAATCTCGCGACCAAAGTGTTCAGGGGCAAGCATACCAAGAACATCATCAAGCGCTGGATTGAAGAGGTGAGCATCACCGGTAGTTGTAGTCTTACGGTGCATACTGCTGCAGTCCTGCCTTTGTTTTTACCATTTCGGATGGCCTCCTCACCCTCATGATTCATGTCACCCTCATGATTTATGTCACCCTCATGATTTATGTCGGCAAAATAGAAGGTTCTTGTCACTCTACTCTCATGGGCGATCGTGGTAAGATCTCGAATTCAGCACAATGTACCAGGCCCGCTTGTGGCTCCATTATTTTTTTTACCTCAACCGAGTAATTGGGGACTATGCAGACGGCCATTTGCTTCGGACGTTTTTTCTGTTGTAGCAGACAACGTTGAACGTGTTTCTTTCGTCCCGCTTGTATATTTTTTTTTCTCTTAACGTGCTCCGAAGTTGTCCTGATCCGCGTTACCGAAGTCTATGGTTGTCTCCGGCCCTTCCTCGCTGCAAATCGTTCTCTTGATGGGTCGCAGTTGACCACGGACAACTTCGAGTCGTTCATCACCGGAGTGCGGCCACGCGACGTGTACGTCGCGGCCACCGTCGACCAAGGGCGCAAGATCATCAACGCCTGCGAAGCTTTGGGCATCCCGACGCTGCAATGCCTTTGTCACAGAATCAACTCTGCGGTCATTTGGGCGACGGGCATCAACGGCACTGCCAGCACCTGCAAGAACGTGGATGGAAGGGACCTGATTTCGCGATATGCGGCGCTGGTGGGCATGTTCAGTCACTCCTGCACCAACAGCGACGCATTCCACGCCATGCAGGATAAGATGCGTGGCAAAGAGGCTGAGGAGATGGAGCAATTTCGCATCGCCGCCACCGACATCCAAGAGGCAACTAACGCGGCTCCTGTTGAAGGATTGGACTCCGGGCTCCTGAAATCGCTCGCCTTCATCACGCGTAACGACACGAGGTGAGTTGTTTTACAAGTTTCAAGCGTTTCGTTAATGGGGTGGATCTTATGTGATTGCTGAGGGTCACCGCCAGTGTTTCTGCGAGAGTGATCACGGAGTGTAAAATTCATGGCGTTTTTTTTTGGTGACGCGTCATCAATTTGCTCCCATCACAGAAAAAAGGGAGCAACACACTCTCGCAGAACTTTCCACGTAACTCCTGAATCAAGAAAATAAAAAACAAATAATGTTGCCAATTCGACTTGTTCGGTCTGAGAACCAACTCCAAGTAGAGTTTTTTTGTTGTGTTCTTGGCTCCGTGATTTTTTCGCGCCCTTAAATTGTTTTTTGACAAGTAACGCACGTTAATATTTTTCGACGCTGAGGCCTCGATTGTGTTGCACTCACTGCACATTTAAACTTCCAGGTGGACCTCCCTTTACTCTTTCTTGGAGAGGCTCCCCGAGGAAGTGGTGGTCGAGTTTCTGAAAACGCGTCCTGACATGACCCATCGCGGTCTCTCGCCCGAGCAATGGAAGGTGCTCAAGGAGCTCTGTTGCGTACTGGAGCCGCTGAAGATAGTGGTTACAAAGATCCAGGGCGGTGCCGAGGGACTGAGCCGCGCAATCAACCTCTGCCACGACGTCGGTGCCATGCTGGGAGAGTCCGAGATCGAGACGATTGACTGGCCCAGCAGGAGGAAACACGCGACCAAGGCGGAACCAGGCCCGGTGGTGCAAACGTGGGAGCTCACGGAAGTCGTCAGGACAGCGCTCACGACCATCGCCGCTGAGTTCGAGGGGCGCAAGATCGGCATCCTGACTTCCGACGTGGAGTTCTTGGCCTTGTTTTTCGACCTCCGCACCAAGACGTTTGAGGGCCACATCTCTGGGGGCGCCGTAACCCAAGAGCAAGCTTGCGCGGCACTAGAACAAGTGCAGAAGTCGCTGGAAGACATCGCCACCGCGGCTGAGTCCGCTGCTCCCGTGACAACGGCTTCCACCGATCCCCCTCCGGGGAAACGGCGTGCCGTGGCCGGCAATGCTCACGAGTGGCGCCAGCGCCGGCTTGAGGAAGCACCGGCGGCAGCTGTGCGGACGGCTGGCGGCATCGCACGACCGTCCATACGGATTCGCATGTGCAACGAGGTGGGGGAGTACAAGCAGCTACCCGCCGTAGCGAACAATAAGGACTTCGACGTGTTGGGCTACTGGCGTGACGCTGGAAGCCCGCGGATTGATCCCCACGGAAACGTCATGGCAGCGGTGCAATTTCCCATATTATCCGTGCTTGCCCGCGTGTACCTTTGCATCGACAGCACAAGCTGCCAGTCGGAGAGGGAGTTCCCGCGGCTGGGGTTTGTGCATTCTAGCCTTCGTCGCCGTACGACACCCGACCGCGTTGAGAAAATGATGTTCCTCTGGACTAACCAGGATCTCTTTCCGGAGGTCAAGAAGCTTGGAGATTTGATCGAAAAGATATCTCAAGAGCAGGAGAAAGAAAAGGCTAAAGTGGTCGAGGTGTAGGCCGCAGAGGCCGGGAAGAATGTCGTAATCGAACTCGATGAGTAACGAGTGGCGAGCGGTAGGGTTGGAGCAGACGGGTGCAGACGCTCATCTTGCACTGCCGTTGAGTTGATCTGTATCCCTGGTTTTTCCGTTTTTCCCTTCTTTCGCCCAGGCTGAATTTTCGAATTTTCGAATTTTCGGTACTACGGTGGTCTCCCCATGTACCGCTGTCGCTGCTGAGGAAAGTGTCTCCATGTTTCACTTCTGCTGTTTTTCTGTTTCTGTTTTCTATCTTCTATTTTCCTGTTTTTTGTTTATGTCGCGGCGATGGAATTGGTGAAGTATCTGGTACTTTGTAGAAGTACTTACGTACTTACCTATTTACCAGAGATGTGCGCGGAGTTCCTGCTCTTGCGCGCCTGCTGTACCAACTCTGATCACTCTGTTCTTTTTCTTTTTCACCCTTCTCTTAATCCAAGTGTTTCTTTCAGACATCCTTTCTTATAAAGGGGACTCGACGCGTGCATGCGCGCGATTTTTTCCCTGCTCGCCACCCCCCTCCGCCATGTATAACTCCGAGAACAACGTGTCTTTCCGTAGTTTCTGATATCAGGAGAAATCCGGTCAACATCCGCGGATAACCGTCCAATATTACGGATTCATGGATACGGTTTTGCGTGGAGAAACGCAGCGGATTCGTACGGTTTGCTCGACGGAGTGGACAATTCGCTCCGTGAAAAAATCCGTCTGACGGATATCCGCTCCGCAATAATCCGCACAAATTTCGATGTCGGATATCCGCTCCGTAAAAATCCGTGAGTTTTTCTGTGAGCGAATATCCGCTCCGGTCCGCTCCGTGACAAATTAAAAAATCCGCTCCGCCCTGTGACATCCATGAACATACGGATATCCGTTCCGTCGTAGTCCGTGGATTTTTTATGGACGGAAATCCGCACCGTGACAATCCGCAACTTTTTGCTAGAGCGAATATCCGTTCCGCTCCGCTCCGTCAGATTCTAAAAATATAAAATCCGCACCGCTGTGCGGATCATACTCCGTGAACATCCCTGGTCATTATATATGGTTGCACAGCTATCGCCATGCTTCCCGGTAAAACAAAAAAAATCTGTGGTCACACAATGGGTCCCATGTCGATATTTGTTTTTTTTTCCACACCAAGTCAGACCGCCGTTTAGCAATATTTTGTGACGTGCCAGTTATCAACAGCAATGTGGGTGAAGGGTTTGGACCTTTGAAGCATCAGATAAATCGCCAAATTGTTTTATCTGGCCTAGGTCCACAAGCAGGACGGTCGCTAGGTAGGGTGGCGTGTCATCGTAATGGATGACGCGGCTTCTGCTGTGCTTTTAATTCGTCTTCTGCCGTGATCCTGGCTTGAAAAGCGTGCACGCCGCGTGAATATCCACTCCTCACAGCAAGTTCAACGATGGCTGCACATTGTGTATATGATTCAAAATAGGTATTTTCTGCCGGCGGGTGTGTCCCTTTAGCCTGGGTTGATGGTGGGGGTACAGCGCTTGCAGTACCTTCGCTTCTCAACAGTTTAATAACACTGCGGGTTCACGACGCGGCCATGGCAAAAATTATTGCCTTGTTTGGAAAACACGAAGAACTTGCAGCTGGACAAAGTTGTACCGAACGCGTAGTCCAATTCAAGTGTTGATCACGATGGGACTGAAGGCAATGTTTCTAACGTCCAAACCATGTTTTAACCGGAGAAGTTATCGTTTTCTATGACCGGCACCCCAAGACCTCTAATTCTGTGACAACCGTCTCGGCGACATGTCCCGTTGGCTGTCAACATGAACTGGAAGCATATCATTATAGCGTGGCACAATAGGCGTTGACGAGTACCCCCGTAATGATCGTGATTACTATATATCTTCATCGCGGGACCCGCTCATTATCGTTTGAATACCTTTTGTGGTCTACGAATATCTTAGTTGATGTCTTCAAACTTGGCGCTCTATATTCACAGGTCGTGATATGAGTGAAGTTCATGTATCCACCGTAGCGTACCAGGTTATCATCAAGGCCGGTATAGGTCATTTTAGGGGGTTCGACTCCCCTAAAGTGCGTACTGGTATATATTTGTGGGGATTTTTTTTTGCCTACAAATTGACTTGCGCAAAGCACAGGAGCGTGTGCTAGCACCACTCGATAAAGGATCGACGAGCAGTAGAACTGCTGAACACTATGCGCGAATGAAATTGAACGCAACAACCGGGGAGGAGAAGGGACGACACCTGTGACCACGGCTGGTCCACAGCAGAAAAATAGGAGCGTGTAAATATATATACCCCATCACCCGCACCATCGCCTAGACCTAGCACCACACGTATAGCAAACCCCTCACCTAAAGCCCTTCCTCCCCCCCCCGCCCCCCCCCCCCCCGCCCCCACACCCCCCACCTCCCCCCCAACCCATCCCAACCCCACCTCCTCGAACACTCCACCCTCTCTTTACTCACTGATTGTACTACTTACCCCAGGATATATATGATAAACTGATGTATTATTTCCAAAACCGTCACTCAAAATAATGTATAGTTTCCAGGCACATATTAAGCTGCCCCCCTCCCCCCCCCCCCCCCCCCCGCCCCAACCCCCCCCCCCCGCCCCCAATAATATACTGATGCCAAAACCGTCAGATTTGTCCCCTCGAAAGGATTTATAGCTTACATGCACAAATTGCCCCCTTTCCCCCCCCCCCCCCCCTAATCCAAACCGGCTTGCTTTTGATCAAAACCAGGCCCCCACGTCTTTCAAAACTCCGCCCCACCCCCCTCACCGGTTATTCGACTTACAAGATTCACTTGATCAAAAGTTACATTTCCCTTCACAGCTGTCAGATTTTGTCCCCCTCAAAAACGGGTTTTATAGTTGCCGCGCACAGACTGACTAAAATCATCCTGTTGACCCTGATAGCTACACTGTAGTTGTAAGGGGAGTCGCCGACCTATATCCTTAATGAGGACACACAACTCGTAATACGCGCGATCGGAGTATCACACACAGCTTGCAAATATGAGTTTCGACGAAATCTTCGATCTCACAGCTGGAGTGTATTTTCATTTTTTATAATATATATTAGGAGTAAAGGCAACTAAGACATTTCGGAGTTACCGACATCATACAAGGCTTCTACAAAAGTTTTACAGCTAACAATAAATCATTGCACGACTTCTGGTTGGACCCGAGCGAGATATAAATCTAGAAGCAGTCGTAAACACCATCAGATCAGCGACGAAACGAAGCAGTCTGTGATGCCGGGGTGTGATGTTAATGCACAACACTATTAGGAGACATGTGGGACACGGGCCAAACACGAAGTTGCCTCTAACAAGGCATCTTCGGGTTTATGGTTTCAGTCGCTGTTTCGATTCTAAAATATATTGCAACCGGTGTCAAAATGTGGAAACGACACAAGGTTAATTATGGAAACATCATGGTCTATATACATGAATTGTGGAACTAGCTGGGCTGTAGCCTTTGCGAAGATTGGACACACATACTTCACGGAAAACTCAACCCACATCGTTTGAGGGAGTTATCGTAAGACATCATAGCACATTTGCTTAGTCACGAGTCCTGTACCGCAGCTCGCGGTACGTCTTGCAAAGAGTGCGGGAAATTGATCGTTCTTCGCGTTGTGAATTCGAATACGCTCAAGCTCTACCGTGGCATGGATTGAGCGAGATGAAAAACATCTGCCTTAAACAAACTCGGCGACGTAGAACCCATATTGCCACTCTAGCTTCCCACTTGGGCCACATTGGGCTTGTGGGAATCGCAACTTTGAACGGGGCGAGTGTTTGTGGAGTAGTACAAGAACCATATCTGAGCGAATCGCCGAACAAACCAACAAGTGTTCGGAAGGATTTTACCTACAACAGTGTAGCGTTTTGCGCGGTCGAGTACAACAACAGTATTTCGATTACAATTTTTCACGACAGTGTCCCAAGAGGTAAATATACCACTTGACTCGACCTCTACCTCGCATGTAGTAAAAAAAAAAAATTTAATTAGCCAGCCAGCAATACATGCTCGATGAACTGCGATTGGCGACAATACGCACACTGTTACTCAAAATATGACACATCTGCCGTAAGATACATCACAGCGGACATGTTTCGCGTGTAATCGAGCCAACACCAACCCAATATGTACGAGGACCACTGGTACACGTTCTTTCTCGTATGCTGTGCGTGTCTATTGCAAGTATCGTTGTTTTCATTCGAGGTAAAGGAGAGCGGTAGTTAACTATTAGCTGATGGGGTTGATTCCCATGTATCAGTTATGATGATAGAAAAGGTCGGTTGGTTATTCGGGCAGCAGAGTACAACTCTGTTTCTTCTAATCAGCGGCAATGCGGCGCAATCTGGCAGAACGTATCACGATGTCACGCCCTGAATATTTCTTCTTTCCCTCGCCGTTATTGGTATGTATTGCATAGCCGTAGCACCACGCATATAGAAAGCCCCTACATAGGTCATTACTACGCGCGATCGGAAAATCACACACAAGATTGCAAAGATGAATGTAGACCAATTATTTGATCTCACAGCCGGAGCGCATTTTGACATTTTATGTGACCTCAACTTCTTGGAAACCCTTCCCCCCCCCCAACCCCCTTTTGTTTTACCCGCTCACTCTTGCTCGAACGCCCCACCAAACATCGAAATCCGCTAGAGTCATATACACTTCCACGCACTAGATGTCCTCATTTTCTTCCTAAAGCCATCCATGCCGCTTATGCATTCCCCCCCCCCCCCCCCCTCCCCCCGCCCCCCCGCCCCCTCCTTCCCCACCACCCGAACCATCGCCTAGACCTAGCATCACGGGTATAGCAAACCCCTTCATCTATGTGACCTAAAGTCCTTTCGCCTCCTCCCCCCCCCGCCCCCCCCCCCCCCCCCCCTCCCCCCGCCCCGCCCCTCCCCCCGCCCCCACCCGCCCCCGCCCCTACTCACCCCACCCCACCCGCACCGCGTCGGAGATTCCGCCCTCTACTCACTTTGTTTTCGACTTTCAGGATTGACTTGATATACTGATGCATTTTGTTCCACAGCGGTCAGATTTTGTCTCCCTCGTAAACCGGTTTTATAGTTTCCGCGCACAGACTGACTAACATCACCTTGTTGACCCTGATAGCGCTACACTCTAGTTGCAAGCGGAGTCGCCGATCTACATCATTAATGAGCACACACAACCCGTAATATGCGCGATCGGAATCTCACACACATCTTTCAAAGATGAGTTTCGGAAAAATATAATCGATCTCACAGCTGAAAGATTTTTCTTATTTTTAATTTAATATTACTCAAGTTGAAAATGGTATTAAGACTGATTCTGCGATAGCCCCCCCAAAAACCAGCGGTTTTCTTCAGCGAACGTTTCGTGGCTGCTCTATACGACGAAGGGTGCTATGAAAAAAAATCTTCACGTATTTTCTTGTTCGCGAAGGACTATCGACCGATGACGTCGGGAGGAACAGTATATCAGGAGCTACGGCCGTGGGTTATTTCGAAAGCCGGCGATTTCGTTAAAGAAAAGTTGGGGCTGCTACCGTGGAACGACTCTTGGCTGATAGCTACAATTCATCATTTCAATTGAGTTTAGCCGCCCGGCGGTGCGATTTTAATCCGGGAGTTTCCTTCCACAGCCATCACGCGACGATTACGTATGACCCTGCACAGGCCACAACTTCGGTCAACCCTCGTCTACGTCGATCGTCTGCAACAACATTCTTTGGTTCAGGCTGAGGATAGTATTAGTGACGACAATAGGCGAAAACGTTCGTGAAATAGTAGTCCCTCTTGGACGATGGGGAGCTTCGCCGTTTCCTCTTGCCGTCCGCAGTCCGTACGAAACCGCTTGGGAGTGATAACCCAGCTTACGGTTTTGGTTTGTTTGAACAAATAGTCAGGCACCCGCAAAACACTAGTGGCAGTGTTCGGCGTACCACCGGTTGGCTTGTATAATTTTGACCTCCATATGAACGGGATGTGTCAGCAATGTATAGGCATCGCCGTTGTTGTACAACACGTTGCCGTATTGTCCGATGTGTCTCGCTGCATTAAACATTTGACGTTGACAATATCGTAATGTAGTCTATAGTCTAAATACCTGGTTTATATTGGTTGATTCATCTTAAGTACTAAACAAGAGTAGGACTGCTGCAAAGACGGGATATTCAGTTGATGTTGCGGTCGGTGATGACGTAGTTAGTCACCGTTGGCTCGTACACAGCAGCAACCCTTTGCAGCTCTTGCCAACAAATGGCAAGGTGTCCTGTGAGGCCGCTAAATATATGTACATGCCGGATCAGCTTCTACCACGGCACGCTCCTGACCACATTCTCGCCCGTAATCGACATTTCTAACAAAAGACTAGTCGGAGCCACTGTTTTTTGATGAGCCGACATTCTCCTATTGGTAGCAAGTAAAACTTGAACGCGTTTGTTGTTCTATTAATAGCATTGTGACGGCAGTGGCTATCCAACGGTACCATAGCCGTCTGGCGGATGTGAATGGTCACCTCGCCAAACAATCGTTCAGTAACCGTTGCCTCACGATTGATATAAAAACATTGACAGTTGTTTACCTGCTTTGTGCCTTCCATGCTTTTTGCCGCTCCCCCATGCGTGGTATGTACCAATCCCACGTCAACCAAGCAAATCCCCGGGTTTTGGCGAGGTTTTTCAGTGTCAATCAGTTCCTACTAATGAGTGTCTCTTAATAATAATATGTGCTTCAGCTGCCTCCCCACCGCAAAGACCTGGACCTGGCAGATGCATTGCAGACATTCAACGAACGTGAGAGATGCACAGTTCACCCCAGCATGGCTACTGCTGCTGAAGCTCTTGCTTGAATCTGGGAAGTATCCCTGAAATCCCACGTGGCCGCGTCGAAGTAGTTGACTTCGTACACATATGTGGGCAGGTGGAAACATTGATATTGGCAAGTGCATGGTCATCGGCCAGTGTCCCCGGCCCCCAGCCAACAGCGATAAACATGATGATATACCTTAAAAGGGCTCCGCACGTAGGGCGGCATACGCCGGCACCCATGCTTCGGGTCGGGCAGGGCAGCACTTCGAGGTGTTCGGTTCATTACTTGCCAACAGGAGAAAAATCACCACAACCAGTCCTGGGTTCCTTCAAATGTTTTTGTATTCACTTGTACGTACTGGTTCTTATTGTATTGACCACGTGACACCCGAAAAATACGAACATGGGCTTCTTTCTTCTTACCGCTTCTTGGGCCTTCGTTATTACCGTTGTCGTTATCGTTGTCGACGTTTCGGATTTCAGTTACGGTAACGAAATTGATCGTTTTCGTTCCTCGTTATCGACGATATTTTACCCTTATCGCACTAAATTAGTTTGTTTTATTTCGAATATCCAACAGTATTTAACAGAGAAGGCAATGAATTTTTCCCCACGGCTCGAGGCTATAAAAATATTACTCAAAATATATCCAGCTATGAGATGGAAGATTTTGTCGAAACTCATCTTCTAAAGCTGTTTGTGATACTCCGTTCGCGGGTATTGCGGGTTGTGTGCTCCCATGGAAGAAACAGGTCGGCGACTCCCTTCTGAACTACAGTGTAGCTATCAGGGTCAACAGCATGGTGTTAGTCAGTCTGTGCGCGGCAACTATATACCCGTTTTTGAAGGGTACATATTCTGACAGCCGTGGAAAGAGATGCATCAGTTTCTCATGTGTGTCCTGTAAGTAGTGTAACAGATGAGGGTAGGCCGGAGTTTCCAAGGGCGTAAAGGCCTGGGCTTGATCAAGAGAGAGCGGGGGGGGGAGGGGGGGGGGCTGGGCGGGGCAACTCAATTCCTGCGTGGATACTATACATCTTCTCAGTGGACAAATCTGACGGTTGTGGAAGGAATGCACCATTTTATCATGTATATCCCCCAAGTGGTAAAACCATTATGGAGAAGGAGGAGTATTCGAAGGGGTCATACATACTTTTCTTCTTCAAAGTGTTCTTGCACTCACAGCACTCCGGTAGTTTACCAATCTGACCATTTCTTGAGGTATCAAAATAGTACTGTCAGGGCCCGCTCGCGTTGGCTCGTGCACTGTGACCACAGCGTCCATCTTTCTCCTTACTAATAATAACGATCGGAACAGACAACGTTGTTGTTTGTGCTAGATGTAGATGAGTGGGCACACCGCCCAGTCAGATTCATGCTGATAAGGCAAACACACTTTGTAAGCAACAACTCCAAACAACAAGTCAAGGTGATGTAACCATCAACATCTGTGTCTCAATGTTTTGATTGCCATACAATTGTATTTGTTGCAAATTTCTTTTTCTAACTGAGCCGATCGCTCCGGTGGTCTAGCGGTCACATTCGAATACCACTTGCGTTGGTGGCCTTTGAATTCTATTCAACAGTGGTGATAGTTTGACCACATATTTGGTAGATGTGTAGGTAGGTGCAATTTGATACAACAAGTCGACGAAAGAAGAAATTGATAGAAATTTTCTTCGCGATATAAATTAGGCGCGTACACTAGTGCGGAGAGGGGAGGAAGGCCTGCCTTGTGAACAAGCATCGCAGATACACTTTACTCTTGGAATGGAGAGCGGAAAGTAATGCGGGTAAAATGTTCGTGATTAAGACAAAAAAAGAATAATTATCGTGTTTTCAAAGGATATTCATTTTGTTCCCACCGCCATAGTTTCGTGGTCACTATCCAGGCCCTTCTCCTCCGTCCCCGCTTTATCATTTTTGTCGCTATTTGGTTTCATTTAACATGTTCATACCTTGTCGAAAGACTCGAATATCGACCAGCTTTTACTACATACGATTTTACGTGCTGAATGATAGGTTTGACCACTGCCTTTTCTTCGACAGATAACCCCAACAATCAAAACACCCACCCTTACCCCCCACCCGTGAAGAAAACTCAACCAATAATATTAAAGGGAAAGAATGGGCAATTGCCCTTTCTTCCCTTCCTCATATCCCCCCCTTCGACCCCCACACCTGATTTAGTCCTCCTGGTCGGTAAAAAAATCAGTGGGTGCGTGGAAAAATGCGATTTGTGTCTCCCCGTGCTGCCCCTCTATCCGCTACGCACCTGCGGTCAATCTTGCACGTTCTGCTACTGCTCCTGTAGCTGCTGCGTGGGCGCTACTTTCTATTTCCTCTATCTGTGTTGGCTTATGGTACTCGCTGCTGCTTTGCTGCCGATTTACTAACGTGTTGACGAGGAGGTCCTTAGAATTTTTTGCGCTCATTTCCTTTCCCCTGGAACCACCCACCCCTATACAACCTTGTTCACATATATTCCAGATTTGTTCCGCTTTACTCCAAACTGTTTCGGCTTTCAGAGATTTGGTCTCCAGTTCCTGAAAATAGGGGTTTTGCATAAGAATAATGGCGATCTCCGCGGTGTACGGGAGGGTGGATGCTGACAACATTACCTCGTCCCGTTTCCCGTGTCTACTCCTTCCTCCCCCGTTTCCTCTACCGGGTATCGAACGGGGTTGACCTGCCCTCTTCTCGGACAGATAGCGGCACCAGAAAAGGCTCAATTAGAAACCGTGTCTTACGCTTGCACCTAACATTCTTCCCTCGCTCGGCCTCCCATTATGTCCCTTGCTCGGGCTGTCAAGTTGGCGCTCTTGTCCATCCTACTACGACCCTGGACACCCACAGTAACACAGGATTTTTCATATTGAACAATATTTACGCCTCAAAGATGTCTGCGACGGCTACCATGATTCCCTCTGGATCACGAACGTCTGTGGTTCCACGTCCGCCCGCGTGGTCTCCCCTCCTATCCGTTTAGGGTGCAAGGTGCACACCTCTTGAACTGGATACGCTACTGGAGCCCTAGCTTGATTTCTCAGTTTCCTTCCCACCCTTTCCGCCACGGTAGTGGAGGAAAACGTCGCTTGCCCTATCGTCCATACCCTCCACTTTACCCTACACCTGTGTTCCAGCAGCCAAAACCATACTCTCAAAGAACTGGACCAGCTCCAAAGCAATCCAACTGTTGGGTTGTAAAAACAAGTCCTCAGGTCCTAACATAAAGAGCTCAGTAGCTCATCATCATCACCCGACATTCAAAGACATTCGTTCGGGCAACTAGACTAGACTAAGATTCTATCACATACTAGTCCTAGAGGAAACTATACTCAAAACGTCATTAGATTGACCGTTAGTCCCTCACATGAGGAGCTCATCCGGATGAGAACATAAATTAACCTCAAAGCTGTAACACCTGCCGTGGGATGACACTCCGCCGTTAAGTCCACGCACCCCCCCTCCCCTCCTTACGTTCCCTTTGAGCTGACGACTAGCACAACTTTTCACCAGTACTCCCTCTTTCCCCCCTTGCCGTACTTGCTGCATTTCTCCTTCCCGGGCCTAGCTGTACACCCTTTCCTCGAAAACAAGGTACACCTCCCCTCTTCAAGAAGAAAGCCTCGTGCACCTTGTTTCCTTCCTCCCCCAACAGTTCCGAGACCCTAAACAACAGCTGATACGCCAAGGCCAGTTCGATGTACACGATGTCTTTCCGTTTCTCCCACTCCCCGATATTCTTACCCATCAACCTGATTATCTCCCACGTCAGCGTCCTTGTCACCCATGCACGGTCTCCCTCCTCCACATGCACTCTTTTGATTCCTTGGCAAACAGTCTTGACCCCGAAAAGCTGCAGCGACAGTGACAGTCCGCCGCACCGCTCGTGGTAGGTGTTAAAATCGCCATCAACTTTCCCACCACGGCGGTCCTCGAATTCTTCTTTTCCGCACATCAGTGCCTCATATGCTCTCTTCATCACTTTCCTCAACCACATTCCCTCCGTATCGCGATCTTCCAGCTCTCCAACACGTTCCAAAATTGCCCACGAGTTTTTCAAGTCGATTTTGCAACTCTTCGTTGTGCGCACCTGCGCGCGAAATCTCCGAAAACGTCTCCGCCCTTTCCACCAAACGTTCTCAGCCTCGACGCGGGACAGAGTGTCATTCGTTTGATCAGCCTTAATTAGATTTCATTTTGCTCAAACAACTTTATCCAGTTCGCGAGCTCGTACTCCCCCCCCCCCCCCCCCCCCCTCCCCCCCCGCTCATGTGTTTCCAGCACGCACCACTGTCCTATCTGTTTCAACACCCCCATAATTCTCATCAACCCTGTCGTTACCTCATTTCGCTTATTTCCCCATTTGCAAAATTCAACCCACTGAAACACCACACTCCCTCATAATCACCCGCTCTCCCACCATCTCCGTCCTGTTCCTCCTCATCGCATCAATCACGAGCGTCATCATCACCATCTTCAGGAGCTCCAGAACATTGATGGATATCCGGATAACATGCTCTCCCTTCACCCCGCTGATCGTCCCCGCTCTCTCTTCCTGGGTCGGGTTGTAACTACAATACACACCTGTCTCAATTCCCCACCCCACTTCCGCCTCGAACGAATCGTCCGAGACAGTGTCCTACACACTGGGCTGTTTCACAAAAAGAAGAAAAAAATGTCCCCAACTCCTTTCTTTTCTCCGCCACGTCCTCTGCCAGGCACCATCTCGACATCACATCCTCTATGACCTCCTCTTTCAGATTCAGCATCCTCATTTTTTCTGAGTTGATCCTTCTCTTTTTCCTGCCCATTCAGATTCACCTTGCTCAGCTGCAAATTATTTGCACAAATTTCCGCCTAGATCTAAATACGTACAATAATTGTTGCAGGTTGCCTGCTTACACCAGTATCTCCCGTACTGCCGGCTTGTGCTAAGCCGTCGGCCAATACTCGAACATCTTGCGTGCCTCGTTAACATTTTGTCCGGTAAGATTTTATTGTTATTCCTTCAGCGTTCAAGTCAAAGGCCAGAACATCGTTTCGGATGGCCAATATATCACCTTCTTATGTTACAGGATAGTCTCCATTCACCGCACTCTTTCTTCCATCGCATGGTGGTGATTCAATGCAAGTGACTACGACATCGCTAGCCAGTTTCCTCGCTCCGCTTCTCACTGGATTTCTACCGAACCAGCGTCAACTATGAAAGCAACTGCCCTCTTCAGCTCCCCCCTCTACCTCCTTGACTATGCAGCCCCCGGGCACGGATCCATCTCTACTACCGCGTGCCCAAGCGATTCGGACATTCGTGATGTCCTCCCTGCTCGCCGCTAGAATCATCGTCGATGGTTTCGCGTCTGCCCTGTGCCTACTGAATCGCGCTGGCGATCTCTCGTCACCACTCTTATCTCCACCCCCGTCCGGCTTCAAGCCTTAAATTGAAAAATGAATACCCTCCCATCACGTACGCGACTTTTCTTTCCCTCGCCCGTCAGGGTCGACTGCCACCTACCAAAATACGCTCTTCGGGTCCATCTTCTGTATCTGGAGACTCCTACCCGTCCTGAAATTGCCCTGTAGACTAAGCACCATCTTGGTATGCTTGCCAATCACACCCGTCAAGAGGAATGTCCGAATCTGGTCCCAATTCGTCGTCTCATTAATCTCCCTCCCCGCCCCCCCCCTCCGTTGCTCCGACTCGCTACCTCACGTCGCGTCATGGCCTATTATCCTTTTCTCTTCCTCTTCAACCATCCTCACATGACGAATCTTCAAAAATGTGCGCCCTCTGCGCTACTCGTGCCGGCATCAAGTAGGTCTCATTGACGTCTTCCACTGGGTTCTTTCACTTATCGGCTGCGTGCTTTCTGTCGATGCTTAGGCTATCCTATGCCAGCTCCGGTTCAAGGATTTTTCGTGCTACTGCGTCCACCGCCACACCGAAACTCGCCACCTGTTTCGGCAGTGCGAATTGGTCGACATTGTCTTGTTTCCCTGCAGCATTGTTCACACGCCTTACGTTAATACTTCGTGCGGGCAGCTCCCCTCCCAACGCCAACACCAGCATCCCAACATCCCCTCCTTTACTCAGTTGTAACACTCCCCCCAACTCTGTCACGAAATCTGACCGTCGATGTTTTCCGTATGCAGCTTCCCTGTTTTCCTCAGACCCTTCATCGCACTACACCACCTTAGGGCAATCTTCCTTACTGCCCCTTTGAAGGCTAGAGCGACAAATCACCAAAGACTTGGAAAAAAAACAGACCTGCCAGGGTATTGTCTGGGTTTCCGCCCAATCAACTTAAATACACCGTCGTAGGCATGGTTTCATCACTTTTCAGTCTGGGTCGAATCTCACCGACCACATTTTGCAGCGGTTCAGCGCTTTCCGCTCAGCCAAACCCCCTGCTAACCTATAGCTTGGAATGTCAACTGTGACGGCTCATCTTCTTTCGTTACCGGCTACCTCTACGAGACGGTGAGGGCCCATTCTTCCTCGTCGCAACGCACGTGGTACATTGACAATGGCATACTAGGTCTTCGTGCAGAAAGTACGGCACATTAGACCAACGCATCTCGGATACTGATTATGATGAGCGCGGGCTCCCGAACTAGCGACTAGGATTGCTAATGATCCCGCCCTCCATCAGTTGCCACGATATTCTGCAGACGAGCCGATCTAAACGTGAATTGCCAACTTTGTTCGCTCCGCGTTCAGCCAGATCTGATTGTGTTTCAAATTTGATGGCCTCGCGCTGCGCATGTTCCTTCTCTGATCCACGAGCAGCCAGCGCAAGCCTCACCATCGCCCTTCGTTGCGTTGTTCTATTTGGTGCTTTCGGTGTCCGGACATACGCAAGCACGCTGAAATCTAGACTGTGGATGATCAGCAACGGATTACAATGCTTGCCGAGCTTTTCATCTTACCTCGTGCAGATTTGTCAAAGAACCCGGCCGACCTTCGCCGGACCTCGTTTGACAGTAGGGGTATGGCCAGAATGTCATTTCGGCTCAGCACCCGGAGCACCTGCCTGGACTACCCCGTTTGTAGCCACCGTCGGGTAAATCGGCGGTTTTTTTTACGTTTCCAACACAGGTGTACATAAGCTTTACAATGTGAATTTCAGCATAGGCGTCGATTTATTGGTGTTTCTTTGTACGTAGGACAGACCGCGGTTCGATTTTTTACCGAAAACAGTTCAGGACACCGTGCAACGAATTCGACGTCTTCTAAATCCCACCAAAAAATAACTGCGCAGCTCTCATCGCCAGCATGCCACACTATACTTCACTCTTTCCGCAACGACGTTGCGGTCGTTAAGCACTGTCACCCTCGGACGGGCATGCATCAATAGGCTGAGATTCTACGCTTGTCATTGGAATACCTATCAGAATGGTGGCGCATACCCTATCCTACAAGACGCTCAGACGGCAATACGCATGAATTAAGGACAAATTGTCAGTACCTGCTGTAGCAGCTGGTCCACAGTTTAATGTACGTTCAGGTGTCACGCCTATACCGCACCACTGCATTCAGAGCGCTAGAACAGATATATTATAAGAATTGAAAATACACTCCAGCTGTGAGATCGAAGATTTCGTCGAAACTCATCTTTGCAAGCTGTGTGTGATACTCCGATCGCGCGTATCACGAGTTGTGTGTCCTCATTAAGGATATAGGTCGACGACTCCCCTTACAACTACAGTGTAGCTATGAGGGTCAACAGGATGATTTTAGTCAATCTGTGCGCGGAAACTATAAAACCCGTTTCTGAGGGGGACAAAATCTGACAGCTGTTAAGGGAAATGTAACCTTTGATCAAGTGAATTTTGTAAGTCGAATAACCGGTGAGGGGGGTGGGGCGGAGTTTTGAAGGACGTGGGGGCCTGGTTTTTAAATCCTTTCGAGGGGATAAATCTGACGGTTTTGGCATCAGTATATTATTGGGGGCGGGGGGGGGGGGTTGGGCGGGGGGGGGGGGGGGGGGGGGGGGGGGCAGCTCAATATGTGCCTGGAAACTATACGTTATTTTGAGGGGATAAATGTGACGGTTTTGGAAATAATACATCAGTTTATCATGTATATCCTGCGGTAAGTCGTACAATCAGTGAGTAAAGAGAGGGTGGAGTGTTCGAGGGGGTGGGGTTGGGATGGGTTGGGGGGGAGGTGGGGGGTGTGGGGGCGGGGGGGGGGCGGGGGGGGGAGGAAGGGCTTTAGGTGAGGGGTTTGTTATACGTGTGGTGCTAGGTCTAGGCGATGGTGCGGGTGATGGGGAAGAAGGGGGCGTTCGAGGCGGGAGGGGGGGGGGGGAACACAGCGGCATGGATGGCTCTCGAAAGATAATGATATATATAGTGGGCTTGGTGCCAGAAGTTACCTTAAACCTGCTGGAGCTTCTGCTGCAGGCGTCACGGTCTCACAGCCAGGCCACCTAAATAACATGTGTCCACATTCAGCACACGGCCAACTCCCTTCGCTGTCTCCACAGCCTCCGTTACTGCACAAAATCCTTCCGTTGCACACACACTTCGCTCCGATAGAAAATGCACTACGCCGTGTATGTTTGCCTCGTACGAACGACGAGAGATTTTCTTCATCACGACCATGAACCCCATCTGCAACATACTTAAAATTAATAAACTCTAAATCCTTATGATAGTGGTTTCTGCCGTGCTCACAGAGTGAATGGTTCCTCTTTGTGTCACCGTCAAAACGTACGCGGGGATTAACACTACCCTTTACTTGTTGTGTAGAGCAGCGACAGTGGACCACGCAACCTTGTTGAGGACCTTATCGTCCTTTACAGTGCACTTGGAATACGGGTTGCCTTTCACGTTGCTGCTCGGGAGAAATGCCACCGTTTTTACCGCAGTTGGTGCATGTAGTTGCGTTTGGTTCTTTGTTTTGCATGACCGCCACCATGATACTGCTGTATAGACTGCCTTCATGCTGATTTTTATGTCGTTGGTAGTTTGTCAGCTGTTCAAACGTTATTTTACATGTTTTACTGCTGTTGCCGCATGTGCTGGTCATGATCAAGTTGCGACCTTATATGCTTGTAATCTCAGAGCGGTTGGCTCTGACCTCACTATGCCTTTTCCTATACTACTACTGGGCTCCCCACCTACACCGCGCTTCGTGTAAATGTTGTCTGTTCCGTACGTTAGGTGCTGTATTGCCCTCTGCACTTCGCCAAGGCTAAATGCCGCCCGTTTCAGTGTGGTTATTGTAAAAATTGTGCGTAGCCTCTTCGTGTGCTATTTGTGCCTCTATACTGCGACTAGGGTACACGCCAACTGTTTGGGTGTGGTGGGTACGGTCGTTATTCTCGCCGCTTTAATGTTCTTCTGCCCCCCCCACTATGACTACGGTACATACTGCTCGTTTTTATGTGGTTGGTAATGACGTCTTTCTCTGTGTTACTGCGCGTCTGGTGTGGGCGTCGAAGGTACACGCAACTGTTGAAGTGGCGCTTGACACATTATTGAGGTTTATGTTGATTATGCCCTTCTAGGCCCTTCTGTTTGTTCTGGCGTTACTGAAATATTGCATCTTAAGGGGGAACTACCAGTTTGATGCTGTGAGTGTGGACTCTCCCTCCTGGTATGCTCTTAGTTAGTGCGGGGGCTGTCATCGTCAACATGGATTCTGCACGGCGTCGAGACCCCTCTCTTTTTCCTTGCTCGGGCAATTAGACGACACCACAGCATGCAATAGATATATCGCAACTATTATATACCTCCTCTGTCGCTTTTTCACGCGTTGTTCCCTGTCCCGCCACGCCTTCATCACCCCCCCCTGTTGCTGCTGCCCTCCCTAACAACAGAAAAATAACAACAATAATTTCTAGCAGTGACGAAGGGGCCTAAATTGGTTGGCTGCGGTCTTCCACGTGCTTCAACCACGACCACCGTGGGAATGCCGGGTCGCGCTCGACATACCGCCCCTCGGAACGGGGGAGAACTCCGAAGGAACGGGATTTTGTGGGGACTTCTTCGGCAAGCCACGACACCACAACCCGGTGTAACTGAAGGTCGAGATGATAGTTCCGAACGAAATCCCAGGGGGACTAACATCCGGCGGTCCCTGAGGCCCGTCGGCGTCAGCTGTGACCAGACACAGTGAATCTCCACCAGCTGGCCTCTCCACGGTAGACAGAACCTCGTCACTAGCGCTCCCGAGACCATGGCGCCATTTTCAAGCTTTCGGCCGGGTTATCCCGAGGCAGCGCGATATAAGCGGGTGCTAAAACACGCGTAGAACACCACGGTCAAGCGAATAGATCGCCTCGATCAAAACGGAGGGTGAGGTTGACCAGCCAAAAAAACGCTAGGCGCTAGAAGTCCGACCTGTGGAACGGGCGCAACGCGGCTTCGCCGAAACAGTTAGGATAGCTGCGCGGCGGGTGCTCTCGCAGCCCCTCGCCGTTGCGTACAAGCACAGTTTTGCCTCCCGAGGGAAACGACTCGGGGATGACACCATTCTCCTATGCGGAATCGCGTTGGGTGTTATTGAGCGGACGATGAAGTTGGAATCCGAGTTGGCGGTGGCAGTGATGGAAACGTCCTCCGCCCTTCCAGCGTCGGTGAGGAGCGCGTCACTAGCCGGAGCAGATGCACGGTGATTTTGTTTTTAGGGTACGTGGTCTGGAATGTCAAATACCACGTGTTCTAAACACTAGAGACCCGACCCAACCTCTGCCATAGTCACGCCTCTTTATGATGGCTTGCGACGGGGCCCACGACGTACAAGTTTGACTGAGCCAAGAGGAGGAGTTAAGAAGGGGTGGGAGTAACGCCGCCCCAAAAAATGCGACGCGGAAACATTTGTTATTTCTTGGAACATCATGATTGGGGTTGTGGCTCCGGTGTTGGTTGCACCATCGTTGGGGCTGGCGACCTTCATCACCGCCGCTAGGGGGACAGCGGTAACGGAGGCATTGGAGGAGAGTCGCGGGCTGGTGGGAGCTCGTGGCACCGCCAAGTGAGAAACCTTGATCGCAACAAATCAAGGCGGTGGCCGCAGCTCTGGGGTCGGAGAGCGGGTGGCGGAGTAACGGCGTATGAATTCGTTCAGGGTGAGACGGTCGGCCAACCTCTTCCGGTTTTTCTTCGACGACGAGATCGAACAACGGCGAGGGAACTGTCGTGGGCGAAACGGGCAAGAGACTCCCTCCGATATGGATACTGCGTCCTGGTCCGAACCCCCGTGAGACTAACTGTTTCCAGTCGCCGTTCTAAGCCTGATATATTTGTAATCGGCCCGCGCTTTAACGTCATCGATTGCCACTATCGCTGCTACAACAAAAGCAACTAGTGATGACGGGGTCATGTGGACCTATGTAAAACTCTCCATTAAACACGCAGTCCGCATTTCTTTGCTGCTGCTCCCAACTTCATGAAATAAGTTCGACAGTGCGCGGCATTATAAGCTTTGTGATGACCACTGTTCAGAGAGCGTAGATCGCCCACGTAAGTTCCCGGTTGTAACAGCCTTCTCTACACGGCGTTCATACATTCTATAACGCCTGATTAGCACAAGACTGCCAGCATGACGACCTTGATCGATTTGTTGTTTGCACAATAGTCACGGGTCAAGGCAGGAAAAACTCTCGACCTGAACGATTCACCCTCTTGCTGCGCCTCCCGAAGGCGCAAATGTGACCCGGTATACACACGGGGGGGTGAATTATGTCGATTACTTTTTAGTGCCTGAGGACATACTCATTTACGACCACAGTCTGGAGTTTGGCGTGACAGGGTCGACAGTTCGGAAGAGCGAGCTGGTTCTTCTACTGAGACAGATGTGATATTGGAGTTGGTTTTGTTGTTGTTTAATTTGCAATATCCGACACTTATGCCTACGACGTACCCCTTTTCGAAGGCAATGGACCCATGACAAAACGTCATTTTCGATGAAGTGTCCAGGACTTGTTGTTACGGGGCCAATATTAGGAAGCCTGCCGCCAAAGGAGAAACCTGTATAGAACATTATCTTTAGCGGGAATTTGGTCGTCTCATCTGCGCCGCCGGGGCCCAGCCCCCACGGTAATGGACGCGACAAGGGCCAAGTGCCGACATCGTCGGCTTAATGGCAGACGGGATCGAGATATTATTCGACTGTTATATCTATAACAGATTACACCGAGTCCTGAATTGGTATGATATCCTAATGCCAGCCCATAGAAGAACATCGTTTTTCAGAGGGTTTCGCCGTTAGTGGCTTTTTCTACACCGACGACCCTCGGGTTGTGGAGGCTTCATATCTTCTGGATCGCTCGCTGTATGGAACACTCGCTTGAACGACAATTCAGGAATTACTTAATGAAGGTTGGCTGATAGCGGAGTACTCCTTGTATGTGATCTTGAACACGATTGCCTATATAGGCGTTGTTCCCTAGGAACTGTTCAACATTACTCCTTCGTTACAACTAAAAAAATCTTTGAGAATATTTATGTGTTTCCTGGAAAACTTGCCAGTTTTTCGAAGCCCTACAAATCTGACGACGATATTTGTTATTGGGTATTTGTTTCCCCAAACTTGTTTATGTAACCTTCAATTGGATACACACCGCCTGTAACCAGCGCGATAGAAGTATCACACACGCAACTTGAAAAAATGAGGCTTGAAAAAAAACTTTGTTGTCGATCTCACAGCTGAAGTGTGTTTGTATTGTTTTCAGTAAAAGACTATACACCCCAAAAAAGAACCGAAAATACAGGAGGAAGGCTCCACTCGTATACAATCTTACGATCCAAGCGAAGCAAAGCGCTGCTGCCGAAACACTACCAACTTTGCCCCCACGCTTCGTTAACAACACGTTGCATAATCCATCAAACAAGACGTCCTGTCGTCTTTCCATTTGTTATACAGACAACCAACCTGTGGGACCATGCGTTAGTGTCGAACACATCACGCAAAGCTAAAAATTGCGACAGGCTTCACACCGTAATATGCCACGACGGGCTCGGTCCAAGAATACGTGGTGTTTTTTTCCAAGAGTACGTGGTGTTTTTGTACGGGAAGTGCTGCAGGTGATTCTGCAAGTGCTGTTGCAAGTGATGCTGCAAGTTTTCCAAAACCCTTGACGTGGGCCAGGTTCTGCGCTTTAATGGTATGTGCTCTGGCCACTTTTGGTCAACATGTGTTTTACGATCGTAGTGCGTATAGCTTACTAAAGATTGTTCATAGATGAAGCCAACACGAACAACATGGTGAAGTCTTTACGAAATAAGAATATTGGTTGGGTAGAATGCCAAGCCACGGGTGAGAAAAGTCGACGAGGGAGCGCGTAGACGACATGACGCAGGCTCGCTGAAGGTTTAATATATATTGTACGCTGACTATTCGGTCATGGCATCGAGATCAGCCGGTTTGCTGTAGAAGATATTATTGGCGATCGTGACTGCGCGTTTATTGTTCTTCTTTACGGTCTTTGAATACTTGGATATGAAACGCTCCCGCAGACAACATCTATAGGCGCAAGGTGTACTCATTAACATTGCAGCCAGCATGCTCTAGAACCCTCCGATGGAGTTCGTGCACTTGGCCAGGGGTATCATCGCAGGTAGACTTGACGGCGTAGACACAAGGCGGAATGATAAAGATAATAATCTTCGGCGCGATTCCAGCGTTGTAAGATTGTGTTCTGTGGCGTGCACTTGCTTGGGCCACTGACAGGTTCGTGCGTTGGCTTATGATTGCACTAATGTCCTCTTTGTGCCCTGTTTTTTTATGATATCATATATGCGCTTCATGTGCTTGGCACACTATATATGTAATGTTTGCTCATTTTTCATTCAAGAGTGACTGAAGCCTTAGTTTGACAACAGACTTGACTGTGTGATGACATATTCCATTGTGCGAGTGAATGGGAGACCAACAACAACTGCTTTGGAAACGTTTCCGTTAACAACATAACAACATTTACATTCCTCATCCGGGACATAACCAAAACCACTCAATCTCTCAGCGCCAACAGCGTTTTTCTGAGTACAACCCCCTTCCCTGCCGGTGCTCGTCCCTCCGACAGCTTCCCGGTCCTCGATTACGAACATATCATGCCGTCATCATAATCCACTTGTTCGGTGCATTTCCACCATATTCGATACCTTCTCTACAACGTGAAAGGGTGGAAGCACCTCACACACGCCTAGCTGACAGCTAAACCCCGTGGAATTGTAGCAGTGAGCGGTAGTTAAACCACAACATCGAACGCACCGTTTACGGCTATTCGCAAGGCATTTGTCAAAATCAATGTAATGAAAATGGTCGTCCTCAACGTTGCGGTCATGTAACGGCTATAGAAATCAGAGCTACCAACAAGCTTGTCAACAAGCGTTTCGAAAAGCAACACGAATATACTAAGTCAATCACGGACTCGTCGCATCCTCGTCACAAGGAGTCAGGCGCATTATGCACAAACTCCATATGGCCGCAGGAAAAAGGTCACGGTCACTCCGCCCCCCCCATGCCTCTCCCTCGCGCGAGCACACCCACTCCTCGTCACCAGTGTAACATGTCTCGACGCTGCGAACCGCTGCTACCTCGAAGTAGCGCTCATTTTCTTTCAAGTAGGCCATGTTAATTGATCCGCCAGCGGTATTCTCTTCTCCCTCGATCTCGTGGCAAAACATGTCCACCTGGTTGGCCTACGCACGATCGAAAAAGGACAGGCAGAGAAAATGCGCATGTTTTGAACAAGAGGGCGAAAACGTAATCGAGAAGAAGATAGCAGGGGTTAGATGAATTGCAGGAAGTAGGGACGACGGGAAGAGAACGGGTCTAGGCCAATGTTCGGTTATAACGAGAATAGGCAAGGGCAAAATATCCTCGAAAGGGTATGCGGCTTGGATACCATCAATGCTCGACGGGCTTAGATGAATGCCGGGGTAAATTTTCCTAGAAGTGGAATATTCTTGAAAACATCAGTTGAAACTCAAAACGTCTACACAGCCTTGTTACGCTCGGAAAATGTTATCATTGTACACAGATCATCGAATTGCAAGCCCTGAGCGCAATGCTCAGGTAATAGCATGCACGTTTCGGAATCAGAGTTTGGGAAATAGAAGGTTACCCGGCTGTAGCTCGAATGTCACTATAGGTTTTCGTAAACCTGGGGACTGGTGAAAATTTACATTTTTTTTAATGTGAATGAGGGAGCGCTTTCCATCCTACACAGCGTAATATACACGGTTCCGGCAGTTGGTTTCGAACGAAGTCCGAGCACTACGATTGCTTCGCTCTCTTCAACAAAACAATATCGAGCATTGGTCGGACAAATTTTATTTCAAGGACATGCGGGAACTTCAGGCGATAACCTTATCATTTTGCACCAGTCCAATCACAACATCCACCGGGGTTATGGCTGAACATTTTGACGACGACTCACTTGTGCATTGGCGAGCCAGACTCGTACAGATCGTCCTTGTCTCTTGCATACCACACGGGCCTCCACTTGAGTCCCGTCAACATTATTCTCTATCATCTTGCTGACGAGCAAATCAAACAGGTGGTGCCCGCCACCTAAAGCTGTCAGCATTTCGGGAAGTGCCTGCGAGGTTCCGACCGGCCAAGGCGGTGCGATAATTGAAAAACAGCACGGAACGCGGAGTCGGGAACGAGGACGTAAGCGTATATTGTACGCGTTTGAAGGTATGCACCACAGGCCTCAAACGAGTTTTCATTCACATGTTTGAAGGATACCTACTCCCCCACGGGTAATGTATTCCCGGTGTCCTTGGAAACTAATGGGTGCAGGACGATATCCACCTTTAGCCCTCCACTTCTACAGCATACAGATACGATATTGAGTGGGGAACCGCAATCGAATTATGTGGAGAGAGGAACGACGAAAAAATAAATTTCAGGCTTGATTAGGATCAGGAATGACCAGAACGCCCCATATGTACGATTCCTCCCTTAAGACTTTAGGTATCGGATGATACGTTCTCGGAAACAGAGCGTTTTTCATATACCTGAAGTCGTGGCTTCGTATGAAACTGTACTCGGCGAAAGAAACAGTGCCGCCACCCCAATGGCGGTCGGCCCACGATTCTCAAAATTTACATCAGCGGACTATTATTTCAGCACATGCCACACGAACTACTAGACCTCCCCTCGGAACGGGATTGTCATGCCCCATGCCACGTTGAAAATATAGTGAACGTTTTTGCGTTCCTGACACGGGCAGCTCAACATGTCATCCGAAATTATGCTTTGAAGAGTTCCGATCGCGAAATCTAAAGAACATTCTGTGGGCCATCGCTACAAAACTATTACTCCTACGAATTATGAATGACCGATAGATTAACTCTTGAGGAGCTCAGTCCGCTAGAACAGGTTTGACCTAATCGAGCAAACGTTGCCGTGGGACGACTCGCGTGTACACGTCTGGATCGTCGCATGTCGGAAATTTATACAAAGGCACTCTGTATATATTATGGGGAAAAAATACCCCCCAGCGCTGTAAGATCGATTTTTTTGTAAAAACTCATCATTGAACGTTGTGTGTGATACTCCGACCGGTTGTTCTACTGAGTGTGTGTGTTCTCATTAACGATTTTGGTCGGCGACTCCCCATGCAACTACAGTGTAGCTACCAGGGTCAACAGGGTGATGTAAGTCAGGTTAAGCGCGGACACTAATACTATCCGTTTTTGAGGGGGACAGCATAATATATGACAGCTGTGGAAAGAGCGCCTCAGTTTATCAATTGTATCCTGCAAGTCGTGTATCCGATGGAGGAGGGTGGTGTTGTAGGACGTGGCGGCCTGATTTTGAACAAGAGGGCGCTGAGGGGGTGGTTGAGGGGGGAGCGGGCGGAGCAACTCAATCTGCGCGCCGAACTATACATCCTTTAAGGGAACAAATCTGACGGTTGTGGAAGGAATGCATCAGTTTGTCCTATGTATCCTGTACGTCGTAAAGCCAGTGAGGAGAAGGCGGCAAATTCGAATGGGTCGGGGGGGGGAGAGGCGGAGGGAGGGATTTCCAAGAGCTTATTTCGCATAGATGAAAGTGTTTGCTGTATATCGTCTATGGCGTGAGCCACTGCTTATCTTCTTGATGTGTGGTTCCTGTGCATGTATGAAATCCGGTTTAGCGTGTTTGGATCAGCATGGCACGTGATCACGCCGTTGTCATTCGACTTTGTGGTATGCGACGTTACAATTGAAATTCACGCTAGATACTGGCACAACCCCATGCGTTTCATGAACCACTGTGTTTTATCGGTTATCCTTCTTCAACAATGGTACGTCTTTTTTTCTTTTCTGCTCCGAATCGGAGCGCAGGCCTTAAATATACCAAAGTAATATAACCTTTTCGATCGATATTTATTTTGTGCGTGTGTCGTGTGGCAGAGCTGGCAGAGCAAGCTTCAGTCACTTTGAACTAGTCTAAACGTCTACCCCGCGCACACGAGGGCCCACATAGCGGGCGGCGTTTGTTTTTTCACACAAGGTATATTTCACAGGGCCGCCGACGTGTAACGTAGATGAGAAGAGGCATGTGTGCGCCCGCAAAAGTGCAGCTGAGGGGTAATAATTGAAGTGTATGCGAAGTTATGCGCCTTTTCTCTGCTGTGTGCAAGTGATACGCGATGGAAAATCCGATGTTTGGTGTTGAGTGGTCAACTCGAAATAGCGCAGTACCACCGGACCAGGGAGTATTCATACGGTAAGGGTAGCAGTTGTCGAACTAAGGAATAACGTCCTGTTCGTCTGATCCCTTCAAGTGTAAACGACCAGTTAGTCATCGATCATAAAGAAAATGTCACGAGTATGTTTTGCTTCAAGACTAAGGCATAAGGGCGTAGTCTGATCGTGCGAACAAGAGCCTTAGTCATGTAGCATCGGGTGATGATGATATTGTCTTTTTCATGTTGATCAGGAACTTTCTTGTTTAGTTTGCTGAACCCCTGCCACGTCATAGTTCCGAGAGAACATAGTGCATCACAACCGGCAGCTGCCAGTAGCAGCTAGCAATAGACAACGCGCAATTCGGGTGTATTAATGTAGCAGGCGCTTCATTCGAATGAGTTTTGATCTTGGTTTGGGTCTTACGCACATACAAGTTTTTCAATCCTTCTCAGGGAGCTGACAACAACTGTCCCCGCCATGGTGTTGAACGAAACTGGAAAAGGGCCACCCCGCACAACAAGGACAAATGCAATCTTATCCTTTTATCACCGTTTCTTAGGACGCCATAGGTATCTGGCCGTCAAGACACGAAAAAACATTGACCCACGGTGTGTTCATTCAACCCTAATCATTTCTCTAACTTTCATACAACATAGACATTTTGTTAATGCGATGGGTAATGTTTCGGCCGCAGGGGTTCAACCATATTAACGAGGAAAAGCGACAGTCAAAATGGTGTTTATATCCAGGCCAGGCATGTCATGCCGATTGACAAGACTCGGCATGCTGACTGGTACATTGCATTGGCGCCTGCGGAACGTGAGGCGTTTTTTTCGAACAGTGTCAAAGTATTTTCCGTGCGACGAATGTCTAACTCGCTTTACTTCACCTACACATGTTCCACTCTGACACCCGTCCAATGTGACACATTTCACAAGTTTGTCCATTAGTTAAAGATACAGATATCCTTTTATACAATAATCGACGATGTTGCTAGCCTCGACACAAAAAAAAATGTGTACATATGGACGCGCAAATCACGGACGATGTCAGTGGAAGAAACGACTCGCGGCCTTGCTCAACCCCGTGCATTAGTCCTCTTTATTAATTACCAGATAGGCCATAAAATAGTCGCTCTTCCTAGCGCCGATGAGTAATAAATGCACAACAACTAAAAAATTATTCACATACCGACTAGCCTGTCAACAACCTCCCTCGCTCGCACTCAGTCAACTATTGACGTGCTAACTCACTCACCACTAAGGACTCACTGGCACAGCCACGAGTTGGTTGGCAACCATTCTTGTCCGCAGCGAGATGATAAGATGAACTATGAACCATCCCGTCGCCATCGCCGATTACAGTGACAAGTCCGAAACCTTGGACCTCTAACCCTTCTTGAAGAGCTTCCATCTCTTGTTGTCCCAAACCGTCACCATTCGTTGGTGATTTCGTCACGGTTTCGAAGTCGATGGTTACTGAACGGGGTAACACGATTACATTGACGGCGTTGGGTCTGTGTATTGAGTTCTGCAAGAACGACCGGCAATATTTCATCGCATTGCGAATCACATATTGGGTTTGACGTTCATGATCACCGGAGATGGTTGTGTCGTTCAGTTATGGCCACTGAAGTCGTAGAGTAGACGATGAGAATGAAGGTCAGAAGCCAACCAACATTATTCAAAACACGATATATGTATGGTACGCGTACTGATGCCGGGGCCAAACGGTCTGTTTCAACGAAGAGCTATGTCTACCGTGCTGATCCATACTTCCGTGATAGACTTTGAACACAGCCCATTAGGTTGGCATGCCGGAACACAGAACCACAGGTAAAAATGCTGTTGGGCGGTTCATTAAAAACAGACAGACAGACAGACAGACAGGCAGACGGAAAAATACACGCTATGTTGATGGGCTCACCGCGCAGGTCAAATGCCATCCACAGCCACTGAGTCGCCCGAAATATGTATTTTACGAACTCGAAGAAGATGAACACGATGAACAACGAAGACCAAACGATGTTTGTAGGATCCCGTTCGATAGACGTTGGGCTTCGAGGTGCCGGCGCGTGTTCGAGAGTGATGGCGGTGGCCATCAACCCTCTCTCTTCATGAAATGTCGGGCTGTTGAGGTATATATAGACATTCAGTAGACGCAAAAATGTGGTCGTAAATATAGCTTTTCGTCTTTGAAAGACCGAAGGGTATGAATGATTGAAACTTGGACATGGAGGGGCACCGTGACAACGGATATTAAGAACAAAAAACACACTTTGGGACATATTCAATTACTGCTAAAAAAATCAGAACAGGAAAATCTATGAAAAAATGTGTGTTTGGACTTATCCCTCTTTTCCTGTTGTCGCCTCTCCTTCCGTCATTCACTCACTTACACAACTGGTGCTCTCCAGCAAACGTCGTTTAACCTCAAGAAGAGGCGAAAGATGTTAGCATCAATACCATCAACTCGTTTGAAATTGCTACAATGATGAACGCAAAAAAAAAACGGATGACCACCATTTGAATGCACACTTGGAAACGTTGGCTGCACGCCTACTTACTACTGTCGTCCAAGGAACAGCATATGGACGATCCTACTCAACCCAAAAACGTAGCGCGCAGGGGGTAACGGCAAATTTTCTCGCCAACCCCTACCTTTCGTCCAGACAGGGGCGAGACAGGAAGCCACATGCATTGTGTAAGGCATCATATGTCATACCAGGGACCAGTAGTACTGTACAATCTGTTTTTCAAACAAAAACCTTGGCAAATATATATGGTCGTCGTCAACGGCAAACTGTCGGAGCTCCGTGCTTCACTGACGATAGGGTTTAGGACGAAACGCTCATCACGCCACTAACGTCATTGAATTCAACAACAAATTCACACCACGAGAGCTTTATCTTTTAATAAAGCAGGACGGTGATTTGCGCGAGAGGGCCTGACCGACGGAAGCAATAGGTCCCAAGATTTTCGTCCCTACCGTGGCCACCTTCCTAAAATCGATAATACCTGACTTATATGACTCTCAAGTTTATTGGCCCAAACACAATGTTCATCTCTCGTGTAAACATATGTTGGTGAATTGCCCGGTGGATTTAACTTACCGGGGTGAGGAAGATGATCTATTCCTGGCCCAAGACCTGCCATCAGTGAGCATCATGTCATTGCGGGATTGTCTCTCGACAATGGCGAGATGATCGACGACGGATGATGCCTTCGAAGTTGGAGGTTGTATGGCGTTAACATCGCGCATCGTAACCATCCACAGCCCTTTGAAGAAGGAAACGTATGGAGACCAATAGTCGTTCACCTCACAGATTATCGGCGACATTGTAAACAGGCTATCCATGTTATCCACAGTCAAACATATGGTGGGTTTAGCAGAACCAGTAACCCTCCTTCGGACCCAGCCACCTTTAGCCGATTGCGTGGTCATTGTCCCGATTTTTTCAGGACACTTGATCAGCACGTTTCGGACCGACGAGCATTTGACATCGTCTATTGTCATCGTCCAGAGGTTAATTACGTTGCCCCTCGCCAACGTCCAGAGGAACATTATCTTTTTAGCGGTCCTCGCCCAGAGGTCTTCCACGCCGTCTTTGATGGTTGTACGGATAGGGCTGGAAGTATTCGGCACGATTTCGCCAACGGTTAAAGCATCCTCCATAACAGTGGTGTTCGCGTGTCTAGCTTCATCAACGCTTGTCCTCGATACTCGCTCGGCATCTGGCTTGATCATCGTCCACAGGTAATGCGCTTCCCGCTTGGTCAATGACCAAATGTTTTTTGAGCTCACCACTGCGTTCGTCCATAGGTTGTGACTATCTACTGTGAACGTAGTCGTGATGAAAAGGCCTTTGATGTCATTCATGGCATTCTTGTGCACCTGCGCCATGATCTTCCATTGGCGTAATATTCCTGACGGTTTTGTTCCCAGAGGCGGTGGTGTAGTTGGCCACGGGGATTGAAAGCTAAAAGCAAGGCGGGGGCAAAAGGGAGAGAGGGGCAGCGAAAAGGGCCATAGTGTAATGACCACGCCTGAAAGACACTATCCGACTATCCCAAACCCAAAATGATTCGGCACTTTCAAGGGGACGTACGAATAATCTCACATGCGCGTAGACCGCAGCATGGCATCATCAGCATTAAAAGCAAATTCTTTCAAAATATTGACTCGGCGTTACACGATCTACTACGACGGCAGCAGGTGTTCCTGTCGTTCGATGTATGCTTCCAACCACTGCTACAGAGGTAATGAGGAGTCCGTTTTTCGAATATCACGGCAGCCAGGATAGAGCAGACAAAAAAAAGAGCAGGTTACGAAGAAAAATTCCATCAGTATCAAAATACTGCAACTGTCTTGACGTCAAAATTATAATTGTTGGTTGACAATTGTATATTTGGAGGTTTGGATATAAATAGTGGCGTGGTGAACATCCCGACCCTTTACATCTGACGCGAGGAATGGAGGGGGTTTCAATGTCAAAGGCTAAGGTATATGTTGACGTAACGCACTTTTATGATCAGCCCATTGGATAACAATTTATCTCCATGAGAAGTGAAATACCTAACGTGTCAACCATTCTTTCGGGGTTTCGCAATAAAGGTATGGTAGGTGTTGCGAGCGTTGGTCTTTCTTTCTTGGCCGATAACGAAATTGACAATTTTATTGCTTCTTCGCTTTGGTTATTTAGCAGTCCAAAACATTTCTTTGTCCAATGGCAAGAATGGTACATTACAAGCGGGGATTAATGATGGCTATATGACCGTGGTTGATATGTGCGTGGCATTTGATTGCAGAGTATTCGGGCGATTTGAGCTCGGCACTATGCCGTTATCTAAAAAGGTTAAGATACGAAACTATGTAGTGGTTAACCAAGCGGCGTGTTGGAGAACGAACAATGATTGCGCAAGTACGGCACCTTCCATCACAACACACCACAGTGCCACAGTTTTACTACGATTGGATGAAACATTTTAATCACTTCACGACGTTTACATCGATCACACGGTTCCGAGCAAGTCATATGCCTCCGGGTCGTACTTGGATGCAAGATCAAAGGTGTAGAAAAATATTAATGGCATGACGTAAACCTTAAGGACGAACCGCTCTCAAAACGTATACAAAAAAAACTGAAATGTCAACAGTACTGACCCATGACGTGATATGTTGAACATTAACTTGAAGCATTTTTTTTAGAGGTGGGCAGACCATTCGGTATCCGCATAGATAGGGTATACAAGTCCATTTTTTTTGTGATTTTTTGAGAAGGCAATGTTTCGAGCACCAGATCCGGGAAAAAGTTTTGTGGAACTGAGGGTTCAAGGATCATGCCGACTTCTTGGCATCTAGTGACTTATATGTTGTTGCGCTCGATGCTGGAGCTACTGTAGGCGTCGTCTACCTTTTTTCCTTTTGTTGTACCTTGTGCCTACCTTAACGCTACTCTGTATGTATTCCGGTTGTTGCCTGCTCACGTAGCTTGTGTAGTGACAAAAAGATCACTGAACTAGTTAATGGATACGCAGTGAACAGCGCGTGAAAATCAAACATCGATGTATTGCACGTAGTGAAGATGGAGATTGACGACTGCTGGACCACTCAAAGCGATACCATTCCCCATCGAGAAACGCGGGGAAATCGACACCCTGTTCCCGTGGGGGATTCAACGCCCGATTGCTTTCTTACGAATATAATTTTTCCATCAACTTTCCGATGCCGAGGGCGCGAAAAGTCAAGTAATCATTGCTGTCTAAACCTAACAAAATCGAAAATCGTCCAAATAGATACCCTGTAAAGGCGGCCAGTACAACTCAGAAGGTCCTCGGCAGAGACGACATTGATCTCAAGATCAACGAAATTTTGCACAGGGTGCAAGGAACATTTCTGACCACCAGGAAGCCCATATTTTTCGTATGATTGGGCACCTGCATGTACAGAGCACGGCAAATGTTCATGAACGCGATCAACCACCTAACCCATGTGGCCCACGTACACGATTGAGGAGGAACCATTTCACGAAAACGTCCTTTTGGAAAGAGGATACTCGCTAGTTTCACATCATCAGGGGATCGATGCAACCTCGATCGGAAATCTTTGCAATCGTCATATTCGAAGAATTTTTTGTTGTGTGCGAAGATGACTCGTTCTACGGTACCCCCCTCAACTTTCGTCAAACGGAATAGCCGGTTTAGAAACCACCCCACGCCCGTGTCTCCTGAAATTCGGCGCCCCTTGCCACAACAATGTCATCGATGGGCAGATCTTTGCACACAAGAAAATATATGGACACTTTGATTTTTCAATAGTATCCTTCCTCGTAGCAAGCAGCCATGAAACGTTCGTAAAAAAATATCACTGGTTTCGGGGGGGGGGGGGCAGGTTGTCGTAGACCTAGCCAGATCACCGATTACATTTCTTCCGCGATTTTCTCTACAATAAGGGTGAGCACCCATATATTTTCCCAGGCTCATTAGTTTCAGGAGCTCTGTTCTCCGCCCAAAAACATAATGTTAATAATATGAAAAGTGTAACCCGATGAACTATCCCATTGCCTAGTTGATGAAAAAAATGAGAAATGTATGTGGATATTCCGATGAATTTGGAGGGTTTGAGAGCGGAGCGTCATTCACCAAACAAAGTACCCAAACGAGTCACCTTCATCGTAGAAAGCGTCCCCTTGCGGTTTAAAATTACCTTACACGTTTGTGCTGGTGGACAATCGAAAGAAGATCATACGAATTCGATGCGCATTGCCTAAGTGCAACACTAGTGCTGATCGAACCGGTTTTCCCGCGGTCCCGTCACCTTTCATCGCTCCCCGTGCATGAAGGTTGACGTAAAATGCATAAATCATATGCCTGTTGCCAATTTAATTTTGTATACAGATTAAGTCGGCCGTGGTTGGCCACGGCTTGTTGCGTCTCGTGTTCCTGGCCTCTTTTTGCTAGTCGTCGGGGCAATTTGTTTTCGGGAACAACGGGGTTGAGTGAAGTCAACGCCGAGAGAAGTTTGCCTGTCCGAAGCTGTTGCGTTACGCATATTTTTCTTCTTCGCGGAATGATCGGATCGACGTTGTCGAGTATGGAGCGGAAGGGCGGAATGGTCTCCCTCTTCATCATTTCGAACATGCATACAGATTTCATGGAGATATTGTCGCAAGCCTATGGGGACTTTAATGAACTGCTTGTACGGCATACATTCCTCAATGTGCAGGCGAGGACTCGATACCGCCAGCGCCGTGGGGTATACGCCATCATCTGCGGGGCGAAACATCTTGAACACATTCCCTAAAAAAAGCAGAAATTTCTGTTTTGATTATAGGAACACAACCGGGCTGCGTGTAGATGTCCCGAATCCGATGTAAAGAACGGCGGGTAACTTAGCTTACAAACGATATGTAGGTTTTGTGCGTACGAAGTAGCTGCTTAAACGAAACACAATTTCGAGCGGTATGAAAGCATGTACCAGGACTTTCGCGAGTTATGCAGATTGAACAATTCGTGTGATGAGACGAAATTGAACGTGGTTGGTACATCAAGTATTAAACTATTTTCTGCGTGACACGCTCTGATGGTAACCTTACCGTGTAGAACCATACCAACAAAATTCGCGCGTAGTACAATGTCGTTCAATGTAAAATTGAATACAAGCTTACACCCTGTGTTCGAGAAAGACACCACGTTCACTGTTCGTAAAATGTCAGGTTTTTAAGGGGCATTCTACAGCCGAAAAACGTCGATGTAAAAGAGCTCAATTACCGGGCTTGGCGTTCACGTTTCAGTGCTATTTGCGCACAAAGATATTTCAACTACACTTGATGTTGTTTTAGGTTGGTTTTACGGTAGCCCTCCAAATTTTCTTTCACGAAATATATAGTTTTGTTAACGGGAGGGGGCCGCACATCCTGAATTACAGGAGTCCCTTCCACCCCGACGTCATCGTTTACAACTCCTTTCCAAACAATACCACATTACTGAGATATGCTGTGAATACCTTCCCTCCCCGTGTCCAGCAGCGGTGACATGTTGTTGAAAGAATATCGCAGGTTTTTTCGTGGATTATTTTTGCAATCGGTCTTCACCTGACAGCTTGGGAATGTAATAGTAATTCAATAATCGGGACCAGATGGCCATGACACGGTGGAAACGGATCCTCTGTTGAAAACCTGTTTTCGTCACCAATGTCGAGAGTGAACGAGTTCCAGGTCTTCAATATTGTTCGTTCTCATATCATAAAATCAAGCAAATCGGAGGTTGTGAAACGGCCAAGCAGGGGCATTTAGAAAATGTCACTACTATGATTACCTCTGACCGGTTCGAGTTAAGTATTGTATTTTCGCATACGAAAACAAACCATATGTAGAGATGAGCAAGAGGCAGGGTGTCTCACCCTGCGGATCCTAGTTATGAGAAGATATTTCCAGACATACCTCGTACCCCGGTAAACGATTTCCACCAGGTGTGTTTTTTGCCCTCAAGGTAGGATGATAAATCTTCAATTTTCGCCTCCCGAATTCGGAGATTAACACAGAGGGGGAAAACCAAGTGCCAATAAAATACATCCGTTGCCACGAAAAAAAAAATTTGCTTGATTTCTATGTGACGCTTGGCACCTTCCATTTACGGGAGGAATCCCATTGCGACTAATTTCCTTTTTGGGTGATATACGTTCAACTGGAACCTTAACGTCTTCGAGCATATTACCTTTCAACTGCCCCGGATTACGAGGAGAATTGGTGCTTCAAATATATCAGGCTCCGTTCGATTTTCGGACCATCGCCTATGCTCTTGACGTTGGCGGTTGTTGAATGGCGAGGCAGCTGTTGTTTGACATGTAATAATGTTCTCGAAACTATTCGATCACGCCATTCGTAAGCCATGCATATATGGTACAAATATGAACCGTACCATGAACAAACACTATGGCCTGTTCAATGCGTCATTCACCCCTGATTAGCGTCGGTGGCACTCATAATTGACACAATGGCCGTGACATCGCTAATGTTACTCGAGTCGCCGATTGCATTCCCTGGTCGTGGTACAATCAATCCATGAAATATGATGATACACAAAGTTTTCGATTCGTGTGGAAAGTGAAATATCAACAACACAAACTAACTAAACAATGTCCATGAATCTCTCCGACCGAGAGGTCAATCCCCCATACATAAAAAATACCCACGTACTTCTGCGTCGAACGTTAATTAATTTTTGTTCTGATACCAACAACCATGTCCCTCTGCGGCAATACCAGGTTCATCTCGATCTCTTGTGATCGCGCCGACAGGGTTTCGTGGCATGCCAATGTACCCGCGACTGTTGAAACTGGTAATTATGTGGCCACGAACAAGACACTTAAGTCCGGGCGTTCGATTGCAACGTAGATGTACTTCATTTGCTGGGTTCAATGATTGCTAAAATTGAACATGTACAGCTACCTGAAGAAGGGGTGCAATCATGCGTTGGGCGGTACGTCGTGCACGCATCGCATTCAAGAACCAATGCATGGTTTTTTACTGTACTTGAAAGAGTGTAATAGTTCGTTATGATAAGTTTGCAACATCAGAGGCATACAGCGCCAGAGATGCAGCTGGCGTTTCCCAGCTCCAAAAGTAGGGAGGTATAACTTCACACACGCAACAGGATTGTGAAAGCATTAGTTCACGCGAGGCGAAAAATCTAAGAAGCGTCGGTCGACAAACATAAAATGTTCGAATAAAAATAGCCATTCCATTCGATTGTAGTGAAAACCGTTAGCGACGTTTTGCCTTATTAACCCTGTGACACAAACAAATTGATTACGTAGCCAGCAACTCAATGCAGGAACATAGATCTATGTCGGATCGGAAGTAACCGCCAAGATACCCCATAGCGACCCCCATCTCGTATCGTAGTCGATATTTGCAGTTACCGAACAAGCAGCAGTTACAACTGCTATACCGTTTCAATATTTTGTATATCCCCTGCTCGTCCCCCGTTTCCCGCCGGACGCCCGCCCATGTCATTTCGTTAGGTCTTGCGTCATCCGTACATCAGTTCCAATAAGCTAACTACCTAATTCTATGCTAAACCCCCGCCCCCCTCTCTCTCTTGACCCAGCTTTCGTCATCTGCGAAAATGATCGATAATTTAGTTTTTTAAGAGGTCCACATAATTCCGTTGTTTCCCGCCGTAACAACTGGTTGCAGAGTTTCCGTGGACATAATATACACAGGATTGGAATACGTGTACTTTTCTGTTGATCCCGGTTCTGGCCGGCACTAATAATGGAGGGTCTAGTCTATTCACGTCATGGGGACTTACACTCCCCGAAACGCACGTTATCGGAGTATCACATGCTGCTTGCTAATACGAGTTGTAATGAAACCATCTACCTTAGAGCAGTCCTTCAGCTACAGTAATTTTTAAGTGTTGAGCAGTTACGTTTGCTCTACATGTAAACACGTGGAAATGTAGGAAAGAAGGCGACGGCTCACTCACCTGAGAGGTGAGAGGTTGCTTGCCGTATCTGACGCTATCGGTGATAGAGTAGTACCTCCAATCAAAAGCAGCGCGACAAACGTTGCCACTGAAGCGAATATCATTGGTGCTCTTGACATTCTCATTTGTGGCCGTCGGTGTCCGGTTTCTCCTCCTGTAGTTCAAGCAATCACGCACTTGTCATTATTGTGTGTGTTGAACGCACAAATATGAGGAATATACCACATAACGAACGTTTTTCTTCAACTTTCATAATCTTTAGTGCGACATAATGTTACGCGTGCGACCGTATGGGGGGGGCGACATGTACCTCCACGACTAAGTTTCTCCAGAGCCTTCGTAAGGGTAACAACTTACCAAAAAATGTTTTGCTTTGAAACATGAGTGTACCGAGAAAAAGAGCAGAAACGTGTAGAAAGCATATCAGAAAGTACCAAACGTCTGTAACGGGAGAAGCGTCAACAGGAAGCAGTTGCGAGTGTAGGACATAACGGATCGTGGGACAAGACACGCCGCATATCTTAATACACGCTATCGCAAAATCATTATTAAGTGGAGACAACGAAGAGATACGCCAAAATGAACGAAGAAATCCAATATATAACCATTTGCGAGCTGACATTTCTATGTCCAAAACAAACACCACCAACTCACAAAATTTACAACGAAGCAATATTCGTGGTGATTATGAGGGTGTTGAAACGAAAACTTACCACCACAGCGCACGAGAGTCAAAGCCCTGAGCCACAAGCGTCGATTTAGCGATGTATACCAAACAAGTAGTAGTGTGCGTATAAAATATGCGTTCTGGACCGAAGCGCCTGACTGTCTGATTATCACTTTCCATCGTGCGCCATTTATACGTTAATATCCGTCTACAGACGTATAGTAGGTAGTGCACGATCAATCAGTTCTACGATATCATATAGAAAAAAGCGTTTTGGCGATTATGGTTTTGACACACGGAGCAGAATATGCTTCGTTGTTTACCGAAGAATGGAGGATATCGATCCTGTGATTGTTTTTTTCCTCGTTGCAAGCACTGTTTTTGGTGCGACATCCAACGCTCTATGTCAGGAGGGTCAGAATCTTCAAGTAACATAAATCGCAGTAGAATTCTACTCCGGCTTCCTAGCCGCAGCCAACAAGCGTTAAGAAAAACAGTTGGTAAGGAGACTAAGTATAAATCTTACACTAGATTCTGCCCTGATAGGGTTGGGTGCGGTGTCGTGTATATATTACCCCCTTCGGTTATGTTCCAAAAAAATGAAAGGCTGCCAAAACGATGAACTCCAGTCTAATAACAAGAAAAAGCTGCGGTCGGGTCGATCGCGATACGTTGTTAAACGGATTGTAGGGGACTAGGTTACGTGCGAATGGGTCGACAAAGTACTCCAGCGATACATTCTCGACTACTGTAGAAGACCAGCGCCACCATTGGCCTTAATCGCAGCGGTAGCATCGGCAGCAACAACGTCAGCAACTAACTGGTACCTTGTATTCTGGTACGCGGCGTATATATTCATAACCACCAACATTGCTACCTCAACTTTAGTGTAGAGCACGTGGGAAGTCGGATACCAGGTAGGACGCAAGAAACTGCACGAGCGTCGGGCGGGAAAGCCTTTCGAGGAGCACACGAAAAAAAAAAATGTTCATCTCGGGTTTGATTCGGATTAGAGCGTAAAGTAATAATGATTCTCAAAGGATGAAAGCTTCAAGCCGTAGGGGTGGACTGCAGGTTCATAGTATCAACACAACTAGCTGTGAAGCAGCTTAGGAGAGTACCTGCTGATTTTTGTAAGCGACATGACTATGCCGCCGACACGAATTGATCCACTTGGACAACGAGTACCGGTATTATTCTACAGCGTCAACCCCTGAGTATTAGCTTACAGCCAGTCTTAAAGACGTGTCTATTTCATCAACGAGACGTTGATCAGTATTGTGAAATGAGACCCGACGACCCGTCGGATGTACGCACGTCGCAAGCTCAGACAGCCCCAGGCCTAAGATAATGCTTGACTCCAGGGCCGGCTTGACAGCACCAATACATACTATATATGTAAATGTATTATCCCACCCCGTTCACAACCAACCTATGCACCGAGGTAGTATTCTACTTCGCGTACACGGCACGTGCCTGGATCACACACACGGTTAGGGCCGGACCTTCCGCTTGGCGACATCTACCCCATTTATTTCAGCGTGAACGCCAACCGACGCCACATGCGCCTGTTACCTACTACTCTAAACCGCTGCAACCGGCCCCACTCTACAAACTTCAGCTTCTGCACTGCTAGTTTCACACATGACGACAAGTCGGACGAGGAGTTTAGTGCGGCGTATGAGGAGAATGTACCCATTACTGGGCCATGTATGGCGACAGATGCAACGACGAGTGTGATGCTCTAGCGTTCGCCACTAGAGCAAGCGCGCAAAAGTACCAGTAGGATCATGCTCTGTCCATCCCGCAAGTGTGACTGCATTGTATGTCGTTAGCACACCAATTTTATCATCGCCATCCAATCGTGACCGATGTCGCGATTTGATTTTTTTTCGTCTTTTGTTTATCCCTTTACAACTCAAACGCGGTAATGCGCGATCTGAAACCATGCAAGCAACCTGCACCCTCAACCGTCACGGAAGAAGGGCCACTACGCGAACCTTCATTCTCACCTGCGGAACGTAATGGTGTACGAGCGTCGGGTGCAGAGTCCCGTCGAGGATGCTGCATGTATATCGATAGTGGATGTATATAGTCTATATCTGACCAGGACGAGATCTCGAGGGTTTTGTCACGGGTGGGGAAGATGGTGAGGTATAGACTAGAATATACGCGGCAGAATCATGTGTTTTCCTATTGCGCCGCTTTATATTTGTCCGTGACTGTTCCAAATATTTTGTCGGCAGGATTCGTGTATTTCGGGTCTATCTGCTGTAGAGTGACATACAAAGACCGCAGAATGTTTTCTACTGGTACCAACCTAAGTTCTCCTCCACCGGAGCCCGGACTACGTACTAACATTGTGTTGGACAATCATTCTTGAAGGCGGCATGAATAAACAATTGGAGTTCTCCGGGTGAGTTTTCCTGGGTGGGGCGGTGGTAGGTGTCAGATACACCGAAGAACTCGTTCTTTCTGTATTGGGCGGTCTGCGAACTTGACGAGGGGCTTATTTCGCTTCACCTCAGTTTGACCGCGACATAAACATGTAGTTGCGCATGTCAAAGCGGCCGACCGTGTTTCCGCCGCATCGATATGTGCGGCGTACCAGCCAATCCAGACTGGCGGTCCGATTCTCTACCTGGTTAACACCTTTCGCGCACACACATGACAGAACTACAACAAGCAATGTTGCCTTAGCCTCAGCTTGCTCCAGTCCTTCTCTAGGCCCGTTACCTGCCAGCAAACTTTGTTATCTGAACTGAAGCGATGTGTCATTTCAACAATTGAGAAAGGACAGGTAACGAAAATTCTTACAGCAGTGTCGTCATGAGTACACTAAACATGTTGCGGGTTGTGTCAGTTTTGGGTCGGCCTGATGAGACCGAGTCAGTGAATTTCGGGCACCTGTTTTTCCGACCGGGCTCGACCTCACAATTTTATAGATGCTCCTGACCCGCCCCGCGGATCGAGTCATGGCCAGTCGAGAGCCCTACACTATACCGTGGTCGAATACCGTTGTGCTGAGCCGCCGTTCGCTCTAAGGCCTGTGATCCCGGATGTCACAGGTATGTTTCGCAATGCTGTGTGAGTTGTGGCATGTGTCCGGAGCAATGCGGTTTGGCGATGGTACTGCCGGCGGCACCTATTGTCACCTATGGTAACTCGAAAAAGGATTGTCTGTGTTTCACCACATTCGAGGTAGGTTTTGGTAACGGGTGGACCTCGTCGACCCTCCAGCACTCGCCATCGAGTAGGTTGGCACTCTATCTGTAAGAACGAGCGAAACGAGGAAAACAGCACAGTAGCGCTTCGACAACAAATTGTCGATTAAGTTTGGTTTGGTTTATTTTAGATTATTAATAGACGGGTTTATCAGATATTAGTAGCAATCACCAGCAGCGATCCAACCTGCCATGTGGCATATTGTGTCAAGCTGCAGTGAGACAGTACGATGGTTGTCGTTCGACAACAAGCGCCTATAGACAAACGCTGTCGCTCTCCATAGGTGGTATGGAACACTTTTTCCCGCACAAGACCTGTGTCCCCGTCCAACAAAAAATCAACCACTCGTGTTTTTGTTCGATATACCCACAACAGCAGTGTTGATGCCATAGACTAATTAGTCCATCGCAGAATATACTTGTATGAACGGCGTCTTGTATGTACAGCACCACGCAATACTCTTAAGCGCATGCGCGGCAAACCATTCCCGCCAGGGTTGACCTGCACAGTAAAACGGTCTAGAAAGCGTATTATTATCGAGGCACGATATAATATGGGTTTTGTATCTATCTACGGAAGAAATTTGTGGTTATTGCACGTTGACCAATGTTATCAACGCGGGTGGTTACTTGTACTTGTCCTGGTACGATATAGCAAAGGGAACCTTAGACCAATCTATCTTTTGCTGACTCGCAAGCGAAGCACGCAGAGAAGAGAGAAACGTCGTCAGCGGAACACGTTCAAGGTATGATATACATAGTAAAACGGTAACAAAAACAAGAACACCATTAGGGATGTGGGTGACGTGGGTTCTCGGGGGCGTCGCAAATCGAATACGATAATACTCTCGTGGCCCATCTTGGAGCAGAGTGCAGTCAGACTACCTCTAATTCCACTATAAGTAATACCTTTTCCACTACTACTAGTACTACTACTTCTAATACTACTACTGCTGATAGTATTTAAGAATGCTACTGCTACAACAGCTGCTACTAGCACTACTACTTCAACTAACACTGCTACTGCTAATGCTACTACTGCTGCTGCTGTTATTATATACTGCTACTGCTGCTATTGCTAACCCTACTGCTACCACTACTCTTACTGCTACTACTATAATGCCACTTCCGCAACAACTACGTCCATGTACCATTACCACTACTTCCACTGATGTTACTAAAACTTCTATTAGTTCTGCTACTACTACTACTACTACTACTACTACTGCTACTACTAGAACTACAGCTACTACTGCTACTGCTACTACTACTACTACTACTACTTCTACTACTACTACTACTACTACTACTACTACTACTACTTCTACTACTTCTACTACTACTACAACTACAACTACTACTACTACTACTACTACTACTACTACAACTACGAATACAGCTACTACTATTACCACCACTACTCCCCTACTAACACTAATACTACCGTTAATACTACTACAATTACTGCTGCTATTCCTACTCCTACCATTGCTACTTCTACAACTAATAATCTACTACTCCAAATACTCCTACTCCTCCTACTACTGCTCTTCCTCGTACTCCTATTACTGCTGCTGATACTACTTATGTAAATACCACTAATAACTTCACAACTATCACTACTGCCACTATAATACTTTACTTGTAGCTACTAAGACTGTTTATGCTTACAATAAAGCTGCTACAACTTTATATACTATAGTCTAGTATACTACTAATACCTATATACAATACCAGGAGGGTGATATACAGGGATGTCTTCTTGCTACAACCGTCAGATTTGCCATCTTTAGGGGTTTATATTTTCCGCGCACATATTGAAGTGCCCCCCCCGATCCCTCTTGTTCAAACGCCCCACCTGAAATCAACATCTGCCAGAGCCACCTGTTATCGCCTCAGAATACTTCTAGCCATCCATGCCGTAGCTCCATTCCTCCCCCCTCCCCCCCCTCCCCCTCCCACCTTCCCCCTTCTTGTTTATTGTAGTGTTATTATTTTTTTCTCCCTACCCTCTCGTTTAAGCGCAACACATACAATCGCAATCGGCCATAATGATAAACACTTCTGCGCAATTGATATCACGTCATTAGACTAATATCTAGCCAGTCATGACGTAGCCTTCACTCATTTCCCCCGCCTCCCCCCGCCCCAACGCCCCCTCCTTCCCCACCACCCGCACCATCGCCTAGACCTAACAACACGCGTATGGAAAGCCCCTACATATATGCGCAATACGCGCGATCGGAGTATCACACACGAGCTTGCAAAGATGAACTATGAGCTTGGACCAAATTTTCGATCCCACAGCTAGCTGGAGTAATATATGCGTGACCTAAACCTCTTGAAAAACCCATTCCCCGCCCCCACCGAACCCCCCCCCGTCCCCGCCTCCCTTTGTATATGTTTTGTTTTTCCGCTCCCTGTTCTCAGGACGCCTCACCAAACATCGAAATCTGCCAGAGTAAAAAACAGTTCCACGCACTGGATACCACCTAGTTATCTTTCTAGGGACATCTATGCCACTGCTGCAATTCCCCGCCCCGACCCGACGTCCAACTTCGCCCTCTTGTTCGACCCACAGGATTCACTTTCTAAGTTAATGCATTCCCTTCCACAGCTAGCTGTCAGATTTTGTCGTCCCCAAAACGGGTTTTATAGTTTCCGCGCACAGACTGACTTAAATCTTCCTTTTCATCCTGATAGCCACACTGTAGTTGCAACGGGAGTCGCCGACCTATATTCTGAATGAGGACAGACAACTCGTAATACGCGCGATCGGAGTATCACACACTGCTTGCAAAGATGTGTTTCGACAAATTTTTCGATCTCACAGCTGGAGTGTAATTTTTTTTTGGAATACTTCTACCGCTGTTACTACCACATCATCTACCGCATTGGGACAACCGCAAATAAGATTGACACTACTACTACTACTACTACTACTACTACTACTACTACTACTACTACTACTACTACTACTACCACTACTACTGATACTAATACTACTATTACTACTAATACCGCCATTACCACTGCGGCTGCTACTGTATACTGCTACTACCACTGCTGCTTTTACCTAACTACTACTACGTCTAAGCCTAACCCTACTATCCTACGAACACCACTTACACAACAACTACTTCTAGTACCAGTACCACTAGTTCTTTTGATACTGCAACAACTTCTACTACTACAGCTACTCTACTGCGGCAATACTACTGCGACCAAAACTTTAACTACCGGTTCTACTCCTAATACTGCTACAACTAGAGTTACTATTACTACAGCTACTGCTACATTTACTTCTGCTGCTACGACTTTCACTGCTCCTCCTTCTCCTGCTCTTATTTTTATCACAACCACTATTACTACCCCTACTACTATCACTACTACAACTCCTACACTACTACAACCAAAAGCACTGGTACTACAATTACTACTACTACTACTACTACTACTACTACTACTACTACTACCACTGCTACTTCCACTACTAATACTTTCACTACCACTACTTCTACTCCTACTACTCCTACTACTCCTACTACTCCTACTACTGCTCCTACTCGTACTGCTACTACTGCCGCCGGAACTACCGCTACTGTCAATACCACAAATCACGTTTTCAAATACCACTACGACCAATACTTCTTGTAACTACTATTACTATTGATAATAATTATAATGCTCCTGCTACCTATAGTCTACAACTTAACTACTGACTCTACTATTGCTACTACAACCTCAGCTACCGCATTAGGACCACAGAAAATATGGTTCACCACTGCTACTGCCACTACTACACTACTACTACTACTACTAGTACTGCCGCTACAACTACCACTGCTGCTGCTGCAACTGCCCCTACTTCCTCTACTCCTACTTCTTCCACTACTGCTACAACTACTACTAGTACTACTACTAGTACTAGTACTACTACTACTACTACTCTACTACTACTACTACTACTATTACTACTACTACTACTACTACTACTACTACTCTACTACTACTATTTCCACTACTACTACTACTACTGGCGCCACTACAACTTTGACCACCACTACCACCACTATCACTACAACTCCTTCAACTATCAATACCACTACGACTACTGGCACTGCTCTTTTCTTCAACTTGTACTACTACAAAATCCTATACTACTATTACTACAACCTATTTACCTTCTACTACTACTGCTACTACTACGTAATACGAAATAGCGCTACTCTCACTGCCTTGACTAGCACTAGCAGTATACCACTACCACTACCCTTAATACAATCACTACCGCCATTATTACTGTTACCTCTACAGCTACAACGCCAGATAACACTACCTCTACTACTACTCCTTCTGCTGCTGTAGAGGTACTACTCCTCCTACTGCTGCTTAAAATTCAACATATTGTTTAATGTAGGAGTTTAGAATGTTGCGATTTTCATTGCAGACCTGACGCATGCTACCATATAGGTAGCACGTTCTTCTCATTTTTTTCCTGAACGACGGGGGTCCTTAACCACAAATAGCTACATCTTTTTGTGGCATTTTTTCAGCATGATTCTCTTGGTTTACCTAGGCCATGATATTTTTCATCTGGTCAAGCAGTTTATTCTTTCCTAAAATCAGCGTCTTAAGCTCCCAAGTCGAGGAACTTCAGAAGGAAAATGGTGCACCTTATCTATAGCAACACGAGCCATCTGTACACCTACTGTACATACAGCCCACAGGAAGCTGCCACAAATAAATAATCACAATGCAGGCAGACAACTATAGTCGCGCGACAGGTTGATCGTGGTGTGTGCTGTGTGTTTTTCATCTAGGCGGCGGCCAGAAAGGAACAATCACCCAAATAATATATTACAGTAGAACCAACAACGCACCTTGCCAAGACTAATATATCGACCCCATATTCACTCGTCGAATTCACAGCTGGCGTCCTTATCGTTTGTATACAAAATGCAAAAACAGTTATACGATAGGTTTTCGATGGCAGCCTCGAGGTGGTGTAAAGTCATCATAAATACCAATGTCCCCCAGGGATTGGATAGTTGCCGGAATTGGTGGCTTCGAAGGCGCCAAGCGCGTTCCACGGACCTCGACCGGGGCCCGCACTTACGCTGTTTTGTGTGCGCGGGTCCCCCACGTGCCCCGCGCCAAAGAGCACGAGAAAAGACCCCACGCCGCAAGTGAAATCAATGCTGACGTGCATGAAAGGTCAGTGTGTTGCATAGTAATCTAAGAGTGCCCTGAGGGGAGTGCAGTTGGTGACGGGAGCTGGCATGCCACAGGGAAGAATTATTAAACGCAATCCAGCGGATTTATGACAATCACACCTAAAATTCGCAGCATATACTATAAAAAGTGAAAATTAACTCCAGCTGTGATATCGAAGATTTTGTCGAAACTCATCTCTTCACGCTGTGTGTGATACTCCGATCGCGCGTATTACGGGTTGTGTGTCCTCATTAAGAATATAGGTCGGCGACTAAACTTGCAACTACAGTGTAGCTATCAGGGTCAACAGGCAGTCTGTGCGCGGAAACTATAAAACCCGTTTGTTTATGAGGGGGAAAAAATCTGACAGCTGTGAAAGGAAATGCATCAGTATATCAAGTGAATCCTGTAAGTCGAATATCCCGTGTCCGGAAGGCTGAGTTTTAAAGGACGTTAAGGCCTGGTTTTGATCAAAAGAAGGCGCGAGGGGGAAAGGGGGGGGAGGGGACGGGTGGGGCAGGTCCATTTGTGCGTGGAAACTATAAATCCTGTATATCCTGGGGTAAGTGGCACAATAAGTGAGTAGAGAGCGGAGCGTTCGACGCTGTGGGGCTGGGATGGGGTGGGGGGTGGGGAGGATGGGGGTGACGAGGGAGGGGGGGGAAGGGAAGGGCATTGGTTTGCATATATAAATGTGATTGTTATACGTGTGGTGCTAGGTCTAGGCGATGGTGAGCGTGGTGGGGAAGGATGGGGCGTTCGGGGCGGGGGGGGGGAAGGGGGGGAGAGCAGCGGCATGGATGGCTCTAGAAAGAAAATGAGGTGATATCCAGCACGTGAAGTGTTTATTGACCTGGTGGATTACAATATTGGGTGGGGCGTTTGAGCAAGGGAAGCGAGAAGGTGGAGGGGGGGAGGGTTTTTTAGGAGGTTTAGGTCACATGTAATATTCAAATACACAGAGTGCTCCGGCTGTGAGATCAAAGATATGTAGGGGCTTGTTATACGCGTGGTGCTAAGTCTAGTCGATCGTGCGGGTGGTGGGAAAAGAGAGGGCGTTGGAGGGGGGGGTTAAAGGGGGTGGGGGATAAAAATGAAAACACTACGTCATGGATAGTCATAAAAAAAATGACGTGATATCATCTGTGTAGAGGTGTTTATTACTCTGGCCCGTTTTGATTGTAAGTGGGGCGTTTAAGCAAACTAGGCGAAAGAAAAAAAAAAGTGGGGGGGGGGGGGGGGGGGGGAGGGATCGGGGATGGGGGGGGGGGAAAGGGGTGGGGGGTATTGGTGAAATAGCGTTATACCCTGGTACCACCTTCAAAAACGCAGTCTTTGTTGTCATGAATCGTGACGCCGAGTGACATTTGTCATTTTTTGTGGTTCTTCTCACGATTTGTGGCGAAAATCGCTGTTCGCAAAAATTCCACGTGTTTTTCGTTACATATGACGAGATTGTTCATTTTTGTTCGAAATTTCATAATGTACTGCCATTTTAACAAAATATGCAGACACCAAACAGCGGGATGTTCGGTAAGGGGTAGTATGAGGCAAGATGGAAGTATGATATAATATGGCGGGAAAAAGTAAGTAAAGGTCAAATACGAGCAAGCAGGTGTAGAGCTAGGTCAGGCGGCGATTCGTCGGTGCAGCGTAATAGCTAAGAAGTGATAAAGAACGGGCGACGCCCTGCACAAGCTGAGGAAGACCGTGTCACAGAGAAAGAGACTCCACGAAACCGTCAAGTGATTTTTCACAGCCCACCCTCCCACAAAGTTCCACGGCGGATAGGTAAACGGGGAGGAAGAGGGCCTAGTGGTCGATTGGTAATGGCATAATCCCGATCGCACCGGCAGTTTGAAACAGGAAAAAATTTGAAATATTTATCGTTTGGCGTTTGTGATGGGTTCCCGACCCCACGGATAGGCCGTTTGAAACGAAAGCGCCCCGAATGAAGCGTATTTGGTGGTGGATAAGCGATGACACAATCTCGACATCACGGCTGTTAGGAACAAACATCACGCGCAATATTCGTTTAGCAATTGTGGTGTGATCCCGGTATGAACGGGCTGTTGTAAACTGAACAATCCCAAATCAAAGTCACTTAGTGGTCGGTCAGCGGTGGCATAATTCGCATCTCACGGGCTGTTAAAAACGGAAATATCCGACTGATTCTACGATAGCCTCCCCCCCCAAACCGGAGACTTTTTCTAACGAACGTTTCATGCCCGATCGACACGAGGAAGGGTGCTATGAAAAGAGTATCCTCGAAAAAATTCATGCTTGCAAATGTTTATCGAACGATGACGTTCGGGTAACAAGGGGCACCGTGTTTCAGGTGATACGACCGGGAGCTGGTTTCAAAACTGGCGATCTCGTCGAAGAATAGTGGGGGGAGCTACCGTAGAACGACTGAACCACATCCACGATCGTTTGGAGATTGAGGTGGGTTACCAAAAAAAACGGTTTCTTAGAAACGAGAAAAAAGATCCGAAAGCACGTGCAACAGGTAGTGTTAATCGGTTAGCGTTTATTTTTCGGGCGCAGGGGGGCTTACAAACGCAATCGCGGTGTATTTGATCGTTTGGCAATTGTAGGGGGAGGGGGGGTGACATGAACGAGACATTAGAAACGGAAACCCACGCAAACGCACGAAAAATACTGGTGGGTAAAGCAAGTCTCATATTGCACCGGCCGTTGGAAAAGGATCTCCTACCGGACCTAAATGTGATCGCTTAGGCATACGACGAAAACCACGCAAAAAAAAATGCCCAATTAAGGGCAAGTCTGGGTTAACGAGCCCCGTCATATTGTGATCGCTTAGGCATACGACGAAAACCACGCAAAAAAAAATGCCCAATTAAGGGCAAGTCTGGGTTAACGAGCCCCGTCATATTTAAAAGCGACCATAAAGTACCACATTTATCGTCTAAAAACAATGCGTCGTCTTGATGCAACACACATCTTGCTGATGCAACACACATCTTGCTGATGCAACACACATCTTGCTGATGCAACACACATCTTGCAAGCCTAGAAAAATCGCTTTTACTTACTGGACTCGAATTATTCCAATTTGTCTTTTACGTGTAGGAATATGTTTTGTTACAACGTTTTTTTCTCAACTTGAACACGCGATTGATTTCCCACGTCTGTGTGTTCTTAATAAGGCACAGGCGATGGAGCGTCTTCCGCATCTTGGGGACAGCTGTGGTAGTTGGGGTCAGCTGTGTCCGGGTTGTATGCAAGAGAACATGCAAAAATATAAATGGCAAACAGGCTCTGCTATATTTAATTGTGCAGACTCTGTACCCGTCTCTTCATCCGTCTTCGTAAAGAAAATTGGTCTTCTCAAACCCCGCCAACAAATCCAACCCAGAGGCGATATCGATTATCCCGCCGGTTACAGACCCCCCTATTAATGAGGTCGATTCGCCTCTGATCGTGTCGAAAACCCTTTAGAACTCATAGAGGTTGCTCCTGATGTCCGATTTGTTCTTGTTGTCCGATTTGCTCGTGATGTCCATTTCACTCGTGATGTCCGGCTGGTCGGCTGTGGAAGGAGGGGGGGAGTGGTGAGGTGTTCTTCGCGAACAACACTGTTATTATCGTCAACCGAAAAAATAAAAAGACACGTCGTCTGCCGTCCCTTTCGTCGTATCTATATAACTATCACCGTTCACCACCACTACATCCACCACCACCACCACCACCACCACTACCGCTACATCCATCAACACCGTCCACGCACATAACACCACCATCACCACCAGTCTGTACTGGGTACGTACTCATGCGGTTGTGGTGGCTTTGGCGGCGGTGGGGGCAGCGGCAACAGCACCGCAGGCGGTGTTAGTGGTGGTATTGGTGTTTGTGCTGGTATTGTTGGTGGTGTTGGTGGTGATGATGTTGTGGTCGAGGCGTTGTGGAAACGTAGGCTCGGAGGTTGATCGATTGATTATTTTTTACACCAGCACACCGGACTACCACCACCACCACCATCCATCCATCACTCCCACCAACCACTTTCCACACACTCATCACCACGAGCGTGTATTAGGTACGTCCTCCTTCGTTGGTTGTGTTAGTGGTGGTGGTGGTGGTTTTGGTGGTGATGGTGGTGGTGGTGGTGGTGGTGGTGGTGGTGGTGGTGGTGGTGGTGGTGGTGGTGGTGGTGGTGGTGGTGGTGGTGGTGGTGGTGGAGGTGGTGGTGGTGGTGGTGGTGGTGGTGGTGGTGGTGGTGGAGGTGGTGGTGGTTGGGGTGATGGTGGTGGCGGTGGTGGTATTGGTGATGGTGGTGGTTGCGGTGGTGGCGAAGGTGGCGGTGGTGATGGTGGTGGTGGTGGTTGTGGTGGTGGTGGTGGTGGTGATGGGGGTGGTGGTGGTGGTGATGATGGTGGTGTTGGTGGTAGTGGTTGTGGTGGTGATGGCGGTGGTGGTGGAGGTGGTGGTGGTGGTGGTGGGGATGGTGAAAGGCCCGAACCAGGGCAAGACGACACCGCATGCAACTGCAGCGAAAAGCCATTGGTCTGTCAGGGAGGGCGGGGGAGCACAGACGCCGACTAGACATTATTGTCAACGATCGCAAGTGGGAAAGAGGGGTTTGAGTAATATAACACGATGAGAACCAGATGACGTGCTAACAAACGATCTAAGTGAGCTACGGCGATGAGCACGGCAGATCAGAACCTAGACGAGCTGCGGGGAGCGCTTGTATTTCTGGGCCGTGCGATGCATAGAATGGAGGAAATGGAATACTCTGCTGGAGCTGAACAATGATAGACTGTAACAGGGCTCTTAACGATTAGAAAACGCGCTTGTAAATATTCGTACCAGCAGTAGTATAACTTTTACAAGGTACGACCAAGAACTGTGCCGTACGTCGAACACCACCCCGTAGAATTCCTCGCACGCTATTTGTACGAGTTGGAAGTGGTACGTGCGCAGTGCACTATCGCGCGGAATTCATGTATAATCTATAGCCACAATTTCGACATTTTAGTATTCACAATTGTCTCGAAGAATTTTTGTAAGGCGGCGTTGTGTAACTATACCCCACGTTTGTTGTGGCGCTTACTTTTCAAAAGGTATGTAAAACATATATACATAGGATATCGACAGCACAGCGTCATAACGACGGGTACAATTCGTGCTTGTGATACGAACACACCACTAAAATGTATTAACGCAACATTTCGCTTTTGTAGGCTTTGTTTCGACGGTTTCAATCACGCGCGCGCATAAAATATATATTCCATATCGCGTTTTTTTGCTGTACAGGGCCAGCGTCGACAGTTGTGTATCTCCTTCGATTTCATGTAGCTCTAGGTGGTGTATGTTGAACACATGGCATACCTGCGCGCAGTTCTTGTCTATTCTATTTCTGGCTAATTGTTACAAAGTGACATTATTTTTCTCCTAGACTGTTGTTACACCAAGCGAATTATGTGACATGATTACAACTGTTCATACGACATTTGTTAGTATCGTTCGTTCATATTTCGATTCGGGTAGTGAAGTCGTTACATCTGCATAACGGCGGTTAATACGCAGAAGTCAATATGCGGTGAAGGATTCGGTGATCATTAACAAGTTCTTCCAGCTACTACCGGTTAATTTCAATCAAAAGGCGGCGCATCGAAAAACGGAATGCGTAGTCCCGTAGCGTGCAGTATCTTGATCAAAATGCAGGGAAAAAAGCATGCGGGTATTTATTTATTTTTTTCTTGTCACTAGGGTATTGTACACGTTGAGGTTGTGACTTACGTTCCACCGTAAGCCTAGAAGAACACTGTAGGGAATATCGGAAAGAACTTTGCCATGAGACAGTCCGTTGCTAAACAAAACTATCCTGCAGAGTACAACGTCCAATGTTATGTGCATTGTCTCGTACCGCATTAGGTGATGGTTAGCCCAACACCACACAATCTTTTTTTGCGTTGTCTTACGTTTGCTTCTGTGCTTACATCTCCTTCATCCTCATGCCTTTTCCACCTGATAATCGGTTGGCGCCATACACGAATCACTTTCCAAACTGTATATATTATTTCTCGACTCTAAAAGTGTGTAACGTTTACCAGACATTTTGGCCCTACTCTTGCAGCTCTTCTCATCAAGTAGGAGCCTTGATACGCATATTTGCGAATGAGGCCGCCGTGAATTCGGATCAGCCGTGTCATGGGGGGCGTGAATCGAGTTCCGGTGCCTTGATGCGTCTCTTCGTCGTTCTCGAAGTGTTCTCCCGCTGGCAATATTACCCGACGCATGTTCCGGGTATTCATAAGGTTGCTGCAGATGATAACTCAATCTGCGATCTCGGTTCCGTTCTTGACAAATTGCCGCCCCTTCGTCTCAACATTCCGTATGGCTAGTGTGCTACATAGTGAGCGTCCCAATGTGTCTTTGTAGTGTTAGGGTGGTCTCGGACTTGAGATACATGCCGTTGTGACTTCGTATCACCGGGCTTTTTTGGGACATTTTTGTCGTTCTGACAGACTTTCGAAAAGGTTACACTTTTCATTAATATGTTCTGGCGCTTCCGTGACGGCATTAACAACGTGCGACATATGTTTGAGACGTCTAAAACGACGTCGCCGCCAAGATACGACCATCGGTGATCAACGAAATCCACATCTCGGATATTAAGCTTTCCCGTCCTATCTCGCACGGTATCAAGATCAACACCACTCACCACCTCGTCAGTACCCTCAAAGGTGCGGCACGCTCGCATGCCCATGTCAGTAAGGAGGAGACCGTGCCCCGGCCCGCGTCGTGTAAGATTGTCCTCGCTGGTGAAACGAAGAAATTGAGTAACACATCAGGGAGCGGGCGTTCTGGGTTGCCATGGGTGTTTTCTTTTTTTTTTTTTTTTTGACACGCGCGCCCGACGTGCTCGCTGCTGTACGGTCGTGTATTACCTATACATACTGTTTACGACGGGTCGACGTATCGATTTTTTAAGTCAGTTTCACTTAGATGGGGGGCAATGGTGAACCGTGAACTCGTTGTCGAGGTTCAAATTTTGCCGGGTTAAAGGGCGAACAGGTCCGAAAAATGCGTTTCTTTGTCGCGTTTGGGAGTCAATGTTGTTGACGATGTATTCAATCTGATATGTTGTTGTCTCATTTCTTTCGTCTCCCCTTCTGGTGGCAAATGGCAGAGGTACAATATAATAGCCCACGTGGACGTAGGATAGAAAAGACTGTCGCCGCGGGACAAACGGTTGCGTTGGCCGCTGTGGGTGTGGAGTAGTACAGGTGACACTCTACGGGTTTTGAGGAGCAACCCTGTTTTTTTGGTTGGGGGCCCTGACCAGTGATGTTGTGGTGGTAGGACCCGCTTGCGTCTGATATGTAAGAAGAGTACGCCCGTTGTTACGGGAAGAGTGCCAGTTGGGTAGAAAACGTATAGGCCCACGAGGAGATGGCTAAAGGGGTCCAGCCGGGAAACAAACGTACCGAATGGGGGCAAGTGAACTCTACTTCAAATACGGAACGGCAGAAGTCGACAGGTCTAGTCCAGCTTGCATGCTGCAACTCTGTTGAATGTGCGAGATGGTTATGAATGAGGAGTTTGATGTTGGCGTGTGCGTTTAATATTAGAACAAGAACGAGGTGGGGGTGGGCGTAATGAGCTCATTGGATAAGCCAAGCACCATTGTTGGAGCTGGCGTCGAACGCTGGTCTGAACGATAGTTAAAACTAGTAAATAGGCCATGGTGCTGGGTTTTTATTCGAGCAGTCTCCGGGGCGCGCCCATCGATCTGCCTCATGCGTTCTTTTTATATAGAATGGTTTTGCGTCGCTTGGCAGCGACACTGCAAACCTTGCTTTTCACTACAATGGTTGGACTACTAGGGTAGCGTATTTTGTGCTTTTCGGCTGTTGATCACAGCTGGTGGTGGGATGTCATAAATTTCGCGACATGGACAACGTTTACTTCGTACAACGAGACTAATCGTATCGGATTTTGTTAATGGCAAAACACCCAAGCTGCAGGTACAAAGCAATCCCCATGTTGTCGCTGCAAGTTGTCATACTGGAAATTGGTATTACTCATCGATGCTGTGAACCATATGCAAATCCGCCTTGCAAGTGGCCTTTAGTAGGATGAAGTCCATCTTTCATGCGACTCGTTAAACACCTCATGGTGCTTTGCGCTTTATGAAAGAAATATCTGACTGGTCGTTAATAACCTTAGATGCTTCATCCAGGAACTGTAAGAATGTGACAGTCATACCGTATGTTCATACGACTACGACCAGGCGAAACCTGACTACACCCCCCACCCTATGCTCCGACCGGGGTGTTCGCTTAACGAACATACAACTTGGAAAGCCTACAACGTTTCACATTGTGGAGATGAAAACGGTCATCGAATACGCAGACGTTAACATCACGGCACTCAACTGTTTGGAGGCAAGCACAACACCTTGAACTGATTTAGCGGAGACTTCATTCCTGTAGCACACGTCCAGATGCCATCCTGGAGCACGGGTGCTGCAGAATCCGGAACAAGCCGCGAAGCCCGATCTTGAGTGATACCTCGTCCTTTTTTGCTTGAAATAGCCTCAACACCCAAGCTATGAGCTGCACATCGTTCGTTGTTTCTGCAGTCCTCTTGGTACACACCGGAGGGCGGTGGAGTATTAGTATCTCTACAGCTGTAACACCAGCACATGACAGCGTCGTGGCGTCGAAAATGAGGAAGGGCGACGTAAGTGTCCCAAGCAGTGTAGGGTGCAAGGTTTGCCACAGGACGCTTCTGGGGGGGGGTGTGGAGCCCAAGAGACGGGTCGGTGGGTGGGTTATCGTAATACGCTAAGGCCCTCGAGCAAACAAGCTTCTGCTCCGCAGAATGTTATTCGATCAGGCATCAAGCCTCTGCTTACGATTGTGATTCGTAAACGTATGCTTCTGGGGCGGTCGTGTAATACGAGGCGGAGTTAGGGAGTTGGGGGTGGTGATGACGAAGAGATTGCTGGGACTGGTTTTATCGTGGATGTGGCTTTTGGGCATTGCCTCATTTACCGTATATTTTTTCCTGCTCTGGAATGGGACGTGTCGGGCTTGGACTCGGTTCCACGTCATGCAATTTACGTGCGTCGATGTTAAGGGATGATACAGATGATTGTCAGCCATACAGACGATCTAAGGGTTGTTAAAGGTTGTTCATACCGACACGACAGGGTCAAAACTTCTTCAATTCTCCCCAAGTCAGAAGAAACACCCTGCTTCATATTGCGGTAACTGTTTAGGGGGGATTTTTGCCTTTCCTGGTCGTTTTGTAGTGCCTATTGTTTTTTAAAGTTGAAAACAAGGGTTGTTTTCCACACCCTTGAAAGCCGATCCTTCACACCCCGCCCGCCGACAAGAAATAGCCCAAGAGGAACATAAGTATGTGCGGTCGTGTCTGTCGCTTTTTTTTCTCCATTATCCTGTGGCGGCAGTTGTGTTTGTTTCATGGGGTGTCCAGCGGTGTAGCACTTTACGCACGAGGTGATACGCACTAATAGGTGGTCTGCCTGAGCATTAGCGGGGCTCATCTAGGAGCGCCTTCCTACAATACACACGCCATTAACACCAGCCCGAAATACCTTACAGCCCGAGTTCAGATTGTTGCCGAGTATATCAGGGCGATACTGCTGCACTTCAAACATATTGTGTTTTCCTTTTTTCCTCCGGCGGAAGGGGAAAAAAAAATCTAACTTCGCCACACTTCCAAGTATTTATACACCCGTCGTGTGTCGATTTATCCCAAATGCATTCTTAATCCATCTCCAGCTAGAGAGACACCTTCGGTTCCCGCTATACCGATGGCGCGAGCTGTCCTTATCGACGGCCACCGTTTCTACTCCGGTAGTAACGACTTCCAACAAAATTGTGCTGTGCGGCCGTCGGTTTAAATGCTGCGTTAATACCACTCTATAATTGGCTTTGGTACACAATTACTGCTGCTGCTGATCGGTGATTATCTAACACCTAGCCGACACCGGTGTGATCAATGCATTATACGAGTACTGTATGCAAATCTCCAAAAGTATAGTGGGCAAGGTACACGTAATTATTTATAACACTTGAGTGTTTCCGTTTAAAAAATCCACTAGGCATTTTACTAAAGGTTGAAAAAGCTCAGCTTCGTTCGACCATGCATTTGACGTAGTTTGAGATAAAATTTACACAGAAAATAACACGTACCACGAAATCGTCTGCCATTCTGAAATATGTTGAAATTCAACGAAGAGCATCATTTATCTCTCCCGCAACAACGAACGAACACAAGACGAAAAAAAAAACGAGAATAAGAGAGTGAGAATATGATCACAGCAGCATCAGCAGCAGCAGCGGCAGCAGCAGCAGTACCGCAACATAAAACGCAACCGCATCAGCGGCGGTGCCAGTGGCGGAAGCGGCGATAGCTAGCGGAACAGCAGCCCGGCCCGGCTCGATCACCGTAGAAAGCACCACAACAGAACAGTCGAATATATAGCTTCAAAACCAGGCGCGGGAGACAGCAACCGCAACGGCAGCACAACCACCGCCGCCGCCGTCCGTCATCTGCCACCGCACAGCGGGATCATCAGAAGCGGTAATATCAGCAGTTGTGCTGGTGGCGGAGATGAAACGTCGGTGACTGATTTGTGTTGTAGTGGCGGTTGCTGACGAATACCAGCAGCAACGAAGAAAATATCACACAGAAGCACAGATACAGATTTTCGTTGAAAGCTCGGGAGAGCTGTTCCACTAGCACATGCTCCTGGGGTTGCGCGTGCGTGCCGTCCTTCCCGGGCTGCCCTTAGGCGACTCCGCATCAAGTTTGGGCTGTGTCTACCGCTGCCAAGCACAGCGCACAGCAAGCAGTGTATGTTGTGCGCCGCCTTGTGAGTTGCCCTCGCGCCCTCTGACTGTTGCGCTGTTGACTTTAGAGCGCGATGGGTTTCAGCTCGGTATTCGTGGACCAATCGTATGAGCTGATGGAGATGGGTTACGGGGTGGAACGGATATCCACTTGCGTGGAAAGTTCTCACGTGATGTCACGAAGCGGATATCCGCCGCAACAAAAGTAATGAAATATTGCGGAGCGGATATATTGCGTCGCACGTTGTTTTAAACGGGGCGGTTTTTTCTCCCGCCGTCGACAAACAGCACCCAACTCCGGCGTTTTCCCGCGGGCACTCTAGCAATTTTCGTTTCATATGATACTGGGAGAACTGCGAAGGAATCATGGCCATCCGCGATCAAATATCAATAAGTACATACTCTGTACTGGCGGATATATATAAAAATATTTTCGTTTGTACGTCTTTGTGGCGCCCAACGAGCAGCACCATAAGGATAAAGGTGAACACAATGTACACGTTGTGTCCGTCGAGAAGACAAACACAACAACAATAACACTATATATTGACTAATATGGCATTTGCTGATCTTACAGCGCAGGGTTACGGAGCCCCGGGCAGCAAACGCGCAACATCGGCAGCGTCTGGCCCGGCACCTCGGTTTTCGACGCGTGCCAAGTTAAAGCCGCGCACAGTATTCTTCCTGGAGCATTTTCTCTTTAGGATCACAAGATATGCCCTTCTTGACCCAACAACTGATCTGGACAAAAACAACCTGCTAAGAATGGCCTAGGTAAACAACAACAATCAGGCAAAAGCTATAACCTGTTTATGACGACTTGGGGTTGGAGGGCCAGGCCATGAGAGCCAATCCCATAACCTACGTAAACAACAGCAATCAAAGGCAAAAACTATAACCTGTATATGACGACTTAAGGTTGGAGAGCTAGGACCTCCAGAAATCATTTCAGTAAAGTGCTCTCTCAAACGTAGCACGCATCTGTCCGCCATAACGCTTCTCTCCACCATAGATTAAGTAAGAAACATTGAAAACGTTGAACGAATCCGACTAAACAAACAGTGGATAGATCAAAACGACCACCTGTTCGTTGTTTTCGCGGAGCGGGGGATATATACCGTCGCCATGGCCGCCGTACCAGCAAAATAATTTTATATCAACTCACTCCACAGCAGGTTATCCACATTATGAATATTTGCGACAGTGGAAAAAACGCGACATTGACGGCTATGATCCGTAACAGAAGCTTTTTACACGTTGTTTACTACACTAAAGAACTGGGTTGCATATTACATGTAACATCAAACCTTCTAGAATGATAAACATTACCAGGCGGGTGATAAAAAGGGGTGTCTTCTTGCTGCAACCGTCACATTCTTCCCCTTCAAGGATTTATAGTTTTCGCCCCCCCGCCCCCCCCCCCAACCCCCCGATCCCTCTTGTGCAAACGCCGCACCTGAAATCAAAATCTACCAGAGCAGTAGACACTACCAGCCACTTGATATCATCTCATTGTTCATCTCGCCATCCATACCGTAGCTCCAACTCATCTCCGCCCTCGCTCCCCCCCCCTTTTGTTCCCGCCCAGTTGGTTCAAACGCCCCACTTACAATCAAAATCGGCCAGAGTTAACAAACACTTCTAAACAATTGGTATCACGTCGATATCTTTCTAGCCATCCATGACGCAGCTTTCATTCATCCCCCCTTCCCCCCTTCAACGTCTCCTCCTTCCCCACGCCCCACACGATCGCTTAGACAACGGAACGCGCGTGTAGCAATCCCCTACATACATGATTGATACACGCGATCGGAGGATCACACAAAATGTTGCAAAGATCAGTTTCGACTTAATCCTTGATCTGACAGCTGGATTATATTAATATATTATATATGCGATCTAAACCTCTTGAAAACCTCCCCCCCCCCCCCTATCCCCCGCCTTGTATTTTGGCGTTCCTCCTCGCTTTCTCTTGCTTAAACCCCCCATCTAATATCGAAATCCGCCAGAGTAATAAACACTTCCACGCCCTGAATATCGCCTCGTTATCGTTTTTGAGCCGTCCATGCCGCTGCTGCAATTCCCACTAGTCCCTGCCCCCAACGCCCCCTCCTTCCCCACCACCCGCACCATCGCCTAGACCTAGCACCACGTGTATAGCAAAGCCCTAAATCTATGAGACCTAAAGCCCTCTCACCCGCCCGCCCCCCCCCCCCCCCCCCCCCGGCACATTTCCCCCCCCTCTCCCGCACAAGAAGGATTTACAAATTCCACACACAAATTCACCTGCCCCACCCGTCCTCTCCGCCCCCTCCCGCCCCCCTTTTGATCAAAATCAGGCCCCCACGTCCCTACGAACTCCGCCCTCCCCTCACCGGTTATTTGACTTACAGGTTTCACTTGATAAACTGATGCATTTCCTTCCACAGCTGTAAGATTTTGTCCCCCTCAGACGCGGGTTTTTTTGTTTCTGTGCACAGACTGCCTAACATCACCCTGTTGGTCCTGATAGCTGCACTGCAGTTGCAAGGGGAGTCGCCGACCTATATCTTCAATGAGGACACACAACCCGTAATACGCGCGATTGGTGTATCATACACAGCTTGCAAAGATGAGTTTCGACAAAATATTCGATCTCACAGCTGGAGTGTATTTAATTTTTTTTAATATCCTACTAGGACTGGGTGTAACCGCTCCGTTGAAAAACCGCTTCACACGGATTAAACCGCGCCGTTTCAATCTACATGAGCGCAGAGATGGTTTCTATCGATGATGTTACTGAGCGGATATCGGTACGTTGGGAATCTCAAGCACTATCGCCAAGTTAATCTCCGCCCTTGAAAATGTCACGGGGCGTGGCGGATATTATTCTTTTGTGTTTTCGGATACCCGCTGGTGATAAATATCACGAATTGTCGAGGAGCTGATATCCCACCGCAAAATAATGTCACGGAGCGGAGACGTGCAGCACCACGAAGCGGTGCGGTTTGATCGAGCTGTTCCGTCAATAATCGCTCCACGGAAACGTTCTCACCGCGTACACTTCCGTGGTATTTTTCATTGCGTTTTAGGCAAATTCTTCATTCATACTTCGCTCGGTCATTACTTTTCATATGGCATGGCGTGTTTTTGACTGATTTTATATAATGCAAGCACTCGATTACCTCTCGGATTTCTACTGTTTAGGCTTGGACTCCTCACCATAGCACGTACCGCCGACTTGCCCCTACCCGGCGAGGCTCATGCACTCTGAAATTTCCTGATTTCTCGGTTGCTCTATGATGCGATCGCTGGCAAAACCGTTGGTACTTGCCCGAGGAAAAGTCTCCCATCACGCTGGATATCTGAGCGCTACCCGATCAATAGCTAGTGGATGGGCGCGTGCTATATCCACACAGGGCGGGACCTTATTGCCCTGGTAGATGACGGTTTTCATCCCCACGTTGTCGTAATCCACGTAATTGAAATGCTATCTGACCCGGGGATGGAATTTTAGCCTCCGCGGTATTTTGACGTCGCCATGACCGGCAACCATATAATTTTCTTCGAGCCGAGGAGAAACAGACAAAAACAACTGGTGGATGCGGTTGGCAGTTTCACCCTGTTAATAATGGCGTTCATGACGGAAGGTACCACTATCGTAGTACCGGTTTCTTCATCCCGACAAAGGAATTTATGCTTCCCTATAGCCGTTGACCCCGGTAGCCAGAGCCTATCCGCGACCAGGCAATTGACTCGGGGTTTCTCCACCCCGTGTGTCGGCATCGGTTCGGGGTTGGCCGTCTTTCCCTGCGGTTGGTCAGAGTTTTAATGATATGGAGGTGTCTTTTTAATGATCGCTGTTGAAAGCATGCACTACGTACAAGCGCGGTTATACAATAATGATGGTCATATATATATAATATATATATATATCTTACAACAAAATTGTAAAACCACCAGCACACGCAGAAGTTATTCTCTAAATGTCGAAGCCGCTATATATTTACCACGCAGGAGGAAGTAGGCCTTGCAAAGCTTGACTTCGGCAACATTCATAACAGTCTGCGAAAAGCACAATTTTCTCAAAGCCCACGGGTCATATCAACACCTATTGCCGACTTCCCCTGCAAAGCAAGGCATGCACCTCAATATTTACAAACGCATGTCGCTAGTGCTTCTCCGAAACACAGGAACTTTGGAAACTTCAGTAACCGTCGACCGAAATCTGAAACCGCAGTATGGCGAAACAGTCTCCGATCGCGGTGCAAGATGCAATAAGTGCCGAACCAATGAACGCAGATTGCCCGGTAAACGATACTTCGTTGTTGTTCCAGAACGATGTTGTCACGGAAAACAAAAGTTCAAAATTACATGATGAGTAGTTGCCAAAAGGTTAAACGACAATCTGACTAGTAATGCTGTTATTGTCAATGACTATTCATTAGTATTCCTTTATTTCATGCGTGCGCGGTGAAATGTCGTTGCAGTCGGTGCGTCTTATTTCTCGGTCGAGTTGATAAACACAATAGAACGGGTTTCAAGGCATGTGTACACTAATTTCCTATCTTAAACAGCGATCCCATAACCGGAAAATATGAACACATTTACATCTTGTTTGGTATGGTTACCACGTATATAGATATATTACTATAAGAAATATTATTTTGTAACCACGACAAGGGAAATCAAACAAGCAGAAGTCTGTTCAGAAAGCCTTCCAACGAAGTTACAATCGTAGCTTTCACACAAAGAGCCATCGCCCACCGACGTCGCGCCCCATGCTATATACTCTGAAGGGAAGAGAAAACAACATCACGTCTCCAGTAGCGAAACGTCTGAATGAAGCAGAACAGCTCAAATCGCACTCCAGACGTATCCCTTCTTTTGATAGATACTCCCCTTCAAAGGGCGATGCAAAGGGCAAAGCGCCACCGTGTGTCACGGTGAGATGATTCAAGCACCACACTATCCTGCTGACGCAAGTATAAGCCCTCAAACTCTTCGTTGGCCTCACTCTTTTGGCAGAGACCAAAAGGTAACCCGTGCTTACGTCTGGGACAAACGATGCAGAGGGCACCAGCACCCATCACAGTCTCACCAAAGCTTATAATCGATTAGTCGCTTCTGTGCAGAGTGTGTAACTTTGGTACCCAGGTTAAGTTCAAAGATGAATCTCACTTGACTTAAATTTTCTGAAATGTACCTCCGTTACTACGTGAATGAACGCTTACCAAGACCAACATTATTATTTCTGATCTATACATGATGCCCCCGTTCAAATGCTCTAGTGGAATTCGCCAACTATCAATGATTCACTCCGCATTCCTTTCGGATTTAACATCGGGTCAAATTTCATGCACGCTGTGTCGGAAAACATGCCATTTTGCGGAAAGATCAGTCACCCTGTAAATCACGTCGAATCCCGCAGACCATTCCCAAGCCGGACTCGCTTGCGCCTACAGAGCGCGACATATATATTTATCCTTGCAACTTTGCATTCACCTTGACTTTATTGCGACCGTTTATCACACGCAGCCATGTTAATGGATTTTCCACGTGTCACAAGTTCAACATTAGCCCATACTTGCACCTAATAATGCACAACAACAATAAATTGAACAAGTCCTGTAATATATTTGACGGAATATCTCTGTCCCCGAGCACAATCAATCTTCCTCCCGGGTTTGGCAGAATAATTGGTTGCGCCGTAGGCGCGTTATGCAGCCACCCCCCCGCCGTTTGTGCTCGGCGAGGATGATATGTCCAACTCAGATTCTATCACCCATCATGAAGATCAAGAATATGATCGCCGCGTTTCCACGACAGCTCAAACCAACACCCCAAAAAAATATGAATGAAACCCCAGTCATTAGCGAAACCACCAACAGTGCCCAAGTCTGTTGTGACGACAACGAACACGGATTATATCGTCTAGTCGCTCCCAGCGGAAAGCCAAAAAAGCATTAACGCATCCAATTTGACCCATGGTAGTGACCCAACAAAGCAGTTGAGGCCAACTGTGGAATCAAAGCATGACATGTAGCTGGTAACTGGTATAAACATGCATGAGAAATTGTACCAGCCACCCTCTGTAGCATTTCAGCAATACACAATGTAGTGTTATTGTGTCTCTAAAATACAAAAAAGAGTTAAACCAAAAGTACAGCTCGCTGCTGCAGTACGCATACCTCGATGTTACATTGCAAAACACGATGCTATAAATACGCAATTATAATTTTTTGGTCGTATGTATGTTCGATATCGTACCGTGTACCAGGTGTCAGGTCAGATTTCATACCTTGTATTATACTTAGTAATCCCGATTCGTCATATATATATCTGGTACCGGGTACCAGCTGCGCGTTTATCACAACTACCACAGTATTATTAAAGCAATTGGTCGTCTTGGCTTCTGGAATACTAGTCAAGAGAGGGAAGCAGTACAAATATCGAAATATTTGTCCACCATCCCATCATGTTCAAAATTCAATCGACGCTGCACTTAGACAAAACATGCCTCAAGATTGCTCGTGGTACAACCCCAGGATCGAACGAAAACATTGTTTTTTCCACCATCTTCCCCCTCGCCGTTTGCCGCCGACGCTGTTGTTGCTCTTAAATCCGGCATTCCTGCATCGATGCAGCTGCTACTGCTGCTTCTGCTGATTCAGCTGGTACTCGGGATGAAGATGGGCGACTTCCTTCAAATACCCTAAAGGAGTGATTAACTTACCCATTTCCCCAGCTGCTCAGGTTCAATTGCAGCACCTGGAGCAACAAGCTACACCGCTTCAAACTTTTTTCCCCCTTGAACCGCTGCCACCGCGCCCCGACACCCAACACACACCAACACATCAAGCTCCTCAACCACTGCAGGCTGTCGCCTGAATATAGCACCACGAACAACAGCAGCGTGCACAGTATGTGGTTCAACCACAACAGCAGCGGAAGGTCTCCGCACTCATTCTGGTGGTGACGGTTCCTATTGCTTAGCTCCAACAATATCACCTATACAAGCAAGCCTCGACTCAGACGGGTCACCGTCATTTCGGAGCACCTCCACCCCAAGCGCATGCTGCTGCGGTTCCACCCGTATGCCTTCTGCCTATGCGCTCAACCTTGCCCTCATTACTATATTCTCTGGAAGTCGTAGCTGAATGACGGAACCCGAATCGCGCCTTCTCTTCACTTGGCAGACTGCAGCGTGGCTCGCCGCATTTCAGTCTTGTTCCGCGGTAGATCACCTCGAATCGTGCCTGCCGCAGCTTTCATACAATTGGAATCGGGTATTTGCCACGGGGGAACCATTTCCTACTAAATGGTCGCACATGTGGCATACCGTAGCTCGACCCGTCTTTCTATCCTCCACGCCGACCGAGTTCCCTCCCAACAATGTCGCAGCCGATAAGGGAATAAAGGTCGATGATGGTCATATATTTTATCGGGTTTTGGTTCGGCTCCACTGTCATCGTCCGACGCCGAAACGACGCAATCATACCACCGCAGCAGCCCCCCGACCAGCATGTTGGTATAACTGCCCTCTACAAAGAATCCCGCAAAAACCCCATGTGACTCCTGCCTGGGACAAGAAAGTCTAAATATGTTCGGAATAGCAGCAGTCGATATTGAACGCATGCACTACATACAAGCGCGGTTATCATGTCGGAGTGCGTTAGTGGACCATATGTTGAATGTGCATTGCTTATACAAAAGTGGCTACTGCATCACCGCGCCAGTCGACCCCACAATATTACTGTCTGGTGAATCACCCTGATATTGGACCTTGCAGTAAACATTGTCCATCGTGCATCACCCAAAGTAAAGATCTGGTCAACAAATTGAAAGCAAGCCTCCTCGTCAAATGGGCGCGTGTGATTGAGGGTGGCATTGGCGACAAGTTTGACCCCATATATACTTTTCGTAGTTAACGAAAATACCTTCATCTCCCGAAAGAAACCAAAACTAGAAAGAAAACATCTCAACTGACCAGGTCCACGTCTAAACCCCCATGAAAAAAAAAAATAAAAAAATCCAAGGCTCCTCTATCTAGGCGAGCCAAAAACAAAACAGCGGAAAGCCAAGCAAGTAAAAAGCCGCGCTGGCTATTCTCCAAATAGTATCCAAAATAGAAAAGAAGCCTCATGCTGAGAGTCGTTCTACGGTAGAGCCCCCGCCAACTTTTTTTTTGACAAAATCGCCGGTTTCAAAACCAGCGCCCGGTTGTTCCTGAAATGCGGTGTCTCTCGACACCCCGACGTCATCGATCAATATACCTTTGTACACATGAGAATAATCAGATATTTTTTTGCCAATAGGATTCTTCCTTGTTTGGAGCAGGTGTGATAGGTTCATGAAAGGAAATCACGTGTTTTTCCTCAGGGAGTTATCGAGGAATCACGCTTGAATAATCGCAAAATACAAAATATGCCGAAACTGGCAAAATACTATGCACCGCTTTTTAGTACGACTTCGTAATGCACGTGTTCAACACACAAATCAGAAAAAGTCCACACCAACAACCATAAAAAAAACACACACGCACAAGAGATTGTAGACGGTAACAATCTTGTCATCGGTCGCCTTCACACCTATGTACCAACCGTATTATGCAATCAACGCAGAGGTCATATAATTACAACCATGAACGTTTCCCGCGAGGCGATGGGACGTTTTTGTTCCTGCCTGACCTGGGGCCTCCATTGCTTTATGTATGGAACGTTTGCTTGTCCAGCACCAATCTTTGAGAAAAGAGCCAGCGGCATATGGCACAGGTTTCGCAGGCCAACCAGCCGCCAGACTCAGCTCTCAAAATTCCCCGTCAGCATCCACGCTGGCCTGATCGTTGTGAGGACTGCGTCGGGATTGACAACTCAGGAATGCTCACTACGCAACGGCCACGCCTGGGCGCGGCACGGATTAAGGTTGGTGCTACCATCCTTCCTACGGGTACGGCAAGACGGAACTGGAATGCTCTTAGTCCACTCGGTGAGACTATGATGACAGCCAGCCATGAAGGCAGACAGAGATACCATTTCATGCCAAAGTGGGGTTATCCCGCTAAGAAACACGTCTGCCTGGGCTAGTCGAGCCAAAACGTCATTTAACACAAGCCTGCTTGGTGTAGCAAGAGCGACCATTACACGCGACTTTACATGCGTATCTATGCGAACAGGGACACGATAGGGATGTTTTTAACTTGATTTTGATTTTTCTTCCCATAAGTAGAACACCAGCAGAGGTAGCCCGCTGCTCCAACGCTGGGCTTCCATATTTCAGCGGAATCGCCGACGCTGCCTCTGTTTGCTTCTGCGACCGTGCAAACAGATCCACTAGGCGTGCTGACTCTGCTCTATTAGGCGCTAGTTGTGCGTTTACCCCAAAACAGCCCATTACTCGGAATTACGAACCTCCCTGCCCGGCCGCATTTAATTTGCTGTGGCGGCTGTTCCTATTCTGCTGTTGCTCCATCACACCTTGTCAGTACAAAATGTTTGTGCGACCTACACAGCATTTGGAATTGGCGTCGTGACGAGTTGTCGCTCTGCTGGGCAAAAACGAACAAATAGGTTTCCTGTACAAAGACAAAAATCGACAACGGCTCAAAGCATCTGGGCCGCCGGGGCTTCGAACAGTATTTCCGCGTAATCCAGACCAGCCAGCATTTTACCTGTTTTCACACCACCAGTTCATATATCTATGCCGCTTTTGGAGATACTGAGGTTGTGCTCAAATGACAACAGCTAGTAGAACATCAAACGAACGGAGTATGATACTAGGCCACGCGAGGTGAACCGCAACGGATACTAGGGCAGCAATACTAATGGTTCCTACCCACAACGTAGAAGGCATGTACCGGAAAGTAACCTGCTCATATCGGTCTCCTTAAACATAGGCCCTCAACAGTTAGGAAGCGGACGGGACGGCCTTGATTCACGTGGTGTATCATTCACACACGAAAGGTCCCTGAGAAATCAGATACGCTGGTATTTTTGCATGGCTACAGCAGAATCGGTACGGCCACGATGGCGAATCACAGCTAAGTACAATACATGTTTCCCATTTACTGTAGGAGACTTACTAACTCCATCGAAACCTCTGTTCTGATTGGCGCACAAAACCCTCTCTCAAAGATGAAGAATGACTTTGAAATCCACCTAGTGAATTCAGTTGGATGGCCGGGGGAGATTCGGCCGAATGTGCAACTTGAGCTGACAGACGAGGATGACACAGTCTTGTGCTGGACGTTTGTACGGTGTTGGAGGCAGCATGTGATGTGGGCTCTCGTATTTCTTGCACAGTCACCGAACACATCCCGCATGTTTCAAAAAATACCGCAAGAACTAATCCACAGTTTAGAGCCACAAGAACACCGGCGAATACATGCTGGCTAGAACTCTCGTCACTAAACCCGTCAACCCTTTGTAGCAGTGCCAAGTACAAGCTCAAGATCACGACTGCGTGACTACTTCTGGCGAGCCACGTGTGCCAGCGGCTTACATAAGGGTCAAGGACTACAAGTACAGCAGCAAACATCATCGCAAGCAAAACGCCAGTGGCAACTTGTCCCGCCGTGTTAGGGAAGATGAACACAACTGCCCCAGACAGGGTTACACGACGAAAGCATTCTACGATCTCGTAATAATAAACATCAGGACGGTATGGTGCCCACAGTTCCTGATATATTCCGACCTCAGCGTTGTTGGTGACTTGACCAGCCGTTAGCGAAGCGCGACTTCGGTACAGAACAAACGCATAGCATGCAGGAATTCCCACCGGGTATACGGCAACCATGACGCCGGCGTACGCCATGAAAGCCTTGTGAGTGGCGGTGTAACATTCCAGGCTGTGGTCGGCTCGCAGGAAAGATCTCCCATTGTCAAGATGATCGCAGGCGAATGTCTTGAAAATCATAGACGATACCGTTGCGTAGATTAACAACGACAACCAAAGTAGCACCGACGCGTGCGCTTGGTCAATTTTAGGCAGGGCGTCTCTGCTGTCAGCGTCGCAGATGTGCCGGCGGATTGTGGTCGAGAGCAACACGATGCCAACGATGACCAAAAATCCAATTGTAGATATCAGAAGGCCGTGGTAGAAGTTGCTCTGAATCACACATCCCGCGGATAGTATCCAAGCGATGTTCAGGTTAAAGGAACCTACCCAGCGGAGCATTGTCGCGTATACATCGGGGTATGATGTACTTGTTACGCCGGCGAACTGGTAGCGTTCCATGAAAAAACAGATTAAGTGGATGGGGGGGCATGGGGAAACGTTCGGCGTCAGAGTCGTTCTACAGAGTTGTCTGTGCTCCTTTGAGCGACGGGCGTAGTCGTCCCAACGTGTTATCAGGCTTTTGATTTCAGTTGCTCTGATCCTCAGAAACCAAGTACCGTTGAGAAGCATTCATTACGGTTGGAAACTCCCAACAGGATCAAACGAAATATATATGCACCTCGAAAACACACCAACATACGTAAACCAGAACTCGCATCAACAAGTACCTCACATGACAAGCCCGGTGACTCTAACGTATTGTATTGGTTTTACAGCATGCACATAGTATTTCATGCTACCCCTGCATGCCAAAAGCTTGCACGAGAATGAATATTTATTTTTTATCAAGCGCGAGCAAAACCGGCCGAGCAGCACGCGGTCCACCGACGATATCTCACAAGTCCACCGACTAATCGCTCCCCTTCTCCACGACACCGTCTCCGATGTGGGCAATGTCGCATACAGTAAGCTAGAGTCTGCAAGACCCTAACACCAGCATGATTTACCGCTGGCAAGTACTCTGTACGTAATGTAGTGACTCAGCACTCGATCTGAACGGTGACTATATGATATTTTTGGAAATAGGTCATTCCAAGAGCTCTACGATTGCAAAATGGCCCCGTTCAGCATGAGGAGAAAAATGTCAATGATAATTTAGGATTGGCCGTGGTGAAAGATCACACCAATCCATGCGATAAGCGATAAAAGTTCTAACCGTGACTCAACGAAGTAGCTATAAAAATTGTGTGGCGCCATCGTCGCATACACGTAGGATCGACTCACTCCAGCCAGGGTATCGCGGCTAAAATCAGTCACTGGGTGCTAAACCATTGGTTGCGTAAAGCATCTCACGGGGAAATGAAATACTGGAACACCAAGGAGATATCCATTTTTGGCTTCACAACTCCTGCCAAGCTCAGTTGTATGTTCGTCTTCAAGTCCAATCTCTAACGAGAGTAGTGCCGTAGCCGTGCAACTGCGCATTCCACAGTGATTCACAGGTGGTTATTTCACCATGCGAGTGTGCTCTAGAGTTAAAAAATGACTTACCTGAGTAACGATTTGCCAAGCGACGATGACGATTTTCATGGCACGGAACGCTGTTTTTGACTTGAAGCGCGACGAACACTGGCTCCATCGCATGGTCAAATCAGTTCTCGACGCATTTCCTGCCACTGTTGGTGAGGAAGCTGTTGCTGTTGCTGCTGATGTTGAAGTCGTTGTTCTGGTTGTTGTCGCCTTCGTCGTGACTGCATAGGGCAATCCGAAGAGCGGTTTGCGGAAGACCACGGATAGGGAAATTGCAATCCCTAGCAGTGCGAACATTACAGTCAAAGTCGCTATTCGGCGAACCTCACTGCACTTGACGCAGGTATATCCCATCCCAGGTGCGTAACCTTGCGCGCAAACAGCGCAGACTGCGTTTGAATAAAGAGGACATCGGGAAAACGAGGGAAAAGCGGAGGGAAAAATCTCGCGTTTGTCAAAAATGTACGCTGGGGCGTTGCTTTGTGTTGTGTGGCGTGTTCATGAGAGGAATCTGCATGGCACGGGCCACAACAGCCGGTTGCCCCGGCGACATATCATGTTGTTCTCAATCCTGGCATAGGTCAGTTTCGTGAGTTCGAGCCCGGCCGGGTGCATACTCGTGTACGTTCGTTGGGGAACTTTTTTTTTGCACATTTTGACTTGCGGAAAGCGCGAGAGCGTGAATAAGCAACACTCGATGAGCAATCGACGAGCAGTGGGATTGCTGAACTCTATGCGACATAAACGTTGAAGGCAAGAACCGGAGGGGAGAAGGGACGACACCTGTGACCACGGCTTTTTCAGAAGCTGGAAAGGAAAAGCGTGAGAAGATATTAAATATACAAAATACAAAAAGGTACGAGGGGCATATTCATTCCGGAATATAGTGTGATAGGTTCCCGTACGAAAACACCGAGGATGGTGTGTACCGTATGAAGGGGGGGGGGGGGGGTTATTCCCTCCAGCGTTTCCTGCGTCCAGCACTACAAAAAGGGAATATATGCCTGTTGCCTAATCGTTGACAGAAGTGTGCATTTTTATGCAGATGTCGTGATTGCCGCATATAAAACAAAGGAGGACGCTGCTAAGAGTCTATTCTTGGAGAGTTCAATACCACTCACGTATACATCAGCGTTGGATCTTCTTGCTAAGGAACAACTTCATCCTGTAGATTTTCCATCGAAGTTATATGAACATTGATTTTGTGTGTCCACAACAGACACGTAGCTCCCCGACTGGTGAATCCCGTCAATCATGTATGATTCGTCTGAGCGTGACACGCGTATGGAAAGCAGCGTCGCCTATAAACTTAGGAAGTTGTATATATATTGTCTTGTCTATATGATAGTCCGAACGGTCATTTGTTGAGGCAATGTCGACGACATCTAATTTCAATTGATCGCTCGTTATCATGAGTCGACTATAGTCGGTGCCGGTGAAATGCGTACGATCGAACACCATGATGATGGCAAAGTAAAAACATATTTTGATTAACATATCTCCGAAGACTATGGTTGCTTTTGGGAGTACAGCATTTATTTCACTAACGAGTTTTGACCTTTCGCAATCTTAGTGACTCTGTACCTCGCTGACGAGAGCCTAAAGAAGAGTGGTTTGGCTCAACCGTGCCATACTATTCTATTGCGGATCGACAAAGTTGAAAGGAGCCAGAAACTCAAGGTCACAATGAAACAGGGGGGGTTCGATGGAGTAACCCCAAGACACTGCAAAATTACCAACCAGAAGTGACTTGCCCTCGATAGTGAAGCTGTGATATCACTCGCTACACCTAAGATTTTTACGGCGGAATGACGCATTCTGTTGACAACGAACAGAACCGTCGAAGTCCGTGGAACTATATCTGAGCCCTTTGATGGCGGTGCGAACGATTCTAGTGAGGCGTAGATGGAGTTCATATTATACCGATTAGCCGCTGCCACAGAGGTTTAGCGGGACACGGGGCAATGCCTGAGGACATGATTGTTGTGAAGCGCGTGTCCGTAGAACGGTAAAGTCAATTGTTGTGAGTTTTAAAATGAAGTTTCTGGTTTAGATTGCTTATTCTATCACCTATCCCCCCCTTGCCGCATTCAAATTCCACTCTATATTCGGTAACGATTGGTTTCCATTTGCTTGGAAACTCTGTGGAATACCTAGCTGGTGCATGCTTTCGGTCGTCCTTTGGATTTCGCTTACAGAGTTTCTTCAAATTCATTGACAAGGTGATCTACCATCGTGCACAGTGCCTGTGATGATAGAGCTGGTCCCTAGATAAAATATGTATGCTAAGAATTGTCATATTTTCCTCGTACGTGCACTATCAAGTCAGACTCCAAAGTGGGAGGGCACAGATTGACCCTTGGAGTCGCTGTCTTTGAGGCTAGGGGAACATCCGTGCAGTGTGTCGGGCGTGGCTACCCTTCTATCTTTGTTTGCCCAGGGTAAAGGGCAACAAACCTCCACGGGATTCCCCATCACTTTTTGCCGGGGTTTCGGCATGCCCCATCTCCGTGAAAGTGCTACGTTTAACGTACGTAACGGTTTGGGGCAAAAAAATGAAAAAGTGCGCATGCGCGCGTAGCAGGTGGAATTCGGTATATGTTTTCCCTTTTCATGAACACAACCAATAGAACAGGCAACACGCAGAGAGCACAGAACCAACAGCTGTAGGCAACACCATACGTGTGTGGCATATGAATACGTGTATCTTCTTTTGCTGCTGTAGCTATGCGCCGAGGCGGTGAAGCAGTGTACGCACAGCACCAAACAGCTGCGTTGGTTCGCGCTCCAAGTTGGCCAGTCCAGGCCGATACTGAGCAGACACACGATACAAACATGCTTTCCACGTTGACAGGAAACGATCACCATCTAGGTGTCATCTACTTCACGCTAGGGCATGTTTTCATGAGCACCACTAACAAGAGATCCAGGCATGGACGGGGCATCTACAGGACCACAATATCTTCGACAAGGGTGTGGAGAAAACAAGGCGTAGAATCGTACACTAGACCATAATAACGTCAAAAGGAAGTACAGACAGTGATGTTGACATTACGGTACACCGCACTAGTATCCTAATGCGCAGGGTATTTCGTGCCTACCTGCCGTCTGCACGATCGCCTGAAAACCTCTACCAAACGCAGTGGCATATATATGCCTAACGAAGTTCAGCCACCCTCGTGTTCAACAGTGGTGACGTTGCATGCCCTCATATTCTCGCTTTCTGTATTTGAAAGATGTATATATGTCTTAGAGTTGTCGATTTCAGAGCCCCACATCGGCAAGGTAAAATTCATTATCGTAAAATAGTACATTCGAGACAATAATATTGCGCAAAGGAAGTACTATACAAATCGCAGTAGACCACACAACTAACCCTTTACGTAGGGTATTTCGTACAACCGTCTGCATGATTGCGTCCTAACCTATGATAAAAAAAAAATTACTAACCAAGAAACGTGATTGAGCGCTGCTGGTACACCAAGCGCTCCTTTCCAGACAATGACGATTCGAAGTTCTCTCTCTCGTGCTCAATATTGGTGACATTGAATTATCATATAAACTCGCCTGTTGTATTTTGTAGTATGTATATATGTATTTTATATAATTAGCGATGTCATAAAATAATGTTAATTACAAGGTTGTACCAATCGATTGAATCATTATATCTTGCGATCCATGTACAATAGCAAACTATGAAGATTTTTAACACGTTGTTGACCACACGTAAATATTGTGTTTCATACCACATCTAACAACAAACCTTCCAGAATAACATACAGTACCAGCCAGGTGATATGAAGGCGTGTCTTCTTGCTACAACGGTCACATTTGTCCCCTTAATGGGTTTATAATTTCTGCGCACATATTGAATTACACCCCCCCCCCGGTCCCTCTTGTTCAAACGCCCCACCTAAAATCAAAATCTGCCACAGCTCAATAAACACAAAACTAGCCAGCTGATAAATATATATATATATCCCTTATCTCTCTAGGCATTCATGCCGTGGCTCCAATTCATCCCCCCCTTACCCCACGCCTCCCAAACGCCCCCGCCTTCCCCACCACCCACAACATCGCCTTGACCAAGCACCACGTGCATAGCAAACCCTTACATCTATATGACCCCAAGCTTTTGAACTTTTTTGCCCCTCCCCCACCCCTCCACCTTCCCCCCCTACCCACCCTCTCGAGCACTCCGCCCTCTCATCACTGGTTGTACGACTTTAAGGATATAAATGATAAACTGGTGAATTCTTTCTCAAACCGTCAGATCTATCCCTTTAAAATATTTATAGTTTCCATGTACACAATTAGCTGTCCCGGCAGTCCCCCCCCTCCTCCCCCCATAATAAACTGGTGCATTCCTTCTAAAACCGTCAGAAATATCTCCTTAAAAAAATATTTTTTCCACGCATAATTTGACTTTTCACGCCCCCCACGCCCCCCCCCGCACCTTTCCCGCTCCCTCTTGATCAAAACGAGGCCGCCATCTCTTTGAAAACTCTGCTCTCCCCTCACCGGTCATTTGTCTTACAGGATTCACTTGATAAACGGATGCATTTACTTCTACAGCTGTCATATTTTGTCCCCCTCAAAACGTGTTATATAGTTTCCGCGCACAAACTGCCCAACATCGCCCTGTTTATTCTGATAGCTACACTGTAGTTGCAATTGGAGTCGTCGACCTATGTCCTTAATGAGGACACACAACCCGTGATTCGCGCAATCGGAGTATCACACACAGCTTGCAAACATGAGTTTCGACAAAATCTTCGATCTCATATCTGCGGTGTTTTGTTTATATTTTAAAAATATAATTCACTCCAGCTGTGAGATCGAATATTTTGTCGAAGCTCGTCTTTGCAAGCTGTGTGTGATACTCCGATCGCGCGTATTACGGGTTGTGTGTTCTCATTAAGGATGTAGGTCGGCGACTCCCCTTGCAACTACAGTCTAGCTATCAGGGTCAACAGGGTGATGTTAGGCAGTCTGTGTGCGGAAACACTAAAACCCGTTTTTGAAAGGGACAAAATCTGACAGCTGTGGAAGGAAATGCATCAGTATATATAATAGTAAGTCCTGTAAGTCGAATATCCGGTGAGGGGAGGGCGGAGTTTTGAAGGACGTGAGGGCCTGATTTTGATCAAAAGGAGGGCGGCAGGGGGGGAGGGGGGGGAGGAGACGGGTGGGGCAGATCGATTTATGCGTGGAAAACTATAGATATTTCTCGTGGGGAAGGGGGGGGGAACGTTGCGGGGGGGACCGGGGGCGGGGGGGGGGGGGCTTTAGGTCGCACAGATGTAGGGGTTTGCTATACCCGTGGTGCTAGGTCTAGGCGATGGTGCTGGTGGTGGGGCAGGAGAGCGCATTGGGGGCGGGGGTAGGTGGGAGTTGCAGCAGCGGCATGGACGGCTCTGAAACTATAACGAGGCGATATGCAGGGCGTGGAAGTGTTTATTACTCTGACGGATTTCGATAGAAGGTGGGGCGTTTAAGCAAGAGAAGGCGAGGAAAAAAAAGGGGGGGGGCGGGGGCAGGGTTTTTCAAGAGGTTTAGGTCACATATAATACTAAAATCACGGATTTGGTCGACACTGATGTTCACAACCTTTTGTGTAATCCTCCGATCGCGCGTATTAGTCATACATGTAGGGGCTTGCTATACGCGCGGTTTATATATAGTACGCCTAACAAGAGTGCTTTTGAGGAAACATATTGAAACAAAATATTCTATCTCTCATCCTTGAAAAATACAGGCTTTACTTCGTCAACCACTTTTCTGTGCTAGCTATAAATTCACCACAAAACAATAAATATATAAACAGGTTACAAATTGCGCCATCTCGTGGTTGGCACAGAGTCAACGCACAGCACCACAGAGCATCAATCACAAAAATAGCAGCTCGTTCTTGCTCGATCACCACACAAACCACCCCATCCGACAACAGAAAGTCTGGTTTTAAATGATGAGACACGGACAGCAGACTCAGCACAACAGCCGCAGCTCAACAGCAACAGCAGTATCGATAGCAACACCAGCAACACCAGCACCGGAGGCGGCGGCAGCCGCGGTGGTAGTGCGCCGTGGGTGGCGGTGGCGGTGGAACCTCTGGCTACGGTGTTGTGGAATGGCGGCGGTGGTTGGAAACACCAGCATGAAGTACGACATACTTCGCACACCGCAGGAGCAGCGGCAGCAGCACCAGCAGCACCAGAAGCAGAGAGCAAGGCCATCGTAACGCATGCGGCAGCACTGACCCCCTAGCACCTACCACCACCATGCTTCCCCGGCTAACGTTTGGTGCCTCCGCATCAACGCCGGGTTTTGTCTTCCGCTGCCGAACACAGTGCGGAACGAGGCGTGTCTGCTTAAATTGCCTGGATGGTTTTGCCGTCGTGCCCTCCAATTAAGATGCCGTTGTGCCTGGAGGACGATAGAGTAGCTGTAGAGTAATGGATGGACCGCTAGGGATCGACTAGATTTCTTCAGAAAATTCGCGTAAACACATCACTTAGACCAGATGTTTCGTGCCGTAAAGAGCGAAACTCTTCCGGTCTCCTGCACTTTTTGACTTTTGCGAAGAAATTCATGAGTTCATGATAGCTTCGATTGAAGACTTCATTTCCACCATGCAAGTTTCCATGACTTCAGCGAAAGCTTCCATCGCTTCCATTGAAACTTCAGTTTAAGCGGTGAAAGCTTCCATGAAAGCTTTCATGCAAGCTTCCATGGAAGCGAATGAAGCCCCCACCAAAAATTCCGTTGAAGTTTCCGGGAGATCTTCCACGGAGAATACGGAAGTTTCAATGGGAAAGAAGCCAGGCGCTTGCACGGAAGCTTCGACGGAAGCTTCCATGAACGCCTTCACGGAAGCTCCCACGAAACCTCATACGGAAGGTCTTCCACGTACACCTTCAACGGATTCGAAAGCTTAAGGAAGCTTCAACGGATTCGAAAGCTTTCACGAAAGCACTTCCACGAATGTTCACGCTTTTTTCCATGGGAACAAGCTGCAGCTTCCACGGAAACTCGGAAGGTCAGCGGCTTCCACGAAAGCTTCTACCAGAGATTTTCGTGAAAGCTTCTCAGGTAACTTCCACGAAACGTTGGAAGCTACATCCACCGAAGTTAACGTTTTACTTCTATGGAAGCTTCCGCAGCTTCCACGTAACCTTCGAAGGATATTTTTGAATGGTCAATTACTGTGGCTCCAGTAGAGCTCAACACTTTTTCGACTATATGTTGACGCACAATGTGTACGACACAAAGGGGGTACCACCGTGTATTGGTTTTTTCGCTTCAATGGGTTAGATTTTAGGGGGTATATTACTTAACGAGTATGTCAACTACATGCCGGTCGATTGCACAGAAGCTTTCGAGACAGATTTTTTCTTCGCGGAAGCTTCCATGGAATTATTTTTTTATTGGTTCTCCGCGAAAGAAAAATATTGCTTATTGTTTCTATTTTTTAATTGACTTCTACGAAAGCTTCCGTGAAAGCTTCCGTGATTGCTTCCGTGGGAGAAAGACCTTTTCCACGAAAGCTTGCGTGAGAGCTTTCGGAAAAGCTTCAGTGGAAGAAAATTTTCTCCCACGTAAGCGTCCGTGATAACACCGGTGGAAGCTTAGGTGAAAGCTTCCGTGAACGCTCCCGTGGGAGCAAATTTACTTCCACGAAAGCTTCCGTGAAAGCTTCCGTGAAAGCTTCCTTGAACGTTTCCGTGGAAGCAAACTTTTTTTCCCATGGAAAATTCATTGAGAGCTATCGTGAAATTTTCAGTGGAAGCAATTTCTTTTTCCTGAAAGTTTCCGCGAAAGATTCCGTGTATTAAAGATTACTGCCACAAAAGTTTCCGAGGAAGTTTCTGCCGAAGTAACGTCCGTGGAAGCTTACACGGAAGTTCCACGAAAAATTTCCGTGTGTGTTTCTTGCATTGCGGTTAGGACGGAAGCTTCCATGGAATCTACTATTTGTTCCATGGAAGGTTCCAGGTTTTCATGGAATCTTCCACAGCTTTTATGAAAGCTTTCATAGATGTGAAGAAAGCTTCGGGGAAGCCGTGGATGCTGCTATGAAAGCGATGGAACCTTCCACGGAAGCTTTCATGAACTTTCACCCAAAATGCAGATAAGGCAGGTGGCCCAACTCTTCTTCAAAGTGCGCTCGGGGGGAAATACGTTTTTGAATTTCTTACCCAGTAATGTTTTTTGACAAACACTCTATGTGAAAAGGAGACCGGGGCCACCTCCCACTGGCACAACAACACTCACTTATGGACGAATCTCGACCAAACCACCCAACCACCCACACAACTATCCACCTACCGCTCGACAAACCCGTCCCCCCAACAAAAAATACCAAGAAGCCCGCGCTATCACACAGCCGTGGGCATAAGCAATACGCACCGCAGCAAACGGATTCGCTTGAATCGGCTCCAAACCCATGCCCGGGGGACACTGTTTAGGCCTCATATTTTCATGGAGATTTTTGTTTTTTCGATGGCATGGTTCGTTGTCACTTCATTTTTCGGAAATATAATTTATATTTTCAAGCTACTGCAACTGTGTGGCTTTGATCAAACTCGGCCTAAAAGGGTCGCACGTTACCGCCGGATGCAAAAAGGGCCGAGACCGCGGAACATTGTTTCAACAATCTGTCTAACGACGTCAGCCGTGTGTCGGGCATGTTGGGGTCTGTGGCGATCTTTGCAAGCTGCCTGGATAATCGATCGCCCTTTTTTTAGCAGGTTTAATGAGTGAGAATCTGGAAAATAAATCTGTTCGCTTTCTGGTGTTGCAGTCTGTTAGGGGTGGTGTGCTTCTGCGGATGGGGTATTCATCCCAGCAAAAACATAACCTGCTGTGCCTTTTGTAGATCAGGCGGTGGTTCGGACTTGTCGCTGTTCATTGCAGGCGTACCTCCAATATTGCTCTTCATCATGTTTTGACTCGAAATCATATACCAAGAACGGACCACCGTTGGTGTATAATACGAAAGCATGTAAAGCTGAGCGTATCGACAGCAATTTTGTCAAAAACCCACAGCAGCTGACGGTGTTGGAATGGGGTTTTTCGAAAACAAAATATATTAGGCCGATGTTTGGGGTTTTCACGTACGCATGCGCCCGGAAAAGTGCTGCCAATAGTTGCGAACGGCTGCTTTGCAGGAAGCGATTGTGAACTAACTCCGCCAGTTCGGCGCTGCTGGCGTCTGCGAGGGTCCGAGACCACGGAGACAGAGCTGCTGCTTGCTGTTAATGTAGTCTAGGGGTGGTGGTGGTGGTGGTGGTGCTGATGTTGCGTAGCCACACGAAAGTACATGAGCTGTGTCAAGCGAGTAGGGTCAGTCAATGTACGTCGGACCTGACCTATTCCCACCGCATTACATGTGCAGTTCGAGGGCTCCGAGAAACTCCACTCCCCACAATACAGCCGGGATTCCCGTTTTTGGGCCGCCGGCTGAGACGCCAATGGAATGGTCTGATGTGAGCTCGTCAATTGCGTTTGCGTGCGATCCGTGTACGTGGTCCACCTCTGCGCAACTCTCACAGCTACGCTGCCATCGCATCGTCTAGCTCAGTACAATCACAGATTATAGTAGTTTGATTTTGTCCTTATAACATCGTTCCAAAGCTCCTGTATAGTATGCCACAAAATTCCTAAACACCTGCCCATGAGCCATTAAGACGGTTGGTTTGTGTAATTTATATGCTTTTTGTGCCTGTATTGGACGTGTGCTGGGATTGCCTCTTTTTACTAGATTCGCGGAAAAAAGGATCAATCTCCGGGAGGGCGCTTTCCCCCACCCTCCGCTGCTCGAGCTGGGGACAAGATCACAGGTTTCACCACCACCAGGTAGTACACCATATTTAACCGGGCAATCAGATGGTGTGCGTTTGCATATTTTTCAAGCGCCACTGCCCTAGCCACTTTTTTGAGGCAAACCGTTCAGCATATATGTGTATTAGTGAGTGTTATCCGCTTCAAATACTGTGTTTCTCACACTGCCAGTGTATCACCGTAACCAAGACTACCACGATGAAAAAACCTCTATTAGACGCGTGGTTCGATGGTGGTCGCAGGGGTTGATGTGAGGGTTGTCGCGGATGGGGTTCACCGACCGAACGGCTACATGACCTTGCCTATACTTGACTACGCCACCATATGCCCATAGTATAAAAACATGTTCATGGGGTCACACTTTACGCTGTCTTCACCGTATGTTGACAAATGGAAATGTCGCGCAGAGGCTGTACGCTTTACTGTCCCACAACACCCATATCACAACATGCATTTATACATTAACAGGGAGTTTGGTTCATCGCGACCCCGATGCATTGGGTCGAAAGTCGCCTCAGCCGGGAAGGTAACTTGCGTCAAAAGGAGACAATGGTTCAGCAGATCAAGCAGGTGTCCCCTCCGCCATAACATCACCTTCAGTGTCAAAGAAACATGTGCCCGAATTAGCGAATATGCAGTTATGATGCGGAGTTACGCCTGGTTCCCAAGTGCACAACACGCGTCTCTCCACTCACAGGGACCCTCATATCCAGATGAGCATGGGTCTTGACGTGCACCAGCGCACGCGTCTGGCTCGTAGCACTCCCGAATATCTCTGCTAGAGTTGGAGCTGCGCCAATATCCCGGATGCACAAGTAGAGACGCCAGCGTGTCATTGGAATTTGGGCTTGAGGTATGCTCCAGGACAGGTTTGCAAAGTTGCACCTGATTGTGTGACAGAAGCGTACAGTTGTTTCCCTCTGCTGGACAGGACTCGCAGGCGACGTCGTAGGCCGAGCTCTGCTCTCCTCGATCCGTGTACGTTTACCCCGATCATTTTCGGGGGGGGAGAAGGGGGGGGGGTCGAATTTATCATAGAATAGTAATCAGTGAGTCAATGGGCAAATAACGATCGGATGTTGTACACATGCAACAAATATAGTATTTTTTAGGTCAATACTGCAACAGGTGTGACAACCGACCATCAAGGAAATAAGGTATGCACTCCGAGCTAAGTTTCAACGGTTGCCGTTGCAGTTGCGGGGTGCGCGCACTCTCTGTAACGACGGTAAACCTTGTGCAGTAAAACGCAAGCACCATTCGATAAACCGAACAACCTTGTCCTAACTAGGCAACACAATTCGCCAGGATATAGTAAAAACTAGGGAGCCAACATCCTAGTCAGCCAACGTTTGGTGTGTGATTCCGTGCTGTTATCTATTTTCTCGTTTGACATGGCGAGCGGTAATCAATGTCTTTTCATAAAAGCATACGCGTGAGTACAGCGGCCCTTTCTTAGCCTTTAACGACATATTTGACTGAACCAGTTTATACTACTCACAGCGTTCCAGTCGAGGAAACTGCCAGAGTCGCATAGAAGTGTATTGTCGCAAACGTCCGTCGAAGCGAGCTTCACTGAGACGGTATTGTATAGTCCAGGGCCAACGAGGGCCGCGTTATCCACCAGGAGGCATTCTTCGACTTCCACGTTGCCCGAAACTAAAATAGCCCCTCCAGCGCGTTCTGCGGTTCGATAAGGAGGGCAGATTTTTTCCGTGTGGCGATCGGTGTTTAATCAAACGCTGTCGGGTGTCGATAGTGTGTATGCAGTTGATCGGATACTCGTTTCTTGTAAAATTTTATCGTTATTCAAGTGAACAAGATTTATTTTTGGGTCACGCGAGGAAACGGCCGTGACACCGTGAATGAAGCGCAATAAGACACAGCGGGGGCAGAGACGTAGCGCGGAACGTTCGAATGTTGATGTCTTGAGTCGAACCGTACCGCAAGACCACAGAGAACAACATTCGCTATACATGCTTGATATTGATCGACGAACACGTCATCCACATCAGCCAGTCGAAATCGAGATGATGCCTGTGAAGAGTAAGCTCCAAACGTTTAGAAATCGGCACCTGAAACTTCGTAATATCGTTTCATGCATGCAGAAATAGGTCGATAGACACCCGAACTAATATAAACAGGAGTACCTCGCACCCTGCCCCATATTTAAAAAGGTAGAATTTTGATACTTGCCGACGCTACGACGTACTATATTGTTTCTTTTTTCGCGTTTTTTAGGTTGGTTCCTCCGAAATCGTGGTTAACTTTTTTATGTACCGGGAAGTCGGATGCTTCATGTTAATGTACAAGGATCGACACATAGCGTGTTCTACGAGATGAACGCCTACCTTTGTCTTGGCTTCGTTAAATTCGAACGGCTCGCTACCGAGGACGGTATACGTAATATTTTGGGACATCCAAACTCGAACCTAGGATTTACGTTAGATACGTAACCCTTTGGAGTGACAAGGCATTTCAAACCTGCTATCTATCATAGAATGTGGGGTATATAATCATGTGCAGGAAAAGCTCACCAGCTTTGTTGAGCTTGAACGTAGAGTGGGTAACGGTTAGAAACCCCCCACCGATGAACAGGGCACCTCCGGCGTCGTCGGCCTCGTTCTCGAAGAACTCACACCGTGAGACTGCTGAACGCAAATTCTTCACCCCTGTGGAAAACATGGTTATAGCCCCGCCAGTTTGCACGGCCTTATTTCCGGAGAAATGAACGTTTTCGATGTGCGACCAACTGGGCGCTTCGAGGTATATTGCCCCGCCGGTCGAAGATGCGAAGTTAGTTGCCATTGTGACGTTACCAGTGACCGTGAATATGGTCCCCTCTCCTACAGCGATGCCTCCTCCCAGCTCTGCTTCGTTTCCTGAAAAATATGCACTCCCTGTTACATCAACACTGCCGTCCCCACCTAGAAAAATTCCTCCGCCAGTGCGAATAGCTGTGTTGCTGTAGAACTTAGAAGTGCTGCCGGCTGAGAATACTACCAAAGAATCGATACTGTAGATCCCGGCACCATCGTTGGCATCATTCGACTGAAAGATGCTTGAGCCGAAATTTATTAAGGTTGACCTCTCAGACATCCACACGCCTGCGCCCTCCCATGCATAGTTGTCACGAAACGTAATACTGCCAAGGACGGTGACATTGCAGATGGTGTACAAACGTATACCCCCGCCGTAACCTGCTCCGTTATTTTCGAAATATACATGGCCGGTTACAGGCATCGTCGATACTGCGGCGTAAACGGCCCCACCTGAGACGTTGGCCATGTTGTTTGAGAACCTTCCATCACCCTGCAGAACGAGTGTCGCTGTTTCTAAGAACACAGCTCCTCCGTACTCCGCTGAGTTTCGATCGAACTCAATTGTGTCCGTCAATACTACGGTCGAACCAACGACGACCTTCAAAGCGCCACCATGCCTAATGGCGCGGTTATCTCCGATAAATGAACCATTCATCAACACCACGCTCGAATTTATGGCATACATCGCCCCGCCGTCCATAAAGGCATTGTTGCCAACAAAAGCCGAGTTGCCGGCATCTATACTCGAATCCACGAGAAGCACGCCACCTCCATAGTGTGCATTGTTATCTCCGAAGTGTGAGTCTTTCATCAACACTACCCTCGAAGTGAGCGCGTACATCGCCCCGCCGTCCACAAAGGCATTGTTGCTCACAAACGCCGAGTTGCCGGCATTTATACTAGAACCCTCGAGTAGCACGCCGCCTCCGCAAGATGCATTGTTACTCAACAAATTCGAACCATTTGTTAGTTCGACGCTCGAATTGTAAGCATAGATCGCACCGCCGTCCACAAAGGCATTGTTTCCCACAAACGCCGCGTTATCGGCCTCAATTCTCGAGTAGTAGAGGCACACACCGCCCCCAACATCTGCGTTGTTGCCGAGAAATAACGAACCGGCGATGTACACAGAAGATGACGAGGAAAACAGGGCACCGCCGAAAGACGCGTCGTTGTCCTGAAACTCCCCGCCGTAGTCCACTGTAACAATGGAGCGTACTAGGGTCATGGCGCCGCCCCACTCTGCCTTGTTGCCGACAAAAGTCGGGTCCCTGACTTCAAAAATAGAGTTTTCCAAGAACGTAGCTCCCCCACTCACGGCCGTGTTGCCCACGAACGTACATCGCGTTACAGAAACGACCGCCTCGATCCCCGTAATGGAGCCTCCTGTACGGCTGGAAGACCCATTTACTAGGGTAAGATTTGCCAAGTGCAGGGACCCTCCGAACACCTGACCAATGCCGTGGTAGAGAAGCCGCGCGATGTGTTTGGTGCCTCTTGGTATTTCTGGTCATCCTCACCGCAAACGAATACAACAACTTATTTTTAACCGCCAAGTAATGAAATAATTTTGCTGGAAGTGTCACATGCAACACAGGCCATCCAGGAAATTTGTCTTGACGGGAGTTCTCAGGGAAGCCTCGATTTAATGTCCGAAGATATCGTGAAAAAGCGTCGGGTTCAAGTCGTTTCCATCTAACCAATTTGGTCGGTATCGTGTTCACGATAAGCTTGAAAATGGTATGTTGTGGTGGGTATAGAACTCATTCGTGTCGACGATAACTTAAAATTCCAGCTATTTCAGCCTTGGAACATGCCTGGTACACCGATTGCTATCTAAGAGTTGATATATGGATAGACAGCGATGCATGCTCGCCGCTTGTCAGTGATCGAAACCAAGGTAAAAGCGAAAATCGCAGAATCGTTGGGGCTCTGTGTGATACGTATACAGTGTCAGTCGTGATATACGTGTTGTTTGGTCCAAAATTACTATTTCTACTCTAAACTGGCTCACCTCAAAATGCGACGTTTCGTTTGCCCCGTCAAGAATGGAAGACCCATCAGGAGCGCCGCTGACGGTAAGCGTTGTCCCATTCATCACCCGGATGGGCTGGGTAATCTCAACGAGACCAGCCCATTCCACATCGAAAGACCCACCAGAGCAATTCACAGCCTCCGCCAATAGAGAGGCGCCACTCGTGTTATCCACGCGTTCTGGGATTGATCTTTGCCACAGAGTGCACGGCATGGCCGCTGATCGCCAAACGGCGAACGCTAGCACGAGTGCATGTGTTGCGACGCAGATGATGATCATTTTTGCCACCTTCTGCGTCGAATGTCCGGGTTAAGTTGGAAAATACAAGACGAGCGCAGCAAAGAATGTGTAGTCAGCAACGTCGCCGATTGAACGTGTTCTGATAGCACGTGGGTACCAAAACGTGCAACAGACCATACGCACCCATTTGTTTACCACAAAACTTCCATCGGCTGGTCATCGGAATTTGGTACTACTGCAGTCAAAATCATGACGTTTCGCAATAGGTTGCCCGTTCAGGAATGTAATGCCACCACACAACCATCATGCCATCCTCCAACAGCGTTTACTTCATTGTTCCACCCATAATTTGCCAGACCGTTTGAGGAGGGTGGACAAAAATAGCAGTAAGTCCTGGGGCCCCACCAAACGAGGCAAAAATATCGTGCCGGCACGAGTTTATGGCATACTGTGCCGAAATCGTTCGCCGGCGTGGGTAATGCTAATGGCAGTCATCTCCAGGTAGGGACTCTTTTCATTTGAGCCAAAGGTTTCTAATCCGTGGAGCTCCTCAATGGTAACTATCGGCTAGTATGATAGCTTAAAGAGTGGTGAGCTAAAGCTTCCCCATCCGCCGGAGGATAAAGAAAAAAAGAAAAAAAGAATTACGAATATGTAAGTTTTTCTGGACAAACGAATTGAAATCATGGTCCGGTGTTGCGCGTACAAGTATTTTCGAAATCATTTTTTGGATATGATTTTGAGCTCTTAATGTTGATAGTTCAGAAACGTCTGTGCACCTTCAAGTGAAATACCACGTGGTATGACTCTACGCAAATATCACATAATATGGTGAAAAACATCTGCTGCACCACCGTGTGGGGTGACTCTAGGCCCATTAAAGTTTTGGTGAAGAGGTGTTTCAACTAGAAAAACTACCAAGGAATATGTAACTTTTCACTACGATTCATCAGGGTTTTTATGCCTGCCTTGGTCGATCATGATTGAGTAATGACGGGACAGGCGGCCTCTAGAGAAGAGTTTCTAAATTTCATTTCGTTGTGTGTATAGTCAAGTATACAGTAGCATGTTAATCGTGGAGCCTCGAAACACATGTATATCTACACAGAAGCGAAGTTGACCACATATTTGGTAATGGCATGAAAACGGGTGTACCGTGCAAATGACATTTTGTTTATTGAAGTACATGTCCATCAAACACGTGTTTGGGTGGACGTTAATCGTGGCCATAGAGGACTATTCTCCCCCACCAACCATTGTTCGACGAATAGTGGTAGGTACGGATAAACCACGAACACGCACAATTTTCGCTGTACGTGTCTCCAACAGCAGCTTAGACTCTTTCAGGCTGCGGGAACCCTACCGTCCTTCTAATGGCCGTCACAAGATAGCATAAGACCGCCCTGACTTCTTCGTCATGTTGCGTTCTCTCCCAGGTGCCATTGATCATGGACGTGATACCCTCTGTTAGTCCAATGCCATCCTTGGCCAGTTCCTAGGGTCTGCTAGTATGACATTTTTCTTTCTTTTCTTCTTCCCCCCCCCCCCCCCCCCCCCCCCGCCCCCCTCCAAACCCGCTCGCTTTTGATCAAAACCAGGCCCCCCCTTTCCCTTCACAGCTGTCAGATTTTGTCCCCCTCAGAAACGGGTTTTATAGTTTCCGCGCACAGACTGACTAAAATCATCCTGTTGACCCTGATAGCTACACTGTAGCTGTAAGGGGAGTCGCCGACCTATATCCTTAATGAGGACACACAACCCGTAATGCGCGCGATCGGAGTATCACACACAGCTTGCAAAGATGAGTTTCGACGAAATCTTCGATCTCACAGCTGGAGTGTATTATAATTTTTATAATATATATTTTATTTTGAGCAATGGCCGAAATCGGGTACACCCGATTGATCTATGGCCGTTATCGGGTACCCCTTGAACACACTGTCCCACAACGACTCAGGACGACATCTCATTGGTCGAAACCTCACCGCACCCGAACGCAGCCACATGTCCATCGGGTGTACCCGATTATGGCTGAACAAGTCCTCGACATGTACCCGACTCGCATACAAGCTACCCGATTATGGCCGGACTACTCGACCACCAGCCCACACGCACACACGCACGCGCAGCGGGCGCGAACTCGCGCCACGTCAGGAGGCGGGGCATTGTTTGTTACTCCGTCTCGGAGCTCTTTTTTTCCGGACATCTTTTTCCGGAGCTCTTTTTTGTGGACCTTGAAGTCGCAGTTAGGCCATTTCTTACGCAGTCGGATACCGCCGGTCGAAAACGGCCCTTTTCGACTGGATTCTTCTGGTACTTCTTCTTAACGTCAGTCGAGCCGATTTCTTATTCTTATCATCAGTCAAGCCGACTTTATAGTTTTGGTGCTCTTCCTAGAGGCGGTTGGTGTGAGGGAGTACTTCTGTACAGCAGTCGAAATCGGTTGGCAGCTCTGCGCTTCGCGCTTTCTTCGCGAGCAACGGCTCGACGAACCCTCGTCCCAGCGAGTAGGTGGCTTTGGGCTTAGCCGAAAGCCGCCAAAGAAAGCCACGTTCGTGGAGTTGCACTCAGCCGAGAGCCGCCAAAGCTACAGCAGCCGCAGCGGTTGTTGGCAGCATGGGATGGAGACGCGCGCTGCTGCCGTCGTGTGATACACGCTGCTGGCGAGCAAAACTAGGAATGCGCCACGCTGACTTGCTGCGAGAAGCAACAGCTGGGATAGCGAAGCCAGCGTCAACGCCTTGTATGGTACTGCAGTGTGGTACCTGGTATGGGTGTGTGGCCGTGTGGGTGTGTGTTCGGTGGTGGGATGAGCGATGCGATCGGTTCAAAAAACACGTAAAAAACATTTTCGATTGAGATTTTTGACTGGAGTATCCAGTCGGAATTCTCAGTCGAAAACAATTTAGTCAAAAAAGCCCTTTTTCGACTGCGTAAGAAAGCTCGATTTGGGCTTCAGTCGAAAACACATCCGACTGCATAAGAAATGGCCTTAGCACCCCTTGACCTCTCAACTGCTGTACAGCAGTACTCCCTCACACCAACCGCCTTTAGGAAGAGCACCAAAACTATAAAGTCGGCTCGACTGATGATAAGAATAAGAAATCGGCTCGACTGACGTTAAGAAGAAGTACCAGAAGAATCCAGTCGAAAAGGGCCGTTTTCGACTGGCGGTATCCGACTGCGTAAGAAATGGCCTAACTGCGACTTCAAGGTCCACAAAAAAGAGCTCCGGAAAAAGATGTCCGGAAAAAAAGAGCTCCGAGACGGAGTAACAAACAATGCCCCGCCTCCTGACGTGGCGCGAGTTCGCGCCCGCTGCGCGTGCGTGTGTGCGTGTGGGCTGGTGGTCGAGTAGTCCGGCCATAATCGGGTAGCTTGTATGCGAGTCGGGTACATGTCGAGGACTTGTTCAGCCATAATCGGGTACACCCGATGGACATGTGGCTGCGTTCGGATGCGGTGTGGTTTCGACCAATGAGATGTCGTCCTGAGTCGTTGTGGGACAGTGTGTTCAAGGGGTACCCGATAACGGCCATAGGTCAATCGGGTGTACCCGATTTCGGCCATCGCTCTTTTATTTTTCCTCTTTTTCTGTCCTTGCTTTCTTGTCTTGTCTTTTCTTCCTTTTCTTGTCTTTTTCTTCTCTTTTCTTGCCTTTTTTGTCTTGTTCCGTTTTTTTTCTCTTTTCTTTCATTTCCTTCATCTTCTTTTCTTTTCTTTATTATTTTTCTCCATTTTAATTATGCCTGTCGTGCGTATGCGTAGTGATAGGTACTACGTGTAATATATACGTGCTAGTCTTACTTGGGTGGCAATCGGAATATTTGGTTTCTCCAGGCGTGAGCAGTGGGACGTATGCACCGGCCTGGACCTGGCAAATGGTAGACTGACTCCCGATTTCACTTTTATATATTTCCGGTGGAGGCATGAATTGCGTCAGCTGTGATATATGCATGTACCCCCTTGCGTTGTGTGTGTTTTTCCCTGGGGTATTCCTCAGCTCCAGAGTGACTGGAGCCTGTCCTGTGACCACGGACTTGATTATGCGAGTTAATGTGAGAACAACAACAACAACCGTCCAATGTTTCCCCCTTGTGCAGTATGTTGGCCAACGTTCTACACCGCTGATGCCGCAACAGGCGATAACGCGCTCTGCTCGCGGGATACGGCTTGAGTGAGGTTTTAGCAGGGTGTGCATGGCGGTAGGTTGTCGTTCGTGAAACACCCAGGCTGCCTCGCATCACTGTTATGCACTGTAGATCAGGTGGAAATCCACCTCTTTTGCGATTGGAACGTAGAATCCTCCGGTCCGCTATTTTGTATAGAGTATAGGCGCAAGGCTCTTATTGTCAAATGGAATTTGACTGCGCCCATTCTCCAAGACAACAAGACACTGAACGACGATAAACCCCCTATTCTAATTGGAAGTATAAAAATATTGGACAAATACATCATGAAGTGTCCGGGTGGAGTACATATTCGAACCTATTTTATTTTTGCGTGGACAACGCCTTGACAACACAGATGGCATAAAACGTTGTCGTATAGGTACGGCAAAATGGTGCTTGGGGGGTGAGGAGGAGATTGGTTTTCATATTGTTGAGGTATTGTTGACGTGCTTGACATCTATGTGACGTAGTGACGTATAATTTCGTGTAATATCAGTTAGAACTATTGCGCGGCAGCTGTAGACAAAGGATTAGATAGAAGCTGTAGTTTAAACATGAAAAATATACTCTTCAGAGCGGTCGACAACAACAGCAATTTTGTGGACAATTACACAATCAACCCAGTAACCTAGCTAGCGCAGTGATTCCAGCGACACAGTAAAGAAGATCCAACCCGCCTACAGAAGGCGCATTGGTGGCACCAAGTAGAGAACCGCGGCCATATCGCAAAAAGAGAAGGACCCGAAGTCGAGAGCTAGTGGGAGATAGTGCACGACCTGCCGACAGCCGAGAGCAGCGCTCTCAAGTTCTACCAACTGTCGGTGTTGATTTAGAACACAGGAGCTTCCGGTTTATGTTTTTGCCACGAATGGGAAAACGGAGAACATCACGAAGAAGTAGTCGATTGCAGTGGTGATGGCATAGACCCGATCGCACCGGCCGGTGGAAGAATTAAAACTATATAATATTACCACTTACTTTTGTTTGATGTGGTCGGGTCCGTCCTTTTATCTCCTACTCTACCTTTAAGACTCATTGCGTATCGGCGAATTTAGGGGAAAGGACCACAGTACGTTGTCGAAATGAAATGGCCTTGTTCGCATTGCCCAAGCTATCTGCACAAGCTGTCTAAAATGTAGCATTCCACAATAATATTCTTGCTGGGCTTCACGGTTGCCTTTCAAGCAGACCGCCCCTAGACGCCTTGCCCGATAGCACACGTAAGTGGCAACCGATTTCGCGTGGCGGAATCTCGATCAAGCGGGCTGTTAGCAACAGAATTGCCAAATAAATACTGTCAGCTTTTTGTACTCGTGGCGAGTTCCGTACACAAACAGGACGTACATCAACAGAAGTGTTACGAATCGGAGAGTTATGGTGTTGTCGATTTTCGAGCGTGCCCCCAGTTGGCAGCCAGTTAGAGTTTGAATGTTTGGAGACGTGCTGATTAGATGTTCTGGTCTGATTGGTAGTCGAAGGGTGGGCCTGCCCCCGGTAGCACCCAAATAGGTTCGTGCGGTGTGCCGTGGCGTCTGTGTTAGCTTGGTGTTGTAGGGCTTTGCGCTATGGGTTTTTTCCCGGAAGCCGGGTTTACCTTCGCGCAAGTCGATGTCGGGCCGCGAGTCAACGCGCAGTGAGAAATATGAAGAGCAGTGGATTTTTTTTGAGTTCTGCCACTATTTGCCTCTTGTAATTTTCGGGTGGCTGTTTAACCTACTCAAAGATATCACCGGTAGTTTTCGCAAAAGGAAGTGTGTCACCTCGCGGTTGTCACTATCCCTGCTACCGTTAATCAGTACTGTATGTACTAATGGGGGGGTGTTACGGTTCAGTGACAGTTTCAAGAGCTATTATGACAGGCGTTTCTGTGATAGTAGGGGCCGCGCTATTTATGTCCCCTCTCTTAGTCGGGTGTGGCTGCCCCACCCGGACACTTCTTCTTCTTCTTTTTCTTCTTCTTCTTTTACTTCACTTCACTTGTTTAACCAAGCATCAACCATCTTCCCACAAATCATTGGGTTCACGTTCATAAACGTTCGGATCAGCAATAAAGTTACCATTTTCACACTACCTTCTCGGGAGGCTTCCCACCTTGAGCACTGGCACAAGGGACTTGCTCTCTTTGTCCGAGGAACGCCCAAGCGTCTTCTGAACTCAGTCGTATCGGACCTTCGGAGGTCAGTCATTATGAGTACCTGAGGCAGGCTACAGATATAGCCTTTGTGTGGACCTTGCGATGCTAGTAGGCTAGATACCCTCGTCTTCTTTGCCATGCATATACTCGCATGTCCACCCTGACCCCAGACTGACTCCGCATTTAAGGCTCCGATTCGTAACAGAAGTATTGCTCGAAAGCACGCCGAAATGGCGTGGCTATATTGCCGTGTTAAATCCAGGTGCGCAGGCCTATGCAAACAGATTTATTACGCAGGTGACAAAAAACACATACTGACGGCGGTACACCGACAGCCTTTATCCAATCTCTCCTCAACGCCAGCAACAGTGTGCCTGTATGTGTGGCTTGTGCACAGCACAAGGAGGACATCGGACCAAGACGACAACATTTTAACGTCCAACGCAACCACAACGAAGCACACGTTGTCGGACCTCCTCAGGTTTTGCAAAGAGTGTAGCAGCAGCAGCTAAAAACAGCAGATAGGTACTAAATCATGCGACTTGGCAGGACGGTAATTTCACGTTTAGGCTGACGAAACCCCGGGATATAAAGCGAACCACATCCCGAAGTGCAAGGCCTTGCATACGTAATTAGCCATACATGTGTTCTTCAGGAACGCATGTTCTTCTGTCTCCCTCCGTCTCTCTTTGACTTTGAAGCCCCTTGCGTGGTTTGTCGAGAGGTAATTTTGAAATCCAAGGGCCTATAAAAAAAAAAGTAAACGGGCATAGCTAGCTATTGTGTTGACTACGGCCCCTGCATTTTTCGGCTATCCGATTGCCGGAATACCTGCCGTTAGTTGATACAACGCATGTTACACGAGCAGGGCTGAAGGCTAACGAAGTCTGGTTGACACACATCGGACCATCGAAGATGTAAACCAATTCAAAGTAAAATGGGTATCTACATACATCGAAGTTTCCAATGTAGAATGTTTACTAAGCCGTTTTCCGTATCTCATCAGGCAGGTCTAGGGACATGCGCGTATTTCAACATTATATACGCGAGCATGTTGGGTGCACAATATAGGACAGTGTAAAGTGTTCAACAGCTAGGAGGATAGTCCTCTCTTGGAGTTGACAACGGCACGAGATGATCCCTCCGAGAGGATCATGCTTTATTTATTGGGAAGACTCCTCCCGACGAAATTTTACACCTTTCGAGCTGAGATTGTGTATGGCCCTCCCTTCGAAAACCACCGACCGTTTCAAAGGCGATCAAGTTTTAATCATGTTTTAATGGCAGAAGTAGATTACCTTTCTTTGTTTTGTTTTTTTATCCTCCGGCGGATGGGGAAAAATAAAGCTTCAGCTCACCACACATCCCGTATTTTCATACGCGTCGTGTGTCGATTTAACTCAGCTGTTTTCGCAGCACAACGATGGCTGAGTAAATTACCGATAAAAAATAACATCCGCATTACGTTCTGTCTAAAAAGCGAGGAGGAAAAAAATAGATAACCTCGACCCCTCTGAAGATGTAGACGAAAGCGATACGAAATCACGTGCTGAAAACAATGTGGAAAAAAACAATAACTGGAGTTGGGAAATCCAGATTTTGTGTCCTTGCTCGTAATATTTTACTTTGTATTGTAGATGTTAGATACGTAGTTTTTCTTGATGATGGATTTTTTTTTTTCTTCTTCTCCGGCAGATGGGGAGATATAATCTTAAGCTCACCACACTTCCACGTATGTATATTCATAAGCGTCGTGTGTCGATTTAACTCAGTTGATTCTTGATATAGACTGCAACAAATAGACGATGTTGAGGATATCGGTCGTTTCATCATTCCTTGAGGTATATTCACACCAAGCATCAGCAGAATCCACTGCTGCTGTGCTTTTTTTTTAAACCTTCGTACAGATTTTAGGATCGAGACAAAGTCGAAGATATCGGTTGTTTCGTCATGCCTTGAGGAATGTTAACACCACGAATCTGTTAAATCTACTGCTGTGCACTTTTGCGGACTTTCGCACAGAATTTAGAATCGAGACACCCCAATATGCGCTGGAATTTACTCGAGACATCGACTTCCTTGACGAAATCAACTGGCATTCGAAACATTCTAACGTCTGAATATGTGCTGCAGTCTCGGGAACTCAGCTAGCTGTAAAACTTGGAGTCCTAGCATATTTCCAACTGGTCATAAGAACGACAATACAACGAAATAAAACTTTACCACTTGGCCAGATCGTACCGCGTCATCCTGACACGAACAGCTAACATTCAAAGGAAGTATTCTCACGGTCGGTCCGATCGATGTCGAAGAAAACACCACGACTAACTTCTAAGGAGATGAATATCCCGCAAATAGGATCAAGCCCAATAAGAACTAATAGGTCATTGTCGAAACAAAAATAATATGCCCCCCCCCAAAACGGATCTTGTTTTGGGAAACTACAGCACAAGAGAGAGAAGACTACGGGCCTATTTTTGAAATTGCGGTTGTACTCTGTTGAAGCCTGCCGCAATAACGAAAATGCGCCACGCCGTCACACTTGAAATACCAGTTAAAAGTACCGCACCGTCAGCAGCTGAAAATGGATGAAATAACACTGTACAGGTGTACGTTTTGTTCAAATATTGATACCAGAGTTTCGAGAGTAGTAGTACAAAGTTATGATTTTCTGAAACCCATTCCACGTTAAAGATGACTCCCGGGTCCGCTGGCAATGAAATATTTTGGGGAAAAAATCACTAAAATGGCATCAATGACCGGCAGACCGGCGTTCCATCCGCACACATGCACACCAAGCTATGGATAGAACGGTGGAACAACGCCCCTTGATCGTACCACGCTATAAGGCCTGCGCAATATGGATAAGTGCACGAATCGTGATGTTTGTGACTTTTGCGTGTTTGAGGCTATCGACCAGCATCTGTTCCCAGTTAAGACGGTGCCGGTCGAGTTTTGTAGCTCGATAAATGCCATGATCACATCAATTTAACATAACTGTCCTGAGGGAGACAGAGAAAGCCCAAATTGTATCGAGGATCAACTCGCAGCGTTGATCGGGTGCTCTCGGTTGCACTCGCGGCAGAGGGAATCTCAAACTGCAGACCCCAAACCGCCGCTGACGGTGCCCATTTCGTTCAACGCGTGGTAGGCAGAAGTGAGAAGGACAAGACGTAAAGCATAAGAACGTTCCTACAATCTCTGCGACTACCGAGTGGTGCTTGAGCGTGTGCAGAGAACCCCCAGCCAGAAGTTGCTGCTAGAGTCGTACGGGTCAGACGAAAACGTCGTCATAGGCGCGTATGCATCCTTTGAGACAAAAACCGCACAGCTCCAACACACCCCTCCCGCGGAACCGACTCCACCCGCAATGACCTAGCGGGGAACGCTAATTCCGCCCAATGTTCACAATACCGGTATTTCGCTTGAATACTAGCCTGAATGTGTCTGCTGTCCTTATACTTCTGCATACATGACACGGACTGCAGACATACATTACATCTATGTGCTATGCAGTAATTTGCGTAGACGTGCATGACGTCGCCCATACCTGGTAAATTATATGGCTAGGTGGGATATTTTGCAATCAGTGGTACCGGGGAGAGACACGTGACGGTGCGAATTACGTTGATGGTTTGCGTGAACGAAGTACATCGCATAGATATATTACTACATACTATATCGTGCTGTTTTGTTTGTGTATGACAAATGAGTTGCGGTTGATAGTTTTTACGCTGGTGGGTGCAGGTGGCAGACCACCATATATCGACCGCCAAGACCCTCAACACAAAGTGAAAGCGTTGAGACGACCACGCAAAAGACACCTCTTCTTCGCGGGAGCCGTACAAAGGACGACAACGGAGCAGCTGCCTCATCGGGTTATGTTCGGGACGATGGTGAGTGTGGGGAAAACCCGGGACCAGGCCGACCAGGAAAAAAAACTGGGCCTAAGCTGTAGCAGCAGCAGACGATATCAAAACATTTTACGGACAACCCCGCTTTGCTGTTAGGAGTAAAGAGTACGCTATGGTCGTTGGCGGCTACGAGGAGTGGAAACTGGTATCAGGGGGTCGTCGGCGCGGCGGGCCGCTTCATGACGAAATGGCACAGGGCCGAGGCGCATAAGAGCTGGCTAATCCACGCAACAGCGAGCACCAAGAACAGCAACAAGAGTAAACTGGAGGGGGGAAGGGGGAGGGGGGGGGCTCGTACGGAGATACAGCTGTGGACGAACGCCGAATCGGAATGGTACATGGTGTGGCATGCTACCGGTTTGACGTTTTTGTGGAGCGTGTTCAAGTACTATTGTATAGCCCTAAACAAGACAGTAAGCGGTAATGTTTTCCTTTGTATGTATTCATCGAGATCAAAGGGGGAAGCGCGAACGCGGCAGTAATGCCATTTACTTGTTGTCTTTCTTGCTTTGTTCGTTTTCAGCTGTTGCCATTTCTCTCTCGTTGTTCCCTTGTTTCCCCCCCCCGCCGGCCTTAGGCCGGTATCGTCCTCTTCTTCCTGCTGTTTCGTCCAAGCAACAGTTCGCTGTTCCCCTTCACCAGCATGTAGGCTGTTTCTCTTGCAGCCGTTTTGGCTTTCTTGCATATCTCGTTCTTCAGGGTCCCTGGCGTTTTCTTTTCAGTTTCAATTTTTTCCTTTTACTATGGCCTCGCTTGTTTGGGTTTGCTGCCCGGTACGCCGGCACTTCACTTGCTTCAGTAGACTATTTTGATTCCATACTTATTGATATTGCTGTTTACCCTGTCTGACATATATATGTATGCTATGTACCGAAGTATGTCTCTAGCATCAATAATAAGCACGGACGCCAGGTGTACTCAACACAAATAATACACAATCTTCTGGTCATGCTACCGGCTGTGCTGCAGTTTTTTTTTCATGATACTGGGTAGTTTAGTCTAGGAGTATGAAAAAGAGGTATTATTGTTGCAGAACGCAAAATTGCACAGAAGCAAACATCACGGCAGGGTATCAGAACACATAGCAGGGAGCCCAGCGACCGGTTCCTACCCTCGACACTGACTACCGACCGCGTACAGGCTGCTGTGCTGCTGCTGCTGTGTGGGTTACTGCGGCGCGATTTTCTATCACTCGTGCGTTGATGCGTGCTCAAGTGCCGTTGATAATGTGCTCAACTGCTGATGATGATGTGCTCAACTGCTGGGAACAAAACAAAACGGTTTGAAGGCTCTGATGACAATGATGTTTGATGTATGTGGAGAATGTGGTTGGATTGGGTTTCACGCCAGAGAAGGAGAAGACGGGACAGAGACTAAAAACAATATGAAACGATTTTGAAGTGCACACCCAAGACGGGTCATCGATTACCACGTTAAGATGTACATCGGCAGTAGATATAAATGCAACATCTGTGTTTCCGATTTTGTCGATCTTGTGTGTGACATCCATAAATGATGAAACTCTCCAGTGTTTCCCTGATCACTCCTGATCATCCGGGCGACGTCTCGCGAGCCACAAACATCTGGCTAGATCGTCTAGCCGAAGACCAAGGGTTGCATCTGTGCCGTCCTCATTGCAAGACCGGAAGTGGCCGATACACCAATGGTGTAACATGGGAAGCAGCCGAGAGAGAGGGACACAAGGAGGGTTCTACAGTAGTAAACTCGAGGCTTCAAAACGGCCGCGACCACCGGCTTCTTCAAGAGTGGAGACCGGCTGCTTCAGGGGTAGAGACGAGCTGCTCCAGGGTGAAGAAAGGCGCACCACCGTGTCTATGGTATGCCTTTCATGGTGTCGTCGTCCTGTCTTCCGATCTCCGACCTTTTGAATTTCAAACTGTTCGCGGGTTTTCACCTACCTGTGTGGCTTTTTGATTATTGAACAGACTGCTCAAAATATTCAAAAACGCCGAAAGGCCGCACTACTACTGTTGTTGTTGGTGGGCTGCAAACAGGCTTTGCTGCGGGCCAGGGATGAGGCCGGTTGAGTCTTCCGCACCTGTGGCGTTGGCGTGGGTGGAGCTCTTGTGGCGCGTTGGGTTTGTGTGTGGGTCACAGCTCGTCAATCTTCAAAGAACGTGAGAAGAGCCGAACGTGAGAAGAGCCTTCTGATTTCGAAAATTGCTCGCTGGCTGCAACGTGTTTGTAGCAAAGAGCTAAATTTGCGCCGCTGCGGGCAATCTTGATGACGCGCCAGCCTGTCTGCCGTGGGCAATCCCGCAGATCGTCCACCAGGAACCTGGCAGCCTCTTCAAGAGGGTTCTTGGGTGTTGTGGATACCGTCTGGTGTGTCCGGGATGCCCTGTGGAAGATGTGTGCCTCGATGTGTTGGTGTCCTGGCTGACTGGTCGATTGTTCATTTTTTTATATGGGATTCTACTAGGCTTTTTTCTCCTTTCAAACTGGGCCATGACCCTACATTAATCAGGTTATTAATTTTTTCATGTTTCCTCCCCCACAGCCCAAATTACGATTTAAAATCCCTAATGCAAGTAGCTTTTATTATAGCTCAATAATTGTCGGAATATTTTTGTCTACAGCAGGCCAGCCACGCTCACCATCTTGCGAAAAAGGCCTGCCAGGGCCATTGGAAACCCCGCCAACAACACCACGTTAACAAATACTATGACAGTAGGAACCCCCCCCAGAAGATTAATGAGACAGGCTAACCCGAAAACTTATGCCTCGCTCGTTCCCCGGCGGGGCTAAGTAACATCTCACACCGAAAGTCGATCAATACAAACTTGTCCCGCTGTCTTCTACACGCAGAAGTCAAGATATAGCCAAACCAGAGAGACCGGCTGTAGAAGTGAAGGCAGATGAGCCCTCTTCTTCGTTTCCGTTGTAATCTCGTACGAGTTCGCTGCCCTCACTGTCTTGTGCCGACTGAGCCGGTACGCTTCCCGAATCGAATTCTCGCGTCGGCCTGTTACGCACATAAATACCATTCCGTTACTCGAATTCAAACCTCCTCACAAACGCCTGTTTCCTGCGGAAACTTACTGCTCCATACTGTGGTCTGCAGATATTCAGGCGTTTCGTACATATTGGGGTTTCCAATCAAGTGTCCAGGCAATATTTCGTATATGCCTCGGAATATGGAACTGCGCCAGTCGTGATACTAACGAAGGTACGATCCAGGCATCTGTCTACTGCCCTTAAATATAAGTTGATGGAGCGTGACGACAGATACGGTTCACCCCTGTCTGTGTGGTAATTGGTTTTGACCATTTTACGACAAGTTCTGAGCTCCTATGACGTATGTGGGTGTTTGCACGAGAGTCCACGGTAACCAGGTGAGCGTCAGTATATAATACGTATATAGCTGCACTGTAGTTGTGAGGGGAGTCGCCGACCTATATCCTTAATGAGGACACACAACTCGTAATGCGCGCGATCGGAGTATCACACACAGCTTGCAAAGATGAGTTTCGACGGAATCTTCGATCTCACAGCTGGAGTGTATTTTCATTTTTTATAATAATACGTTTGCTCTCATCAGCTTTTCCATCGGGGCACGCCGTGTGGGTCGACTAAACTAAACACGTTTTAAAGTATGCGATTTTAAACAAGCCAATCTATCGCAAACGAAAAAACAACTCAAAGACGACGTAGAACGTGCCGCCCGGTGATGAGATCGGTTTCGAGATGTCCCGAGTCATTCTCTAAAAATATCTTTTTTGGGTAGCGCGTTAATGTGCCATTTTTTGTTTTTCCCATGGTAGTCCTCGGTACCGTTTTTTTTTACGGTACCAGATCGGACGGTATTGCGAAATGACGGTACTTTTCAAACGGTTGACGGTATTTCGATTTCTCACGGTACCACTTTTGGCGGCACACGGTATCGCCGAATTTGACGGTACTTTTTCGGCGGTATCGAAAAGTGACGGTATTTTCTAGACGGTAGACGGTTTTTCGATATTTGACGGTACTTTTTTGGCGGTTCTGCAAAACGACGGTACCGGTCCCGGTACTGCCAAATTTGACGGTACTTTTTTGAGGGTACTGAAATATGACGGTTCCGCCACTGAGAAATACAGAGTTACGAATGACGAAATACTTGACAGTACCTGCTGGGCGGCGATCAAGCATGCCGGCACCACCCCGCTGATGTTCCTGCATACCTATATAGAACGGACGAATAGAGGCTAGACTAATCGTCGAACCGTCAAGCTGACAAACTCACCAGCCTCACGCGAAACAACATTTAGACATTTAGCACCAAAATAAGACAATAAAACAATACTACTACTGTAAACAATAAAACAATAAAACCGAAAATATGAAAACATTCAATGAAAACCATCACCCTACAACCTTTGACGGTTCTGAATATGACGATTTTCTAAACGGGAAACGGTACTTCGCTTATTTGACGGTACTTTTATGGCGGTGCTGCAAAATGACGGTACTTTTTAAACGGTTGACGGTTTTTCGATTTTTGACGGTACCGCCTTCGGCGGTACACGGTTTGCCCAAATATGACGGTATTCCGCCGAGTACCGGGACCGACGTACAGCACGGGAAAATTACATCGGGAATTTTGGCGAGGACTACCCTGGTTTTTTCGACTATTTGATTCCCCGTGCAGTACGCATCTGTGTTGTGTACTCTTGCGGCGGACATATCTATTTAGTGCCTTCATTCCATGACGACGTGAAGAAAAATGTCATGTACGGGGCGACGGTAACAAACTTTCCCGTGTTCGCGCTTGAGTCATCCCGCGGTAGGGATTGCAGTTTTTACGCAAAAAAGTCCCTAGTCGATTGAGTTCCTCATGTGAGGAAATGCCGGTCAATTAAGTAATTTCACGAGTACAGTTTTTTTTAGAACTAAGGAAGAGAGGCTTGGTCGGGTTGTGCGAACGAATCTTTCGAAATCATTTTTCTGATGAGATATTGAGTTCCACATGTAGGGAGCTCAGGGACGTTCGGCTGCAACCTTACCGTGGGATGGCTCGCTTGTTGTTCCCGGCTCTGGGTCCGCACCAGTCGATACAGTCGGTGGTGTTGTGCTGCCTAAAAGGCCGTGACTTCTAGCAGGCGATCCGGTGACGCCTTTCGGGCGTCCTCTCCTCCGTTTCGAATACTACTAATACCATGTATCTCTGCATTTGCGTTGAAAATGAATTTGTCTAAAAAAAATATTGGTCCTTAGTCTGCATAATGTGGAATTCTCAGGAAAGAGTGTATCCTCGAACAAATACCAATGCCTCAGGCAATGTCAGACATATTACCCTAAAACAGCGGTACCTCCTCAACACCCCCTTCAACAGGTCTCCCCCAAACCAGGTGTGGTGTGCATCGTACAATATTTCGTGTTTACCCCTGGGTACCATGGTGTATCGGGACCAAGTCAAACAGTTTCTTCCAAAATCGATTGAATTCACAAGCCATTTCGAAATACCTACCCTCATGATTGTTACGATATTAAATGAAGAGAAATGTGGCCAGGAAGCACCTGTGACCACAGCATGTCCAGAAGGTCATCGTCATCGAGGGTAAATGCTTTCGGTACCTGGCCATTTTCGAGCAATATGTTGACATACCCTTTAACTGTTTATACCTTAACCGTAAGCCTAACCCTAACGCAATGCAATGCAACCAACCTATGTAACTCCAAAACTCTCTTCGTCTCGTACACAGTGTAGGCCAACCATTTTTTCGAACAAGTGGTAAGCTCTACTGAAACAATGCGCGAGATGAGCTGTAAAATCCAAGAGCAAAACATCACTCTGAAAAGGAACGTGAAGGCTCACGAGGCACAAAAACTGAGTCAGTTAACTCACCTCGTACTCTCTATATCCGCAAGAAATTCAGAAAATTTCTTTTTTTCCCCACGACATTGCTGTTCCGAAATTAACACTCAGGCCTTGGGGACAGGTACTTTTTTTGGCGTATGTTTCCCGGGAGCTGACCGACGTGATGTTTTCCGACAAATGGGTATATATCTGTTTAATGTTGTGTCTAACGCGAGGAGAAAAACGCTGCTAAAATGCACATCATGAGCCGAACTCTAGAGATATGTTATCTAGGCATGAACCAAAGAACAAGTTACAAGTTACCAGATCTGGGTTATCAGGAAAGTGAAGATAAAAAAAAAATGGAACGTAAAACAAATATAGTGGAGAAAAACATTTGTTTACATAAGAATAGGGCCCCTCCGATTGAAAAATTTACCCATATATAGTGTAAGTACAAGTACCAGGAAGCCGCTAAAAAATATGAGTGTTGACCCGAAATTCGTCGAACTCACACCTGATAAAATGTTAGAGTGACAGCGTATCAATTTTGTGTCCCACAGAGTTTTTTTTGGGGGGGGGAGTAGCCGTCTTTCATTTTCGAATGCTGTATAAAGGGTAACATATAAATGACGAAATCTTCGATCTCACAGCTGGAGTGTAATTATATTTCTTAATTAATATAACTAGAAGTAGTCGGTATTCATACTCCTGCCGATATTAAAGCCGGGGGATAAAAAAAACAAAATAAACCGCCTACCATACATATGATGGACAAGTACACTGGAAACTACAGTAATGAATTTATAAGATAGATGTGGTGTTAGATCTAGCTAAAACTTCCCCACCTAAAGTAAAAATACCAAAACTCACCACTATAGTGAACAATAAAAAGGAAAAACTCATTCGTATAGTATATTACAAGTAGCAACAACGCAGGTTGCAAATATGAATGTTGACCTGAAATTCGTCGAACTCACGGCTGACGTCCTTGAAATTTATTTATAAAATATGTATATACTTGTATATATATGTGTTTGTTTTTTCTACAGATCACTATGACCCCCCCCATTGTGAAAAAACCAACCAACATTATATATTACAAGTACCAACAACGCAGCTTGCAAAGTTGAGTATTGACCCGGAATTCGTTGAACTCACGGCTGACGTCCTTGAATTTTTTTTTTGTAATTTTGTGAGGAAAGACCTGAGCTTTGACGCGTGCTGCGATTGAGGCATCACTTTTCGCCTCAGGCAAGATAGCGGTATATATTTTCTCCGAATCAGTTATTTGGGGGTCTCAATCAAGCTCTGGAAATGAGGAAACTTAAGCAGGAAAAAGGTTGTGCACCTCCATCGTAGCAATCGTCTTTTGCAGTCACAGGACAAAGGAAGAGCTTAGTTTTTTTTTATTTTTCCTGTCCGACATTTTTTCTACGATGTAGCTACATTTTGGAGACCGCACGTATTTGCGCTTCAAATTCGAGGCATCCCAAAATCTAAGTGATACAGTACTCGAAAAGCATACAACCGTTAAAGGGTTTGTATTGTGATCACAACGCTGCGGTGTATTATCATATTGGATTTTTCGTGAGGAGTGTAGTACTCGTAGTACTTTCATGAGTTGTAATCTTGCGAGCTGCTTTACTCAGGTTGATTTACTGGCTCTCATAGGCAACGTGTGTGAGCTGGTGAGCCGAACATATGCATCACTTCGAAAATCAAATAAAAATAGCTTACATACTATAGTCAATTATTCAAACACACGACCTCTCACTTTCGCCGGACGTCTGCGGTGGGACAATGGAAGATGTGGCCGGTGAGCTGTAGCTCCGGAGGAGCGTGGTAGTTCCGAGACCATCATGCTGCGGCACAGCACGTCCGCCAGCATCAGGTGCGACCGCGGCACCACGGACACCTCCGACGGAACCATCTTGGCGAAACCACCTCTCTCTGGCGACAAAAAACCGACACTGCGTCAGACTAAACCACCCCACTAGAAACACTCGCGGGGCCATCACCAACAGCTTCCCCTTCGCTGATAACAGCTTTTTTTCGGTCTCGCGTGTTTTGATTGGGCTTGAGCACTTGTGTGCGCTTGTGGTTTCAGCGCCCCCGGGTGCTTTTCTTCTCTCATATATAGTCTATATATTATATATCGTGAAAATACACTCCAGCTGTGACATCGAATATTTTGTCGAACCTCATATTTGCAAGGTGTGTGTGATACTCCGATGGCGCGTATTACGGGTTGTGTGTCCTCATTGAGGATGTAGCTCGCTATATGTATTTATATATTTATATACTTATATTTTTTTGGAATACCTGGTATATATCATTATTGTTTTCAGTCCAAACTAATACAAAAAAAATATATATAATGTATAACTGGCAATAAAAGGTAAAGCCGCGACGCCAAAAGAGAGTTGAACCCTGCGGATTATCCATCGAAGTATACCGCGCGTCTTTCACTGTCGGCGTAAATTTTTATATCGCATTGAGATGCCCGCGTCGTTCCATCCATAGTTTCTGTACGGTATATAGGAACTGTCCGTTTTCGCGGTATGTATACGGTTATGTGGCAACGAGAAAACCACAAAACCCACTATATGGCGGTATTTACGCGGAAATTAATTAAGTGATAATGGGATAACATAATTATTTCGATAAAAATATTTAGAAGAGAATGGGAAGACGTCATTCGCTTGGTGAAAGTTGGAGTGGGAACGATAATTGACATGTATCGCGGTAAAGTGCCGTTAACCAGTTACTGCTGTGGCAATGTTGCGGTAGTCATACCGCGAATAAATTGCCTGATTACGTTAGTACCTATCATCTCTCTAAACAATGACGTGGACATCGTTGATTGGGTGATTATTCGATTTCCGGCGCGTAGCGTCAGCCAGTTTGTAAACATGATCGTCAACAAAAATTCAATCGTTGTTCTCTCCGGATCTCCAAACAAACCTGGTTGCTGTATGGCAGTTAGTATTATAGCCCCAAAATTCCAACACACGAAAACATCCAATATTTCATGTACATGTGTAGCGTCGCCGATTTCGCCGGTGGTTTAACGGCAAGGCCGCCCGCGAAATGATTGTTGTAAATGTCGAAGGTGCCAGATGAACAGGGGGAATCTTTTTTCATCCCAATTTTCAGGCCTAAAGCTCGAGAGCATTACAAGTAGCAGCATTTCGATGCAGTGGACGAGTGCAAGACTACCATGTGTCCTTGTTTTTGTTCCTGTTATAAAGGTCACCTGCTCCATTATGTTCGAAGGTAAGGTGACAGCTGATACTTGAGTACCGGTATACGGTTTCACAATAGACCGTTTTTCCTCCGTTCGCTTTAATCCTATCTATAGTTTTTGTTTCCTCGCCTTTGCATATGGACTATACTTCGAAGAATGTACATATTTCATCTTTCAATGTTAAGCCCTTATTGATTTCTTTTTCATTTTAAGGACGGTCGCTGAGGAGATGGCGTACGTATGGGCACCACTGTCCAGGACACCGCATGTAGAGGACCGACCAGACAACAATACCCTTCTCCCCTTTAGAGGTGTTTTCATTCTTACCACTGTTTAGGTGCTACGCTGACGCGGGCTGGATGGTGTCATCTTCTTCGTCGCGTCATTTTTTCGTTGTTAATTCCTAGGCTTACTCTTTTTTGCATTTATTTGGTACGGATGCAACGACAAGCCGGTGTTGGTATATCCCTGTCGGCATTAAGAGAACTGCACAATATGCAGAAATTTTAGAGCCAATAATGTGGTTGCTCCCGCCGATGTTGGTTGAACAGCGGTATCTGTGGAGTTGCTTCGCAGTAATGACAGCCTGTTGTGCCGTGTTATTTTCATTGGGGCGTGCCGTTCTGTTCCGGCGTTTTTTTCCTAGAGATAATCCAACAGACTATTCCTGATACTTTTTGTTTCATGTGTTGTACTTCAAGGTTTTTTATATAGTTTTCAGTACGAAAATCATTATTTGCGGGTTTGCTTTTTTGGTCGGCCTATCTTTACTGTCGCTGTTGGTGCAAGGTGAATCTGTCTCGCATCTTGTGACAACAACATTGCTCGTCAATCTATTGCGCATCAGCGCGAACGCTGGTTGTGCTAGGGGTAGATGGGTGGGAATACCAGTTTAATGGGGAAACGCACACGTCCATGAGGGTTAAAAAAAAAAAAAAATCCACGCCAGCTATGAGGCTATACGACAGTTGTTTTATTTGTTTTCGGCTGAGTAACAGACAACACAAACATATATTGCCTCGTAAATAATTGCAACCGTTGATCTACGGATTTTGTTCGCGTTCAGCAAGTACGGATGAAGGTGATGTTGATTGTGCACTTGGCGACTCCCAGGGAGTGGCCACTGCCAGTGCATCATCGCGTTTACGTCCCTTACACTTGGATATTTCGTGGAAATTTTTGTTTGTTATTGAGCACTACCGACTGGGCTATGTAACAAATATACAGTAATCACCTCGCATGCTGAAATTGGCAATACGTATCTCTTTCGTATAATTAGCGATGTCAGAAAATAATGGTAACTGTATGATGATGATGGTGACAAACAGTGCATGACCACATCACCTCGCATGCTGTATTTGACAATACGTATCTCTTCCATATAATTAGCGATGTCAGAAAAAAATGGTACCTACAAATATTCTATAAAATATTCTAGCTTTCGATCGATGTATCACACAACAACAAATTATGAAGCTTTAACACGTTATTTACTACACTTTAACACTGGGTTGCATGCTGCATCTAACATCAAACCTTCTAGAATAGTAAAAATTACAAGTCAGATGATATAAAGGGATGTATTATTGCTTCTATTGTCAGGTTTGTCCCCTTTGAGGATTTATAGTTTCGGCGCACATATTGAAATGTCCCGCCCTCCGCCCTCCCCCCCCTCCCCTCCCCCTCCACTGACCCCTCTTGTTCATAAAAAACCCCAACCCTCCCCCCCCGCCCCTTCCGTCCCCTGATTCCCCCCCCCTTCCGCCTAGTTTATCCAAACGCCCCACTCACAATCAAAATCGGCCTGAATCATGAACACCTATGCGCGGTTGATATCACGTCATTACCTTTCTGACCATCCATGACGTACATTTCAATTATTTTCCCCCCAACCCCCCCCCTCCCCCCCCCTCCAAAGCCCCCTCTTTTCCGACCACCTGCACGATCGCCTGGACCTAGCACCACGCGTAAAACAAGCTGCTACATATCTTTGGTCCCACAGACGAAGTGTATTTGAATACTATTTGTGACCTAAACCCCCACCAAATATCGAAATCCGCCACATTAATAAACACTTCACGCACAGGACATCACCTCATTATCTTTCGAGAGCCATCCATGCCGCTGTGTCCCCCCCCCCGCCCAGCCTCGAACGCCCCCCTCTCGCCATCACCCGCACCATCCCCTAGACCTAGCACCACACGTATACCAAACCCCTCACCTAAAGCCCTTCCTGCCCCCCCCCCCACCCCCCCCCACCCCCCTCCTCCAACGCCTCCTCTTTTCCGACCACCTGCACGATAGCCTAGACCTAGCACCACGCGTATAACAAGCTGCTACATATCTTTGATCTCACAGCCGAAGTGTATTTGAATATTTTTTGTGACCTAAACCTCCTAAAAATTCTCCCCCCCTCCCCTCCCCCCCCCCCCTCTTGCTCTTCCTTACTCAAACGCCCCACCATATACCGAAATCCGCCACAATAATAAACACTTCACGCACAGGATATCACCTCATTATCTTTCGAGAGCCATCCACGCCGCTGTGCCCCCCCCCCCCCCCCCTCCCCCGCCTCGAACGCCCCCTTCTTCCCCATCACCCGCACCATCGCCTAGACCTAGCACCATACGTATACCAAACCCCTCACCTGAAGCCCTTCCTCCCCCCCCCCCCCCGATCCACCCCCCCACCCCCCCCACCACCCCCCCCCGCCCCCACACACCCCACCTCCCCCCCAACCCATCCCAACCCCGCCCCCTCGAACACTCCACCCTCTCTTTACTCATTGATTGTACGACCTACCCCAGGATTTACATGTTAAACTGATGTATTATTTCCAAAACCGTCACATTTATCCCCTCAAAATAATGTATAGTTTCCAGGCACATATTGAGCTGCCCCACACGCCCCCCCCCACCCCCGCCCCAACCCCACCCTCCCCCGCCCCACCCCCCCCCCCCCGCCCCCAATAATGTACTGGTGCCAAAACCGTCAGATTTATCCCCTCGAAAGGATTTTCATCTTACATGCACAAATTGCCCCCTTTCCCCCCCCCCCCCCCCCCCTGCCCTCCAAACCCGCTCGCTTTTGATCAAAACCAGGCCCCCACGTCCATAAAAACTCCGCCCCACCCCCCTCACCGGTTATTCGACTTACAAGATTCACTTGATAAAAGGAAACATTTCCCTTCACAGCTGTCAGATGTTGTCCCCCTCAGAAACGGGTTTTATAGTTTCCGCGCACAGACCGACTAAAATCATCCTGTTGACCCTGATAGCTACACTGTAGTTGTAAGGGGAGTCGCTGACCTATATCCTTAATGAGGACACACAACTCGTAATACGCGCGAACGGAGTATCACACACAGCTTGCAAAGATGAGTTTCGACGAAATCTTCGATCCCACAGCTGGAGTGTATTTTCATTTTTTATAATTTACTGATTTTTTAATTCGAGATTATTCATTGTTGGCCCCTGAAAGCGGACATTTGACATGATCATGGTTCTAACATAAATTGTAATAACGCACAAACTTGTAACAGCTGACACTCGCGCTTGGGGAGTATAACTTGCAATTTGTGTATGAAAGGGGTGAGGCTCTGAAGGGGTTATATATCATTTGACGTCGCACGACGGCGCTTCGTATCAAGCGCGTGAAGGAATCGCTGTGATGATTCCTTCACTGATCGCGTGTGTCTGATGCTCTTCGATTCCCGTGACATTTTTCCGTCCATGTAGGACAGTACGAACAATGCATTCACGTCTGGGGGCTGAGAGTGACTTCATTGTTTCATTGATTCATTTTATAAGAACTGTACTTTTGCGCCTCCCGTTACACAGCAGTAAAGGAGTAGTAGTGCACTTCTTTTATTCTCCATATATATTATAAAAAATGAAAATACACTCACATGTTTAACAACGGGCATGACGATGGTATCAACCGCCTGATTTCGTCCCAATTGTATCAATTCAAACCTTTTTCACCTGATAAAAGCCATCCCCCTATCCGCCTACGTTATTGGGATATCGAACACGACAGATACATATAGCTTGCATCTCAGACGCACTTTCCCGGGCTTGTTCGACTGTGCTGCTCAAGCTCCGCCTCATGATTTAACACGCAACAGCGAACTATTATAAAAAACGGCCGGATGATGGGAATTTAGCATCTTGACCCTGCGGCCGAGGCAAGATTACACGGGACATTGTATTTCTCTATACCCTGGATGTCATTGGTACACCCAGCTGTCAAAATGTTCATAAAAGTTAACTTGTCTAATCGAGAACCACACATAAATCTGAAAATATCGTTTATAGGAGAGAAACTGTTCTCGCCGCACCTTTTATTCTTCTTGTATTTCTTCTGATGAAGTTAGAGTCTGACAATCAAGTCAAGTACAACTCGACACCGAGGATGATTTAAATCGGGGGGTTGCAACATACACGAACCATCAATGTGCACAGAGAGATGCTGCTTGTCCAAATTAATACGTGATGCTGTCTACTATATAATCAACCGGATGCGAACGTTCCGACGAACACGTGTTCCACGTTGACACAGGTGTCTTGCTCACCGGGAAAAATGCACAACTCTTCCGAATTTTCAACAGATCTAGAAAAAATAGGCATTGTGGTTCCATGCAAAGATATATCCGAAACAAGGACAACCCGCACGAAAATGAGCATCTCCAACAACGTCGAGGGGCTTGCTAGAATTCATACCAGGAATGGGGCTGTTCAGTATCTAGGGGCGAGTTCCGGTAGGCGCGTCACACGCCAGCTCTGCCCAATACTCGTGTGTAGGCCATGGTATATCATACTAAACCATATGTAATGTTTGCGATAAGCTCCCACCGTACGAACATTCTGGGTTTAATGATAAGTTTCGGTGTATCGCTCCCAGAGATTTCTGTGGGTCCTGGAAGAACTCGATTGTTTGCCTGACTCGTACAACGCAAATGCCGGAGCACTGATCATCTGTTGGAATTGTGAAGAGCAGCCGCACCTCACATGAAGCTTTCGGTGTTGCTCTCGAAATACATAGAGTGTGCCCGTATGCTGCCTACCGTACCTAACAATCGTTTGAGTTATGTAAAGATTTAATGCTCTACACTACCCAGAGTTCATTACCTGGCACGACGCGACCTTGATGCCAGTTTTTTTCTCGCTTTGACCTATTACTCGAACCATTCGGCCCTGTTTCGAAGCTTCACATTCTCGAACCAGGTCTGACACTTAATTTTCTACACTGGGCTACCTTGTGGCTGGTTCAGAATGTATGGCCCATAGCGAGAAGGATGTTCCACCAAGCATAACGCTGTCGAACCGAGAGCGGGAAACCAGGGAATCAAATCACGAAAGGGTACCTGATTCAGCGATGTTCGAACTGGATGAGAGCACCAATCTTTTTGGGTAATGTCTATATGTAGACTCGTCACTCCACCGCGCAACTGATATACATAATGCCCGAGAGATTGAATAGCACGTGGGGCATCAGCAGCGTTGTCGCGAGCTGCTTGTATTTCCAGATACAAACGTACTCAAACTATATATAATTTACAGCACTAGTTGCAACGGAAGTCGTCGACCTATATCCTTAATGAGGACACACAACCCGTAATACGCGTGATCGTAGCATCACACACAGCTTGCAAAGATGAGTTTCGGCAAAATCTTCGATCTCACAGCTGGAGTGTATTTCTTTTTTTCATAATTAGACTAGTCTAGTCTAGTCTACACGACTTTTTTTTCCGGACACCACTTTTTGGCAAAAATAAGCGGAGTGAAACTTTAAGTGATGTTAGTACTATTATTGTTAATATATATCACGTACAACAAAATCTAAGTTACAAGTACACATTTTTGGTTACTATGTTGTTCACAAGGAAGTGCCCTGCAAAAAATACTGAAGAGCGGCGAAGGCCAAGGCTTATTAATAAATGCATAGTTTGTCACACTCGAATAGTGAAGAATAAATATTTAGACTACATACCATGTTTTTGTTGCAAACGAACAGCAGTCGACTATCCAAAGATGTTAGCTGCTACTGTACGAACGATTTTTGTGTCCTTCTGACAATTTGTCGTACAGCACAACAAGAAGTTCCAATTAGAAAACCCCCGGGCTTACATCGGGTGTTGTACGGTGCCCAATTACAGTCTATCATCAGTTTTCTATCATGTAGTTGTCACTACTGCGGATCGTGCTCCAGTCCCGAGGCAATGCGCCTGCCGTATCGGCCTTTAGGTTTTGATTGATTTTTCCAGGTCGCCACGGAAAATTTTTTTTTTGGACACCTATGTCCTATTTTCTTATTTTGACCCTCCCAGACAGGGGGGGAGGGTACCAGGCACCCATCCCCCCCTGTCGACGGCATACAAACTTCTATATAAAACCTTCCTACACTAATTCTCATATATAAGACACCGTGTGCTGCAGCATGAGCTGCTGCGTACCGTAGATACACAGAGAGAGATAGAGAGGAGCAAGAGAGGAGGCTCGTAGTTCATGAGTACGAGTGCTAGCTCCAGGGGAGACCGGCCAGAGCCATTGGCGGATCCCTTCGACAAGAAGGCATGGCTGGAGGGTGTTTGTCCGAAGAAGTTCGACGGCTCCGCGTACGTTTGTTGACTCTTTGTTCAAATTGTGTGGCCTAAATATAGCGGGGAGCCTTGATGGAGCACTTGTTAACCAATTCTGCGAAGCATGCAGACGTCTAAAACTAGAGCAGAAAACGAGATCAACTACTACGAGTACAGCAAGAGTACGGGTTAATGGAATAAAAAAAAAAAAAATCGCCCCTCCGGGGGGGGGGGGGGGGGGGGGGTACATAAGTGTGCTGGATTGGGATCTTCGTGCACCCTTGGGTCGCCGTGTGTCTTACATCGGACCTACAGGCCGCGGCTGTCCTACATGGGCAGTAATACCGATTCTTGCATGATTCTTACCTCCCTTTCTTCCTTCCCTGCTGTCTGGATCCTGAGAAAGGAGCTTTTTCGTTGCACGTGGAAAGTAGGAGAGTTACGGGTAGGCTGGCGATGAGTGTTCAAGGAGGTGGTCCTCCACAACAATGTAGCCAGGTGGGCAAGGTGGCCAGCTGATCCAGCACAGCTGCCGTCGACGGAATGAACAATTATGATTGCGCTTCCACTAAATCAGACAGCAGTATATTACCGACGACGCAGAATGTGTTGGAATGGTTGCTGGCATTACGATGAACGCTAACCCGCCTGATATTTGAGTATAAAATAAAAACACTCCGTACAAGTGCGAGTATATAGATTGATATAGTTCACACAAATACATGTTATGGCATCAAGCTAAGAAGCTTCCGTCGCGGGAACTATTCATTGAACCCACACGCAGCGTGATCTATTCAACCCACCGGCTTGTCCCGATTTCGGACATGCTCGACACGTCACCATCCACAAGGTATGGTCTTCCAATCAACAACAACAGCAGCATCAGTTGGAGCCAGGCACAACCTGTTCCAACACATATGCGACAAAATTTCGTCTGCGTTTCACACCTCCCTTAATATACCAGATATTATGTGTCAAATGTGGTTATTTTTCTTACGGCCTCTCGACGAACACTGCTGCAGTGTACATTATAGTAGTAGTACAAAAATACCGAAGACCAGCAACCAATGCAGACTTTGCCAGCAGGCGACAACAATGGTGTCCGACCACGTATATGTACGCGAACACTAGTAGTATCAGAAATTCAAGATTTCTCCGGGCAGGAGGCAAGCTGGCACGATCGAACATGTTGTAAAAACTTCCTACCAACGTACTCGTACCCATATAAAACTGGATGTCATTTTGACCGTACCGCAATGAGTGTTTCTGGAGGTGGTCGTCCAAAACAATAATGCAGCCAGCTGTGAAATACGCCGTGAAGGTCGTACACAGCTGCGGTCGTTGGTATTTACAATACTTGCTTATTCACTTTTTGCTGCAGCGAAAAATGTTCATGACGCTGGATATGTATGAGTGGGTGCTGGCACTTCGTCGAAAGCTAACCCGAACAAAAATAAAATTTGACGTATGGTCTGCATTCATTCAAAATATAGCTCTAGTCTATATAATAATATATTATAAAAATTAAGAAACACTCCAGCTGAGATCGAATATTTTGTCGAAACTCATCTTTGCAAGCTGTGAGTGATACTCCGATCGCGCGTATTACGGGTTGTGTGTCCTCATTGAAGATATAGGTCGGCGACTCCCCTTGCAACTACAGTGTAGCTATCAGGGTCAACAGGGTGATGTTAGGCGGCCTGTGCGCGGAAACTATAAAACCCGTTTCTGAGGGAGGGGGGGGAAATCTGACAGCTGCGGAAGAAAATGCATAAGTTTATAAAGTGAATTATGTAAGTCGAACAGCCGGTGAGGGGAGGGCGGAGTTTTTAAGGACGTGGCGGCCTGATTTTGATCAAAATGGGGGCGGGAGGGGGGGGGGGGGGGGGGGGGGGGGAAGGGACGGGTGGGGCAGGTCTATTTGTGCATGTAAACTATAAATATTTCTTGTGGGGGAGGGGGGGAAATGTGGCGGGGGAAGCCCGGGGCGGGGGGGGAAGGCGTTAGGTCGCATTGATGTAGGGGTTTGCTATATGCGTGATGGTAGGTCTAGGCGATGGTGCGGGATATTATATTATTATCTGAAATATAAAATATACCAATTTGAAAATTTTCAAGGCTGCTCTCGTGAACATTTTTTCACTAGGGGAACGTTCCTTACGGGAACGAACCACCACGGTGATGCACGGTAATATTTGGGTGGGCATTGACGTTCACGGTTGTTTTCGTACGAGAACCAGCCACCACGGGAATGCACAAAAATATTTCTTGGGTGGGAACCGGCCACCACGGAAATGCACGGGAACGTTGGATCGGAACACGCATATACAGCGATGCGCAGTGTGTTTTGAGTCGTTCCTCAGCGTCTCACACGAAGAACAAGAAATGATCGAGTAAGCGTGCTGTTCAATTAATTGTTAAGTTGGTTAAGAGATTAGACTATAGCCGAAATCTAGCAGCCGTCAAAAGCCATAAATCCAAAGCCGACGAAATAGCTACAGAACTACGCCTCGAAATGCCGAGAACTTTGTTCACCAGCTGATTACTTGAAGACCGCAGGCACCGTACTTTTCTGCGAAACGAAGAATACTAGATTACTGACGACAACGCACACCACGCATGCAAATCGAGCTAAACCATACCGCCCGTACGCTTTACTATTTGCACCAACACCAGTTCAGCAGTTCAAATAAATACAATTAAGCGATATATAACAGTCAAGACAACAACAAACTAAAATATTTGAGCAAGAGATACAATCGAACTCACGATCTCCAACTACATGGATGTTAAAAGCAGTCTTCTCAGCTACATGTGCTTACATAGGGCACTCCGATACTTCAATAATACTTGTATACATATATATATATATCGGAATTAGTTGCGTTCCCTCACGGCATTGGGAATTGAATGTGTCCCCGGTACTTGGTTGGGTGGGGAGCAAAAGCCACGGGAATTATACATTTACCTAGGGATTTGGTTAGGTGGGAACAACGGGATATGATGTCCCTGGGTACGATTTGGATGGGAATGGGAATATATCATTTGCTTGGGTACGGTTTGGATGGGTACGTGAATTGCCATTTATCACGGGACCGTTCCCATTCCCCATTACCCTTGAAATATCGCGGGAAAAGTACTGCGGGAATATTCCCGAGGGGAGCCCTGAAAATTGCAAGGCTGGCCATTGGCGGACTCAGTCAGTGTCGCTTTCGCTGCGGGTAAAATCAAGGAGCATACCCGGCTGCAGCATTACATTGGCGGAGCGTGGCTCAACCAATAGCCCCCGCCCAGCTCGTGGGAGGACCCCGCTGGAGGCACCGCCGGAGCCGCCGTAATTGCGCATTTACGCTCAAATTAACATCTCCGTCGGGGTTCATAACTGTGTTGACCGGCGGTGGTTGCGGTCGTCTAAAACAGACCGACAATTTATCCTACATGAGGACTCACAACCCGTAATACGCGCGATCTGAATATCACACACAGCTTGCAGAAATGAGTTTCAAGGAAATGTTTGATCTCACAGCTGGAGTGTATTTTCATATACCCTGGTAGATAGCATATATATAACATTCAACTTAGAAAATGTCAAGAGATGGTCTACCCATGCAACGTGTGGCGAATATGTGTGACTTTCTACATGTTGTTATAGTTCGCGCAAGTTCTGACGTAAAACGTCATTATTATTGATTAGATATTTATTTTTCTCTTTCTCCACGATCGGCCCTAAACCCTCGGGGCACAGAATAGTAGGATCTCACCTTCGAACAAAACACAGAAATAGGAAAACAAGAACACGATTAGACGAACGAAAAAAAAATATTAATACGGAGGAATTCTATTTCTACATATATATCTCTTAGAATTGGCGACCTCAGAGCCCCACAGCGCCACAGTAAAAATCCTGGACGTTGAATCGTGCATTTGAGACAATTATTGATAATAAGTTGAAAAGGAAGCACAGGCAGATGTCTTAAAATTGCGGTAAACCACACTGCCTACCCATCGCATACCCACCTGAGACGACCTCTACGAAGCACAGTACCATATATATATATACCTAACTAACGGAGTAAAATCACCCTCGCGTTCAATAGTGGTGACATCGCATATATATGACATCGCATACCTACCTCGTCTGATGTATTTGTAAGATGGATCTCTGTCTTAACATTGACGACCGCAGAGCCCCACATCGGTAAGGTAAAAATCATGGGCGTGAAATAGTACATTTGAGACAACATTTTTTTTTCCCAAAACCGTAAGGTTTATCCCCTTACAAGGCTTTATAGCTTCCACGCACAAATTGCCCGCCCGTCCCGTTCACCGCCTTTCCAACCCCGTTCGCTTTTGATCAGAACCAGGCCCCCACGTCCTTCAAAACTCCCCCCCCCCCTCACCGGTTATTCGACTTACAGGATTTTACTTGATAACAGGATACATTTCCCTCCACAGCTGTCAGATTTGGTCCCCCTCAGAAACGGGTTTTATAGTTTCCGCGCACAGACTGACTAACATCATCACCCTGTTGACCCTGATAGCTATACTGTAGTTGTACGGGGAGTCGCCGACCTATATCCTTAATAAGGACACACAACTCGTCGTATGCGAGATCGGAGTATTACACAGCTTGCAAAGATGAGTTTCGACGAAATCTTCGATTTCACAGCTGGAGTGTAGTTTCATTTTTTATAATATAGTCTAATGACCGTTGTCAATTTATCAACGCAGAGGAAGATACAAACATTAATGGAGTGGAAGGAAGGATCGCGTGAGAAATCTCAACACCAGGGCAGGGGTGAAGATACACTTTTATCATTGAAGAACACCATTTACGGGGTGAACCGGTTCACATGGGAGAGGTATTCAACGATAACATCATACTGGACATGGTGGAAGGACTCACGGAGGAATACCTGCGAATAAAATACACCGCCGAAGCAGATAATGACAAAACAGTAGGCCGAGCTGTGATAACAATGCATAATATCGATGCAAACAGAGATATGCGAAGAGGGCCTTCGCGAAAGGAGAAGGGACGTGAGTCTGCTATGATAGACACATTCACATTCTCAGCAATAGTGACCTGTTCACACTGCAAAAGGCCACGCTATCGATATTAAAATTGCTTTGAACTGATAGGAACGATGTCAGGGAAACAACCTCCCCCATTACCCCGACAAAATTCGCCGTGTAGCTTGCATAATATCTACGGATACGATAGTAGCGACTGTCGGTCTCAAAAGCGAGACGACAACATAACCGGTCGCCTCCGGCCAGGTCAACAAAAAGGCCGTCATATTACCAACCGCAGCGCTCACAGCAACACTGTCACAACTCCAACCTCAACAACGCAGATGGAATCTTACCTGTCCCAGTGACTCATGCTCAATCAACTCCAGCGGCTGCGACTAGAGCAGCTACTTCTACGCCTTCGCGACTCCTCCCTGCCCGTCCCCACCTCTCGTGGGCATAGGTTATTCTTTCATCGCGGCACCTCCGATAAATACCGCCGCGCCGCTCGTCGACCTCTCCGTTACTGCGGACAGCAGAGATTATAGCCACGTCATCCACAAACAATCAGCTCTTTCATGGCATCAAACTCAAAATGAACTACTGCGTACAGCTGGACAGTCCTGAAACAACCTGACGTAGGGGGAAACCATGACATTTTTGCCGTTGGTCAGGGGGTTTTGGTCGTTCAAGTGTTGGACCATACAGGCTCCAAGCACCGTGTGCAGCCTCCCGTCAGGATCGTACCAGGGCTGGGCAGGCACCTATTTTCAAGGCGATCATCAGCTACGAGTAGGGTCAATATGATCATCGCGAAGAACTCGTATTGGGATATTGGTGCACTTACTGTACCCCTACGCAAAGGCAGGCACCGCTCTACTCTGTATCATCTTGACCTCACCACTGGTGCTACCAGCCGAACACCTGACCGAAGCTTTATGACCGTTTCCGTCATCGGCTTTAAGCCAGGAACCGTCCTCGCTGTTATCGCTTAGACTCCTACAGAAAATACTTCCCTGCCTACGCCCGTTCCAGCTAACATCGGGCGAAAATAGTTGGGTCATTCCAATGGGCAGGTGATGGCTATGGTGACAAATATCGCCGAGTGTGGGGTACGTTCTTTGAACACTTTTTCAGCGTGTGATACGTGCATAATATAAAATTGACCTTTCCAGCGAACGTTATAAACTGGGGAGTACTGACCTTCGAGGACCGGTGACGCTCACAGCGATTGGCGGATACACCTACATGGCAAATTATACCGACCATCACAGCAGGTTAGGAACAGCCTCCTTTATCGACAGCCGGCTTCCGTTCTATCAACAGCAGACTTGGCCACTTCCAAAATAAGACGGCATCAGCTGACCCTTCAATGCCAACATTCTCCGGAAACAGTTGTTCAAGGTCGTCTCGGAGTACACCGGGGCTGTCGGATTGGAAAAAAAAAAATCTTCCGTGTCCATTTTGGTACCCGACACCTGCGCGCAACCTATGGCCTCGCCATTAGCGGAAGAATGCAAATATTCAGGGACTTCTGCTCAAAGATCAACGACTTCAGCAGCTGCAGCATTCGGAATAAGCTGCTATCTTCGATTTTCAATGATACCTCGACCTTGTTTGTTGAAATTTGTTCAACAGCTTAGCTATGGGCTGCGCGTCGTCCGTTGCATCTACAGTCCTAGTGGTACACACCGGGGGTAGTGCGGTAGTACTATACTACTCCAGCTGTAACACCAGGCCTTGACAGCGTCGTGGCGTCGGACTGGATGAAGGGCGACGAATATGCCTCCGTGTAAATCACTCATTTCGCCACAAGGCGATTCTTGGGACGACGCAGGGGAAGAGACGGGTCGGTGGGTGGGTCGGCAAAAAAAGCTAAAGCCCTCGACGAAACAAGCTTCTGCCCACACGATAATGTCCTGATCAGCCATCAAGAGTGTGTTTGAAATTTTGATTAGAAAACCAGCGCTTCTTTAGCTGTCTCGGAACAGGCGCGGGGCGGTCATGACTTGGGGATGGTGACGATGAAGGGATTGCTGGGGCCGGTACTATTATTGTGGATGCGGCATTTGCGTGTTTTTTGCGCAAATTGGAGTTGTATATTTTACTGATATGGAATAGGACATGTCGGGCTTGGGTTCGGTTCCATGTCATTCAAAATGAGAGCGTTAATGTCTGGTGTTCATAAAAGTAGGTGTTAGTTGTTTTCTCGCATTAACTCTTCTTGTCAAAAATCTAGAGTCCGTGGTGGGTGTGAGCAATACCGACGATCGAGGTGTTATATATTTTTTTCGAAATTGCACGACTTCTAAAGATATCCGAAATATTATTGACCTGACTGGGTCTGATTTGTTTGATTATATCCCTGCTCCAAAAAGCCCCTTCCTTTGGAAAAAGGCAAATACTTGAAGGTGATCAATTGTTTCCATGGTCCTTCTGTAGTACAGTACCTATAAATAGTGGAAAACAGAGGCTGCTTTCCACCTTTGAATGCCGAACCTTCACGCCCTTCTGACAACAGGGAATACTTCAACGAAAACCAACGATCGGGTTTGTCCCCTTATTTTCTCCATCGTCCCGTCACAGCAACTGTGTTTTGCTGAGGGGGTTGCCAGCGGTGTGGACGTTTGGCACGCGTTCTTACGCGCTGGTATTTACTCTGCAAGCAAGAGCATTAGCAGGGGCAATGGGAGCGCTTTACAACACAACGCACACAATTAACGTCAGACATATATAGCTTAGGGCACGAGTTCAGACTGTTGCAGAGTATAATATCAGCGCGATACTGCTGCACTTCAAACATGTCCATTTGTTTTTTATCATCAGGCGGATGTGGAAATATGAAGCTTAAATCAACCACACTTTCGTGAATTTTCACACACGTAGTGTGTCCATTTACCTCAAAAGCAGTCGCAATCCAGCCCCAACTTGAGAGTCCTTCGGTTCCCGCTGTAGAGATAGCGAGCTGTCTCTGTCGGCGGTTGCCGTAGTTTCTACGGTAGCAACAACTTGAAGCAGTTGTGTGCGGTTCGTCCGTCCTTTTCTAATTTGCGCTAATACCACTCTCACCGATTCAAATATTGCTTGGGTATACATACAATAAGGCTGCTGATCAGTGCTATTCTGATACCTGGTAGACGCGAATGTTCTATGTATTTTGCGAGTACTGTATGCATATCTCCAAGCGTGTAGTGCTTAACCTACAGGTAATTGTGTCCAACACTTGAGTGTTTTCGTTAAACAATTACTTATACATTCTTCCACTAGGCTTGAAAAAACATGGCCTGATTCACTCGGGCATGCCTTTGGCTGAGTTTGCGATGAAAATTCAACAACCAAATAAACAAAGAGCACGGAATCTTGTGCCACCCTGTGATAGTCTCAAATTTCACCCACGACAACACGTATCACCCCCAACAAACGAACGCAGAAAAATGTCAAGGGCGCGTACGAGACAGTGGGTACTGCAGCAGCAGCAGCAGCAGCAGCAGCAGCAGCACTTCAGTTGCAGGACGGCAGCTGCAGACGCCGCCACATCAGCAACCACCACGACGACGGCGGGCGGGAAGATGGCTGTGGCGATGGCCCCGTAGGATTAATGGTGCTGTCTGCTCGGCTAGTTCAATCACCACAATCAACACTACAACAAAACAGCCGTTTTCTGTTTAAGAAACAAACGCCCACGGGACACCAATCGCAGCCGCAGCACAATGTAAGACGCGGCACAGGGAAAGCGGCGACAGCACAGGATCAGTTGCGGCGACGGTGCAAGGTTCAAAGACTACTTCGTGTTACAGCGGAGGTGGATGAAAGAAACAGCACCAAAGACTACAACATCACGCCCCAACAGAGAGCGAGATCATCGGGGGGAGCCTGGGAGCGCTGACTCACTACCACATACCCCTGAGGGGGCGCGTACGCGCCATGCTTTCCCAGTTTCCTATACTGGTTCCGCATCATGGTCGGGTTGTGTCTACCGCTGCCAATCACCGCGCGCATCGAGCAGTGCCTGCTGGGTGGTGCTAGGTGAGTTGTGCCCCCGTGCCCTCCGATTGCTGTGCTTTTGTGCCGGGAGAGGAACCATGTTATGCTCGGTATTTGAATGCCAACCGTACGAGCGGGTGGAGATTGATGGAAGATACCCTGAATTGTCAACACGTATCCGAATTTTCCGGGCATGTGTATGGAGTAAGAACCAACCGGATGGGCTTTTTCTTGTTTTTATAATGTCGCGGAGCGTTTATCCGCCCGTGGGAATCGTCACGGAGTACCACGGAGCGAACATCCGCCGATACCAACTTCTCGAATTAGTACGGAGAGATATCCGTCCTTCAACATGTCACGGACCAGAGCGGTTTTCGAGTTCGTTACGGAGCAGAGGGGAGCGGATCCGCTTGCGAGGAAAGTCACGGAATGTCACGGAGATGGGAAAACCGCTGAAAAAACGTCATTGATATACGTTGCACGCTTATTGTCACGGAGCGGTTTCTCTCATATCGTCGAGCGAACCACACAATACCGCGTCATTTCCACGCCGTGCACGGCAGAAATTTCCCCTTAATATGGTACGGTTATCCGCGAATGAAACACGGATATCAGCGGGGAAATACATATACGTACGAAAGGATACGTACGCGATGCATTTTTGGATAAAAGCACATTCTCGTTTGGGCAACCTTGAGGCGCTCAGAGCCCAGCATCGAAGGGGAAGGGTGCACATGTACGCGTTGTGTCCCTCGAGAATACAAGCAGAACAAGAATATTTGACATTGACTACTTCACTATTTGCTTTTTTATTACAGCGCAGAAATACGGGGGGGAGGACAGCAGACGCGCAACACCAACAACAGCGTCTGGCCTAAAAACCCGACTCTGCACCACCACGAATTGGGTCAACATCAGAATAAACGTGAAATAAAACCAACTAACAAACTAATGATGCATGCCACGATAACGGTAGCACTTTTTCGTGTGAAAAGGTTTCTGATTGAATGGGATCCTTAACCCATAATCGTCAAAAAATAGGTTTCTTTGGGAGATGTCTTGAGATCCGAAAGCGGGCGACCTCAGAACAAGAATGGTGCACCTAGATATCGTAGCACGCGTCTAAACTAACATTAAAAAAACAACGGAACGGCCACCCTGTTCGTTGTTTACGCGGAGCTGGGGGTAGAGGCCGTCGCTATGGGCGCCATTCAAGAAATTCGCTCATTCATGTGTGAAGTCATTCTACGCAAGTTTACCCCGTATGTTGGACAATTTCGACCGTGGAAAATCCGTGACTTTCGGCGGTTCGATCATTGAAATTCGTTACGGAGTGGGTCACAGTGGTCAGCTCACAATCAAAACCTCTTCTCACGATTTCAACATCGCAATAATAATGCACACGGACCGCAGCTTTTTTTGTCAATGTCTCACAGCGAGACGGAGCGGATATCCGCATGTCGGAAAACCACGGACTATTGCGGAGTTGATTTCTGCCAGTTGAAAATGTCGTGGACCAGAGCGGTGCGTTACCACGAAGCAGAGGGGTTTGATTGAGCCGTTCCGTTAAAAATAGCTCCACATATAGATTTCCACAACGTACGTGTGCATCCCTGGAATTTTCATGCCGTTAGCAGCAAAATTCTTCTTTTAAGGCTCGATATTTCGTTTTGGAGTATTTCGTTATATTTGTTTTAAACACGAACACTCGATTAATTTTCTGGTTATTGTAGTTCTTTTAGCACGTACCACCAACGCCACTTCCGGTGTGGCTCATGCTCTCATAAACGTTCTAATTTTTTAGTGGCTCCATGATGCAATCGCTGGCAAAAACGGTGGTACTTGCTCGAGGGCAAGTATCACATCGCTTTGACTTTCTTAGCACTACTACCCAAACAATGGCGCCTGGATGTGTGCGAGTTTTCGACACAGTGCGCGACGTTATAGCCCCGTGAGACAAACCGTTCTGTCCTTGAGTTGTCGTAATGTACATATTTGAAAGTCAATCTTACACGGGCATGGAATATTTTGCTCCGAGGGAGAGGCGCGTTATCGACGCTTGGGTGACCGGCAACCATCGAAGGGGGTGCTAGTTCGACAAAAGACAGACATAAAAAAAAAGTTAATGCGGGTGGGATGTCCACCCCCGTGAAGGTATAACGACCAGGAGTATTGTATTTGTAGTCCACGCTTCCTGATCCCGCAAAAGGATTATATCTGCCGCTCACCCCAGTAGCTAGCGCCTATCCGCGACCACGCGGATGGACGCGGGGGTTCTCCACTGTGCGTGTCGGTATCGGTCCGGGTCTACTTCCGTTTTCTTCCGCGGTTAGTCAGAGTTTGGAGATATGGAGGTGGTTTTGTTATTGGTTGCTGTTAAAAGCATGCAATATGCGAAAGCGCGTTTGTACAATGATGGTCAATTATATCTTTATATGAAATTGAACAACCATCAACACACGCAGGAGTTAACATCTGATTTTACAACCATCAACACACGCAGGAGGTAACATCTGATTGGGCAAGTCCGCACACATTAACTACGAAGGAGGGAGCACGCCTTGCAAAACCTGTCACCGGCAGCATTCTCAATATGTTGCGAACCATACAATTTTCTGAAAGCCCGGGTAATATAAATTAATATTGTCGACATCCCCCATATGAGGCGACTCATCCACCCCAAGAAGACACAAACGCATGTCAGTAATACTTCCTCCCTTGGAACATAGAAAACTTATATATCTATCTGTCGACGGTAATCTAAAAACGCACCATCACGAAACAGCCTCTGTTCGCGGCGAAAGATACGACAGGTCCCAAACAATTCGATGCAGATTGATAAATAAAACGTTGCTTTGCTTAGCGCCTCCAATAGACTATTTTCAAGACAAAGCATCAATGCAATATTCCGTGGTCAGTAATTGCCAAGATAAAACGACAATCAGTGTAGCAATGTTGTTACTGACAAGCCATACCCATGGGATATCCCCAAACTCAAGCGTGTGCGGTGAAAAGTCGTTACAACCGGTGTCCGAGTCGTCTAAAGATAACCCCCCCAACTATATTCGTTAACGAAATCGCAGATTTAGAAACCATCTACCATCCATATCTCTTGACATGTACGCTGCCCTTTAGCACCCCGACGCTATCCTTTGCTAGTTCTTCGCAGACAACAAAACAGTTGATGAATGGTTTTTCACAGCATCCATCCTCGTTTCGAGCAGACGCGAAACGATCGTTAGAAAAAATCGCTGGTTTCGGGGTGGCGGGCAATCGTTGAATCAGCCGTCCCCTCCTTTCTCGGTCGAGCTTATAAACACAATGCAATGCATTCTAAGGCATGAATTCACTATCAAGTAAATAATCAATAATTGCGATGCCGAAAAAGAGATCACGTTACCGACATTTGCTCATATATATATAGTTCAGTATGTATGTCACGTGTATTGTATGTTGAAAACACGGGAAGGGAACATATATCAAGCACAAATCTATTCGGAAAGCCTTCAAACAACACCGCCTTCATTTCAAGAGCCATGGCCCAATGACATCGCCGACCTCTGTAGTGTACTCTGTAGGGAAGGGAAAACAGCATGGCAAATCCGACAGCAAAACGGCTCATCATGTCAGTGAACTCAAATCGCACTCTGGAGACGTCCCCTGGCAAAATACTCCCCGGTAATCTAGTCAAAATAACAAGCGCCACCGTGATGAACGGTGTGGTGAGACAACACATAGTACCCTGCTGACGCATCCGGAAACTATAAAACTCTTCGTTAGCGGCACTCCTTTTGCAGAGACCAAAAGGTAGCTCGTATCAAGGTATTATTCAAAACGGAACCCCTCTTGTCTTTACCCTTGTGAAATGTACTTCAGTCAATATATCACCTCATACCAAGACAAACTTAAGATCTTTTATCGCTATCATTAGATGATTCCCTCGTTTAAAGGCACTACTAGTATTAATAGTATTCGACAATAGTCATTAATCAGAGATACACAATACTGTGTGTTTTCAACCTATTCACCTCGGTGACGGCATATATATGAGGGGGCTCTTTCATGGGTATAGTATAGTGTAAATTTTGTACCAGATATTGGTTAGGGGTAGGGTCATAGTTAGTCGCATCCCTTGGAAAAATCACATCGATGTAGGACAACCCCCTTTGATGGACTCCGCGTCGTCATACATAGTACATACCGGGCCGAGTTTTCTCGCACGCCGTGTCGTGAAACATACCCTTTCGCGGAGATGCCAATCACAGCCAAGTCGCAAACCAGTTAATAAGCCGAACCATTAAAGCAGGCCATATTTGCCCTTGCAACCTTCATTCACGTTGACATTACTGCGTCATTTTAATACATACATGCAGATAGTTGATGCATGATCGACGGCGAAATAAATTTGTCATTCACCAAACATTCGTAATGTACAAAAAAAAATCATAATTCAGTAATCTACCACGGGAAATGTCTTCACCCGAGCGCCATCAACTCCTCCCCGTGTTTTGCACAATAATTTGTCGCGGCGTACACCGGTTATGGAGTCACCCGCCCCAGCTAGTGCCCGGCAAGTACAATGCGTCTAACCTTGATTATGGCATCCATCATGTGGCCAATCAAGAAGAAAAACGCAGCGTTTCCACGACAGCTCAAACCAACACCCAAAACAAAAATGAATCCAGCCCCATTCAAATGCGAAACAACCATCAGTGCCCACGTCGCCTGTGACGACAACGAACTCGGATTGTATCATCCAGTCGCTACCAGTGGAAAGCGATGAAACTCAATGGCATCGTATTTCACCCACGCGATTTACTCAACCAAGATCTTAGCCCACTCTGATATCAACGCATGGCATGTAGCAGGTACCTGGTACAACTATGCGTTGGAAATTGTATCAGTCACCCGGAAAAGGTTTTCGCAATACAATCGATCTTGTTATGGTCTGACTTGAAAAGCAAAAACAGTTTGAACAACAACAGCAAAATGGCTTGCCGCATTTTGCATACATCGATGTTATATAAGTATATGAAAGAAGTGTGACATCCTATTAAGCACAGTGCCTTATTAAGCATAAAACTTTTTAAACCGTCAAAACTGAACGCCAAATACATGAAACTCCATGTTTTTTTTTTATCAAACGTTGAGGCGAGGCCAGCTGCTTTCGTTTGCGCCGCTCGGCGTGGCTATTCGCCGCCTCAACCACGAGCCACAGCACCAGCGACCCCGACGTGCGGTGATTCGCGCCATATAGAGTTTACGTAGATCTTGTTGCTAAGGATGGCGCCGAGTGTGCGCCAGAAAGTGGACCCAAGCGTGGCCAAAGAGGCCTGTGTGAAGCTGTCCAGAGCAAGACGACGGCCGTCGTGCAGGCTCAGAAGGCCTTCGGCATCAGCAGGAAGTCGATCATTCGCCATCTCAAGGGTGTTTGTGCGATGGATGCCAGCGTAGGTCCTGCGACAGTCCTGCGGCGGGAAGAGGAGGGATGGATCGTATATACCCTGCTGTATGCTGCGCACAACCACTTGGGGTTGAGTCGGTCGGACCTAGTTGAAGCTCTTCGAAAGCTCTGCAGCGACGGGCGGCAGATCCCGTGGAAGCCAGTGCAGGGCCCTGGGGCAAAGTGGGTCAGGGGCTTCCTCAAGTGGCACCTCCAGCTATCGGAACGCTCTAGCCGCATGTACGAGGTAAATATAGTCGTATCCAACGACGACGAAGGCCTGCGGTCTTTCTACGGAACATGGGAGGACTTCACGAAATACAAAAACTAAGAGACAAACCACTTGTGGAACACCGATGAGAGAGGTGCGTAAAGTGTAGTCTAGTCTAGTCTACACATGTACCAGTGCATCGAAGCTCTAGCCCAGAGGATCGGCAGCCGCACTCGCCGGCGTTGACAGCAGTTTCTCGTTGACAAACGCCACCAACCACGATCTGGCAGCTTCCCGAATTTCCGCGCCAAAAAAATGCCGTCGCTCGAGGAGACCCTGCGCTCCCACGGCTGCGCTGTACAGCGGTGATCTACATGCCGCAGCCGTTAGTCTAGTCTAGTCTAGACTAGGTCTAGATGCTGTCCTTTTGACTTCAGACTGGTATCGAGCAGACGGGACGAACAGCGCCGTTCACTCTTGCTGGGTGATAAGATTCTCCGTGTTTCTCTTTCTCACGTTGAAGTCCATGTGCGCCATGACACAGACTGCTGCTGCTGCTACTGCTGTTACCTGTGCTTCCTAGTCTAGTATAGTCTAGACTATACTCTTGTGAACCTTGTTCTGTGCGAGAATCGCCATCGCTTGTAATAGTAGAGTCTAGACTAGACTAGACTGGACTACTCCGGAGAAATGTAGTCTAGTGTAAAGTTAGGGTCAGGGTTAAGGTACTCATGGTCTAGTCTAGTATATTAATGGTCTAAAATGGTACGATTAGTGGGAGGGGAAATGCGCGGCTGTTGCGATTCTTTCAATCTCTGTCGCGATAGCCCCCATCGAGCCAGCGTACGCCCTCCGCTCCTTTCTTCAACTCGCCATGTCGCATGCAGAACGTTTGCTGTATGGTGCGCCATACCACACGACGATCGGCTCGTTTTTTCATGCGCAAGAAACAAGGGCTTACACCACCGCTCTGTCCAACCTGCCCCTCCGGGGATGGACGTTTCACTACCCGCTCCAAAATATTTTTGGTTACAGGTGCCACGCCACAAGGAACGAAGACGCTCAGGCTGATTGCGGAGTGTGGGCAGAAGGTGGTCTCGACAGTGCGCTCCAATTCACGATAAAATATGATGATGGTGACGACGATCAATGCGGCGGGCGACGTCCCATTTCCGCTCATATATATCACAGGGCAGCGCGTGCAAGCATCGTGAATGGAGGAAACCAAGGGGCCTGGGAGCGGAATATTCGCCGCCACAGAATCGTCCTCCATGCAGGACTCCGTGTTCGTCGAGTATCTCAAGGATTTCCACAATCTGCTGGAAGAACGCGGTTTGCTCGACGGCAAGCCGCACGTGCTCGTGCTTGATGGCCACGCCTCACACGTCAACTTCGACGTCATCAAGTTGGTGGAAACACTAAACATCCTCCTCTTCTAGCTACCGTCCGACACGTAGCACATCACCCAGCCCTTAGACGTTGCAGCTTTCGGGTCGTTCAAGCAGCAGATGACGAAGGTGTTCACACGCTTCCCGATGGAGCACGGGGAGAGAACGCCCTTGATAAGTAACCTGGTCGGCATCATCGGCGAGGCTTTCCGATCTAGCTTCTCCAAAGAGCAGAACATCGCATCTTTCGCGGCCGCTGGTTTTAGGCCTGTGAACATTGAGAAAGCGATGAGCCTGCTACAAGGCTGTGGTAAGAGGAAGGAACGCCCGACCGACAGCGAGGCCCTTTGGACATTCCGGTCGCGATAACAGGGAATGAGCTGCAACACAGTCTCGGCGAACGCGCCGTCTGAAACCTGCAGCAGCAGGAATACACCGTCACCGGCGTTCGTGTCAGCACGGTGATTCTTGGCGGGGTCGTCAAGACAAGGAGATATAACAAGAAACGGGCGATATCTCAAAGTTCCGGAGGAGTCCCGTGTGGCGGGCTTCTTATATGCAACGCTGTCTTGGCAGCATACGAGGAAGACGATAGCCGAAATAAGAAGGCCGAAGCGGAGAAAGCTGAGAAAGCCAGACTCAGCATGATGAGGAGGGCTGAGAGTGAGGCAAACTTAGCGAGGCGAGGACGTCGGGGGAGGGGGAGGTTCTGGGGACGTACGTGGAAGGTGGCGGGGGATAGAGGGGCGTGGTGGTGGTGCTGGAATGGGAGATGAACGGAACGAGCAGGCAGGTTGTCGGGGGCGCGCAACTGTAAGTTGTCCGGAGGGGCGCGGGGGGAGGCGCGGAGATGATCGTCTCCCGGAGAGGAAGGGGGGGTCCCGGGCGTGTGGTAGTTGTCGGGGGGCGCGGAGATGGTCGTGGCCGTAGGGGGGGGGTGTGCCGGGATTATGGAAGCTGTCGGGGGGCGCGGAGATGGTCGTGGCCGTGGAAGGGGGGGTGTCGGGCGTGTGGAAGCTGTCGAGGGGCGCGGAGACGGTCGTGGCCGTGGGGTGGTGTTAGGACCGGGGCCTGCCACACGTCAGATGAATTTTGCCATGTCAAGGGCGGGGAGGCAACCAACGCCCCGGCAGATTGTTGACGAATAGTCTAGACGTTTTGCTCTTCTGCACATTTTGTTTTGTCTTTGCACCGGTAGCCCCAGCCACCGAGACGTGTGCTTGTTTTGAGGCGAAATTGCGTTTGGTACGCGAAGCACATGGAGGAAGTCATGCGAACCAGGCCGGGGTTTAGAAGGTTTGCTTCGATAAAGGGGATGCCTCATTGTCGTCCCCTGATCAATGTGTTCCTTTCCTTTTTCTCTGTGCTGTCTCGAAGTGCTGCAGACGGGATACAATGCATCCGTCGGACCTGTAACATCTCCGGATAGGTGTTCTCTGGAATGAGCTAACTGCCGTGGCGATGTGATACGAATAGCAGGGGGGAATTCATCCTCCGTTGCAGGGCTCTAGAGTAGAGTCGAAACAGCTCCAAACTACATGAGTGTTTGTGGTAGAGGCAGTATTGAAGGTTTGCGGGTGAGTAGAAGATGAAGGGAGGAGTTCTACCGGCTTCATTCGAATGGCAGCGTGGTACACCAGGGTTGGGCGCTATAGCCGGGGATAGGGTGCTTTTGTCCCCTGTTGGGTAATACACACTGTAGAGCACTACTACGGAGTGTGATGCTATTTTTTTGTGGTGTCTTTGACAACAGGGTGGACGTGTTCACTGCTCAAGTGCCATGGTTTGGGATTGGGATCTAGGCTTGTTTCGTGTAGGAAATAGCTTGGGGCATTTCGGGGCAACGTCTTACCGTAGCGGCAGGTAAAACAGCAAAAAAATGCCTCTGTTTGAACGACTGATAAATTGTCAAATTATCTTTAAAATTATTATTTTATTTGCAATCGTCTTCGAATGTCATGCGCAGGTCACATGCATACCTTTTTTTTTGTTCTTCGTCGCTCAATGTGCAGGGGGCGCGCAAACTCGCCAAGAACAGGTGAATTGGCCCCAATGTTGCGGCCCCCAAATACCGGGGATACGTCATTAACATCCCCGGTTATGTGTCTAGGTGTGACATATTTTCTTGACATCTTTGCCACCCATAATTATGATATGCATACCAAGTTTGGACTTCTGGAACGCTCCAGAACGTGCGCAATCAGTAAGTACATAAAAGTGTGCCTATTAGGAAAGCACCCACATTTTCACCTGTTTTTTGCGGTGAGGAGTAACATGCCGCACAGTCTCTAACTCATATATAAATATAAACATTGTAAAAAATTCAATACACTCCAGCTGTGAGATCGAATATTTCGTCGAAACTCACCTTTGCAAGCGGTGTATGATACTCCGATCGCGCGTATTACGGGTTGTGTGTCCTCATTAAGGAGGTCGGCGACTCCCCTTGCAACTACAGTGTAGCTATCAGGGTCAACCGGATGTTAGGCAGTCTGTGCGCGGAAACTATAAAACTCGTTTCTGAGGGAGACAAAATCTGACAGCTGTATGAGGAAATGCATCAGTTTATCGAGTGAATCCTGTCAGTCGAATATCCGGTGAGGGGAGGGCGGAGTTTTTAAGGACGTGGGGGCCTCATTTTGATCAACGGGGGGCCGGAGGGGAGGAGGGGGGGGAGAGGACGGGTGGGGCAGGTCAATTTGTTCGTGGAAACTATAAATGTTTCTTGTGGGGGAGAGGGGGGGGATATGGTGGGGGGGGGGCGGGGGCACGGGGGGAGGGCTTTCGGTCGCATAGATGTAGAAGTTTGCTATACGCGTGGTGCTAGGTCTAGGCGATGGTGCGGGTGGTGGGGAAGGAGGGGGCGTTGGGGGCGGGGGTGGGTGGGAAAAGCAGCAGCGGCATGGACGGCTCTGAAACGATAACGAGGCGATATCCAGGGCGTGGCAGTGTTTTTTACACTGGCGGATTTCGATAGTAGGTGGGACGTTTAAGCAAAAGAAAGCGAGGATAAAAAAACAAAAAATAAAGGGGGGAAAGGGTTTTCAACACCTATAGGTCACATATAATATTCAAATCACGGATTTGGTCGACACTGATGTTCGCAACATTGTGTGTAATCCTCCGATCGCGCGTATTAATCGTATATGTAGGGGCTTGCTATACGCACGGTGCTGGGTCTAGGCGATCGTGCGGGGTGTGGGGAAGGAGGGGGCGTTGAAGGGGGGCGGAGGGGGGATTAATGAAACTACGTCATTGACGGCTAGAAAGATAATTACGTGATATCAATTGCTTAGAAGTTTTTATTACTCTGGCCGACTTTAATTGTAAGTGGGGCATTTGAACGAACTGGACAAAAGAGGGGGGAGGGGGGGGGGGGGGGCAGAGATGAGTTGGAGCTACGGCATGGATGGCTAGATGGATAATAAGATTATATCAGCTGGCTGGTAGTGTTTACTACTCTGGCATATTTTGATTTCAGGCGGTGCGTTTAAACAAGAGGAATCGGGGGGAGGGGGCGGAACCATTGCTGCCCCGCCCCGCCTCGCCTTGCTGCTGGTGCGCTGACAACTCCTACTGCTTTGCTCCAACAATAGCAGCAGTATACAAGCCACCATATTTTGGTCGGGTCACCATCATCACGGAGCACCTCGACCCCTGGCGCATGCTGTGGGAGTTCCACTGTTCTTACCTCTTCCGCCTCTGTGCTCAACCTTGCGATGAATTATATGTCAACCTGGTCCTTGTACCTGCGGCACGGCACACGAATTGTTCTTGCTCTTCGTTTACCAGCTTGCAGCGGCGGATACTTCAGCTGCATTCAGCCTAGGTCTGCCATGGACCAGGTCGAACGTCGGTGTAAGTTTCTTTAAACTGGGTACGGGTATTAACCATCGTCAACCTTGTTGTGCTATATGTGTGTGATCACAAATTTATCATTCTTGCTCCACCCTTCATGACGTCTTCTTTGCAGGCTGCGATCACATCCAACGATTTCGCAGCTGACCAGCGGTACGAGGTCGATGATGTAAAAATTATTCATTAACGAGTTTCGGCCAGGACATTGGTAGTTTCAACCCTGTCGTCATTATAGCATCCCCGGAAAACGGTTTTCGCGGTATTGCCCTCGTCTAATATAGCAAAAGCCCTCAGCGACCCCCGCCCTGACGACAGAGTCCAAACATGTTCGAATTAACAATCAATAATGTCGAACGCATGCAATCCGTACAAGCGCGGCTAAAGCGTTGGAGTGCGTCGTTAGTGGATCACCATGCTCAGCGGATCACATGGAAGAAATTAGTAGTAGATCACTGAGCCAGCCGACCCCCCGCGAAATATAAAAGTGCCTTGTGGATCACCCTGTTAATGGACCGCACGAAACATTATCCATCGATGATCACCGCTCTGGCTAACAAATATATGTCAAACCCCTTTGTTATACACCAGGTAGACGCATCTGTTTTAGGGTGGCATTTGACACAAGTTTGACCCATAATATATGGTTTGATTAAAATACGAAATATCTTCCTCTTCCGAAGAAAGAAGCCAAATCGACAAACAGCTCAACTGACCTGCTACACACCCGGCTGCACCTGTAAATGGACAAGTATCTAACTTAACAGGCTACGACAACAAAACAAAGGAAACTCTTCCTCGGAAGCACGAAGACGTACTGAAATAGACCCAAAAAAGAAACGAAGACGCATACTGAATGGACAAAAATTCAGGAAGTATACGTCTCAAAACGCATCTAATGGTAACCTTAGGCACCGCCTTCATGAACGAAATCGCACTCTGCGTGTTTTCTGCACAGAAATATATAGATACACACTTCGAAGACGTACTTTGAATATGCCCAGAATGTAACTTAAGACCCAGAATACCCAAAACGGCAACCTCTTAACAGGTCGTACCATCATCACAATCACACTGCGGCCGGTTCCTGATTGTCAATAAGGCCGCACATGAAAACCGCACAAGAAATAGTAGCCGGTGCCAACCTCCTCACCGGTGGCACACACACATATGTACTAGCAGTAAGATCCGATCAATGCAAAGGATACTTGTTTACAATCAAGGACTTCTTCCGGCAGGTAAGGCATCCACAGAAACAGAACTCAAACCAACACTAATAATGCCTCCCCAGCTGATATATAATAATAAAATCCGTATGCCAGTTCGAAAAAATCATATTATCGTTATCACGAATGAGAAAAAAAATATATTAAATGGGGATGAGACCCTTTCGTTCCCGCCCGAGGAGAGGCCTCCGATACTCTGGATAGAAAATCCACGGTCAGCCAGCCCAAAAGAAACGAGCTAGTGGCGCGCGGCACGGACTTGATACGCCAACCAGCCCCTACACTCGTCTGTCAACATTCCCTTCAGCAACAAGGCAGGCCTGATCGCGCGAGGACTGCGTCAGGATGGTCGGGAATGATAACCACGCCAATATCACGGAGGACGCGATACCAAATCAGGTCGGGTGTTGGTTGTGACCCCCATCCTTCTAACGCATACGGCAATTCGAACCTAAAACGCTCCGAGTGGCGAGGCCATGATCACAGAAAACACACTGGCAGACATACATGTTTTTGACTTGCACAGGCCTGTTGAGGTTAGTCGGGCCAAATGTTCCACTACCGCAAGCACGCGTGGGTCAGTCGTAGCGGTCACCTCAAACGAGTTTATATCTATATCTAAACAACAGGGGTACGCTATACCTGTGGCTTATGCTATTCTCTCAAAACGAACGGCAGAATCTTGCGCAGGCTCTAATACTGGGCTACAGTATTTCAGGCAAACACCCCGACGGTGCCGCTGTCCTCTGATGCTATCGTGCTCTTGTTACCACTAAGACTTCTTATTCAGCTCTTTACGGCGGTAGTGCTCCACGCAGTGCCTGAAAAATAGATCGGTATTCGGATGTTACAGGTAGTCGACCAAACACCCTGACTGGCTGTAGTTGCTGTAGGTAATGTTGCCACACTGCTGTGCATGATTGCGTGCATCATACCCGGCAATAACAGGTTACCTTACGTCGGGACTACACATCACTCGGCAGTACCGGCAGTAGGAGCGTTGGCTCTAAATTTCGCACACGAGCATCAAATTTCCCCGTGATAATATCGTGGGAAGACACAACTCGATTATGATTGAGCAGCCCTGTTGCCGGAGCTCAAAACAACGTCCCCCGGAAAACGTGAATTCGTCACACTTACCCGCATTTTCATTAGTCGAAACCCGGCGCAACCAGTTGACGCTTCAATACCTCCTCTTAGTAAGACAAGCTCCGTGCCGAAGTACTAAATTAACCAGACGCACAGCTAACGTCATGGATTATGTTGTTTGGCCATGCGAGGCGTACAGCAACGATGTCCAGGGTGCCCATGTTTAGGGATATCGCCAACAACGTACCTGCCATATTCTGCAAAATAACTTGCTGATATTAACCACCCGAAACGTGGGTGTTTACCGATTGTGGAGACGGAGGGGGCGAAGACGATCCCTACAGGTTACCACTCGCACACAAAAGGTCACCGATCAATCGATTACGTGTGATAGCTTGCATGGTTGCAGCAGAATCATGACCATCATGACAGAGACTAATAGCGGAATACACGTATGTCGCCCAGTTACTCCGTGACGTCGTCAAATTTCATCTCACCGCCCATTGGTGATTGCGCATAAGCGACCCTTAAAAAAAATAGCGTTATCCATCGTGCAAACACATCTCGTACGAGGGAAGGGGAGATTCAGCCGAATGTGCACCTTGAGCAGACAACATCGGATAAACACGCCTTGTGCGTGACGCTTCTACATTGTTGGGAACGACCTGTTGTATGGGCTCGCGTATTTCTTGCACAGTCTCCCAACACATCCCGCATGTTTCCAATCCTACTGCACCAACCAATCCACAATTTAATGCTACAAGAACACCAGCAAACAGATGTTGGCTGGAACTCTCGTCATTAAACCCATCAACCTTTTGTAGCAGTGCCAGGTACATGCTCAAAATGACGACTGCATGGCTACTTCTGGCGAGCCACGTGTGCCAGCGGCTTGTGTATGGGTCAAGGACTACAAACACAGCAGCGAACATTATCGCAAGCAAAACGCTAGTAGCAACTTGTCCCGCCGTGTTAGGGAAGATGAACACAACTGCCCCAGACAGGGTTACACGACGAAAGCATTCCACGATCTCGTAGTAATACACTCTTGGACGGTATGGCGCCCACAGCTCCTTATATATTTCGAGTTCGGCGCTGTTGGTAACTTGACCGGCTCTTAGAGAAGCGCGATCTCGATACAGAACAAACGCATAGCATGCAGGGATTCCCAACGGGTATACAGCAACCATGATGCTTGCGTAGGCCATAAACGCCTTGTGCGTGACGGTGTAACATTCCAGGCTATGGTCGGCTCGCAGGAACGACCTCCCGTTGTCAAGGTGGTCGCAGGCAAAAGTCTTGAAAATCGTAGAAGATACAGTTGCGTAAATGAGCAACGAGACCCATAATAGCACCGATGCGTGCGTTTGGTTAGATTTAAGTAGGGCGTCTCTGTTGTCAGCGCCGCAGTTGTGCCGGCGGATTGTGTGCGAGAGAAACACGATGCCAGCGAAGACCAAAAATCCAATCGTAGATAGCAGAAGGCTGTGGTAGAAGCTGCTCTGAATCACACATCCCGCGGATAGCATCCAGGCGAAATTAAGGTTGAACGCATCCACCCAGCGTAGCAATGTGGCGTATACATCGGGGTATGATGTACTCGTTACGCCGGCGAACTTGTAGCATTCCACAGAGAAACATGTCGGGTGAAGGGGGGGGAAAGAGGAGACGTTCGGCGTGAGAGTCGTTGTACAGGGTTGTCTGTGCTCGTGTTCGCGACGGCCATAATCGGGACAAATTGTTTTTTGGCTGTTGGTTTTGGCAGAAGATCTGTTCTTCACAAGCCAAGTACCTCTGAGAAACATTGATTATTGTGCAAAACTCGAGACATAAACCCACGATAGTAGTAGCTAGAAAGCATATTCACATTGATGACGAAATCACAATATGCATTAACGAGTACCTTACCTGACAAGTCCGCAAGTGAATATTTGAGGATATTGTTCAGGGCACAGTTGTTTTCGTCTTACGCCTTCGTGGTAAAATCATTTCCTGGCACTGGATAATATGCTGATTTGCAGTTGGTAAACGGCGAAGCACGTTTGCTACACATTGAAGCAAACACGCCGTCTACCGAATTCATCTCTCAAGCGGGCCGACACATTTCACGGCTCTGTCTCGGATGTTGGCACGTTCGTAGACAGCAACCTAGAGTCTGAAAAGCATGCGAAATGGTGTCACAACACGTCTTCCGAGCGGCGAGTGAATCATTATAACTCAAAATATGCCATTTCAAGCGTTCTACGGTTAAAAAACCGACTCTTTCAGCGGTAAAGGTGAATTGTCAGGGGATGTTCGTGCTTAGTCGTCAAGTTTCAAAAATTATTGCGAATAATTGCAAATGTTTTAACGTAACTCAACGAAGTAGTTTACAGAAACGTGTGGCGCCCTCGTCGCTTTCCTCTATGACCGACCTGAGAAAGTACAAGGTATCGCGACTAAACTCATCACTGGGGAATACATCTCACGGTGAGTGGAAATACTGTAACACCAGACAGGTGTCGAATTTTGTCCCACAGCTGCTTCGAAAATCAATGGTGTATACCAGTCTACGTCTGGCCTTCAACAACGTTGCCCTGCAATTGCACGATCTACAGTGATTCACAAACATTTGTTTTGAAAATCGAGTGTGTTCATACTTGAAAGATGACTCGCCTGAGTAATGATTTGCCACGCGACGATGACAATCTTCATTGCGCGGAAAGCTGTTTTAGACTGGAGGCGTGATGCGGACCGACTCCATCGATGGGTAAACCGAGACCGCGATGCAGCTGCTGCACTTGTTGTTGTTGATGAAATTGTTGCTGCCGCTGCTGACGTTGAAGTTGATGATTCAGTTGTTGTCGCTTCCGTCGTTTCTGTAACCGCAAATCCAGGGAGCGTTTTGCGGAAGACCATGGCTAGAGAAATCGCAACCCCTAGCAGAGCGAACATCACCGTAAAAGTCACGATTCGGCGGAGCTTGCTGCATTTGACGCAAGTGTAACCCATGCCTTGCGCGTACCCTTGAGCGCAAACAGCGCAGACTGCATCCGAGTCGAGAAAACATCAGAAAGGCAAGGGGAGAGCGTGAGGATAGATTCCCCCCGCTGTTGTTGATAAAAAGGAAAAAAAAAAGAACTATATGCTGGGGCCTTGCGTTTGCTGTGTGCCGTATTCATGAAGAAAATCTGCTCCCACACGGGCAGCAACAGTGGGTACGGCGCATATATTAGCTCTGGATTATAGGGTCACAGGTTGCCGTGCATGAAGACCGAGAAGGGCATGTAGGGCGGAGGATGTACTCAGTTTGTACATGGTCGTAGCGGTGGGGGGGCGTAATTCCCGGAATCGCTTATTGCGTCGAGCACCACAATATATTGACTGTATGCTTGTTGCCTAAGCGTTTGGACAGGAGTGTCTGTGTCCATACAGATGTCGACGTTCATGCATATCGTATAGTCTACAGGGGTTCACCCGTAGTTGCCAGGAAAAGTACATGTTTGGTGAGCTCATTTTTTTATTTTTTTTTCACACACATCTACAATCCAGCTTCTGGACAAACCGTGGTCACAGGTGTCATCCCTTCTTCCTCCCTGTTCTTTTGCCTCTGTTTTATCGCGCATGTAGGGTTCAGCAATCCCACTCCTCGTCGAGGGTTCATCGAGAATTGCTAACTCAAGCTCTCGCGCTTTCCGCAAGTTAATTTGTGCGTTAGAAAAAGTCCCCACGAATTCATACGAGCATGCACTCGGGGGGGTTCCAACTAACGAAATTGGAGTATACCAGGCTCGACGATAACCTGGTATGCCACCTGGGCGACCGGTTATACCTCACACCGAGGCTGACGTTTATCAGTATTGGATCGTTTCTTGCCAAGGAACAATTCCATCCTCATCAAAGTTCAATGGACATAAAAAATATTTGTGACCATCATAGCCACGTAGTTCCCCGACTAAAGAATCCTGTTAGCCAAGAATGTTTCGTCAGGACGTGGCATCCGTATCCACAGCTGCGTCACTTATGTACTTTAGGGCGTTGTGTGCTTCAGATACAAGGACCGAGAATGGTTTTCGCGTTCAGGTTAAATCGACAACACTTAGTTTCAACTTTTCATTCTTTATCGTATTTCAGCAGCAACCAGTAGTGCCGATCGAAGGGTTTTCATCAAACACCATGATGGTGGTAATCCTATCAATGCCCGATACTACATACATGTGTTGATCAGCAACGTTACCAAGGCCACGGTTGTAGGGATATCCGCATTTTGTAATCGGATTTGCTTCCACGTGCACGACTGACTTTTTTTTACCTCGCTGAAGAAATACTAAAAGGAGAGTGGCTTGGCTAAAGCGTGGCTTGCCATTCCATTGCGGGTTGGTATCGATTTGCCTTTAAACAGAGTGAAAGTTCAAGGTCGAAATGAAACACGGGGTCTGGAGCGGGTCACGAGCCACTGAAAACAAACAGCTCAGAATATATTTGCTCGTGTAAGCTAACCGTGATATTATTCCCTATCGTCACTGAGACATTAGTGAAGGAATGACGCCTGAAGGTGACAACGAACAGTACCGTCGGGATAGTGTACCTATTGCTGAGCTCTTTCACAGCGGCATGAACGATTCCGGAGGCGTAGAGGCAGTGCTGATTGAACGGGTTAGCCGTTCACGAAGGGTTCCATAAAGGTTTGGTGGAAGACAGAACATAACCTGAGTATATCAATGTTCAAACGCGCCGGCCCGAATATGTCCGTTAACTGCGTGTTGTAACCTGAAAGAAGAAGCTGCCAGGTTCTATTTTTTTTCAGGCAGCGATTCCCATCCTAGTCGAAATCAACGTGTGACCGTGAATAGTGTTATATATATATATACACTCCAGCTGTGAGATCGAATATTTTGTCGAAACTCATCTTTACAAGCTGTGTGTGATACTCCAATCGCGCGTATCACGGGTTGTGCGTCCTCATCAATTATATGGGTCGGCGACTCCCCTTGCAACTACATTGTATTTATCAGGGTCGACAGGGTGTTGTTAGTCAGTCTGTGCGCGGAAACTATTCAAACCGTTTCTGAGGGGGATAAAATCTGACAGCTGTGGAAGGAAATGCATCAGAGTTTATCACGTGAATCCTGTAATTCGAAAAACCGGTGAGAGAAGGGCGAAGTTTTAAAGGACGTGGGGTCCTGGTTTTGATCAAAAGGAAGCGGGGGTGGGGAGCGGGAGGGGGGGGGGGCGGCGGGAGAGAGAGGGGGGGGGGGGGGGGTAGGGTAGCTCAATTTGTGCGTGGAAACTATATAACCTTCAACAAGGCAAATCTGACGGTTTTAGAAAGAATGCACAAGTTTATCATGGGGGGAGGGGTCTGGTGGGGGGCTGGACGGGCGGGGCAGCTTAATCCATGCGTGAAAACTGTACATCCGTCAAGGAGATAAAGGTGACGGTTTCAGGAAGAATACTATCTGATTAATTACATTCAAATACTATCTTTCATCAGGCTTGAATAAGGCAAGTTTCCCCCCGTATAAAAGTTGCTTGGTTAGCGATACGATGAACTCTCCAGAAAAAAAACACGCATGAAACTCGATAAAAGTTGTGTCATCCTGTCGTGGGCAAAGAATCCACGCACAGCAGAGTAGAGCATCGACCCCCGAACACATTGATAACGGACGCAGAACACTTTTGGAACACACACGAGTACGAGGGGGTGAGATCAGCAGCGCAGCAGCAGCAGCTTCAGCGGGGGAGAAGGTGGCGGTAGCGATGGCCCAGGACGCGGCTCAGTTGTTCGTCCTGGCTCGATCACACAATCACCATCCCGGCAGACAACAGCAAGTCTTTGTTTTGTGAAGGAGACACATCTACAGCGACTGCAGCTCACCAGCCCCAGAAGAACCAACAGCACCAGTACAAGCAGTAACACCAGCAGCGGAGGAGGCAATGGGGGCGCTGATGCGGCATGGATGGCGGTGGCGGTGGAAGGCTTGTTGAAAGCGTTGTGGGACAGCAGCGGTCACTTAAAATATCGGCATGGAATGCTAGAACATCGCACACAGCAGCAGCAGCAACAACACCAGCGGCAGCAGCAGCAGCAGCAGCAGCATTAACACCACAAGCAGCAGCAGCAGCAGCAGAACACGACGACATCGTAGAGCGCGCGGGAGCACTGGCTAACTAGTACCTATCACTGAGGCTGCGCTTACGCGTCGTGCTTCCCAAGCTACAGCCTACGCATCAAGGTTGGGTTTTGTCTATCCCTTTCCAGAACCGCGCACAGCGAGCAGTGTCTCTCCTATGTTGCCGTCATGGATGTGCCGTCGTGCCTTCTGGTTGTTGTGCCGTTGTGGCTGGAGAGAGACGGAACATGAGCCCTACACAGGTAGACTAATGGATGGGCTGCTGGGGATGGATCGCCCTTTATCAGAAGTTCGGTCAGAATAGTTTCATACAGATCGGAATTCCCGCGCGGTTCAGGGTTAAATTCTTCTTTCAAAGTTCGTTCGGGGAGATGAATAAAAAAAAATATATATGGAACCTGGTCTCTCACGGGGTCCCGGAGTCGAAGTGGAGAGGGTGGTCCCGGAGGTCTGGTACTCGTCGCGGATGGTCGGTAGTCGGAGCGGAGAGGTCGTCGCAGAGCTGAAGTCGAAGCGGAGAGGGCGTCGCGGTGCTGAGGTCCCTTGACGATCGTTCTCAACAGCGAACGCGACTGATAACCTTTCTTTCTTATATGTAGCAAGGAGATGCTAAGCCAGAGCTAGAGTGACGGTGGGCATATGCCCTTCGTCATGCGGCGGGATCATCTTTCGGTGGCTGACCTTCCGGGGACGGGTCAACGCCGTCTATGACGGGTGACGCCGTTCGCGACCCGGGATCGTGTATTGCCTGACCGGTGACGTGTCCTCTCTCGCGCATGCGTGTACGCGATCTACGATAGGTATCTACGACCCTGTCTTCCACATCACCCCCCTCTGTATTCGCTGCAAGCCCATCTTAGCTAAGGATGGTTTTGTAGCGGTCATCGGGAGGATGACAATTTTAGGAAACGGGGTGTCGATTTATCGGATCGAGACACAGCAGCTGTTATATGCGTGCATCCACTCCTTATAACTGACGTGTTTAGCAAACACGGGTGTGAAACACCGGGCCAGCGAAGATGTTTACATTTTCGAGCTTGCATGCTGACAGCGTGTACTGGAGTTGTATGGGGTTTCCAAATATTATCTCAACGCACGTATTCCGTGTGGCCACACGTACTGGTGCGCCCCTCGTGGTTGCTGTTCTGGGAACCACGGGCAGCGAAGTTGTTTAGTGATTTCTCTTTTGTGGGCGGGTCCGCCTAGATATTTTCACTCGGAGTCAGCTCAGTTGATCTAGGTGCATCAACGTGTGACTTCGTTTTAGGCGGGGTGGAGTCGCGTGAAGCTCCTTTCCCCTGTGTGTTTAGTGTTCGAACAATTTTGTTTGTGGCTAGACGGTGGTATTGCTGTTTTGTCCCGTTTGGAACGGAGTGCCGGGCACGGGCGTGAATTGTCACGCTTCTTACAGCCTCTCTCCGTTGGGTACAACAATTTTCTTAACGTCTCCTTGCCCCCGGCTATTCCCACCGGAATGCCGGGTAGAGTGCCCGTCAGATCATGGTCGACACGAGTGTGTACTGCCATGCCTGCTGGTGCTACTCTCATCACCGTTGTTGACTCTTGTGCTTACAGCTGAGTCAACTGTGTTAGCCAGCTTGTTCGTTATTCGGTTACGCCGCGGCGCATCTGGGAATCTATTTTGCGCTGTCTCAGTTCGTGCTCGTCCCTGCCTACTATACGCTTCCGTTTCCCGAGAGAAGGGAGGGGGGGCGAAGAAGGCGAGGTTATCGCGAGTTGCAAACCCTTTTGGGCTCGGTATGCGGCGATCAATTCGTGACATTGGGGTATTTCGTCCGCGCGATACTCGAGGTCGGATTCAGGGCCGTAACCTCGGAGTCTTAGGCGGTACTTGTAGTTGGTCTGCCAGGTCCCCTTTTATGATCTACTACCCTGTCTACGAAGTAGGACTCAATTTTGGGTTGAGCCGCGTCTGGATGGTCCAAATCGGGTAAGGGAATGGGCTTCCCTAAAAACAATTCCGCCAGCTTCTCAAATTGAGGTGCGGGTGGTGTTTCCCGTTGATGGTAGGGCTTTATATGGGCTAGGTGGACTGACACTTCTCGGGTGTCGTTCGTTAGTCGTACTCTATACACCACTGGTGATAATTGTGAGCAGACGACATACGGTCCTCGCCATGGTAATAGCAGCTTTGGGTTGGGCCCATCCGAATCCTGGTACGGTCTGTACACGAGTACTTCCTGTCCAGGTTTGAACACCGGGTACGGTTTAAGTTTGCTATTTTGTTCTGCCTGCTTGTCTGCACGCTCGGTTAAGTTTCGGCGTGCGAGCTCAAAGGCGATTTGCAAATTGTCCCGTGTGTTTTGTGCGAGTTCGTCGGTGTCTGCTGTTCTTCCTACATGAGGAATACCGAGGATTATATCGACTGGGAGTCGGGGTTGTCGTCCGAACATTAAGAAGAATGGTGTCTCATGCATCGTTGCACTAAAGCTAGTGTTGTGCGCTAGCTGTACGAACGGTAAGAGAGTGGCCCAGTTGCTTTGATCGATTGCACTGTGCATTGCGAGCATGCTGTGCATCGTTGAGTGTACCCGTTCGGACACTGAATTACCCTGCGGCCGGTACGGCGTTGTGCGGGTCTTTTTGTATCCGAGTATTTGTTGCAGCTGGTATATCACCTTATTCTCGAATTCGGGGCCTTGATCGCTATGCAAGGTTTCTGGTGGGCCGAAAATGCTGATTATTCTCTCGATTATGGCATTGGCTACTGTTTCGGCCGTTTTATTACGTACCGGCAGCAGTACCGCAAACCTCGTCAGGTGGTCCATCATGGAGAGGACGTATTTGCATTCGATCCCTGCGGCTGAAGTTGATACCGATTTGTACTCTACTAAGTCAACCGATATTCGTTGAAATGGCCGCTCGACAGGTAAATGGCCTGTCGGGAGCTTGGGTCTGTTGTGTGCTGTTTTTCGTCGTTGACAAGCTTGGAATTTTTCGCACCACTCTCGTACGTCGCGGCTGATGGTGGGCCACCAATATTTCTGGCGGATTTTTTCATAAGTCGGGCGAGATGCGAGGTGTCCTCCGGATAGAACGTGATCGTGGTAGGCGTGCAGAATTAATCCAACAAGGGCCTCCGGTACTACGAGTTGATCGCGGAAGGTGCTTCGTTTTCGAAGATATCCCGGAAGGTACGATTTAAACAACAGCCCGTCCTGCACTGAATAGTAAGACATGGTTGTTTTCGTTTCTTTTTCGGGTAATGGTGCGTCTGCGTGCTGTATGTAATCGATGTACCGCCCGTACTCTACTCTTTGTGCTGAGCGGAGTTTTTCTTGATCGACGGACATGAAAACATTTGTCGCGCTCACGAATACTGATTTCACACTAAATAGCTCTCTATCGCTGCGTACTGGTTCTAGGTTATCCAGTTTGTCGGCTGAGATCTGATATGGTCGGGGGACACGAGCTGTTTGTAGCTTAGGATCATCTGGTACGTTGCGGCAAATGGGCGCGAGGGACGGCACAGCTACTTCTTGCTGGTGCTCGAACGCAAACATTCGTGAAAGCGTGTCCGGTACGACGTGCAGTTTGCCTGGTTTGTGTTGGACGGTGAAGTCAAAAGACTGTAATGCTATTGCCCAGCGTGTTAACATGTTCGATGTATCTTGCATTGAGTATAGGTATCGCAGGGCCGCGTGATCTGTCACACACACAAAATGTCGTCCCCATAAATAAGGTCGCCAGTGCTGGATGGCCAAGACCACAGCATAACATTCTTTGAGCGTAGCGGAGTAGTGGCGCTGGCTGTCGTTGAAGCGTTGACTAAAGTATGCGATTATAACGAGGTCATCGTCTTTCTGCTGGGCGAGGAAGGCACCTGCACCTGCTTCTGAAGCGTCAACGTGTATCGCAAAGTCTTTAGAAAAATCGGGAAATTGAAGTACGGGCGCCTGAGTGAGTAATTGTTTCACTGTTGCGTACGCCTGATCGTGTTCTGGTCTCCAACGTTTAGCGACTTCTTTGGCGGCCTCTTTTTTCGTGAGGGCTACCAGGGGTGCTATGATACCGGCTAAGTTAGGTATAAACTTGCGTACAAAGTTAACCATTCCTAGCACTGACCGCAACTCCTCTATGGTTTTAGGCGTCGGCAAGTCAACTATAGCTTTTACGCGATCCTCACCGATCCGAATACCGTCGGCCGTCAGTATGTGTCCTAAGTATTTAACTTCTCGGGGGCCAAACTGTACTTTCGATGGTTTGAGGGTGAGGCCGGCTGCTTGCAAGGCTTTGAACATATTTTCGAGTAGCTGTAAGTGGCCTGTCCAGGTAGATGAACAACATATACAGTCGTCCATATAAACCAAGAGCCCACTTTTTGGACCAAAATGTGCAAAAGCTAGTGACATGATTCGCGAGAACAGAAACGGCGCGTTAGCTATACCGAACGGTAGGCGTTTGAAAACCCACTTTCCGTTCTGCGTGACAAAAGCAGTTTTATCCTGTTCGCTCTCTGCTACTGGTATTTGGTGGTAAGCATTTTGTACGTCACACACAGTTATATAACGTGCTCCTCCGACCGTGTCAAGGTGGCTTTCTAAGTTAGGCATAGGCCACGATTTTTTGATCAGATTCTTGTTTATGGTCGACCTGTAATCTACGCAGAACCGTGGAGTGCCGTCTGATTTTGCGACAATAGTTACTGCGGAACCCCAGGGACTAGGGCGCTGTTCAATGATTCCTTCTTGTTCCATCTGGTTCACGCACTTGTCGATAGTTTCCTGTACGCGAGGGTTTGCACGGTACGGGGTTCTATTTACAGGCCGTGTTCCTGGTTCAAGAGGAAACGTTGCTTCGGCCAGGGTACATTTACCTAGCTCTTGAGGCGACAAGGAAAAAACGCTGCGATATTTCGTGCATAGAGTCAGTACTTGTTCGCATTCGGCAGGTGTAAACGTGGTTTTATCAAATGCTCGAGTAAGTGCTGCACGAAGCTCGTTACGCGTGGATTCCGTTGTCTTGCTGTCTGTTTGAATTGCACTGGTCGTTTTGTTCAGGGCTACCGATACGGGCGCAATGTGACCTAGTAAGGTATTGCGTTTCAAGTATACGTATTGGTGGGACGGGTTCGCGATCTGGACTACTGCTGTTTTATCAGCGGCCGACCAGCGACTCACTGTACGAGCAACTATCATATTTTGAAAAGCTTCAGGTACGGCGGACGATTCGATGTCTTCGAACGTGACGATGAGTGGTTCAATGAGTGCAGCAGTGGTTTCTGTGGGTGCTGTCGCTGACACTACTTGTACTGCCATCTCACTCTCGGGGGGGATGCAGCATTTGTGTCGCAACAAGACAGGCACCGACTCTACATCAGTGTTAACTGTGACCACGGAGCACTGAGCTGTCGCAGTGTTCTCGGGGCGCGCTGTAAAGTCTACTCTACGATGAGATGCTTTGATCGTCACTTGAGAGGTTTTGAATGACAACTGCTCTGTACTCCAGTCGAGGACACCTCCGAAGGCGCCCATGATGGTGTTATCGAGTAGCATAATGTCTGGCCCTAAAGAGGGCAATACGAGCGCTTCGACTGGTAGGGTAATATCTCCTAGCGTAAGTTGAAAGCGAACATATCCTAAAATTTTGAGAGGCGACCCATCAGCACTGCTGAGGTTGATCGCTCCCGGGGGCACTGCAAAAATTTGAGTGTCTTTCATTGTGGGATGTGTCTGTACAAAGTGAACAGATATGCATGGTACATCGGTCGCGGTGTCAATCGTGACATTGTGCGCCGGATAATCATTAACTCTGGCGTTTACTCGTACGCGCTTTGACGTAGAGCTGAGAGCTGTGGGATATCTGGGATACCCACTCATGGCAGACGCGTGGAAAGCATCAAAGTGCGTTTCCCGGTTAGCGTTGCATGATAATAAAACATGATGTTTAATTTTCTCATTTAATTTGCGGGACGCAGCAGAAACATACAACGCTTGTGGTACCATGGAAGGTGAAAACGTATCATTCCGACGTTGACTACTCTTCTCGACTCTGCTTGCTGCTTCTACGGCTGGTCCAACTCCACGCGGTACTGCTAGAACACTCGGAACCTGCTGCTTATTTTCTAAGTCTGTTACAGTATTCGACTGGTTGTCTGCATGTACTTGTTTCGCATGGGTACTCGCCAGAGGGGTGGAGCTCTTTGTTCGGCCACACTTATCCCTCCTCTTACTACTAGGTCTACCGGCACTTGCCACGGCTACGCTAGCTGATCGTGCTATCGTTTCTACCGCGGGTTTGGTGATCCTAGTTTGCCTACTCCCCGAACCGGTTTGAGGTAACCGGCGCGGGCCCCGTCACGGTTTTTTTGTGACTACGATGCCGTCGCGCTCGTGCATTTTGGCGAGCCTGCAGTCTGGGCGCGAGTGCGAGTTTCGGTGGCGGCACATCGGGTAGTCGCATTCGTCGCCCGACGTTACTTTCGGCTTCCTACTCCTACCCGCATCGCTACCCGGCGACCTGCCTCGCTTGTCGGTCGAGCCATAAGTCGCTGGTTCGAAGGTCACCCTTCGCTCTCGGCCTCGCGCCGCCGTCAGGTTGGACGAGATGGCTTTCTCAAGTTTTGCCATCGACGTTATTAGCTGTCGGTTGGGCCCGGGAGATGTGCCAGCGACGGCCGAAGCATATGTGGTCGGGGAGGGGGTGGGGGCCGCGCGTAGGGCGTTGGTCTCATGTTTCTTGGCGCGAGTCCGTGAGGCTTGGTATGTGAGAGAGGGGTCTTCGCGAATGAGTTCTAGACGTACGTGCGGAATTAGGCCGGCTTCGAAAGATGCCATGAGCGATGTTTGCCATGCATGTTGGTATGGCGAGACGTTGACAGGAGCGGTTCGTTTTGCTTCGGCTAGGAGGCGCGCGTATGCTTGAGTTACACGCAGTCCGTAAGAGTCGACGGATTCACTACTGCCTTGCTTTAGGGTAGAGACGGTGCGAGCGAGGAGGACGATGCGGTTCACGGGGCTAAACAGATTTGTGAAAGCATTCACCCACTCCTTCCAGTTGCGTGGTGCTCTGACGTCTACCGCTTCCGTGTTCAGTTGGGCCAGCTCTTTGTCTGTGCGCCACTCTAACGTACCACACTGGATTTGGTTCATGGTGCTAGCTGCGTGGTCGGCTACCAAGTATGCCAGGTATCTCACAGCGTGGCGATCGATAACCGAGTCCGAGGCGCCGTCAGGGACGTGCAAGCGAATGTGAGCGTGAAAGAGCGCCATGATTTCGGGCACATCTTCAGTTGGCAACCCGTGCAACTTGAGCGAAGCGGGCATATCCGATTTTTTTATCGAAAATTTTGGGTCTTCGTTGTGGTTGTGGGTTGGGCTCGGGGGTGCTACAGCAGAGGTTATACGTGCTGTGCGAGGTGCTTCTACAGCAGAGGTTGTACGTGCTGTCAGGGGGTTTGTGGGCAGTGCTTCTACAGCAGAGGTGTTACGTGCTGTCAGAGGGTTTGTGGGCAGTGCTTCTACAGCAGAGGTATTACGTGCTGTCGGGGGGTCTGGTTGAGATTGGTCAGGGTGAGAGGTACGGCTGCTGTCAGAGCTACTCGACTGCTGTTGTATAGGCGTAGCAAGAGTCGTGGAGTGTTGCACGCGTTCAAAAACAACGTCGAGGTTTTGCTGCGGCTGTGGTACTTCTCTCACCTCATCGACCTTCTCGTCGGAAGGCCCACTCACAGGCTTCCGGCTGTCCGGCAGCACCATCTCCAAGACCCACGACGGCGGCGTGGTGCCGTCGAGCATGCATTTCTTAAGAAACGCGGCGGTCTCGACGCGGACGGGGTCGTGGCTCGGGAGGGCGCTTGGCGCGGCAAGGATGTCCTCTGCTAGGCTCGAGCCCTCCTCAACGGCTGATGATACAGGTGTCGTGCTCGGCGCACCAGCCTCATCTGCAGCGTCCCGCTGCTCCTCGTCGTCTACGGCCGGTCCGCCCTGGTCGGTGGGGGCGAGGGCCGCAAAAGAGTTCCCCGCCAGTGCGGGAGTCGGTTCCTCCGGAGAGGGCGATGCCTTGCGGGCTTTCCCGCGGCTCTTTTTTGAGCGAGCTCCTGAGCGTGGCATGTTCTCTGCTTCTATTTTTTTTCCCGACAACAACTTTATATAGGGTTTTATATAGGTTGTTCCGACGGTGGTCACCACTATGGAACCTGGTCTCTCACGGGGTCCCGGAGTCGAAGTGGAGAGGGTGGTCCCGGAGGTCTGGTACTCGTCGCGGATGGTCGGTAGTCGGAGCGGAGAGGTCGTCGCAGAGCTGAAGTCGAAGCGGAGAGGGCGTCGCGGTGCTGAGGTCCCTTGACGATCGTTCTCAACAGCGAACGCGACTGATAACCTTTCTTTCTTATACGTAGCAAGGAGATGCTAAGCCAGAGCTAGAGTGACGGTGGGCATATGCCCTTCGTCATGCGGCGGGATCATCTTTCGGTGGCTGACCTTCCGGGGACGGGTCAACGCCGTCTATGACGGGTGACGCCGTTCGCGACCCGGGATCGTGTATTGCCTGACCGGTGACGTGTCCTCTCGCGCATGCGTGTACGCGATCTACGATAGGTATCTACGACCCTGTCTTCCACATATAGACCATAATAAAATATTAGACTAAACTAGTCTAGACTACAACTACTTGTTCGAGCTTGAGCCAAAACGGTTTTTGACACTCTACGAGTAGTCTAATCAAATTCCGACAAAGGAGCAGGGGCAAATCCCACTGGCACTGGCGCAACAGCACTCAACCTCATTTCGAAGCCCTGGCCAGCCACGCAGCCCCCCACGTACCTCCCGACCAATCCGCCCCTTCATCAAAAGCAACAAAAATATTATGTGCTACTACAGCACTGCATGCGGCAGTATCACGTACCGCAGCAAACAAACTCGCGTTTGTTCGTCTCCCACCCCGTGCCAGGGGAGAACATTGTTTCAGTGATAAATTGTTTTGATGATGTTTCCCCGGGGGCGAGTTCGTTATTACTTGGCTTTAGAATGTACTTTGCCATTTTCGCTCATACCGCTGCTGTGTGGCTTTGAAATGAGTCGGCCAACAGCTACTACTACTGTTCCAGGCGCGAAGGGCTAGTACCGCGCATGTTTCTGTCGTATTTTATGTCATTCAAACGACGTCAACGGTGAGATCGACGGTTTTAGGGTTGATACTCATACAGTATTTGAAAGCTGCGTACCACAACGATCGATCGCCCGTCGAAAGTAGGCAAGCTTCGTTGTGAGTCAGAACCTAGGAAAAACAAAAACAAAGCTGAACATTGCAGTCTGTTGTGGGTGGCGGTGCTTCTGTGGGGCGGGTGCACACGTAAGGAAATACACAGCTTGCTCAGTCTCTCTTGGATCAGGCGAGAATTCGGAGTGTGGTCAAGCTTCAATGCAGGCATATTGTCAACTACTACTCTCGATTACATTTTGACTGTTCAAGACTTAATTATTAAAGGCGACCAGTATGCATTATTACGAAGATTGCAAAGATGAGCATCGAACCGAAACTTGTCAACTCGAAGGTGTCGCTGTTTTGGAGTAAAATGACAAAGTAATTGATTTCAGAATATTTGTTTTAAAGAGAAGAGTTATGCCAAACATAAAAGCTGCTGCTTAACAGACACTCGTGTAGAGATTTTGAATCAATTCCGCCAGTCAGCCACTGCTGACAGCCCCGAGGGCCCGAGACCACGGAGACGAAATTGCTGCTTGCTGATGACTGTAGTCTGGTGGTGGCGGTAGTGGTGCTGCTGCCGTGGCGTGGCCACACGTAAGTCCACGACTTATGTGGAACAACGGAGTTTTGTCAAAATACGTAGAACCTGACCTACCCCCCACCACAATAGACTACATCCACAGGTCGAGGGCCCGGGAAACGCAACTATCCACACTACTACAGCGGCGATGTCTGTTGTTAGGCCGCCGGCGACGGCGTCGATGGAATGATAGTCTGATGTGCGCTCGTCAATATCGATCGCGTGCGATCCGTGTACACCTTCCACCTCTGCGCAACTCTCCAGGCAGCGCCGAAACCGCTGCGTCTAGCTCGGTGCAATCAACGACAAAAATAGCTGACCTGTCCTCAAAAAGCCATTACAAACTCGTGTTTTATATGATGAAAATGACTAATTTCCCTCTTTTAAGCCAATCAGATGGTTCGATGCTAGCGGCATCGACGATGGTCGATGCCGGCGTCAAGCTTAAGGAAAAATGTTATCCACGTGCGGCGTTGTGAACCGTCCACCGAACCTCAAAAGCGGCTTCGATAGGCTCGCCTGCAGTCTGCTACGCAAAGAGCAAGTGGAATCGGGCATCCGTACCGTAGCTACCACGAACAGATCGCACGGATAGGGAGTTTGAGGGCAGGGGTGGAAGGAAAAACGGTGGATCTGCGGCAGCAGCAGCAGCAACAGAAGAAGCAGAAGCACCAGCATGATCCTGAGGTGGAAACGCTTGGTGATGATTATGAGAGCCGCCAGAAACGGAGCTTGCTGTTGCTGGTTTTGTCCGCGCACAACAGAAGCAGAAGCCATCGCCGCCGGTTCACCAGCGCCGACCTTTTGCCACTGCTGGCGGATGAACAAGATATGGTGAAAAATTCTGTGTTTCCTGGTGTGACAGTCCGGCGCGAGTCTTCAGTGACCGAGGAGTTTGGTGGTTCGGGTGTTTTACGGTTTGGGACGAACCAGCAGCAAGAAGGGCAGCAGCAGCAGGAGCAGCAGCATTCTGAGCCGGTAGTGGTGGGGTCTGTGTCCGGTAGCAATGGGCCAGGGGAAGTACCGGCTGTGACGACCAGCAGCGGGAGGGCGTCGATAAGAAGCGTTTTCTTTCAGCGAAAAGGGAGCTTGGGCTAGCGCAGTGCATCATAGCATCCATTTGATCCGGGTACACCAAAACATAGCATGTTATGGATTGGACTGGTTAATGGACCAGGTACGGGTTGGGGTGGGTATGACCACGAACATGAGCAGTAGAAGGGAGATACAGCACCAGTAGCAGCAGCAACTACAGCAATAGTACCAGCAGCAGTAAACGTCTACATGCAGAATGTGGGATGCGACGTCATTGTTCATCGTTGACCGCGGCGAGACTTCACCTGCACTCCCGAGGCATGTTATTTATCGAGTGTAGCATCGCTTCATTATTGAAAATGCCGGGGTAGTGGATTTGACTTTGTTTGTTTTTGTGATTGCCTCTGCCACATGGTAATATTTGACATTAGTTTAGTGTTTGCCGATCAGGGTGGAATTGCATCAAAACTCGACGTGCACGGGGACAAAAAGATTTCTGACGTAAATGGCAACCGGTAGTACCTCGAGTATGTGTGCTATAGGCTGCACAAAAATTATGACTCGCTCTAGTGGACGGAGAGTCCCGGGTGTCCCGATTGTTAGCTGGTCTGTGATCTGATGCCAGTTCTACGTTATCTGTGATTACCGCGAACTGTCATGTTTCCGGACGAAGCATGGGAGATGATTACGACCAGACGTCGATTACTGTGTCGTACGGTGTTTAACTTTGATTGGGGAATACTACCCATGACAGTACACGAAGGCATTTTTTGAGCGATCGGGGTTGAAGATATATTGCCTAACCCATGCATCTATGCGACCTAAAGCCCCCCCCCCCCCACCCGCCACCCGCTACATCCCCCCCCCTCCCCCACAAGAAGGATTTACAGTTTCCACGCACAAATTAGGCTGATCCACCTGCCTTCCCCCCCCTTCCCCCCCTCCCCCCCTCCCGCCCCCTATTTGACCAAAATCAGGCCCCCACGTTCTTCGAACCTCCGCCCTCCCCTCGCCGGTTATTCCACTTACGAATTTCACTCGATAAAGTGCTGCTTTTCCATCCACAGCTCTCATACTTTGTCCCCCTCAGAAAAGAGGTATATAGTTTACGCGCACAGACTGCCTAACAACACCCTGTTGACCCTGATAGCTACACTGTAGTTGCAAGGGGAGTCGCCGACCTATATCCTTGATGAGGACACACAACTCGTAGTACGCGCGATCGAAGTATCACATACAGCTTGCAAAGATGGGTTTCGACAAAATATTCGATCTCACAGCTGGAGTGTTTTTTAATATTCATGATATTGTCTTGATAGCTGCTTACACGTTCGTATAGTAACGGTCCTACATTTCGTAAGGGTAATCGTTGTGGTGTTCAATTTGGAGTTTCGCTTGGATGCCAACTATGCACACAAGGCTACTTGTCGGAGTTCTACCCCTTTTGGAGTTGTGATGTGTGTTGATGCCTTGTCCATCGTTTTTCTCTTGGAGACAGACATGCGTTACGCTCTCGGCAATCGAATTGGAGTGTGGCCAATCAATGGAGAGTGTGAGATTTTTCCACCTGTATCAAAATAGGGACACGCTGACTATTTTACTAAACCGCTGCGTATGGAAGCCTTATGCCGTTCAGAACTGCCTTGGGTCACGGGAAACATCTGGCAAGCCGGATGCTAGAGTTGTATTTGAGTGTTTTGATATGATATGTTCTTCTCTCGGAGACATGCTGTTATATACTCTGTTCTTCAGAGTTCAAAACAAGGTCGCCGATGTTATTCATTTAATAATTATGGAATTTTATGTGAAGACGGTGTTAGTGTTTTTTTCGGATGCTTTTCCTAACCGATTATTTCATGTTGAATTTCTCCCTTCCGGTAGTTACCGTTTTACTTTATGTGGAAGATATGTCCTGAACCTGAGATTGAGACATTTTCAATCAAGATTGCCGTTTTACCTGGGCAAGTGTTTACTTGATAGTGTACACCTCCGTGAACATGCATTCAATTATGTTGACAAGCTCGTCAGTGAATGAGCAAATGGGTTGTAACGACGATTGACTGCACAAACTTGAGGTAAGACATGGAGTAATCGTACGATTTGGGGGTAAAAAATATATATTGGGAATGCCGTTGTACCTTGGCAGTCATTGATGATGGAATTTAGGATTGCCTCCTTCCCTTGCAAAATATTTATTACTGATTTTGGGATTTATTTGCCGTTTTTCCTGGCCATTGGTTAAAAGTTGTTCGGGGCCTATCGTATCGCGTACCGACCAGGAGGGTATGCGGTTGTTAGTTACTGGTCTGCGGATATATGGTGGTTTCATATAGTATGGCATTTCGTACCACATGTCGAGCACTATCTGGTAAATGCGTCGGAATATGCAACTGCCTCCCTCGTCGAAGCAGTCGTGATGATAACAAATATTCGGTGCGGGCTTTTGATGGCAAGGTACTGCCCGTATATACGATAGGGGGGAAGGTGGCGACAGGTACGGCTCACCCTTGTGTGGTTTACGTAGGGAGCTCTCAACGACAGGTACTGAGCCTCTTCTGTATGGGTTTGTGTTCCGAGGTCAGTGACAACCAGGTATCGCACGCGCCGCTCCGTTCATTATATACTGTCATCTCAGGTCACCTATTTTGTAAGGGCACGTCACGTGGTTAACCACGTTATACCGCGAGAGTAATTGAAGCACCTGTTACCCTAGCTACAAGGTGGATAGCGTCAATGATTACAACGGCTATGCACATCGAGCAGCTATCCCCTCCGCGAGAATTTCATCTCAAGTGTCAAAGAAACGTGTGCCCTCAAACTTGCGAATACAGTTTTGGTGAGGGGTTATGATCGATTGTAGTGCGTATCACGCCCATATGTACACTCACAGGGACCCTCGTATCCAGATGAGCATGATCCATGAGGTCCCTCGTGGCACGCGTCTGGCTCGTAGCACTCTCGAATATCTCTGCTAGAGTTGGAGCTGCGCCAATATCCCGGATGCAATGAAAGAGATGCCAACGTGTCATTGGAATTTGGACTTGAGGTATGCTCAAGGACAGGTTCGCAAAGCTGCACCTCATTGCGTGTTGAAAGTGTACAGTTGTTCCCCTCGGCTGGACAGGACTCGCAGGCGACGTCATACGCCGAGCCCTGCTCCCTCGTCCAACGACATTGTAGAAATTTGATGGCGGGGGCGAGTGCGGGGGAGAGGGAGTCATCCGAGAAGTTCATCGAAAATCAGATGATGAGTCAATATTGATGGCACGTTATACACGTGCATTGAACTCAGGCCAGTTCAGTAAATAATGTGACTGCTGTACCAGCCGACAACCAGACAATTAGGTACTCATTCCGCGCTAAGCTGCAATGGTCGACGTTGCAGTGTCGGCGTGCACACACTATCTGTAACTACCGTAAACGTTGTGCATTCTGACGCAAGAATCGTACGTAAAACAAAGAAGAAAAGTCTTAACTAGTCAACAGAAAGCATCATGGACTATACTTGAACAAATCTAGAGAACCAACATTCTAGTCAGTGAGTGTTACGCTTGTGATTCCGAGTGGTTATACATTTTCTTGTTTGACATGGCGAGCGATACTCGGTGTCTTCTCACACGCATGGGCATGAGTACAGAAACCTCTTTCCCCCTCTAACGTCATATTTGATTCAACCACTTTATACCACTCACAATGTTCCAGTCGAGGAAACTGCCATAGTCGCATAGAAGTGTATTGTCGCAAACGTCTGTTTTGACGATCGCCACTGAGACGGAATTGTATATTCCAGGACCAATGAGTGCCGCGTTATCCACCATGAGGCATTCTTCCACCACCACGTTGCCCGAAACTAACATTGCCCCACCAGCACGTTCTGCAGATCAATAACGAGGGCGGATTGGTTCCGTGCGACGATCGGGGTTATCTTAGAAAGCTGTCTGGTTTTGGTTAATATGAAATTGGTTGGATACTCGGGTCATGAAAATTTTCATCGTCATTCCGCGGATCAAGAATTACGTTCGCATCTCGTGAGGCAACGGTAACACTGTCACCGTGAAGGAAGCGCAGCAAGACACGGCGGGTGCAGAGACGTTACGTTGTACGTTGGAAGATAAGTCTTGAGCAGAGAAGCTGAAATTGACGGACCCAAAAAATGTGTCAAGAACGACATACGGGCATGCCAAAATCCCCGAAATACAATATTATATTGTGGACGTGAACCTTACCACCAGGCTACAGATGAAAAAAAGTCACATTAAACTAAATAGTCCTGATCGATAGATGTGTCATCGACATCAGCCTGTTGAAATCGAGACGATGTCTCTGGAAATTGAGCGCCAAAGGTGTGAAGTCGCCACCAGAAATATTGTCGTAATATCATTTCATGTCTGCTGTAATAGTTCAACAGCCACCCGTACTCACTATACTAGGTGTACTTCGCAACCTACCCCAAGATTGAAAAGGTAGATATTTGATACTCGCCAGCCAGCGATTCGAGATTGGTTTTTAAATTCGTTTTTCTTAGGTTCTTTGCCTAAATAACGTGGCTGATTCGCATTGCTACCGGGATCCTGGATACTCCATTTAAGAGGAGACACAAGCTGGGTTCTACTCCGTGGACGCTTATCTTTAACCTGGCTACGTTCAATTCGAAAGGCGTGCTCCTTGTCCGGTATATATCACCCTTTGAGCGACCCATACTCGAGTAGGGTTTACGTACGACTCGAAAATTCAAAAGTGACAAGGCAGATCAAACCCACCGTCTATCACAAAATGTTGCCTGTATTAACATTTGCAGTCAAAGCTCACCAGCTTTGTTGGCCCTGAACGTAGAGTAGCTAACGGCTAAAAAACCCCCACCAATGAACAGGGCCCCTCCGGCGTCGTCGGCCTCGTTCTCGAAGAACTCACACCGTAAGATTGTTGAACGTGAATTCGTCACCCCTGTTGAAAACATAGTTATAGCCCCGCCTTCTTGCAATGCCTTGTTTCCAGAGAAATGGACGTTTTCGATGTGCGACAATCTGGGCGCTTCGAGATATATAGCCCCGCCAGTCAAGTATGCTACGTTATTTGTCATTGTGACGTTGCCAGTAGCGGTCAAATAGGTACCCCCATCTAACGCGATGCATCCTCCTACTTCTGCTTGGTTTCTAGAAAAGATTGCACTGCCTGCTACATCAACAATGCCGGTACCAAGAACAAACACTCCTCCGCCACTGCCGCTAGCTGTGTTTCTGTGAAAAATAGAAGTGCTGCCAGTTGAAAAAAAAAGCAAAGAACTGACAATAAAGACCCCACCGCCAACCTTCGCACCATTTGACTCAAACAAACTCGATCCGATAACTCTTAAGTTTGATCCCGCCGACATCCACACACCTGCGCCTTGCACCGCAGAGTTGTCACGGAAGGCTATAGTGCCAAGGACAGTGACATTGGCGATATTATACAGCCGTATACCTCCGCCGTAAGTTGACCTGTTTTTTTCTAAAGAAGCATTTCCTGTTATGTAGATCGTCGACGCTGTGGCGTAGACAGCCCCTCCGGACTCGTTGGCAACATTATTTATGAAATCCACATCACCCTGCAAAACGGCTGTCGCCAATTGTAAAAACACGGCACCACCGTACTCTGCTGAATTACGTTCGAACACGATTTTGTCCGTCATTAACACGGTCGAACTGTTGGCTGCCACCAAAGCGCCACCAAAGTCTTCCGCGCTGTTATCTACGAAGGCTGAGCCGTTCGTTAGTGCGACAGTTGAATTGTTTGCATAAACTGCTCCGCCGTCGACGGGGACATGGTTGCTCACAAACGTCGAGTTGTTGACCTCAAAACTCGAATCGAGGAGTATTACACCGCCGCCAACACTTGCATTGTTGCCCAAAAATAGGTATCCGGTTGTGTACACCGAGGATAGCAAGGAAAACAGCGCACCTCCGAGAGACGCGTCGTTGTCCGTAAACTGCCCGCTGTAGCCCACTGTGACACTGGAGCGTACTAGGGTAATACCGCCCCCCCACACTGCCCTGTTACCGACGAATGACGTTTCGCTGGCTTCAAACCTAGAGTGCCCTAAGAACGTAGCTCCACCATAAAATGCCGTGTTTCCCACGAACGTACATCGCGTTACCGACACGACTGCCTTGAACGCCGAAATTGATCCCCCTGTATGACTGGAAGACCCATTTAACAGGGTAAGACTCGACAAGTGCAGGGTACCTCCTAACACCTGAAACATGCCGGCAGAAGAAAGCCACGCAACATATTTGGTGTGCCTTAGTATTTCTGGTCATCCTCACCGGAAACGAGTTTGAAAACGTCACATTATTTAGAGCTAAGTAATCGCTTTATTTTGCTGGAAATGTCACATGCAATACAGGCCACCCCGAAAATATATATGAACCGTCATTCTCAGGGAAACAGTGATACAATGTCCGTTAATCTCTTGCGAAAGCGTTCAGTTCAGGCCGTTTCCCTACTAAATTTGTTTGGTATCGTGCTCACGTTAACCTTGTGAATGTGGTATGTTGTGGTGGGTATGGAATCCTTGTTATCGACGCTCTTTCAAAATGCCTTCCATTTCGGCCATGGAATATACGAGGTATACTCATTACATGAGAAAAGATCTCGAACATGGATAGACCGCGATGTAGGCTTGCCGCCTCTAGGTCATCAAAGCAAAGGTGTTTTCGAAAATCGCATAACCATTTGGGCAGAGTGCGATATGTATACCGAATCGTTATACAGGTATAGTTTGGTGCAAAATGACACCTTCTACTCTGAACTGGCTCACCTCAAAATGCGACGTTTCGTTTGCCCCGTCAATAATTGAAGACCCATCAGGAGCGCCGCTGACGGTAAGCGTTGTCCCATTCATCACGCGGATGGGCTGGGTAATCTCCACGAGACCAACCCATTCCACATCGAAAGACCCACCAGAGCAATTCAAAGCCTCCGCCAATTGAGTGGCGGCACTCGTGTCATCCACGCGAGCTGGCAACGAATTTTTCCAGGTGGTACACGGCATGGCAGCTGATCGCCAAACGGCGAACGATAGCACGATAACATGTGTTGCGACGTAGATGATGATCATATTTGCCACTTTCTGTGTCGAATGTCCGGGAGAAGTTGGAAAATACAAGGCGAGCACAGCAAAGAATATGTAGTCAGCAACGTCGCCGATTGAACGTGTTCTGATAGCACGTGGGTATTCGAACGTAGAACAGACCATACGCGCCTATTAGTATACCGCAAGAAGTCCTTCGGCTGGTCATCAGAATTTTGGTACTACTGCAGTCAAGAATGTGACGTATCGCAATAGGTTGCCCGTGCAGGAAAGAAAGACCACCACACCTCCGGCATGCCATTCTCCAACAGCGTAGACTTTATAGTTCCACGCAGAATTTGTCAAGGCATTTCTGGAGGGTAGACAAAAAAAAGCACTGCGTCCCGGGGCCCCAACGAACGAGTAAATTTAGACCTGCCGGCACGCGTTTATGGCATACCTTGTCGAACTTTTCCACCAGGCGGGATCATGATAAAGGCCGTCATCTCGAGGTGCAGACTCTTTTTTCTTTGCTCTAAAGGTTTCTGATCCGCTGAGCTCTCAAAGGGTGGAACTACCGGTTAGAACGATAGCTTTATGAATGGGTAAGGTTTAAAGTTCTAACGCATTGAAATCGTGGCCAGGTGTGGCGCGAACAAGCGTCTTCGAAATCATATTTCGAATGGCATTTTTAGCAACTAATTAATGTTGAGAGTTCAGAAATGTCTGCTGCACCCTCACGAGAGATACCACGTGAAATGACTATAAGCAAACATCACCTGTGGTGAAAACCTTCTGCTACCCCACCGTGTTGGGTTACTTTACGCCTGGTACAGCGTTTGTTTGTGAACGGGCATCTCAAGAATGGAATTACCGAGAAAGATGCAACTTATCATAGGCTACAGCTGAGATTTCTCCCCTCTCTTATCGACCATATTTGAAAAATAACGCGACAGGCGGCCTCTTGATTGAGTAGAAATTTCTGAATACCATCTTGTTGTGTGTATACAGTAGCATGTTAATCGTGGAACCTCGAAAAATATGTATGCGCAGAAGCGAAGTTGACCACATATTTGTTCGTGGCATGGTAACCGGTGTACAGGGCAATTGTCAATTGGTTTTGTTTAGTTCATGTCCATCAAAATATCTTCGGGTGTGCACGTTAATCGTTGCTGTAGAGAACTAGCTATTATCGCAAACCAAACCTTGTTCGACGGATAGTAGTCACGAAAAAACCAAGAACACGCACAATACGCGCTGTAACTGTCTCCAACAGCAGCTCATACCCTTTCAGGCTGCCGGATCCCTGCCGTCTAATTTTGCCCCTTCTGCAGTATGTTGGCCAACGTTCTTCACGGCTATTACCGCAACGGGCGATAACGCAGTACTGCTCGCGGGATATGGCTTGAGTGAAGTGTTCTAGCAGGTTGTGCATGACGGTAGGTTGTCGTTCGTGAAACACCCATGATGCCTCGCATCACTGTTATGCACTGCAGCTTGGGTGAAAATCAACCTCTATTGCGATTGCAACGTGGAATCTTCCGGTCCGCCAGTATGTATATGGACTTGGCACCAGGCTCCGATAGTGAGGTGGAATTTTCCTGAACCAAGTCTCCAGGACAACGAGACACCAACGAACATGAACCCTTTCTTCAAGTTTGAAGTTTGTAGATGTTGGAAAAACACATGATGAGGTTTTCCGGTGGAGTACATAATATACGAAACTATGTTATTTTTGCGTCGACAATGCCTTGACAACTTTGATAGTATAAAACGTTTTCTTTCAGGCACGGTAAAATAGTGTTCAAGGGGTAACGAGGAGATTGGTATCCATATTGTTGAGATACGGTTGTGAGATGCTGGACATGTATGTAGTGACACGGTTTTCGTGGAATATGGGTTAAAATTCATGTGCGGGAGCTATAATGTTTCGTTATAGCTGTAGTTCCGACATGCAAAAAAACACTAAGAGCGGTCGACAACAACAGTAACAGTTTGTTTCGTGGATATTAAAAAAAAAAAATCCAGTGACATAGCTAGCGAGGTGATTCCAACGACGCAATAAGGGAGGTACAAGCCGCCTACAGGCATGTTGGTGGCTCGAAGTAGAGCACCGCGTCCAGAACGCAATGAGAGAAGTACCCGAAGTAGAGGGCCAGTGGGAGGTATCGTATCACCTGCCGACAACCGAGAGCCTGGCCCTCAAGTTCTACCAACTGTCTGTGTCGGCTTAGAAATTTCCCGAGGAGCCTCCCGTTTATGTGTCTGGCACCAATGGGAAAACAGAGAACATCACGAAGAAGTAGTTGATTACAGCGGTGATGGCGTAGACCTGATCGCGCCGGCCGTTGAAAAAAAAACACCCATAGGATGTTACCATTTATTCGCGCTTGATGTCGTCGGGTCCTTGTATTTCCTACTTTAACTCGATGTTCTATTTCTGCGGATCGGCGACACCAAAAAATATTATCGCAGCACGTTGACGGGTTTATATGGTCTTATTCGCATTGCACAAGCTGTGTAGAACGGAAGCATTCCACACAAACTTTGTTGGGCTTTTACGGTTGCCGTTCAAGACGACGGGCCCTAGACGCTGAGCTCGAAAGCACACGTAAGTGGCAACAGATTGCTTGTGGCGCAATGCCGATCAAGCGGGCCGTTAACAACGGAATTGCAAATAAATACTGTCAGCTTTTGGTACTCGTGACGAGTTCCCTACACAAACGGGATGTACATGAACAGAAGCATTGCTCGAAGAACGCTGAAGTGGTGTGGCCATATAACCGTGTTATATACGAGTGCGCAGGCGTATGCAAGCAGATGCATTGCGCAGGGGGGGGGAAAGTACGTACTGGCGGCGGTACACCGACAGCCTTCCTCCAAGCTCTCTCCCTGGTGCCAGCAACAGTGTGCCTGTATGTGTGGCTTGTGCACAGCACAAGGAGGATATCGGACCAAGACGGCAACATTTTAATGTCCAACGCAACCACAACGAAACACACGTTGTCGGACCTCCTCAAGTTCTGCAAACCTTATAGCAGTAGCAGCAGCAGCAAAAGCATTGGCAGCAGCAGCAGCAAGCAGCAAAAAACAGCAGTCAGTCACCGAATCATGACTTTTGGCAGGACTGCAAATTCACGTTTAGGCTCACGAAACCCCGGGGATATCAAGCAAGCCACATCCCAAAGGAGAACGCCTTGCATGCGTAGTTTGACAAATTCTTCATAACGCATGTTCATTTGTCTCGCTCTGTCTCTCTTTGACTTTGAAGACCCTTGCATTGTTTGTCGAGAAGAAATCATGGAATCCAAAGATGTTAAATAAACATGTAAACAGATACTATCTAACTATAGTGTTGGCTACGGCCCCTGCATTTTTCGGCTATCCAATTGTCGGAATAACTGCCGTTAGTTGAACAACTTTTAATTTTGTTCCACGGTCAGCGCTGAAGACCAAAACAGTATGGTTGACACATCAACAATTCGAAGAGTTAAACCAATTACAGGTAATGGGTATGTACATACATCGCAGTTTTTAACGTACAGTGTTTATTGAGCAGTTTTTTGTATTTCGTCAGTCAGGTTCAGGAGCATGCACGTATTTCCACATACGCGATCATATTTGATGTACAGTATAGGACAGTGTGAGGTTTTTAGCAAAATAGCATGGTGCCTCTCCTAGAGTTGAAAACGGTAGGATGTAGTCCGTTGACGAGGATCATGCTGTATTAAGAACGTGGAAGTGTGGTGAGCTAAAACCATATTTTTTCCTCATCCGCCGGTAAATGAAAAAAATGAGAAGCTGTATAAAGAAGCCTTTTCCCAACGCAATTTTACGCTTTTAGAGCTGAAATAATGTATGGAGCTCCGTTAGAGAACCACCAACCGATTCAAAGGAGGCCAAGTTTTTTTGTTTTGATGGCACAAGACTATGTTATCGTTTCAAGAGATATCCGGGTCACGTTTGCGCTAAATAATGATGGGGAAAAACAAAAAAAGTCAACTTCGACCCTTTGAGAACATGAAAACGAAAGCGATACAAATCACGTGCTGAAAACAATGTGGAAAAAAATTGTAACTTGAGTTGGGAAATCCAGGTATTGTATGCTTGCTCCTAATATATAATATCCCTTACTCAAACGCCCCACCAAATATCAAAATCCGCCACATTAATAAACACTTCACGCACAGGATATCACCTCATTATCTTTCGAGAGCCATCCATGCCGCTGTGTTTCCCCCCCCCCCCCCCCCCTCCAACGCCCCCTCTTTCCCGACCACCTGCACGAACGCCTAGACCTAGCACCACGCGTATAACAAGCTGATACATATCTTTGATCTCACAGCCGAAGTGTATTTGAATATTATTTGTGACCTAAACCTCCTAAAAAATCTCCCCCCCCCCCCCCCCCCCTCTTGCTCTCCCTTACTCAAACGCCCCACCAAATATCGAAATCCGCCACATTAATAAACACTTCACGCACAGGATATCACTTCATTATCTTTCGATAGCCATCCATGCCGCTGTGTTCGTCCCCCCCCCCCCCCCCCCCCCCCCCCGCCTCGAACGCCCCCTTCTTCCCCATCACCCGCACCTTCGCCTAGACCTAGCACCACACGTCCAACACACCCCTCACCTAAAGCCCCCCCCCCCCCCCCCAGCCTCCCCCCCCCCCCCCCCCCCGCCCCCCCCCCCCCCCCCCACCCCACCCCCCACCCCCGCCCCCACCCCCCACCCTTCCCCCCCCAACCCATCCCAACCCCACCCCCTCGAACACTCCACCCTCTCTTTACTCAATGATTGTACGATTTACCCCAGGATATACACGATAAACTGATGTATTATTTCCAAAAATGTCACATTTATCCCCTCGAAATAATGTATAGTTTCCAGGCACATATCGAGCTGCCCCCCCCCCCCCCCCCGCCCCAACCCCCCCCCCCCCCCCCCCCACCCCCGCCCCCAAAAATATACTGGTGCCAAAACCGTCAGAGTTATCCCCTCGAAAGGATTTATAGCTTACATGCACAAATTGCCCCTCCCCCCCCCCCCCCCCCCTCCCGCCCCCCTCCAAACCCGCTCGCTTTTGATCAAAACCAGGCCCCCCCTTTCCCTTCACAGCTGTCAGATTTTGTCCCCCTCAGAAACGGGTTTTATAGTTTCCGCGCACAGACTGACTAAAATCATCCTGTTGACCCTGATAGCTACACTGTAGCTGTAAGGGGAGTCGCCGACCTATATCCTTAATGAGGACACACAACTCGTAATGCGCGCGATCGGAGTATCACACACAGCTTGCAAAGATGAGTTTCGACGAAATCTTCGATCTCACAGCTGGAGTGTATTTTAATTTTTATAATAATATGTGGACGTTGTATTGTAGATATGAAAAAAAACGTCAAATTTTATGAAATACTACTTCGAAGTATAAATTACACGATTTCGAGGATTTGGTCGTTTCTTCATTCCTTGAGGAATGTTCACACCACAAGAATCAGCCACATCCACTTCTTCTGTGCAGTTTTTGCGGACTTTCGTATATAATTTAGTATCGAGACACCCCAGTATTTGCTCGACATTCTACTGTTTTGACTGAAACAACTGGCATTCGAAATATTTTAACGTCTGCATATATATGCACTGCAGTCTCGGGAACACTGCTGTAAAGTTTGGATTCCTAGTATTTCCAACTGGTCCTGAGAACGCCGATACAACGGGATCGACCTTTTTACCTCAGTAGTACCGGATCGTACCGCATCATCATTCTGACACGCACGGCATTACATAATTTCAATAGCATTTAAAGAAAGTATTTTCACGGTCGGTCCGATCGATATTGGAGAAAACACTACGACCGACTTCTAAGGAGGTGAATACACCGCAAATACAACAGAGCCTCTAATAAGGACAAATGGGTCATTGTCGTAACAAAAAACACCCCCCCAAAAGCAGAGACCTTGTTTTGGGGACTAAAACGATAAAGGGCAGCACAGGAGAGGAGACTACGGGCCTAGAAAATACTAGAAATTGTGCTTGTACTCTGTTTTAGCCTGCCGCATGTGCCACGCCGTCACACTTGTACTACCAGAGTACAAGTACCGCACCGTCAACAACAACAACAGCTGAAAATTGACTAAATTAAACTGTACAGGACCTAGGTGTACTATGCGTTCGAATATTGATACCAGAATTTGCGAGTGTATAGACTAAAGTTAATTTTTTTCTGAAACCCATTCCTTGATAAAAATGACTCCTCGGTCCGCCGGCGATGAAATATGTACAGAAAAAAAAAAGCTAAAATCGCATCAATGACCGGCAGACCGGCGTTCCATCCGCACACACATATGTACACCGAGCTGTATGTATGGAGAGAAACGCGAAGCAACCCCCCCCTTTTGCGCGCACCACAGTAAAAAGCCCGCACAATATGGACAAGTGCAAGGATCGCGATGTTTGTGGCTTTTGCGTATTCGAGTCTATCGACCAGCATCTGCTCGCAGATAAGGCGGTGCCGGTCAAATTTTCTGGCTCGGAAAATGTCGTGATCACATTGAATAAAAATGTTTGTCTTGAGGGAGACAGAAGAATCCCAGAGTGTATCGAGGATGAACTCGGGGCGTTTATCGGGCGCTCTCGTGTTCACTCGCGGCAAAATAAATCATAAGCTGCAGAGCATAAAGCGCCGTAGACGGTGCCAATTTTGATTAATGCATGGTAAACCATAAGGACGTTCTCACCATCTGTGCGACTGCCGTGTGATGCTTGAGTGTGTGCAGGGCACCTCCAACCAGAAGTTGCTGGTAAAGTCGTACGGGTTAGACGAGCAGGTCGGTTTAGGCGGGTATGTATCATTTAAGACGAAACCGCGCAGTTCCAACACACCTCTCCAGTGGAACCGACTCCACCGGCCATGGGTTGCCGGGACCGGTATTTCTACCCAATGTTTACAATACTGTTATTTATTTGCCTAAATGTGTCTTCTGTCCTTACACTTGCCTATGTGTGTCTGCTGTCCTTGTACTTGCCTAAATGTGTCTCCTGTCCTATTACTTGCCAAAATGTGTCTGCTGTCCTTATACTTGACTAAATGTGTCTGCCGTCCTTATACTTGCCTAAATGTGTCTGCTGTCCTTATGCTTCTGCATACATGATACGGACTGCAAAGTATACAGTACATCTACGTGCAATGCAGCAATGTACGTAGGCGTGCATGATATCGCCAATACCTGGTAAATGATATGTGGCTAGGTGGGATATCTTGGATTCAGTGGTACCTGGGAGACACGGGACGGTGCGAAATAGGTTGATGGTATGAATGAATGAAGTGCCACGCATACGTATACGATATACTACATCGTGCAATATTGTTTGCAAACGACAAATGTTGTTGTAGTTGATCGTTCAACGATGGTGAGTGCAGGTGGCAGTCTTCTCGTTCCACTTTCAGCACGCTCTCCTGCATGGAAAATTCGAGGCAAGGTATATTCTTTCCGACTAACCGATGTACGGAGGTGAGCGAAAAGGGTATCAAAGAATTTAGCGCTTGAAATACCTTGCAGTAGATGAGGAACTTGATACGAGAAGATGGGTTAAACCCGAGCAACATAAACTAGAGGTTATGTGAGACTCTCTTGAATGAGGAGTTATTGTTCGCTAGCCTGCACCCTGTATTGTACTTAACATTAGTGTTGAAAATGGCTCATGCACGTAGGGCCATGCCTAGAATAAGGCATGGTTACCGTTTTCTGAAAGGACATCCCTGATGCACATACAGCTGTATCGTCCGGTATGTATTCCCCAATTTTGGCCGGTCAATAAAAACGACACAAAAACGGGTTTATGGTTACCAAAACCTACGTCGTTAGGCCAAATCTAAAGCAAAGGCAATTTGAATTTTAATAATGCTTAATTTCTGAGGATCCCAGCCAACCTTTGCCTGGAGGATCGACTATAGGCAGAATCGTGTACACTTTGTATTCAAGCTTTCCATTTTTACGTTTAAAAGAGATTTCTCGCGGCTGTCTTGGAAAACACTTTTTAGAGCAAGACCTCGAGACCTTGGATTAAACACGGCGTGATTTGGTGTTCTCCACACACTTCCTTCGACGAAATCGGCGACAGCGTCATGAAATCTGAACGTGGAGAGCTCCGATCCTCGGTTTGGTGTACAATGGTCACTCTACGGTCGTTGATGTTTGGTGGGTGCTCATCAGTCTTTGGTTTAAAACATGTTTTTCGGCTGGTGCGCAAACTCCCAAGAAAGAAATATTTCAATCGTCTTCTTACAGAAAAAAAAAAAACAATACAAGGGCTCCGCATCGATGTCGGCATATTCTGGCACCCATGCTTCGGGTAGGGCAGGGCAGCACCTCGAATTGTACGATTCAATACCTGGTGAAGTCAAAAACGTTACGACACACAACAATAGGCTGCACATACGGTGCGTAAGGTAATGCCAAGAGTTCGGTATATAATATTAATCATGACAATGTACAACTAATAATAGCTACTGTTATACAATGAATCCATTTCCGAGCTTCTTTCGTCAGACTTCTATCGGATAAATTGATGTCATCTCATTATCCTTCTAGCCTTCCATGCCGTAAATCCAACTCATCTCCGCCCTTCTCCTCCCCCGCCCCCCCCGCCATTTTTTTTCCTCTTCTTTTCCACGCTTTCTCTCTCTCAAACGCCCCATCCAACATTAAATCCGCCAGAGTTACAAACAGGTCCGCGCCCTGGATATCGCCTCATTATCTTTTTAAGGCCGTCCATGGCGCTGCGGCAATTACCACCCCACCCCCTGCCCCCAACGCCCCCTCCTTCCCCACCACCCGCACCATCGCCTAGACATAGCACCACGCGTATGGTAAACCCCTACATTTTCGCGACCTAACCCCCCCCCCCCCCCCCCCCTCCCCCGCCACCCCCCCCCCCCCACCCCCACAAGAAGGATTCATTGTTCCCACACACAAATTGACCTGCCCCACCTGTCTTTTCCCCCATCCCCCTCTTTCGCCCCTTTTCGATCAAACTCGGCCCCCTACATCCTTCAAAACTCCGCCCTCCCCTCGCCGGTTATTCAACTAACAGGATTCACATGATAAACTGATGCATTTCCTTCCACAGCTGTCAGATTTTGTCCCCCTCAGAAACGGGTTTTATAGTTTCCGCGCACACACTGCCTAAAATCACCCTGTTGACTCTGATAGCTACACTGTAGTTACAAGAGGAGTCGCCGACCTATGTTCTTATTGAGGACACACAACCCGAAATACGCGGGATCGGAGTATCAAACACAGCTTTCAAAGATAAGTTTGGACAAAATATTCGATCTCTCCGCTGGAGTGTATTTTTTTTTTTATAATGAATCCGACCACACGCCGACTGGCTCTTTTGTCTAGCGACGACACGTGTCGAGTGCGTTTATGATAATATTTTACCTCAATCAAGCATCCGGGGCCGGTAAGGTAACTGACCATGTTCGCTGCGTGTTCTTTGCGTTGTCACTGAGAGACGGGCCCTGAGTCAGCTTCTGAAACATACAATGCATGACATAATTAATTGTATTATCTTGATCTGAACCTCCCAGATCGACTGTCTGTGTGTTGTCTGATCGTGATAAAACGTGCTGACGGCTCCAGGCGCGCAAACACAGTGGTATGACTGCCGTGGTCATTCAACTCGAATGCTATTGCAATGATGCTGCTCGTCGCTAGCTGTGTAGATCGCTTACATATTGTAGAAACATTACGCGACTACAGCGCTTACGATTTCGCCAGCTAAGTATTCCAAACACAATTTTTATTTGACGAAAACAAAAGCATGTCAGTTTTGTCTGATAGCGCGTTGTGGACAGGATTCATACACAAAGCAAGGTTCACGCGGGCACGATATGGTCACATGCCGGGATCGGAATCTATCCACACGTGGTACCTCCCCGTACGGTGTGGAAATCCCAACCCCACAGGCCGACTTTCTGATTGTCCATGGTTCGCATGTTGAGCCAGCTCCACCTCGGGAGGATATAGGGTCCTATTGCCGGTCCAGAGGTCGTTCGACGTCTCTAATTTTCCGTCAACCGGGGAAGCAAACAGAGCTTCCTCGGTTCGACACACCCATGCACCGTGAAAAAAAAACACAAACCGTTGGCTAATCGCTGATTGGCTCGAGCTCCACAGGGCCGTCCTAGGTGGATAGGGGCATATCAATGGGGCACATTTCCGTCGCACACGGTGAAGATAGAGTCTCATCCCCGTTTCATGAATTCTCCGATTCTATACAGCTCCTAAAACGCGGGAACAAAAATGATGATCTCGGGTGTCGACACCACTCCGCACAACTTGAAACTTTAACCATATTCGCTTACCGCTGATTGGCTGGGGCTCGGACAAAAGAGCAACGCCACCATAAGAGGATATAGAGTCCTGTGCCGGTTTCAAAAATCTTGACAAAACTGGGACGATAACTGATTGCTCCCGAGGCTCGACACAGCCCCGCACGATAGTGCGACAATCATCTATTGTTCACATTGGTTTGTGGTTGAGTGGTTGTGCAGCTCGTAGAGCCAGGGACACCCGAGGAGGAGATAGACCAGCAAACGCGCGGGGAGCGTTTTGACGCACCCGATGAGGATAGGGCCCCATCGCCGTTCCTGAAATCTTTCCATACCCCATCAACTCCAACAAACCGGAGACGAAAACCGACTTCTCCCGGGTCGATACCACACCGCACGGTGTGGAAGCATTAGGTAGCTGAGGTTCGAATACAACGCCAGCACCACAAAACAGGTTCCAACCCCGGTTCAGAAATATTTCATAGTATTTTCAACTCGAATACAATGGGGCAACTCACGCTCCTGCTAGATTTTTCTTTGTATACCCCACGTGGACAGTTCATTTGACGCCCTGCCTGGGTTCCACCCTGCACAGTGTAACCTAACCTTCGATTGATCGGCTCTGCCGGGGTTGGTGGATAAAGAAAACCACCAATCACTACGAAGTTCAACAAGTTCAATAACTGTCATCTGGCCTGTGACGAGAGAGTTGTACATGCACCAATTGCATATTATGCAGCAGTCGGTTCAGATCGAGTCGATCAGTGCAACTTGCTTTTTTATAGCATTAATGCAGCAGCAGGAACACCCTGCACTTCTTTTCCATTTCGCATTCCATTTTTTGTGATGCTTGCACTACTCTCGCCCTCCCAGTAGTACAACGCAGACCCGGGTTAATATAGCGACCCCTTCCCCCGTCCCCACTATGGTACATGCCCTACTCTCGCGCTCCCAGTAGTACAACGCAGGCCCGGGTTATTGTAGCGGACCCCCCCCCCCCCCCTCCCGCCATCCCCACCACGGTACATGCCCTATTTTTATCGCGAAAAGAATTCATTACTTTCTTTAGTCGATAATTCGCGTCGACTGGTACATACCTACGCTGCAAGGCGATCAAGCAATTGGTTGATCATTTTGTTTTTGTTTACTTTTTAAAATAAATATAGTCAACCAAGCTCACAACGCGGGGATTATTTCATTCATACCCCAAAACGCTATTATTAGTAGTATTGAAAGTGTAACCCCGCTAGACCACCGGGGCGATCTTCCCTAAATAACTCATTGCCACGGAGACGTATCAGGTTATCCTCGAACCTGGAATATGTCAGTTTCGTGAGGTCAAATCCGTATGAGTTCGTACTCGTATAAATTTCGTGGAGCTTTTTCTTGTGCATTGTTGACTTACAGAAAGAGCGAGAGCGAGTGTTTGAATTTCTCGATGAAAAATCGACGATCAGTGGGTGCCGAACTTAATGCGAAAAACAAAATGAAGGCAATAAGCGGCGATGTGGGGGGGGTGACGACGCCTGTAATCACGGCTTGTGTGTCCAGAATCTGGAAAGTACGAGTGTGCCAAAAAAAAAAGAGAAAACACTAGAATGGATGATCAATCAGCAATCAGCAGCGAGGAGCACGTCAAGTACGAAGCAACACAAACATATTTATCGGTTGCGTAGAAGCACGACCTATTGCACTTGACCGGCAAACGATCACAGCAACGGAGTCAGGGACCACAGTGACAACAAAGCACGTCATCCTCTAAAGAGTCTTCTCAGGGAAGAAAAACACCAAACGCACAAGGAATCCTGTCGGGGAAGATAAACAACCAGACGCGTACGATGAGATACGGGGCGAAAACATTTCACTCACTGGTTTCTTCCGTCGATACTGTCAAGTTTTACAACGACCTTCGCGTGGCACAGCTTAACAACACGGGCAAGGACTATTTTTCCCCTTGTTTTTATTGTCGAAAATGTATGGTACACCCTCGCTCACTGGCATGAAATATTTTGTGGACAGAAAGCATATTGTGTGTAATAGAGCATCGCTGTGTGTGGTTATACTCGTACTGTACGCATCTACTTTGAAATATATATCTTGCACGAGAGTACGAACAATGTCGATTTGTCCGAACTTGTATAATACCACCCTCGAGACCCCGGAGACGCAGCCACTCCCAATGCTGCTGTGTGGCTTTAACATTTTATGAGGCAGTAATCCTAACCACTACTACCGCCTCCTCTTTTTAGTCATACCCCCGCTTGCAACGTCTATATCCACGTGTGTATGTACGTGTACCTACCGAAATAAAAAAAAACAAATGTATTACTTTAATACCTACCGCAATACCGTGGGGATTTTCTTACAGTAAATATTTTTTGTTTTGGGACGAAATATGACGCCAATTCGGAAATAATTTCTTGCCAAGTTTTTTTTTATCAACCTCTACATACAGTCGACCCAGCTTAAAAAACCCATCTATTTTTTTTCGAGTGTTTTTAACGCGGGGAAGTGTCGTTGAGAATCCGAGGCCACTAACTGACCGTCCCCGGGGCCAACGTAGGCGTATCATATGTCAAACGACGCACGTTTTTAGCAGGGATGCGACCACGAAGCGGCGTTGTTTGAAATCTACGATACATTGTGATCTGAATGCCGCAACTACTGCTGCTGTACTCCAACACATGCTAATCATCATTTGAATTTCCCTCTCCCACCGAAACGCGGGAAGGGGTGCAGAATGACCAACATAGTGAGATATGTACGGTAGTGCCCTGTTAATGTTGTACATGCCTTTTATAATTGTTGAGGTGTCGACTTCACGGTGAACATCACATCCGCTTTTGGAACTCTGATACGATACAGGCACATGCTACCTACCACATGGAAATCAAACAAAACCACCCACACTTGCGACGACACGTTTTAGTAAAATGTCGGTAACGCAGACAACACCACACGTAAACATTATGAAAATTACACCGAAAAAGAGGGCACCGCCCTTTTCCGAAGGTAAAAACGAGGCAAACACAAAACAAAATTTTGCCAAGTTTAGCTCAACGAGACTTCACCAAAGACAAACAAAAAAAAACCAAACAACGAACGCGGGCATCCAAAGTGCAGCTGTCCTACAAAAAACATTAGGCCGCCCACATATCCCGAAGAGTCGCCTGCACCACGCCCCCTTCCGTCGCTCTTTGCTTGAATTGAGTTTCATGTTTGAACGAATGCGCAGTCTTGAAAAGAAGGTACGCCGTTTCGCTGCACTCGCCGTCTGCTCCGTTTGCGTACACATAGGAGCGGACATCCTCGAGACAAGAGCGGACCTCGGCCTCTGAAATCGTCGATTTCATGCACGACTCTTGCCTACCGTCATCGCTTTCCTCTTTACTGGACACGTCGTATTCGACGTGTAATTTCGAAATATTCACCGGTACCTTCTCTATCTCGAGTTTTAGTTCTACCCTTAAGACTTCAGCATCATCCTCTACACTAAGCAACATGTTCACTGCGCTCCGCACATCCTCTTATGTGAGACCTGAGGCGCTCTCGACTAACAAGGTGTCCGTCAACACTCGCGGCATGACTAGACTGGGTTTTGCACGTTGGTGTGCGACATGGCTTCAAGACCGCAGTGCTGGCTCAGACGAGACGTAAGCAGATGGGAGGAACCCTTCTATACCCACACGCAGTAGAAGCAGCAGCAGACCGCTTTTCGGTGCCATCTATAGGTGTGCTACAGCAATTTTTAAGGGGCCAATATAGTGAAAAAATAGACACCCCGTAATTTTAACAACTGCCGGGCAACATGCTTCTGGTATGTTTTGTGTCTTGAAAGCGGGCAGTTGACTTAAAAATAGTGTATTTTAAAGCGGGGACGATTGTACATCAAGATCCGAAGAAAAAATTGAAAGTACCGTTCAAAATGCATTTTTTCGGGCGCTTGTCGCTTGTCTCGATCCGCATCCATCGGCGTTCAGGCGAGGTGGTGAACGGATTGACCAGGAACAACAGTCAGTAGCCAGCGCAATTCTCGCCATAACACAACAAAGCTTTCGCAACACCACGACCTTTATAATCACACCTACCTTAAGACGGGCATACACGTTTCGTTTGTAGGGATAACTATATATAGAACTCGTGTGGGATATTTCAATGAAGTCCTGAACGATTGATCGTTGATTGTGGGCAAATATATCCGGAACGACTCTCTAGAGAGGCGACGAAAAAGACTGACAAATCATTGCTTCTCGTACGGTGATTCTTAAAAGCGGCCGCTACGTTCGTTGTGTATAATTCCTATTTTTTTTATGGCCTGGTCTGTTTTGTTGTGTTCTCGTGGCCTGTAATGTACCATCTCACTTACTTCATACCTCGATTAATTGCGATTGTATGGTTTACAATGTCTCACAGCCTGTGACCACAAAATAATACGTTGTATCTCTCTAGGATGGGGAAACGGCACAGACACTGGGTGTAGTGGTGTCGTTGTTGGAAGAACGACTCCCCTCGAAGACAACGAACGTTCGAACAAAGGTATTTAACCGTGAAATCTGATGTCGAAAAGCAACGACATAGCATTCGTACGACAATAGACCAAACGCTTCGAGGTGTGACCATGACAAAAGTATTGAGGGGACGAACTAGGACGCCAAAAGTTGGAAATGATACCAACTTGGAAATAAATGTTCTCCCATATGCTTTTTTTGTTGAAGCTGTGCATATGCCAAGATCCAAGAATAACTCGGGCGTATACCGCCCAAAGTACCAAAATTTGCGCCCTTGTCGCTTGTCTCACTCAGCCCACGTACCCGAACCCTGCCAGGTGCGGAACGGATACGGCAGGGCGAGGGGCGTTTGAGCCGCCCCCCGAGAACGTGTTCCATTCGTTCAAGGCCTGCAGACGTCAAGCGAAACAAACGCTCGAGAGTATGCCATCGCGAAATTCACAACATTAGCAACTATTCTTTGGAAATAATGATAATTATGCAAATCATCCTGTCGCTGGAGACATTATGATACAACCAAAATATCCGGAATTCCTCCTCGACATTCGACATTTTTGCTACTTCTCGCTTGTCACGCTCGGCATCCGTCCGCGTTCACGTCGATGTGCGGAACGGACACGGCATGACGAGGGGCGTTGGAGCCGCCCCCGAAGCCGGCGCTTCCACGCAGCTATTTGACCGAGAACTCCAGTTCCGCGAATCGCATACTTAGGTCGAGACAAAAAAAAATCATGACCAAATGCCTGCAAAAAAAAATGATCGTACATACATTTATATGTATATTGTTTAGAGTACGCACAAATCCTACCCGCGGGAATTTTACCCTGGATTTTCCCGTACGGAACTTGCACAAAGAACTTCGTACGTTATGTAGGAAATTCATTCCCGTTCCAGGTACTTCTGGATGTTCTGTACAACAGTGCCACAAACATCAGGGGTACGCGTATACCATAAATATAGCCTATGTGAGTTCTGTACGGCCGTGCCGACGCGCGCGACGGTAGAGGTGAACCACGTTTTTGCTGAGGTTGCTCGATTCGGGAGCTCAAGACCTCTCTCATAAGGCATTTTTAGAGAAACTGCAAGTTTTTACCGGATGGTAAATCCCATGGTCTACATGTACAACGAGGACCATGCAAGAAAATAGACCTGATTCCGCCTACTTTGGATTAAGGAGCGCCGTTATTGAGATATCGCTTCAGACGAAAATTGCTACCTCCATCGCAGCAAGCGCCTGCCACAATTCCCGGAACTTCGGTGGGTTCAGAAACACGTCCGTACCGCACCCGGAAATGCTTTCAATTCTGTAAGATCCCATATCCTTACCCAGACCTTCTGGGACTTCTGTAAGACTGGGGCACTGGGATACCTTTGCTACGCGATACCCAGGGAGCCCACCTAAATAAAATCCCGCTTCAACCTAAACAGTGAATTGTCATATAATACACTTAGTTATGGTGTGACATATTCTCAGGGAGATAAACCGAACACCGAACATCAGAAATCAATCAATGTGTTGTCTTTACACGAATCCGTTTTTCCCACCCAACAACATCGTCAGACACCCATAAATTCGTGTTGATTCGTTCTAAAAAGACAAAAATTCTGTGGTCACAGATGACTGACTGTGAGAGGTTATTAGTACTTTTGATGTCAAGATAATTTTTGGTATGTCAATTGGTTAGACTATACATGATAGGAAGTATATTACAATGGCTTTACATTAGGTTTGATTTATGAAAATTACTGAAGACAAGCGATCGATGTAGTACGCAGCTTACAAAGATAGGTATCGACCCTGAACTCGTCGAACTCAGAGCTGACGTCGTAACTACTTCTAAAAAATATTTAGGTGGGCTTGGCAAAAATGCTATCGACCGATTGGGCTACATGACAAAATAACTAAATGGGCAGAAGACGGAAATCGTTATACCGCCACCATTCCGCGCCACCGTGAGGTGTACAACAGAACACTCTCAGGTTTTTGACCCCGGTCCATGACGCTGATTGGTAAACTCAGCCTTGTTGTTGTTGTTATCGTTGTCGTTGTTGTTGTTGTTGTCGTTGTTGGTGATTTTGTTGTTGTTGCTGTCGTTGTCGTTGTTTATTGTTGTTGTTGTTGTTCTGACATCAAATCGCATAATCAAGTCTGTGATCACAGGACAGGCTCCATTATTGGGATAGGTATGTATGTATAGCGGGGAAAAGGCTAGTGATTTGAGACACCGAAGCAGTGACGGTCCCGCCTAACTCGAACGATCCTGTTGGCCCACACATACACCCAATGACGTCCGCCATCCGCCTTGCGAGTTCGTAAACACCGGTACAGTAGGTGGCCCTATATAGTGCGGGTATGTGTCACGAAATTTACCCGCACTATACCGGGTACCCGCACTATTAAAAAACCGACCACTTTAGAAGGGTCTATATTGTTTTAAACGATTTCACTCGCACAATATCGGACACCCGCACTATATGACCCGCACTATATAGGCTCACCTACTATGTCGAAATCCTCGCAAGAGGACGTCACCAATTACACTTGGTAGTGAAGAACTTGAGCACACTTGAGTTGCCCGGAAAATAACCGATAATGCACTACCCACACCCTAAAACCTATCAAACAAAGAAGAAATTATTGAGTGGTGGCCCCACCTGTGCACCTGTGTGGTGGTATAGTGCTAGTTACGTACAAAACGACGGCTTTTCACTATTGAAATGTGGGACTTGAACACGCCGGGAGTAGATCACGTGGAGTACTCTGCATGTAGACCTGTACAAAGCTTTCTACACGTAGTATTCTAGCCATGCAGTTCACGTATTCCAACATGGACATTTCGAGTAGGTTTTTTTTTGCCGAAGGCATAAGTGGTATGGATGCATGCTCCGGCTTAGAGCGTTTACCGAGGCGAGGAAGATGGGTTGTTGAGTGTAAAAAAGCACGAATTGTTGATGGTACATATGTCCATACTGGTATCTTTGAAGGAATCCGAAATAAGACGGAATATGAAAGCGCGTCGGGGTATTGATGCTACATGACGTTGTGCCCGTGAACAGCCTGAGCCAACGTCGAGCCGCATGGTGAATTTTGTGACAGAAAGCGTTATGGATCGCGTCAGGAAACAGTGACGGCGGAGCTAAAAAGCCGCGGTACGATATACCCCAAGGAGCTGGTGTCCAAAACTGCAACGAGGCTGAGTTGACCAATCAGCGTCGCGGATCGGGGTCGAAAACCTAGGTGTATTCCGCTGTTCGGCACGGTGACGCGGAATGGTGGCGGTATAGCGCTTTCTTGTCTACAAAAAAGTTGGGCATTTTCCCCCGCTAGCGACGAACTGGACATATTTCAGCAAACAATTATAACGACAAGTCTTGAAGCGCTTGGTTGGGTCAAAAAATCTTATTTCCACTTCAACCGTCGTGAGTGTTTGTACACCAAAAAAATGGCAAGTGGGAATACTTATAGTTTGATTTTGAAAGGGGGGTAGTTCGATGTTGAAAGGGGGACGTGCAGCCCTCACCATCAGAGCTGCGCTTACGAACAAAAAGGGATGGTCTGTGATGTCCAACCACGATACGTCTACCGGCTGAGCGGAACAACGCCCTTGCTTGGAAATATGGAACTATACCCCACGCGTGAACTCTTGTGATGCGTCTATAGAATACCACACTTACTATCGTGGAGGAAGAACTCACGTTTTGTGGAGACCAATCAGTGAGAACTGGGCTATTACTAGGACTGTTGAGTTTTGACCAATAATCAGATGATGTCTTGGAAAGCCTTTTCTCGAAAGAGTGTGTTTAGATCACGCTGTTTTCCAGAGGAACTACATGCTTCGCAGTACATTTTCCTGAACCTCTCAGGGTTATTGAAGGTGACGCCTTTGGTCTGGCACTCCCACATTTTGGTGAAGCCTTTGGTCTGGATGTTTTTGGCGTCCTGAGAACACATGCTTCGTACAGTAGAGCGCCCCTCTTTTTCTTTGAGTCTCCTCCAGTGAGAAGCTCCTCCCTCCCCTCAAATCATCTTTCTGAGCAAACCTTGAGGGTGGTGTGACCAATAAACCCGAGAACCAGTTATGCAAAAAATCGCTTTTTCGACAACATTAGTGGAATTCCGACCATTTTCGATTACAGGGGCTCGGAAATCTGAAAAAAACAACGGCCATAATTAAGTACTCTCTCCATCTTGGCACGTGTCTGAGCCTTGTTTGTGGTATTTGTGGTTGTTCGATACTGGTCTGCGGGGTACTTAAGCGTGTCGGACATTATTGGGTTTCGTATTGTGTTTCAAGGCATTACTTGGATTGTGATTCGGTGCATGGAACTGCCTCCCCCGATAAGCAGTAGCGTCGATTACGAAGAAACGACACGGGCTTTGATGGCAAGATACTGCTCGTATATACGAGAGGGAAGAGCGTGACGACCGGTACGGTTCACCCCGGTGGTTTACGTGTGTGGAGCTTTTCGTCACAGGCTAAGCTTCTGTACGGGTGTGTGTTCGCGATTCCGCTGTGACCGGGCGCTGCTCCGTGTGAACCAAAGCTTGTGCTCTCTTCACCTACTCCGTCGGCAGACCCCGCGTGGTTACATAGAACACGATATACAGGAAGCAATTGAAAACACGATTACCGTGGGTGTTCTGGGGCCCGGAACTCGATGGAGAGGAACTCTTATAGAGGAGGAGTAAGAGCTGCGTCGGCAGCAGCCCGAGCAAATGTCGCAGAACGTGGCTGAGCGAGGCGCCGCGTTGAGATCTGTGTGAGAGTTAAGGATGGCCTCCGCGGAAGGGGTTCGGGAGTGTACTGGTTTGAAGCTCAACGTGCGATCAACAAACTTGTTCAAGAGTTTCACCTCTGTCAACCGGACACTCCCGAACAGCTTCAGGATTGGTGGCAGCGATTGCAGTCTGTGAAGAAGCGAGCCGGTGGGGTTGAGGTAGCATGTTAGAGCTACGGCATGATGCAAGCGGGTTTGACGATGGTGAATGCCCGACTCGAGCTCCGTGATTTTTTTCCCCATTTTCGGCGTGGTCAATGATGCACCGAAACAGCAAAGCGGCTTCCGTGCGCACGCCTTCAGTCTTTTGAGCAAAGATCGGGCGGAAATGGACTTGCGCGTACAGGAGTTACGACGGCAACATAGCTGGGATAGGGAGGTTTAGCCAAGGGGTGGAAGATAATAGGGTGGAACCACAGCAGCACCAGCAGCAGAAGCAGATACTCCTCGGGTGGAAACATTCCGTGATGATGATGAGCAGCCCCAGTCGGAGCTTGCTGTTACTACTGGTGTTGTCCACGCAGAACTGCTTCAGGGGCCATCACCACCCGTGACCGGCGATAAACCATTTCCACTGTATTGTGGAAGATTCCGTCGTTGTTTCTGTCGTCGCAGTCAGGCGCGAGCGTTCAGCGACGGGGGAGTTTAGTGGGGTGTTCCTGTGGGTTGGGAGACAACAACAGCTGTGACCGCTGCAGCAGCCAAGCAGCAGAGGCAGCAGCAGCAGGGGGTATTTGGGCGGTCGCGTACAGCACTTGATCAAGGGTAGTTTGGCCGGCGGCACGCAGTCTTGGTGCACGGGCGGTGTTGACAACGGAGGATGGCACGCTCAGGCTTGGGGCCGCATGGTGCATCAACGCACACATTTGACCCTAGTACACCAAAATTATCATGCCATCGCTTTTACCGAAACATGAACCGCGCACGGTTCGGAGGGGAGGGGTGACGAGCAAAACGAGGAGCAGGGTCGTTACGGAAGCAGTGGCAGCAGCGACCGCAGCAGTACCAGCACCAGAAAACCCCTAGATGAGAGACTGTGTATGAGACATCATCGTTCCTCTTTCACCGTGGAAAAATCAAACAGGCAACCCGCAGGCATGTATGTTCTTTCGAGTAAATGATCGCTTTGAATAACTTATTTTCATAGACGTCAGCCGTGAGTTCGACAAATTTCAGGTCAATACTCATCTTTGCAAGCTGCGTTTAAGAAAAATATTTTGCAGCGCTGGATGCATTGACTCATGTTTTCTTTTCTGTGGTTTCCTGAGTACGTGGTACGTGCCCAAATTTGACGTTGTTGGCCAAATTGCCTGCCGCAGAATCATGCGTGGGGAGTTAGTTGTTATGTCATGATCTTACTCGCAGATGTATGTATGTGTACCTGGAGGATTTTCACGCGCAGCAATATGATTATCTTGTTCACGGCACGCCGTGGTCGCTGATGGTATCTGACACCTGCTTTTTGTACGTGCTAACCATCCACTACTGCTGCAACCAGACCTGATATAGCTGATGCAATACCCCCCGCTGTATACTGTTGAATCAGCTCAAACCAAAACTGTACACGCATTCAATAATAATCAAATAAATGGAGGCAAGCAATACTTGAGATGTGTCTCCACGCGGAACTCGCCCGCCGGTAATAGTGCTGTTGTTGAAGCAGGGATTTGATAACTCTGCTAATAACAAAGGTGACCATTTGATTGGTGTAAAATCCACTTGTTACCAACAGCAGCAGATGAAGAAGAGCGTTTCCTACCACGCACCTGATACCTGATATATATGCATCATGGAGTCTATATTTTTGGTTTCGTCATCTATCTCTTTTTTTTTCGACACCTCTAAAATATCGAATGAAGTACGACAACGAAACGATATGATCATTGCACTGCTGTAATCTTAGACCGGGTGCGTGATAAAAAATATTGCAGGTGAAGACTACACCACGTATCACGCAGATGTCATATTTTATGTTCAGATTTGCCCGATACTTTAGGCTTACCGATAAAATGAAATCAAGTTTATTAGCGTGACAGCGGACATGTGGGCACCAAATAAAAAAATTTTGTTTTAGGTTTGAGTGGGGTTTTAACTTTGATATGTTTTTGTTATCCGAGTGTTGCGATAGGTGGCTCAATCTAGTTCACATATCGGTTTCGCCGACCAGCAGGTGGGGCGTGACTGCATACACGTCGTCGAGAGCGACCAATGAAACGTGTCGAGAACGAACGGGAGATGAGGGGGGAAGGTTATTATACCCTCGCGGGCGAAGAGTTTTCCCATCGTAAATATGGGAAAAATATATTGTTCGCGTTGTGCAATAATAGGAATGCGGTTGAGATACGGGAAAGCGAGTTGGACGTTTTTTCTCGAGAAGGGAGATTTACATTGATACACGACGTGCACAGAAATTGATCAATTGGTGACGTAAATAGCAATCGATAGCAGTATGTGGGCGATAGGCTGTATGAAGATATGATTCGCTCTAGTGGCAGGAGCGCCCGGATTGTCCCGCTTTCTAACTGATCTGTGATTTGTCGATATTTCTAGGGCGACTGCTCGAACTGGAGTGTTCTCCGACACGGCATGCGAGATAATTACGACCAGATATCAAATTTGGGGTACGGTGTCTATCATTGATTAGTTAATAATAGACAGTGCCTTTCTGCGGATGCACGATTTAAGCTGTCTGTATCACGTTATGTTGTCTGGATGTTATTATAAAGTTATCAAAACTCATATTACACTCCATCATCATCTGTGAGATCGAAAATTTTGTCGAAACTCATCTTCGCAAGCTGTGTGCGATACTCCGATCGCGCGTATTACGGGTTGTGCGTCCTTATTATTAAGGATATAGGTCGGCGATTCCCCTTGCAGCTAAAAAGATATGCATCGCTAGAGTAACGGTACTACATTTCAAAGGGGAGATGGTAACGTTGCTCACTTTGCAGTCATGCTTGGATGCGAACTATATTCCCCACGGCTATTTGTCATAGATTTACGCCTCTGGTGGAGTTGTGATGATGTATGCTGGTACATTGTGCCTCATTTTTATCAGAGGTGCAGACAGGCGTTGCGCTATCGTCTGTGGAATTGGTGTATGACTAACGGGCAGTATGAGTTTTCTCATGTACGACGCCATAGTAACATGCTGGTTATCTCCCTAAACTGCTGTAAACGGCAGGCGGTTTGCCGTTTGCGTTTGCAAATGCCCTTGTTGTGTGAGTTGTATACCAGAGGGGCTACAGGAGTTGGAGTGGAATTGCTTTTTAATCGGGGACGTACATTTGTTTGCTCTTTCCTACATAGTACAAACAGGGCGACCGAGAGGTTATTGGGCGGTTAGATTTGTGGGAAAATGGTGTTAGTAATAATATTCGAGGGAATCACCACCAGATTTTCGCTTCTTGAATTTTTCCCTTCCTTCCCGTAGACGTTGTTTAATGATATATATATTGAAGATTTTTGCTGAACTTCATTCAGGTTGGAATATACTTTCGTATTGACGTTGACGTTTTTCGTGGGCAATTATCAGTTTGGTGCATTAAATTACCCATTTGAGACAATGTGTTTGGGATCTCGACAGTAAGAAGAAATCGGTTTGATTGACATTTTAATTCACAAGCAGATAGATAGCTCCACCGTAGGTTTTCCAGGAAACACCAATGATATTCCGACTGCCGTTTTACCTTGGTAGTTGTTGATGCTAAAAAAATTGGGATTGTCGGTTTACCTTCGTAGTCATGAAGGACGGAATTTGGGCAACCTGTCTCACCTTGGCAATATCTTCATCTGGAAGATATTATTTGCCGTTTCACCTGAAATTGGGGATGAAGTGTTCGGGATATATCGTTGTCGTAGTTGTCTCACATTGACTCTTGTCAAATATCTAGGTAAGAGTCCATCGTATCACGCACCGAATAGTAGGGTGTTTTCTGGAATGCGGTTTTTCTATACCGGTCGGCGGATATTTGGGCCTTTCGTACATTACGGGGGGTTCCAAATTAAGTGTTCACGCAATAATTAATATTTTATATATTATGCCTCGGAATATGAAACTGCCTTCCCCGAACGCCAGTCCTGATGGTAACGAAGGTACGACCAAGGCTTGGGTCACAAGATGCTGACCGTTTATATGAGTTGATGGAGCGTGACGGCAGGTATGGTTCACCCCGGTGTGGTAAATGTTTGTAACCCTTTTACGACAGGTTATGAGTTTCTTCTATGTAGGTGTTCGCACGAGAGTCCGCGGTAACCAGGAGAGGATCAGTGTATATTATAAATAATGAAAACACACTCCTCCAGCTGTGAGATCGAAAAACAATAATAATATTTTGTCGAAACTCATCTTTGCAAGCTGTGTGTGATACTCCGATCGCGCGTAATACGGGTTGTGTGTCTTCATTAAAGATATACGTCGGCGACTCCCCTTTCACCCATTAATACAGTGTAGCTATTAGGGTCAACAGGGTGATGTTAGTCAGTCTGTGCACGGAAACTATAAAACCCGTTTTTGATGGGGACAAAATCTGACAGCTAGCTGTGGAAGGAAATGCATCCGTTTATCAAGTGAATCTTGTAAGTCGTATATCAGGTGAGGGGATGGCGGAGTTTTTACGGACGTGGGGGCCTGTTTTTGATCAAAAGGTACATAATACGTGTGCTCTCACCAGCTACTCCACCGGGGCACGCCGTGTGGATAGATTGAACACGTTATGCAGGAATCGATTTCAAACAGGCTGATCAATCGCCAACACAAAAAGTAACTGGAAGACGACGTATGATACTATGATATATATGTCGCCCGGGTATAAAATCGATTTCGGCATGTATGTACGAGTCATAATCTTCGTTTATTTTGCATTTTTTGGTGGCGCGTTGATGTGCCATATATATTTGGTTTTTTCGAAAAAATGATTTACCGTACAGTACGTGTGTGCGTTGTGTACTCCGGCGGCAGGCATATCTCATTTGCTTACATTATTTTCCATGACAACGTGAAGCAAAGTGTCTTATATCGGGCGACGCTAACGCTCTCTCCGGTCTTCGCGCTTGTCGTTCCCTGCTTTAGTTCAGCACCAGTCGGTACAGTCGGTGGCGTTGTGTTTCCTTGGAGGCCGTGAATTCTAGCAGGGGATTCGATGACGCCTTTCCGGCGTCCTCTCATCTGTTTCGAACATGACTAATAATACCATTTATCTCTGCATTTGTATGGAAAACATATTCACCTAGAAAAAGCATTGGTGATTAGTGTACATCATGTGGAATTTACAGCAAAGAGTGTATCCTCGAACAATTATTAATAATAATGTTTGGGGCGATGTCGGACAGATGAGGCTAAACAACAGTAGTACCTTCTGAATGCAGGTCTCCCTCAAACCAGGTGTGGTGTGTATCGTGTAATGTTTCGTGTGTACCAGTTGGTACCGTGGTATATCGGGACCAAGTAAATCAGTTACTTCCCAAATGATTGAATTCACAAACTTTTTCGTAATACCTACCCCCATGATGCGCACGATATATCTATTAAAAAAATGAGAAGCAACGTAGCCAGTAAGCACCTGTGACCACGGCTTCTCCAGAAGGCCAACAAGTGTAAAAGCTTTGACGGTACGTAGTGTTTTCGATAAGATTGTTGAAATACTCTTTAAGTATTGTATACCTTAACCCTAAGCCTAACCCTAACCCTAACCCAATGCAATGCGACCAAACTATGTAACTCTAAAACTCTCTTTGTCTTGCATAAAGTATGAGTCCACTATTTTTCAAGCAACAAGTGGTAAACTCTACTGAAACAGTTGTTCGCGAGTTGAGCTGGAAAAACCAATACCTCAACATTTTTATCCAAGGGAATGAAAAGATTACGAGGCACCAAAAACGAGTCAGTGAACTAACCTCCTACTGACTACATCCGCACAATATTCAGATAGTTGAAAGTTTTCCCCACGACATTCTTGCGAAACTTACACGAAGGTCTTGGGGACAGTTTTCTTTCGCATATTCCTTTCGCATATGATTCTCGGGAGCTGACCGACGGAATGTTTTCCGACATGGGGTATATATATATATGTTTCCAGTTTTGTCTAACGCGACAAAACACAACTCAGAATTAAACATGAGCCGAACGATATATATATGTCTTGTAGGCATTCGTTCAGAACCATAGATCAAGTTACATATACCAAATCGTAGTTATCGGAGAAGTAACCATATCGCCTCGTTATCGATTTAGAGCCGTCTATGCCGCTGCTGCGATTCCCTCTCACCGCCGTCCCCAACGCCCCCTTCTTCCTCACCACCCGCATCATCGCCTAGACCTAGCACCACGCGTATAGCAAATATCTACATCTCTGCGACCTAAAGCCCTCCCTCCCCGCCCCCCACCGCCCCCCGCCACACCCCCCCCCCCCTCCCCAAAATGTTTTTTTTTAGTTTTCACGCACAAATTGATCAGCCCCACCGGTCCCGTCCCCCTCCTCCCCCCTTTTGACCAAAAACAGGCCCCAACGTCCTTAAAAACTCCGCCCTCCACTCACCGGAGATTCGACTTACAGGATTCCCTTGATCAACTGATGCATTTCCTTCCACAGCTGTGAGATTTTGCCCCCCTCAGAAACGGGTTATATAGTTTCCGCGCACAGACTGCCTAACATCACCCTGTTGACCCTAATAGCTACACTCTAGTTCCAAGGGGAGTCACCGGCTTATATCCTTACTGAGGACACACAACCCGTATTACGCGCGATCGGAGTATCACACACAGCTTGCAAAGATGAGTTTCGACAAAACTTTCCATCTCACTACTGGAGTGTATTTTCATATTTATAATAACCCCTTTAGAGCCGCAACTCTTTCCTACACAAATTCCAAGTCATTTTTCCCGAGTGCGGGTGTCAGTTGTTATATACGAGTTCGTGCGTTTTTTTCATATATTGGAGGAACATTATCATGACACTTGTCCACTTTCAGCGGCCAATGTTGTATTAAAAGCGCAGTACTTTATTGGTCGTATAGGTCAGCACTTGGGTAGTGCTATATGACCAACATATTTGTTCACGGACTATCATAGTGTAAGGGACGTGAAAGCTAGGAAGCACTGGCGGTGGCCACTCCCTGGGAGGTGCCAATTGTACAATCAATATCACATCCATCCGCACATGCTGAACGCGAATATTTTGTGTAGAACGCCGGTTGCGATTTATGAGGAAAATAACATTCGTGTTGTCGGTGACTCAGCCCAAAACAAATGGAAAAACTCAAAGGCTTGCATGGGGCCGATAGCCCAATGAAAGTAGCATGGGAGGGTTTCGCTCGCCGCAGGCGGTATTTTTTTGGGTCAGATATTTATGTGGAATGGATCCCATGGTCATTTGTTGCCGGTCCCACTTTAAAAAATGGGAATGGGACCACTTGCGTTTTACTTGGGATGTGAATGGGACGGGAAGTTGGAATGTGTTGCAATTATGGGACCAAATCGGAATTCACAAAAATGGAGATGAGATGGGATGGGACTGTTGTCATAGGAGGGATGGCGGGACACCTTGTCTTGTTATTGTCTTATCATTCGATTATTTGGTAGCCCACAACGAAAACAATGATCATCAACAACCAACCTCGATCGGAAAGAAAGCAATACTTGCAGTGGTGTGTTAACTTGTGTTAACTCCAATGATCAACAAACATGCCGCACCAACCCTGAACAAAGTAGATGAGAAAAAAAAAATGATACATAAATGCATCCACTGGAAGAATGAATGATGAACACGGACAAAAGTCGGGTGTCTGTGACCAAGGCTCAGAGCGCCGTCAGCGGTAGTGTGTGTGTGTGTGTGTGTGTGTGGGTGTGGGTGTGTGTGTGTGTGTGTGTGTGTGTGTGTGTGTGAGTGTGTGTGTGTGTGTGTGTGTGTGTGTGTGTGTGTGTGTGTGTGTGTGTGTGTGTGTGTGTGTGTGTGTGTGTGTGTGTGTGTGTGTGTGTGTGTGTGTGTGTGTGTGTGTGTGTGTGTGTGTGTGTGTGTGTGTGTGTGTGTGTGTGTGTGTGTGTGTGTGTGTGTGTGTGTGTGTGTGTGTGTGTGTGTGTGTGTGTGTGTGTGTGTGTGTGTGTGTGTGTGTGTGTGTGTGTGTGTGTGTGTGTGTGTGTGTGTGTGTTTGTGTGTGTGTGCGCGCATGCTCCGCTGCCTGCGGCAAAAAACAAACATGCCAAGAATCTTTCTTTTTTTCATTCAGATTCGTTCCCCGTGCGTTGGTGTTGGCCCAGTGGCCGGGCGCTGCGGGACATTTTTTTTGAATAAAATAGGAAACTGGCACATTATTTATGGGAAGTCTTGCGCTCACAGTGCACACTGGGACGGTAGTGGCTGCGTTTACAGTGGGATTGTGACGGGAGTAGCTGTGCTGATGTTGGGATGGGAAGCAGGTGGAATGGGATCGGTGCTATATCCGTTATTTGGGAGTAAGTGGGGCAGAAATTTTGGATGGGATGGGACTTGGTGGGATGGGAAGCGCGTATCCCGCTGTGTGATTCCCATCCCATTCCCATCCTATCTCATATTAAATGGGATTCCCATCCCATTTGTTCCCATGCAAGCCTAATGAATTTGAAAACTGATGTATAACCTAATGGACGTGTTGGTTTTCCAATTAATCTGGTATTCCCACCAATCTTCGCTCAGCACAACCAACGTCCGTGCTGATGCGCGATACATCGACGAGCAATGTTGTTGGTCACAAGGTGCGAGACAGAAACACCTTGCACGAACAACGACAGTAAAGATATCCCAAACAAAAAAACAACACTGCAAAAAAAATGATCTTTTTACTACAAACCATATTAATTCAACATAACATAATCAAACGGAAAAAAACAGGAATATAACACTATCTTATGGGAAAAACAGCGGAAGAGACGGCACGTACGACCGTAACAAAAAACACATTGCTACCAAGGCAACTCCGCAGATACTGCTGTCCAACTAACATTGGCGGGGGCAACGACATTACTATTGGGTTTCGAATGACCGCATATTGTGCCGTACTCTTCATGGCGACAGGGGTATACCAACACCGCCGAATTGTCGCCACCGTACCGAATGAAAAATTTTTAGAGACGCCCAGGAATTAATAACGAAAAAAAAACGCGACGAAGAAGATGGCACCACCCAACCCGCATCGGGGTAGCACCCGAACTGGGTCAATAATGAAACCACCACTGCAGGGGGCAATCGCACTTATTTCCTGTCTGGTCGGTCCTATACATACGTTACCCCTGACAGTGGTGTCCATACCGACACCATCTATCTCCCCAACGACCGTTAGGAAACGAACACAGGAAATAAATGAGGGCTTGACCCTAAAAGATGAATAATGTGTATTCTTTGATATATTATAAAAAATGAAAATACACTCCAGCTGTGAGATCGAAGATTTCGTCGAAACTCATCTTTGCAAGCTGTGTGTGATACTCCGATCGTGCGCATTACGAGTTGTGTTTCCTCATTAAGGATATAGGTCGGCGACTCCCCTTACAACTACAGTGTAGCTATCAGGGTCAACAGGATGATTTTAGTCAGTCTGTGCGCGGAAACAACTATAGAACCCGTTTCTGAGGGGGACAAAATCTGACAGCTGTGAAGGGAAATATATCCTTTTATCAAGTGAATCTTGTAAGTCGAATAACCGGTGAGGGGGGTGGGGCGGAGTTTTGATGGACGCGGGGGCCTGGTTTTGATCAAAAGCGAGCGGGTTTGGAGGGGGGGGGAGGAAAAGGGGGCAATTTGTGCATGTAAGCTATAAATCCTTTCGAGGGGATAAATCTGACGGATTTGTCACCAGTATATTATTGGGCGCGGGGGGGGGGGGGGTTGGGGCGGGGGGCGTGTGGGGCAGCTCAATATGTGCCTGGACACTATACATTACTTTGAGGGGATAAATGTGACGGTTTTGGAAATAATACATCAGTTTATCATGTATATCCTGGGGTAAGTCGTACAATCAGTGAGTAAAGAGAGGGTGGAGTGTTCGAGGGGGTGTGGTTGGGATGGGTTGGGGGGGAGGTGGGGGGTGTGGGGGCGGGGGGGGGTCGGGGGGCGGGGCGGGGGTGGGTTGGAGGGGGGGGAGGAAGGGCTTTAGGTGAGGGGTTTGTTATACGTGTGGTGCTAGGTCTAGGCGATGGTGCGGGTGATGGGGAAAAGGGGGCGTTCGAGGCGGGGGGGGGGGGGGGGGACACAGCGGCATGGATGACTCTCGAAAGATAATGAGGTGATATCATGTGCGTGAAGTGTTTATTAATGTGGCGGATTTCGATATTTGGTGGGGCGTTTGAGTAAGGGAGAGCAAGAGGGGGGGGGGGGGGGGGGGGGGGGAGATTTTTGATGAGGTTTAGGTCACAAATAATATTCAAATACACTTCGGCTGTGAGATCAAAGATATGTAGCAGCTTGTTATACGCGTGGTGCTAGGTCTAGGCGATCGTTCAGGTGGTCGGAAAATAGGGGGCGTTGGAGGGGGGGGGGTTGATGGGAAAAATACGTCATGGATGGTCAGAAAGATAATGACGTGATATCAACTGCGTATAGGTGTTTATTACTGAGGCCGATTTTGATTGTGAGTAGGGCGTTTGAACAAACTAGGCGGAAGGGGGGGGGGATCGGGGGACGGAGGGGCGGCGGGGGAGGGTTGGGGTTTTTTTATGAACAAGAGGGGTCAGTGGAGAGGGAGGGGAGGGGGAGGGGGGGCGGGGGGCGGCACAACTCAATATGTGCGCGGAAACTATAAATCCTCCAAGGGGACAAACCTGACGATTGAAGCAATAAGACATCCCTTTATATCATCTGGCTTGTAATGTTTTCTATTGTAGAAGGTTTGATGTTAGATGCAGCATGCAACCCAGTGTTCAAGTATAGTAAATAACATGTTAAATCTTCATAATTTATTGTTGTATGATACATCGATCGAAAGCTAGAATATTTAAAAGAATATTTGTAGGTACCATTATTTTCTGACATCGCTAATTATAAGAAAGAGATACGTATCGTCAAATACAACAGGCGAGGTGATGTGGTCATGCACTGTTTGTCACCATCATCATCCAGTTACCATTATTTTCTGACATCGCTAATTATACGAAAGAGATACGTATTGCCAAATACAACATGCGAGGTGATGTATGTGGCCAAGTACTGTCTCCGCCATTGACCATTAGAGGGAGGGATGCAAATCGTCAGTTTTAAAGGGACGCTTGGTATACATGTGCTCAATTACGTTACCTCGTTAGTCATACTTGGTATACACGCGCTCACTTACGTTACCTCGTTAGTAATACTTCGCTTGCTTGGCGTAGGTTGGGAGGCGATCATGCAGACTGTATGTACGAAATACCCTACGTAATGGGTTGGTAAGGTTGTTTACCGCAATTTTAACACATCTGCCTGTGCTTCCTTTTCCAATTTTTTTTTGTCTCAAAAAAATGTACGATTTCACGCCTATGATTTTACCTTGTCGATGTGGGGCTCTGCGGTCGTCAATTTCAAGTCAGAGATACGTCCTACAAATACATCAGGCGAGGTGGGTATGTGATGTCATATATATATGCGATGTCATCACTATTGATCGCGAGGGTGATTTTACTTCGTGAGGTAAATGGTACTGTGTTTCGTAGAGGTCGTCTCAGGAGGGTATGCGATGGGCCTGCAGCGTGGTTTATCGCAATTTTATCAGGTCTGCCTGTGCTTCCTTTTCAACTTATTATTGTCTCAAATGTACGATTTAGCGTCCATGATTTTTACCGTGCCGGTGTGGGGCTCCGAGGTCGCTAATTCCAAGACAGAGGTACATCTTACAAATACAGTAGTTGAGGTGGGCATGCAACGTCATATATATGCGATGTCACTACTATTGAACGCGAGGGTGACTTTACATCGTGAGGCATATATATGCTACTGCGTTTCGTAAAGGTCGTCTCACGTGGACATGCGATGTCACCACTATTGAACGCGAGGGTGACTTTACTTCGTTAGGCGCATTCCACTGCGTTTGGAATGGTAGAGGTTGTCAGGCAATCATGTAAGCGGATGTCACTACTATTGAACGCGAGGGTGACTTTACATCGTGAGGCATATATATGCTACACTGCGTTTCGTAAAGGTCGTCTCACGTGGACATGCGATGTCACCACTATTGAACGCGAGGGTGACTTTACTTCGTTAGGCGCATTCCCCTGCGTTTGGAATGGTAGAGGTTGTCAGGCAATCATGTAAGCGGATGGAGGCACGAAATACCCTGCGTAGTAGGTTGGTCGTGTGGTTTACCGCAGTGTTAACATCCCTGTCTGTACTTACTTTACACATTATTATATATATCAAAAGGGGAGGGAACAAAACCTATCGGTAGGATTGAAGCGAACGGAGGAAAACCCGTGCTGTGAGAAACGGTATACCTGTACTAAATCGGCTGTCACCTTACCATCGAGCTGAATGGAGCAGGTGATCTCTGTGATAGGAACAAGAACATAAAAACACATGGTAGTCGGAGTAGCGTGAGGCTATACGAAGACGGGTTCTACCAACTAATCTGCATGGCCTTGCTTCCCTGTGTGCCGTCTCGTTTTTGCTAGAAGGGGGTATTGATGTGTGCACTGTATGCAGCTTGTTGATCATTTGCCCTTGAAAGTATTGTCAACTCAAAAAAGAAACGTATGTATGCGTGCGATACCAAACTCCGCATATTCAGAGGGTTCTAAATGCATGCCATCCCCCGCATCCTAACACGTGCTACCTGGTGGTAGTGATACTTCACTACCCCCATGTAACCGTAACCGCTGCAAAAAATGTATTATTTATTGATCATCCCGTTTGTTTACACTCCAGCTAAACTCGGGTACGAGGTTTGACCTTTCGCGACCTATTGGACAAAACGTCGACGCAGGTTTCTTCCCCCCCCCGGGGTAGCTGCATTCATTTTCATCGCGCATAGACACGTACGTGGCACTTGTTTTATACGTTAATTATTTGTTATTGTTTGGTTACTCCGTTGGAGAGCTAGTTACCCAACACAATTTGTATCTATCTAAGACGAACAGTAAGCATGAGCACTGGGTGTACGGTGGAAATAGCGGTTCATTGCGAGGGCAACGCACATATCCTCAAACGTGTAGCGCTTCCGCCATTCCGATTATCTTACACTCGTCAACTCCATCGAATTACCGATGACCTATCATGCTTTCGAGCTTTCGGCATGACGATTGGTATAAAGGAGTCCCCTGCGTGTCCCAAACCTCAGATGTTGAAAACAATCGTTTCGTGGGCGGCCTTGCCATTGAACCACCGCTGAATTCGTCACTAAGTCTATACGAAATATTGGATGTTTTCGTGCGTTAGAATTTCAGGGCTGTAGAACTGACTGCCATACAGGAAGCAGCATTTTTCGAGACCTGGCAGATAACCACGCTGGTAAATGATAATTACTCATCGATCATGTTCAAAAACTGGATGACACTTTACGCCAGTGAATCGAATAACCACGCAATGAATAATGTCCACGTCTCTGATTGGAGGTAGATGACAGGCACTAAAATATTCAGGTAAATTGCCTCGGTACGTTTACCGCGAAACCGCCAGCGGTAACTGGTAAACAGCACGTTACCGTGATACATTATAATTACCGTTCCCTTAACTGTTACCAAACAAATCACGTCCTCCTATTGCCTTCTAAATCGTTTTACCGAAGGAATTGTGTTATCCCATTTCCACCTAATCAATTTCCGTGCAGAAATCGTCATCTCTATAGGTGTCTGTATGGTTTTCTCATCACCACACAACCGAATACCGCGATAATAGCCAACAGTTCCCAAGTACCGTACAGAAGATGTTAAGGCAAAAAGTTAACGCCGACATCTCAATTCGACATGAAAACCTAGGCCGACTGTGGGAGACGCGTTTAATATTGATGGACTATCCTCAGGGTTTAAATGTTTCTCATGGCGTCGCGTCCTAACGTTTTTTCGACAAATTTACAGTTTCATTTTTTTCAGCTTGTTTTTGTTGTAGCTGGAAACAAATGTGACTTCAATATATATGGGAGCTGACAAACACCCACGCGCGCTGAAATCACAAGAACACAAAAATGGTCAAGCCCAATGAAAACACGCGCCAATGAAAACAAGAAGTTGTCAGCGAAGTGGAGGCCGTTGGTGATGGCCCCGCGAGTGTTGCCAGTCTGGTGGTTTAGTCCGACGCACCCGATCACGCGTATAAATCATATATGTAGGGGCTTGCTATACGCGCGGTGCTGGGTCTAGGCGATCGTGCGGGGTGTGGGGCAGAAGGGGGCGTTGGAGGGGGGAGGGGGGATGAATGAAAGCTACGTCATGGATGGCTAGAAAGATAATGACGTCATATCAACTGCTCAGAAGTGTTTACTACTCTGGCTGATTTCGATTGTAAGAGGGGTTATATATCGAATGACGGTATACGACGGCCCATTTTGTACCAAGCGCGCGAGGGAACCACAGTAATGGTCCTGGACTTACTGGTTGTGTTTTATGCTCTCTTCGATACCCGTGACGCCTATCCATCCATGTAGGGCAGCACGAACAATGTATCAACGTCTGAGGCTGAGACCGGTCACATTATTTCATTGATTGCTTTCATATAAATTGTACTGATACGTCGTCCGTTACACAATCAGTACAGTAGTAGTAGTGGACTTCTTGTATTCTTCGTATATGACGACGGCCATGGCAATGGTATGAACCTATTTCCCCTGATAAAAACGATGCGTCTGCGTGATTGGGATATAGAAACGACAGATATATATTTAGTCTACAGCTTGCACGTCAGACGCACCCTCCCGGCTATGTTAGATGTGATGCTTAAGCTCCGCCGCATAATTTACAACAACAGCGACAAATTATGCAGCCGGATGCACGCGATTTGCAGGCGTTGGGGTCTTGACCCCGCGGCCCCAGCCAAGGTTACACGGTATATTGCACGTCCTTTACACCCAGGATGGCGAGGGTACGCCCAGCTGTCAAACTGTTGATAGGAAATAACAGGTCTAGTAGGGCACTGGGCTTAACAAATGCTTTACAGGAGAGAAACTGTGCCCGCACCCTATATTTTTCTTCAGATGAAGTTAGAGTCTGACAAGAAGTCAAGTATGAATCGACACCGAGGATGACTTGAATCCAGGAGTATCAAAATACACGTACCATCAGTGTGTACAGACCTCCTTGCGTGTCCAGGTTTTTGGCTCGTGTTCGGATTATCTTATTTTGGTTTTACTTTACTTTATTTTATTTCATTTTATTATGTTTCTTTTCCGAGCTTTGGCTCTCCTTTGCGGTTGGGTTGTTTCTTTGATTTCCCCTTTATTTTGTTTGTTTCATTTTTTGTTATATTTTTATCTTTGTTTTTATTTGTTTTCTTATTTTGTTTTTTGTTTTTTGTTTTTGTTTTTGTTTTTGTTTATTTCGTATTTCTCTCTTCCAATGTATTTCTGTTGCTGACGTATGTATGTTGTGCCTGTCGTACCCAGTACTAGGGCATGACATTGCGTTGTCGAATGCATTACGATGCATTATCTCTGTGTCGTGGCTTGTGACCACAGAGCTGATCTTTCTAGGGTGAAGAATCAGTACGGACACTGGGTGTGCTGGATGTCGACGAGTAGAAGAACGGTTTAATGTGAAGAACACGCACACACACACACACAGACAGACGCTGGTTGTTGTATTTACTACCTGGTACTGTCCATTATATGGCAAACCGGATGCGTACATTCCCACAAACACGTATTTCATGTTGACACAGGTCCCTTGCTCACCGGGGAAAGTGCACAAACTCTTCGGAATTTTTGAAAGAAGTAGAAAAAAAATGATATTATTGTCGTTCCATTCAAAGTAAAAGGGGGCATCCGAACTAACGACAACCCGCACGACAATAGGCATCTCCAAAAACGGTCGAGGGGGGTTGCTAGAATACTTGGGCACTTTTCACAGAAGGAGGACACTGCCAAGGTGTTGGCTATTCAGTGCGTAGGGGCGAGGTCCGGTAGGCGTGCCACATACCAGCTCTGCCCAAAGCTCATGTATGCCATGACATGTATGTATCGTCCTGAACCATATGTGATTTTTGTGATAAGTTCCTACCGGACGAACATTTCGAGTTTCATGATAATTTTTTGGTGTATCGCTGCCAGAGACTCCTCCTGTAGGTCCTGAAAGAATTCAATAGTTTGCCTGACTCGTACAAAACAAATGCCGGAGAACTGATAATCTGGGGGAATATCGAAAGGCAGCCGCACCTAACATGTAGTATTCGTGGTTGCTGTCAGAAATACGTGGGTGCTCGTACGCTGCCTACCGTACCTAGCAATCGCGTGATTTATGTAAGAACTTCATGCACTACACTACCCGAAGTGCATCACCTGGCGCGACGCGACCTTGAAGTCAGTGTCCTCTCTATTCGATGTATCACTTGAAACCCTTGACCCGATATCGGAGCTTCATAGTCACAAGCCAGGTATCACACCAGAATTCCTACACTGGGATAGCTGGGTCAGAATGACCCTTAGAGAGAAGGATGTTCCGCTAAGCGTAATGCGGTCGAGAGCTGGGAGAGAGGGAAACCAGGACATCAAATCACGAAAGGGTACCTGATTCAGCGATGTTCGAACTTGATGAGAGCACCAACGTTCTTGGGTAATCTCCCCTTGTAGACTCGTCACTCCACCGTGCACCTGATATACATAATACACGTGAGATTGAATACCCGGTTGGGCATCAGCAGCGTTGGCGTCCAGCTGCTTGTATTTCAAGATACTCAAACCATATATTACACATTTTTTTCTCCGGAGACCACTTTTTGGCCGAAACGGAGTGAAATTTGAGGTAATGTTAGTAGTCTACCATTTAAATTTTCGTTACTTTTTTTACTACATTTTATCCATCTTACACATGCTCGTGCACATTTTGGGTTTTACTATGTTGTTGAGTAGAAAGTACCCTGTAGAAAATACAAGAGCGGCGAAGGCCAAGGGAAACTAATAAATGCATAGTTTGTCACTGTCACACTCGAATAGTGAAAACAAATATAAACAGACCATGTATTGTATACATTGCAAATAAACAGCAATCGACTATTATTAAAAAAATCTGTTAGCTGCTGTACGAACACTTTTCGTGTCCTTCGGACAATTTGTCGTAGGGCACAAAACGTAGTTTCCATTTATTTAGAAAACCCCAGGGCTTACCTAAATGATTAGCTGACGTCACTTGGGTATTGTACGGTGCGCCATAACAGCAGTCTATCCACAGTTTCCATCAATAATGTACCTGTTGTCGCCACCACGGATCGTGCCCTAATCACGCGGCAATGCCCCTGCCGTATCCGCCTTGAGGTTTTAATTGGTTTTGCCAACTCGTGGTGTAGTGTGTCTTACACAGCGCCTACAGGCCGTAGCTAGCTTACATGGGCGGTGATACCGATTATTACATGATTCTTACCTCCGGTTCCTCCTATCGTGCTGTCTGGATCCTGACAAAGGAGTTTTTCCGTGGCACGTGGAATAAACGGAGAGCGGTAGGTAGGCTGGCGATAAGTGTTTCAGGAGGTGATCCTCCAAAACAATGTAGCCAGCTGGGGAAGGCGTCTAGCAGATCGGGCACAGCCGCTGTTGTTGATGGAATTGTGATTAATGCTTGCTCTTGCACTAGTCTAATACATACAGCAGTATATTACCGACGACGCATAATGTATTGGAATGGTTGTTGGCATTACGTTGAACGCTAACCCGCCGGAGATTTGAGTATTTTTCTTTTTAATACTATGTTCAGCAAAAAAAAATCGGTACAAGTACGAGTATAGTCTTTTGATGAACACAAGTACGAGTGGTCTATATAAATACAGTCTAGTCTACATGATTTGTATTTCAACACAAATACTTACTATAAAAAAAAAAACTATCATAGCATCAAGCCAAGAAAATTCCGTCGCGGGAACTATTCATTGAACCCATACGCGTCGTGATCTATTCAACCCGCCGGCTTGTCCCGATTTCTGACATGCTCGACACGTCACCGTCAACAGGGTATGGTTTTCCAATCAACAATAACAGCAGAAGCAGCAGTTGGAGCCAGGTGGATCCTGTTCCCACGAACATGCGACAAAATTTCGCCTGCGATCAACAATTCTTATAATTACCGGTGTCGCCCCGGTGGCGTATCAGGTTATCTTCGAGCCTGGTAGAGGTCAGTTTCGTGAGTTCGAACCCCGCCGAGTGCATACTCGTAAATATTCGTTTTAGACTTTTCCTTGTGCATAAATTGTCTTGCGGAAAGCGCGAGAGCGTGAGTTAGCAACATTCGATGAAAATCGAAAAATGATGCCCGATCACGTATGTATGTACGCGGACAGTAAAGGTATCAGAAAAATCCATATTTCTCTGGGCAGGAGGCGACCAGGCACGACCGATCGTATTGTAAACTTCAGACCAACCTATTCGTACCCACAGAAAACTGGATCTTATTTTGACTGTACTGCAGTGATTGTTTATGGAGGCGGTCGTCAAAACACATTTGTATATACCCATGAAATACGCCAAGAACGTCGTGCACATCTGCCGTCGTGAATTTTTTCAATGCTTGCTTTTCCACTTCTTTCTGCATCTGAAATATTGATGAAGCAGAATATGTATGAATGGGTGCTGGCATTCCCTCGAAAGCTAACCCCAAGGAGATTTGACATATATATAAACAGAAATGTAATTGGAAATATCGCTCGATATATAACGCATGACCTAAAATTTCTACACAAAATCAAAATTATCAAGGCTCCTCTCGTGAACGATTTTCACCTAGGGAACGTTCCGTACGAGAACCAGCCACCACGGTAACGCACGGGATTGTTTTCGTAGGAACTGCGTTCGCGGTAATTTTCGTACGGGAACCAGTAACCAAGGAAATACATGGGAACATTTTGATGGGAACCAGCCACCATGGGGATTCCGGTACGGGAACCGGCCACCACGGGAATGCACGGGAATGCACGGGAATATTTGAGTGGGAACTGGCCACCACGGGAATGCACGGGAACGTTGGATGGAACACCCATAAACAGCGATGCACAGTGCGTTTTGAGTCGTTGTTCAGCGTGTCACACGAAGAACAAGAAACGACCGAGTAAGCGTGTTGTTTAATTGTTAAGTTGGTTAAGAGATTTCAGCCGAAATCTAGCAGCCGTTAACAGCCAAAAATCAAAGCCGACAAGGTAGTTCTAGAACTACGCCTCGAAGTGCCGAGACGTTGGTTCACTAACTGATTACTTGATGACCGCAGGCACCGCAGTTATCTGCGAGACGGAGAGTACTACATTAACGCCGACAACGCACACCACGCAGGCCGTTCGAGATGAACCACATGATGCAGTATCGCCCGTACGCTATGCTTTCTGAGCCAATTAATTTGCATTTCAAAAACAGTAAAACAATGTTAAAGAGTCAAGACAATAACAGAGATACTTAATGAGCGAAAGAGATAATAAGTGAACTCATGACCTCCAACTAACTACATGGAGGTTAAAGGCAGTCTTCTCGGTTACATAGGGTACCTTAATAATATAATACTTGTATTCAAATTGGAATCGCTTTTGCGTTCCCGTACGGTATTGGGAATTGAATGTGTGCCCGGTACTTGGTTGGGTAGGAAGCAAAAGCGACGATAATTCTACATTTTCGAAGGTATTTGGTTGAATGGGAACAACGGGATATATTATAAAAAATGAAAATACACTCCAGCTGTGAGATCGAAGATTTCGTCGAAACTCATCTTTGCAAGCTGTGTGTGATACTCCCATCTATATGATGTCCCTGGGTACGATTTAAATGGGAATGAGAATGGGTAATTTCCTTGGGTACGGTTTGGATGGGTGGGGGAATTGCGATTCATCACGGGACCGTTCATATTTCTCATTCGCGTGGAAATACCGCGGGAAAAGTACCGCGAGGATTTTGCCGAGAGGAGCCCTCAAAATTGTAGAGCTGGCCACTGGCGGACACAGTCAGTATCGTTTTTGCTGCTGTTGAAATCAAGGAGAACACACGGTTGCAGCAGTACTCTGGCCGAGAGTGGCTCAACCAATAGTCCCCGCCGGCTCGTGAGAGAACTCCGCCGGAGGTGCTGCCGGAAGCCCTGGAATTACGTCTTTTATCTCCGATTCACATCTCTGTTGGGGCTCATAACTGTGTTGGCCGGCGGCGGTTGCGGTCGTCTAAAACACACGAAAAAGTTTTATCCTTGACGAGGACACACAACCCGTAATACGTGGGATCGGAGAATCACACACCGCTTGCAGAAATGAGTCTCGAAAAAATGTTCGATCTCACAGCTGGGGTATAGTTTATCTATTCTAAAAACAAATACGAAAAGTCAAGAGATATGCATGCAACGTGTGGCGATGATGTGTGACGTTGTTTATGTGGAGTTGGTGGTGTTCGGGCAATCGCATTAGGAACCATTCTGACGTATAATATGATATTTATTGCTTGAATATTTTGTGTTTCTTCTCCACCATCGCTCATACATACATCCTCGGGGCACAGAATAGTAGGATCTCACCGTCAAACAAAACACAGAAATACGCAAACAAAAACACGATAAACAAAAGAAAAAATAAAAATAAAAAACGGAAAAACGTTACTTCTACATATAGACTATTAACAGACTAATGACCGTGGTCAATTTGTCAACGCAGAGAAAGATACAAACATTGATGGAGTGGAAGGAAGGATTGCGTCAGAAATTTGAACAGCCGGGCGGGGGTTGAAATACACTTTCAACACTGAAGTATACTATTTACGGCGTGAAACGGTGGACATGTGAGAGGTATTAAACGACGACATTTTCCTGGACATAGCGCTGGAAGGACTCACGGAGGAATGCCTGCATATAAGTTACACCGACGAAGCAGATGACGACTCAACAGTAGACGGAGCTGTGATAACAATGCGTAACATCGACGCAAGTAGAGCTATGCGAAACTGGCCTTCGCGAAAAGAGAGGGGACGTGAGTCTGCTTTGGAAGTCACGTCCAAGCTTTCGGCAGTAGTAGTAGTGACCTGGTTCGAAGTGCAAAAAGCCACGGCATGGATTCTGAAATCGCTCTGAACGAATGAGAAAGATGTCGGTGAACAATCTCTTAGGCATAATTAAGCAGAAATGATCGAACGTGCGTCGCGGTAGTCGATTGTTTTCTCACTTCCAGGCAGCATGCTCGATGAATAATTTCGGGTATAGCGACCGTGTCGTATCACGGTAGCGCCTGTGAGGGGGTCGTTGTGCGTACACCTGTTCGTACGCGATGCCGTTGACTAAAAACTGTCATTTCAACGTGCGGATCGAAAAATGTAGGTTGAATCAGTCGCGAAAGACTTACACTCTGGTTAAGATGTTGGTTGTCAGTTGTTATGACAAAATTAGTGTATAATAAGATTAGTGAATTTAATCGCCGGAGGGAATTTTCGTCAGGAACCACAACATATGACCCTCGTTTAAGAGACTCTGTGCACGCTGTAAGGGCAACGACGATCGATACAGCGTACCCCGGACAGTAAACGTGTTGGTCCAGGTCATGGTCTGCTATATATAAGTAGAGGCATTATTCACTGAAAACCAAGGCGACGGTGGGCAGTTACTTTAAGGGGTCTTTTAAAGGGGTGGCTCGCTGTCAATCGCGTGAGACAACCGCCTGTTCGTTTGCGACATTATGCTGCCGTGCTGTTTGAACTTTCCAACAACACAAATCCTTAAAGTAATGTAAGAAGAAGCTACGTTGCACCAAAAACACACAACAAAGTTTTCCCCTCTAGGTACAGCTAGTCACTCGTACGATTGGCCATAATAATAACCGGGTACCGGGGGTGGCAAAGAGGGGTACCAGGTATGATATACGTATCCGTGGTCCGAGATTGTCTGTTGCCCATCGCCTGTGAGTATAACGATCGACCGATATAATTCAATCCGTTCGTTTGATTTTCACTGAGCGAATTTTACCGTCATCCCCTCCGTCACTGAAATATATGCTATGTACGTATAAACGCGATCGAATATATGGGAGCAGGGGTCTGCGAACGATGACTAGTGTGAGACCTGTTCAGCATCGTGGAATAACTGCACCCGGCCCCCATACAATGTGGTGCTGCTCTCTTCGCGAACCTGTCATTGAGCACACCTCCAGCTGTCCATAAGTCGAATCATCCTCTGGGAGCAGTGGTAGGTGTCAAAGATTGTTGGGTTAACCAAAATTATATGCCGACTGTGCTTCTCATGTGAGGAGCCGCCGGTTAGTCGAGTAAATTCACGAGAACAAAAAAATTGTTTTAGGGCTACACGGCATAGAAGCTTGGTCGGGTTGTGCGCGAAACGCACGCCCTTGAAGTCATGTATCGGGTGACGGTGTTGATGTCGAGCTCCGTATGTCAGGAGCTGAACGTCCTGCGGCATCCCTTCCGTGGAATGGAGGTGAAAATAATAGTCTAAATATTGGTGTCCGAGATATTGGTGCAGTTCCACTGCAATTTATACTAACAGAGATATTCGAGAGTGCTACGAGCCTGATGAATGCACCGGGGGGACGCGAAGGAAATCCTCATCTGGATACGAAGGCCATTTTAGTACTAATTGATCTGCTTGTGGTACGCAGGATAACGGGTAGTGATCCTATATCAAAATCCGCATTCGCGAAACAAATCGGGAACAACATACGTTCACACTATAATCTGTGCATTTATATTTTAACGGGAGCTAAATGAGATCGATGTACCGAGTCGATATTTATTTATTGAAACTGTTCACATTGGGAAACGGGCGGTCTTCAAACAACTACACATGAGGTAGAAACTGTACGAAACCATGTAGTACCCAAAAACGTTGGAATCAGGAGGTGTCCTGTCCCCCACAGTTTCGTCGCCGACGCCTGCGTACTTGCAACCTCGTGAATAATAGCAGAACTAAAGCTACGCCTCCCCTGAACCGTCCATGTTGCTTGGAAAGAGCTCAGCGTCAGTTTCTGTCATTCCCATGGTCCTGCTCGTTGTAAGAATAACCTGCCTTCCCCCTATGATGGGCTATTATAGTTTATTTAAGTACTATCGCAGATTGGTCACGTGGATTATGTGAGTTGAAAATATGATTACCATATTTTGCGTGCTTGATGGCACACGCCTAACGGGCACCAACTCTCAACGCCTTATGATAACGCCATATTTTTCATCATAATTTAACCTCTAAGCGCCGTCGATTTACGATGAACACGAAAAAGCCTGAGACCACCTGAGGGAAAGATAAAAATGACGAAATCAGGTGACGAAACGGTCGCCACCGGCGTCACGTCCTGGCAAAACAAAAAAGAGGACTGAGGGAAAGCGTCATTTAGGGGACTTACACAAAAACGCTTTTTTTTTTTTTCAAGCTTTTAGTAGGATGGGGATGATCATCAAAAAAAATAGCCGGGAATGATTGCGATCAGTTCCTATGAGATGTTTAAGTCTGTATCAAATATGGATTGTTAGCTCTTGAGCTGTCAGGGTGACACACCTGTTGTAGAGCATGCCTCGAACACTAGGAGATCTGAATTATACCAACATTATAATCAACCACTAAGCAACAACCGTCTCCAGAATCTAGTATACTACTCATGCCAGACGTGCTTAAGGTGATAAACTTCACCACGCTACATTTTGTGTATTATTCTCGATGTTATTATACATACGTGAAAACCTTCCACACTGTATTCTCTCTTCCAATGTATTTCTGTTGCTGACGTATGTATGTTGTGCCTGTCGTACCCAGTACTAGGGCATGACATTGCGTTGTCGAATGCATTACGATGCATTATCTCTGTGTCGTAGCTTGTGACCACAGAGCTGATCTTTCTAGGGTGAAGAATGAGTACGGACACTGGGTGTGCTGGATGTCGACGAATAGAAGAACGGTTTAATGTGAAGAACACACACACACACTCTTACCCAGATTTGAAATATGCCCCTCATCCACTATTGCTGCCTGCGTCACGTCGGCATTTCTTCATCAACACGCTACTCAGCACAAGCAACGCAAATCACAAATGTTCGTGTTTCATCATTTTTAAAATGAAGGCCGGAAGTTATACAGCGGAAGTTTTCCCGCTAAACTCACACCACGCTCTCTCCATGGCTTGTTCATTACTTTAAAGTCTGTGCCGTTTGGGACGAATCTACGCACCTCAGGTCGGTTACACGTGTTGTAGCAAATAAATGCCACGAGAGCCGTCGAATCGCGAATTTTACCGTGGTGCCTGCCATGCTTGCGGTTGTCATTTCTCTGGCAGTGGTCTTTCGCAAAACTTTCCTGGCAAGGCTTTCCTTGGGTTTACGGTTACCAGACCGACGGAAGCGACAACAGCTCGACAAATCCAAATACGGCTGCGACCGCAATACCTTCGAAAATAACAAAAAATACAGTAGACGCAGCGCGGTCTGTTCGTACCCGTCGGTGGGACGCGTGCTGCGATATAGGTGTGCCACGCTTTTTTCTTGGGTTGGTCGGTCTGGGAGCGCATGACCGCTCCCGAGAATATCTGGAGAAATGTTTGCTGGCCTAGGTGAAGGATGATAATTATTAGTGAGAATCATCAGCGAGAATTATCAGCGAGAATCATTTTCGAGAACAATTAGCGAGAATCATTAGCGAGAATCATTAGCGAGAATTATCAGCTAGAATCATTTTCGAGAATAATTAGCGAGAATCAATAGCGAGAATCATTAGCGAGAATTATCAGCTAGAATCATTTTCGAGAATAATTAGCGAGAATCAATAGCGAGAATAATTAGCGAGAATCATTAGCGAGAATGATTAGCGACATAAATATAATGGAAAACAAACACTGCTATGTTCGACGATTTCAGTTGCGGAGCCCCGTCATTCAGGAGAACTATCAGTAAAAAAGTGCTACCTCTATCGTAGCATGCATCATTCACTAACACTAACATAAACATTATCACTAACACTAACATTAACACCAACACCTCAACGCGCTTTCATTGCAAAGCCACCTCCGACAATTGAACATTGTGCTCGTCGCGACGCATTGAGTTACCCGGGAAAGTCACCGTTGAAACTCAGAGCAAACCCGCATGATAAGGTAATCAACCTTGAATCATTGTAAAATGTACCACGGTTGCACGTCAACGAATGAATGTAAGATACTGACTGTTTCACGATTGTAGACAGGTTTATCATCACCGAATTTCGCAGCAGTTTACAGCTGCGGGGCGAGTCACTGATGTTTGGCTGACGGTTCATGATTCCCATCATTCGAGAGATGTATTTCGTTGTATCCAGCTTGGTACCGATAGCCAGGTTGTATTGAGTCAGTCGTTCAGGATAGCGCCGACGGCACCACATATAAATGTCGTTTGTCTTGTTTACTTAGTTATAGCCACGACATTTGGACAATTATCGTAGAAACGTCAATGGAAACACAAAGGTGGTCCGATATGCGCTGAGTACGAACGTTCCTCAAATCTAGCGCGCATGAAAGAGACTTTGCTACATCGAGTATTGTTCAGTCTACGAGGCGAGCAGTATCTTTGTTGATTCATGGAGTACAGGGTACTGTCGCTAAACGATCAAATCTTCCCGGTGCGGTTTGTACTATGGGCTGTCGTCTCCAACAGTGCCGAATTCGGAGACAGGGCCATGGAGGAGGGAAGTGCTTAGAGATAGCAAGTTAAGGAGATATCTTGTGCAGGCAGCGCGTTACTTCGGTGTTGGGCCCACATTCATTGAATCCACCCTCCAATCTCCAATCTTGTGCCATAGTTCTACCACGAGGGTAGCACGAAGTAAACCGTCAAAAACACGATTCTTGCGAGTGGGACAGATACTTTCAGCTGATATCCTCGTTAATGGAACTCCCGACATATGTATGTGGGTGTGTTTTTTTATAGGGCCTTCCCCAATATGCTTTTTTTTTCCTGATAATAAGCTTTTTATTGCGGGAATAGGCTTTTAAACTCGAAATAAGCTCGCGATATATAATATATTTACGTATCATACTACTACCGCTGCTGTGTTTGTGTGTAATTGTGTGTTGTGTCCATATATAGTATTTACAGCACAGTGCGCACAGCAGTGCCTTGCTGTAATTAGAAAACTTGCTTCAATTCTCTACTCTAAACTCGACAGCAAAACAGAGCTAGCGAGCTAGCCAAACAGAGCGGACTACCCAGCACCCCCGCACCCCGCAAGACGCAATGCTACTCTGCCTGCTTTTTGTCATTGTACTTGAGAAGAGCGGATGCCGCAATGCGGTCACTGAAGCTAGACTCCTGCCTTTCGTCTATACAAGCGCGCAGAAAAGAAAATACGCGTTCCATGACCGCGGAGGATGGCTGAATCAGTGCGATGTCCTTTGCGACATCATACCAACGCGGCAGCTAAAGCCTGCTGTCATGCAAGAAATGCCAGAGATTGTCCGAACTTACCGAGCTTCGGTCAAGGCTGTCGTTAGAGGTAGAGCTAGAGCGCTCGCACTCCTCAGAAGGGACACCCGTGCTCGCCATCGCTGCAAGATCGCAAGATCGGAAGATCGGCTACGCAGCTGCGTCCGTTGCGCTCTCTGCTTTTTTTGAGGTCGCATGAGCGCGTGGGCGCGCGCGCGCGAGTGTGTGCGTGTGTTTTTGTTCCTATGTAGGACCGTCCAATATCGCGATAAACAGAGCCGGCAATAAATATATGTAATTAGGCCTCGTGAATTTGTATCATTTTTCCCGTGCGGCCACCCGTTTGACGTCCTCACCGTGCTGCCAGACAACCAGACGCATATATATTGCACATATACAACCGAAACGGGGGCGGGCACCAATACCTTATGCTCGATTAATGCTCGATTTATCTTGTTATGCTCTCACATAGGCTGTTTGCCATGTTGGCTATGCTCGGTCGGACAAAAGCTTTTCCATAAGCTCAAAAAGCCAACATAAGCTAAAAGATATGCTAGCTTATTGGGTAAGGCCCTAGTTTCAGGGGTTTTTGTGTATCGAGTTTTCCACAGAATATTGAAGCTTTCTCCGTGGTACTTGGCTTCTGGGGATCAGAGTTACTCAAAGAAAGAGCCTCATACCATATTTTCATGATTTGGCCGTCGCACACGATAGTTCAGACAACCCTTTGGAAAGACTGTCACCTCGCACGATATTTTCATGCACATCCCCAATGCGCCCAACTTGTTTGGGTGTGTTGGACGTACTCACTCCATTGTCAGATTGCTAACAAGAATCCGTCGAAAAGATGGATCGGAGAATTTTGGGGGTTTCGTATATGTGTGGGATGGATCTCCAAAACGGGATTTTGTGTTGTGGGTTTTTGTGTGCCCGAATAATATCACTCTATTTTTCGACTCTATTTTTCGACTTTATTTTTGCCTCTATCTTGTGTCTTCTCTGTGTCTCTTGTACGGCCACCACGCCAAGAGCTACCACGCCCCATCTGTATTGCAAGGAATATCATGCCTTCACCACTGCACAGCGACCACGCCTGTATATTTACATCCCGGCTACCACGCCACAGTTCCGAGCTCCATTTCCGGGTTATCACACCTGGGCTATCACGCTTCACCACACACGTAAATCGGGTTATCACACCCGCCTTAGTTAGTAGTTCGTAGTCTACCGATCACCGGCTATCACGCCACCTTTCTCCTCCACCTACACCACCACCGGGGAGTCACACGTACCAACCTACTCCACACGCTAGCGTCAACGATCTTCAACGAACCAGTGAGTTGTGCGTTGCTAAGCGCCAATGAGGAGAACCGACACAAGACCTTCGTCGGGGGAAATGTTGAGCGCCCCTCCCGGCGGAGTAGGCAACGGGAGAGAGGGACGCGAGGCCTCCTCCGCCAATGCACAACACCATGGAGGAGACGAACGCGAGTCCTTCCCCGCCAATGAACAACACAATGAAACAACAACAGCAGCGGCAGCTCCATCAGCAACTTCATCGAACATGATCGCAGACCTAGCCAACGCCCTTCGCCAAGTACTGCAGATGACCAACGAGAGAGGGCCAACTGCCCCAACAGCAGGCACGTACGAGTCTAGACCCGTCAGAAAAATGAAATGCTTGCTTGGTCTGGGAAGTTTGAGAGCGGGCAAAGTGTTGGATCAGCTTTCCGTGTTTTCCGAGGATCTGTTCTTTCCTGGGTCTCGGCTGAAGGGTTGATGGACGTATTGAGGGGAGAATCGATACCAGTGGGGGTTCCGGATGTAGACCTGTCACGACTCAGGAGTTACTTTGGGAAGGAGAGAGTAGATAAGTCGCTCAAGATATGGTCACCACTTATCGCAAAAATCACAGCCCAACCAGTCCAAGAAATGATTTTTGCTGCGGGGTCACCCCAAGAAGCGTGGAGGGTGTTTGAGTCTCACTACGCTTTCAAAAGTGAACATGAGAGGAAGATAGTAGAGGATGAATGGAACGAACTGAGGCAGAAAGAGGGAAAGAACATCATGTCATTTTACGGTAGGGCAAAGGATATAAGGATGAGGCTATAATCATACGGAGATAAGCGATCAGACGCATCTATGTGCAAACATATTGCCCGTAGAATGCTACCATCTTTCAAGCTCTGTAGTGATCACGCGCTTCTCCTTCCCGATCTTTCGAGTCGTGCCATGGAAGATTTGCTCAGGCGAGCTGCTCACGAGCTGGAGCGCAATGGGAGATCAGGAGAAGAGAGAGAGAAGACAAGGCATGCCATGACCGCAGCCAGCGTAGGTCGGGGCGACCGGGGTGGGAGGAATGCTGGTGATCGGGCGTATGGGGAGCGCGACCGAACGTACACCTACTGCGCGCATCACGGCGCGGGGCAAGGCCACAACACCCCCGAATGCATCGCCATGCGTCGACAGTTCGACAGATAATTCGGTGATTTCCACGAATACCTGCAGTCGCGGGGACTCGGGCCGTACGCCGGACGCGGTGGAGGGCGCGGGGCGGAAGGTATATATCGACAGCAACCGTACTCAAACGACTCGGGTGCGCGTTGGAGTCGGGGCCACCCGCCGGAGCAGCAGAGAACGCCGCCGCCAGGACACGGACCCGGGCCTGGGGGGTATGCGAACACCTACCATCAACCGTACCCCAACGACTCGGGTGCGCGTTGGAGTCGGGGCCACCCGCCGGAGCAGCAGAGAACGCCGCCGCCAGGACACGGACCCGGGCCTGGCGGATATGCTAACACCTTCCCCGGAGGACGTGGTCACGACCGCCATTATCATTCGGGCGAGCGCGGCCGAGGCAGGGGCGAGGGCTTCGGACAGGTGCCACCATATAATTTTCCGTCTAACTCGCCGCCGAATTTTGCGCCTAATCTACCGCCTGGGAAATTCCCCAACGCACCGCGGCACGCGTTTGCGGCCGAATATCCATACGAAAACGAACACATGGAATACTCGGGGTGGGGGGAGCCAGCGGGGCACTGGTCATCACCACCACCGACAGCGGAGTTGGGGACTCCCGAGCAGCAGCAACAGCACCAACAACACCATGAACAGCAAGAGGGCACGCCTCCTGCCACGTCTACCTCTGCTACTGCAACTCTCTCTTCTCCGGCTCCCGGCGCATCTCAAGCCAGCGGAGCTCCTCTGCAGCTTTTCATCGCACGTAGTGTGCAAATAGGCAAGTCTGAGTCTGGTGATTCTGTTGCTGTAGATCGCAATGGTGTGGTCCGTGGTAGCGTTGTAGGACGTGTTGAGCCAGCAGTGATTACACGTGTTGCTAGCGCCCTTCGGTGTACCCCGGGGCAACCTTGGCCGTATGGTAGCGAGGAATGGGATGCGGACTCGGGAGCTAGTGCGATGATGTCCAACAACAAAGAGGGCATGTACAACATTGGCTACCCTACAGACCAATACATACAGATTGACGATTCAAGGTTGATTAGAGTCCAGGCAATCGGGGACGTCAATTTAGTGTTTCACCAGCTCGATGAACACGGAAACCCGGAGGACGTTGTGGCGTGTGTGCAAGATGTGATATATACTCCATGGCTTGGCTTCAACCTTTTCTCGATTTGGAAGGTGGCTCACAAAAACTCCTGTTCTGTAAACCCCACTGGTACGCAAGCGGGAAGGCTCCGCTTCATTCGGGGATCGGCGAACGACTCCCTCTACGCCACCCGACTACCCCCTTCTCCGTTGCCAGTGAATGTAGCGAATAAGAGTGCCCCCGAGTCTTCTGCTTACAACCCACCGATGCCAGTTGGTGCAGTTGGTTCAGTTGGTGCTTCGCGTGAGAGTGCATTCGTGTCTGCTGCCTGCATATCCTCCCCGGTTCCTCTTCGTGAAACCAACCTCGTACAACCTTCGAGCGTTGTGATGGCTTCTCCCATGGGAGTTGCAGCTTGAGCTTGAGACTGCTTTATCCCACCCCACGCCGTGTGATTCACGTACGGCATGGATTTATCGACCCCAGAGCATTTCTGACGATAAGACTGAGGCGTATGCCGTAGAATGGGACATTTTCGACCGTATGATGCAGGATAGAGAGAGTGAAGAGTGTGCACTGGCCATTTTGGGCCCCGGGAAAAACCCTTTCCATGTTGGCAACGATCGCAAGCGAGTAGATATTAACGTGTTCCATGACCGCGCCAGCCACCTGTCCGAACCTTTTTTGACGGAATCTGCTCGGCAGCGAGGGATCACCCTCACCGGACGGATGGAACCCTGCACTACGTGTATATCGGCGAGGGGGACGAGAGCGGGCGTGCCGAAGCGAAGCGAGGGACGAGCGGGGAAGACGCCTGGCGATCTCTTACATATCGACATGTGCGGGCAATACACCACCACCATAGGCGGCAACCACTACATTTATGCTGTCGATGCTGCAACGGGCTACATCGCGAACTACGCCCTGCGTCGCAAGTCCGACGCCGTGGCCGTCTTCCGGTGGTGTATCGTCGACCTAGCCCACAAAGCGGGGACGAGGATTCGGAGTGTCCGTGGCGACTGCGATTCGCCCTGGACCAGCAAGGACTTCCGTGACTTCTGATCCACCATGGGAATCGCCGTGCAGTACTTCCCCCCCGGAGCGCAGCAATACAATGGGGTAGTGGAGAATGCAATCCAGCGTTGCAACAAAGTCGCCATGGCAACTCGCCGCGCCGCGGAGCGACCCTTGGGGCCGGGGGGGTTCTCGTGTGTTCGCGGCCTGGATGCTCGCGGGGACAAGCTCTGGGCGGAATCGGCGAAGGATGCCGCGCAGAAGCTCAACCGGGCGGCTTCCCCTTCAAATCCCGGTCGCGCGTCGCCGCAGGAGCTGTTCACCGGCAAGAAGGGTGCTTTCTTGGTGGTGCCGTTTTATCATTACGGTTTCATGTATCGGGAAGGGAGGTCGAAGCTGGACGACAAGGCAGGGCCGTGCTACTTTCTTAACGCGGGCGACAACCATGCCGACTGCTGTGTGAAGGTACTCAGGGATGACACAGGGCGCGTATGCTACTCTAGCAACGTTACATGGTCGTCGCTGCAACAGTGGGGGGGGGGGGGGGTTCAGTACTGCCCCTTCCGGGCCATCATCGCCCACGCCGCAGGGGGTGTCATTCGAGATTGCCTCGACGCCGCCAGCCACTGCCGGTCCACTGCCCGCGCACTCACCCAGCGCTTACACCTAGCCGCCACCCGGACCGACTGCTATGCCGCCCTCCGCTGCCGGTTCGCCGACGGTGGACTCACCCTGCGCTCACCCTGCGCTCACACCTCGCCACCAACCGGACCGAATGCTATGCCGCCCTCCACCGCCGGTCCGCTGCCCGTGCACTCACCCAGCGCTCACACCTCGCCGCCACCCGGACCGACTGTTATGCCGCCCCCCGCTGCCGGTCCGCCGCCCGCGCACTCACCCAGCGCCCACACCTCGCCGCCACCCGGACCGACTGCTATGCCGCCCTCCACCGTCTGTCCGCTGCCCGCGCACTCACCCATCGCTCACACCTCGCCGCCGCCCGGACTGAATGCTATGCCGCCTGCCGCTGCCGGTCCGCCGCGCGCGCTCTCACCCAGCGCTCACACCTCGCCGCCACCCGGACCGACTGCTATGCCGCCCGTCGCTGCCGGTCCGCTGCCCGCGCGCACTCACCAAGCGCTCACACCTCGCCGCCGCCCGGACCAACTGCTATGCCGCCATCCGCTGCCGGTGCGCCGCCCGCGCACTCACCCAGCGCTCACACCTCGTCGCCGCCCGGACTGACTGCTATGCCGCCGGCCGCTGCCGGTCCGCTGCCCGCGCACTCACCCAGCGCTCACACCTCGCCCCCGCCCGAACCGACTGCTGTGCCGCCCGCCGCTGCCGGTCCGCCGATGGCGCACTCACCCAGCGCTCACACCTCGCCGCTGCCCGGACCGACTGCTATGCCGCCCTGCACCGCCGGTCCACTGCCCGTGCACTCATCCAGCGCTCACACCTTGCCGCCACTCGGACCGACTGCTTTGCCGCCCCCCGCTGCCGGTCCGCCGCCCGCGCACTCACCCAGGGCCCACACCTCGCCGCCATCCGGACCGACTGTTATGCCGCCCTCCACTGCCGGTACGCTGCTCGCGCACTCACCCAGCGCTCACACCACACCGCCGGCTGGACCGACTGCTATGCCGCCCGCCGCTGCCGGTCTGCCACCCGCGCACTCACCCAGCGCTCACACCTCGCCGCCACCCGGACCGACTGCTATGCCGCCCTCCGCTGCCGGTCCGCTGCCCGCGCACTCACCCAGTGCTCACACCTCGCCGCCGCCCGGACCGACTGCTATGCCGCCCTCCGCTGCCGGTGCGCCGCCCGCGCACTCGCCAGCGCTCACACCTCGCCGCCGCTCGGACTGACTGCTATGCCGCCCGCCGCTGCCGGTCCGCTGCCCGCGCACTCACCCAGCGCTCACACCTCGCCCCCGCCCGGACCGACTGCTATGCCGCCCTCCGCTGCCGGTCCGCCGACCGCGCTCTCACCTAGCGCTCACCACTCGCCGCTGCCGCCCGCCGCTGCCGGTCCGCTGCCCGCGCGCTCACCCAGCGCTCACACCACTTTCTCGTACCCGCCTGCTACTGCAGATACACCGCCTTCAGCAGCCACTTGGCCACCACCACCGCTGCGATCGTCATCACCGCCGTCGGGGCACTCACCCACCGCTCACACCTCGCCGCCGCCCGAATCGACTGCTATGCCGCCCCCCGCTGCCGGTCCGCCGCCCGCGCACTCACCCAGCGCTCACACCTCGCTGCCGCCCGGGCCGACTGCTATCCCGCCCGCAGCTGCCGGTCTGCCGCCCGCGCACTCACCCAGCGCTCACACCTCGCCACCAACCGGACCGACTGCTATGCCGCCCTCCGCTGCCGGTCCGCTGCCCGCGCACTCACCCAGCGTTCACACCTCGCTGCCGCCCGGACCGACTGCTATGCCGCCCTCCGCTGACGGTGCGCCGCCCGCGCACTCACCCAGCGCTCACACCTCGCCGCCGCCCGGACTGACTGCTAGGCCACCCCCCGCTGCCGGTCCGCTGCCCGCGCGCTCACCTAGCGCTCACAACACCTGCTTGTACCCGCCTGCTACTGCAGATACACCGCCTGCAGCAGCCATTTGGCCACCACCACCGCTGCAATCGTCATCACCGCCGTCGGCGCACTCACCCACCGCTCACACCTCGCGGATGCCCGGATAGACTGCTATGCCGCCCTTCGCTGCCGGTCCGCCGCCCGCGCACTCACCCAGCGCTCACACTTTGCCGCCGCCCGGACCGACCGCTATGCCGCCCGTCGCTGCCGGTCTGCCGCCCGCGCACTCACCCAGCGCCCACACCTCGCCGCCAACCGGACCGACTGCTATGCCGCCCTCCGCTGCCGGTCCGCCAACCGCGCTCTCACCTAAGGCTCACACCTCGCCGCTGCCGCCCGCCGCTGCCGGTCCGCCGCCCGCGCGCTCACCCAGCGCTCACACCACTTGTTCCTACCCGCCTGCTACTGCAGGTACACCGCCTGAAGCAGCCACTTGGCCACCACCACCGCTGCGACCATCATCACCGCCGTCGGCGCACTCACCCAGCGCTCACACCTCGCGGCCGCCCGGACCAACTGCTATGCCGCCCCCCGCTGCCGGTCCGCCGCCCGCGCACTCACCCAGCGCCCACACCTAGCCGCCACCCGGACCGACTGTTATGCCGCCCCCCGCTGCCGGTACGCTGCCCGCGCACTCACCCAGCGCCCACACCTCGCCGCCGCCCGGACCGACTGCTATGCCGCTCACCGCTGCCGGTCTGCCACCCACGCACTCACCCAGCGCTCACACCTCGCCGCCACCCGGACCGACTGCTATGCCGCCCGCCGCTGCCGGTCCGCTGCCCGTTCCTCACCCAGCGCTCACAACTCGCCGCCGCCCGGAATGACTGCTTTGCCGCCCTCCGCTGCCGGTGCGCCGCCCGCGCACTCACCCAGCGCTCACACCTCGCCGCCGCCCGGACTGACTGTTTTGCCGCCCGCCGCTGCCGGTCCGCTGCCCGCGCACTCACCCAGCGCTCACACCTCGCCCCCGCCCGGACCCATTGCTATGCCGCCATCCGCTGCCGGTCCGCCGACCGCGCTCTCACCTAGCGCTCACCACTCGCCGCTGCCGCCCGGCGCTGCCGGTCCGCTGCCCGCGCGCTCACCCAGCGCTCACACCACTTGCTCGTACCCGCCTGCTACTGCAGATACACCGCCTGCAGCAGCCACTTGGCCACCACCACCGCTGCGATCGTCATCACCGCCGTCGGCGCACTCACCCACCGCTCACACCTCGCCGCCGCCCGGATTGACTGCTATGCCGCCCTTTGCTGCCGGTCCGCCGCCCGCGCACTCACCCAGCGCTCACACCTCGCCGCCGCCCGGACCGACTGCTGTGCCGCCCGTCACCGCCGGTCTGCCGCCCGCGCACTCACCCAGCGCTCACAACTCGCCGCCAACCGGACCGACTGCTATGCCGCCCTCCGCTGCCGGTCCGCCGACCGCGCTCTCACCTAGCGCTCACACCTCGCCGCTGCCGCCCGCCACTGCCGGTCCGCTGCCGCGCGCTCACCCAGCGCTCACACCTCTTGCTCGTACCCGCCTGCTACTGCAGATACACCGCCTGCAGCAGCCACTTGGCCACCACCACCGCTGCGATCGTCATCACCGCCGTCGGCGCACTCACCCACCGCTCACACCTCGCCGCCGCCCGGACCGACTGCTATGCCGCCCTTCGCTGCCGGTCCGCCGCCCGCGCACTCACCCAACGCTCACACCTCGCCGCCGCCCGGACCGACTGCTATGCCGCCCCCCGCTGCCGGTCCGCCGCCCGCGCACTCACCCAGCGCTCACACCTCACCGCCACCCGGACCGACTGTTATGCCGCCCCCCGCTGCCGGTCCGCTGCCCGCGCACTCACCCAGCGCTCACACCTCGCCGCCGCCCGGACCGACTGCTATGCCGACCGCCGCTGCCGTCCTGCCACCCGCGCACTCACCCAGCGCTCACACCTCGCCGCCACCTGGACCGACTGCCATGCCGCCCTCCGCTGCCGGTCCGCTGCCCGCGCACTCACCCAGCGCTCACACCTCGCCGCCGCCCGGACCGACTGCTATGCCGCCCTCCGCTGCCGGTGCGCCGCCCGCGCACTCACCCAGCGCTCACACCTCGCCGCCGTCCGGACTGACTGCTATGCCGCCCGCCGCTGCCGGTCCGCTGCCCGCGCACTCACCCAGCGCTCACACCTCGCCCCCGCCCGGACCGACTGCTATGCCGCCCTCCGCTGCCGGTCCGCCGACCGCGCTCTCGCCTAGCGCTCACCCCTCGCCGCTGCCGCCCGCCGCTGCCGGTCCGCTGCCCGCGCGCTCACCCAGCGCTCACACCATTTGCTCGTACCCGCCTGCTACTGCAGATACACCGCCTGCAGCAGCCACCTGGCCACCACCACCGCTGCGATCGTCATCACCGCCGTCGGCGCACTCACCCAGCGCTCACACCTCGCCGCCGCCCGGACCGACTGCTATGCCGCCCTTCGCTGCCGGTCCGCCGCCCGCGGACTCACCCAGCGCTCACACCTCGCCGCCGCCCGGACCGACTGCTATGCCGCCCGCCGCTGCCGGTCTGCCGCCCGCGCACTCACCCAGCGCTCACACCTCGCCACCAACCGGACCGACTGCTTTGCCGCCTTCCGCTGCCGGTCCGCCGACAGCGCTCTCACCTAGCGCTCACACCTCGCCGCTGCCGCCCGCCGCTGCCGATCCGCCGCCCGCGCGCTCACCCAGCGCTCACACCACTTGCTCGTACCCGCCTGCTACTGCAGGTTAACCGCCTGCTGCAGCAACTTGGCCACCACCACCGCTACGATCGTCATCACCGCCGTCGGCGCACTCACCCACCGCTCACACCTCGCCGCCGCCCGGACCGACTTCTATGCCGCCCTTCTCTGCCGGTCCGCCGCCCGCGCACTCACCCAGCGCTCACACCTCGCCGCCGCCCGGACCGACTGCTATGCCGCCCTTCGCTGCCGGTCCGCCGCCCGCGCACTCACCCAGCGCGCACACCTCGCCGCCGCCCGGACCGACTGCTATGCCGCCCGCCGCTGCCGGTCTGCCGCCCGCGCACTCACCCAGCGCTCACACCTCGCCACCAACCGGACCGACTGCTTTGCCGCCTTCCGCTGCCGGTCCGCCGACAGCGCTCTCACCTAGCGCTCACACCTCGTCGCTGCCGCCCGCCGCTGCCGATCCGCCGCCAGCGCGCTCAGCCAGCGCTCACACCACTTGCTCGTACCCGCCTGCTACTGCAGGTACACCGCCTGCAGCAGCCACTTGGCCACCACCAATGCTGCGATCGTCATCTTCGCCGTCGGCGCACTCACCCAGCGCTCACACCTCGCCGCCGCCCGGACCGACTGCTATGCCGCCCTTCGCTGCCGGTCCGCCGCCCGCGCACTCACCCAGCGCGCACACCTCGCCTCCGCCCGGGCCGACTGCCATGCCGCCCGCCGCTGCCGGTCTGCCGCCCGCGCACTCACCCAGCGCTCACACCTCGCCACCAACCGAACCGACTGCTTTGCCGCCTTCCGCTGCCGGTCCGCCGACAGCGCTCTCACCTAGCGCTCACACCTCGCCGCTGCCGCCCGCCGCTGCCGATCCGCCGCCCGCGCCAGCACCCAGCGCTCACACCACTTGCTCGTACCCGCCTGATACTGCAGGTACACCGCCTGCAGCAGCCACTTGGCCACCACCACCGCTGCGATCGTCATCACCGCCGTCGGCGCACTCACCCAGCGCTCACACCTCGCCGCCAACCGGACCGACTGCTTTGCCGCCTTCCGCTGCCGGTCCGCCGACCGCGCTCTCACCTAGCGCTCACACCTCGCCGCTGCCGCCCGCCGCTGCCTATCCGCCGCCCGCGCGCTCACCCAGCGCTCACACCACTTGCTCGTACCCGCCTGCTACTGCAGGTACACCGCCTGCAGCAGCCATTTGGCCACCACCACCGCTGCGATCGTAATCACCGCCGTCGGCGCACTCACCCAGCGCTCACACCTCGCGGCCGCCCGGACCGACTGCTATGCCGCCCTCCGCTGCCGGTCCGCCGCCCGCGCACTCACCCAGCGCTCACACCTCGCCGCCGCCCGGACCGACTGCTATGCCGCCCGCCGCTGCCGGTCTGCTGCCCGCGCACTCACCCAGCGCTCACACCTCGCCCCCGCCCGGACCAACTGCTATGCCGCCTTCCGCTGCCGGTCCGCCGACCGCGCTCCCACCTAGCGCTCACCCCTCGCCGCAGCCGCCCGCCGCTGCCGGTCCGCTGCCCGCGCGCTCACCCAGCGCTCACACCACTTGCTCGTACCCGCATGCTACTGCAGATACACCGCCTGCAGCAGCCACCTGGCCGCCACCACCGCTGCGATCGTCATCACCGCCGTTCGCGCACTCACCCACCGCTCACACCTCGCCGCCGCCCGGACCGACTGCTATGCCGCCCGCCGCTGCCGGTCCGCCGCCCGCGCACTCACCCAGCGCCCACACCTCGCCGCCGCCCGGACCGACTGCTATGCCGCCCTCCACTGATGGTCCGCTGCCCGCGCACTCATCCAGCGCTCAAACCTCGCCGCCGCCCGGACCGACTGCTATGCCGCCCTCCGCGGCCGGTGCGTTGCCCGCGCACTCACCCAGCGCTCACACTTCGCCGCCTCCCGGACTGACTGCTATGCCGCCCGCCGCTGCCGGTCCGCTGCCCGTGCACTCACCCAGCGCTCATACCTCGCCCCCGCCCGGACCGACTGCTATGCCGCCCTCCGCTGCCGGTCCGCCGACCGCGCTCTCACCAAGCGCTCACACCTCGCCGTTGCCGCCCGCCGCTGCCGGTGCGCCGCCCGCGCGCTCACCCAGCGCTCACACCACTTGCTCGTACCCGCCTGCTACTTCAGGTACACCGCCTGCAGCAGCCACGTGGCCACCACCACCGCTGCGATCGTCATCACCGCCGTCGGCGCACTCACCCAGCGCTCACACCTCGCCGCCGCCCGGACCGACTGCTATGCCGCCCGCCGCTGCCGGTCTGCCGCCCGCGCGCTCACCCAGCGGTCACACCTCGCCGCCAACCGGACCGACTTCTATGCCGCCCTCCGCTGCCGGTCCGCCTCCCGCGCACTCACCCAGCGCTCACACCTCGCCGCTGCCGCCCGCCGCTGCTGGTCCGCCGCCCGCGCACTCACCTAGCGCTCACACCACTCGCTCGAACCCGCCTGCTACTGCAGGTACACCGCCTGCAGCAGCCACCTGGCCGCCACCACCACTGCGATCGTCATCACCGCCGTCCGCGCACTAACCCAGCGCTCACGCCTCGCCGCCGCCCGGACCGGCTGCTATTTCACCCGCTGTTGCCGGTCTGCCGCCTTCGCACTCGCCCAGCGCTCTCACACCGCCTGCCGCATGTTCGCCGATGCCGGAGTGGTCTCCCTTTTCCATCGAGGACGCCGGCTCGACGACATCGTCATCGATATCACCGGCGGCGACACCGGCCCCGCGGACGTACAGAAGGAGGCAGCCGCCGCCGGTCGCCGCAGGATATTTTTCGCCGCTCACCCCACATGCAACGAGGATGTTGGGCGAGAGGGGCGACGAGCGCGCGCCGGGGAGAACTAGGTCGGAGGGCCGTCAGCTTTCGGGCGTGCCGGAAGAAGCGGTCTCTACGCTGCTGCCGGAGGCGACGTCGTTCGACCACGGGGTAGGACTCCTATCTCATGCGGGGGAGGATGTGCTGCTGTCGCTGCTGGCCAACCGTCGGGCCCTAAACGCGAAACGGATGCTCCTGCAGGGGCACGGATCTGGTGAGCTGGGGGGCGGAGGAAAGCAGCATGCGGGGTCGGGGGGCGTGGAAGAGAGCAAAGGTGCGCCACCATACGACACCACGGGCGGGGGGGGGAGCGGGGGTAACTATCGGTTGCTTGGGCCGTCGGGACGGGGAGTGCCGCTCGGCCTTGTGTCGCGACTCGCCACGCGGGAGGATGTCGACGAAGCTCTTCGCGAGATGCGCCCCTCTCACCTGCGGCCCGACATGCCCCTCTGCCACGCCAAGGACCTCCGCGTACCAAAGACGTTCAGGGAGGCTCGTGACGGTGAGCATGGCGCACAGTTCATGGACCCGGCTAAGCGTGAGGTGTTCGGTTTGCTTGAAGCAGGCACGTATAAAATTGTTGACGAGTAGCAACGAATAGACAACGTGATCAGTAGCAAGCTTATTTTTGATTGGAAGGTTGATCAATTTGGTTGGCCTACGAAAGCGAAGGCGAGACTTGTAGCTAGGGGTGACATGCAGAGAGAGTACATTGACTTCGGAGATTGTACGCGCCTACTGTTGCTTCGTCCAGTGTCCGTTTGTTGGCTGTGTTGGCGTGTGAACATGACCTAGAGTTGTGATGTTTCGATATAGACCAGGCTTTTGTGAGGGCAGATCTTGCCGAGGATGTCTATATGCGATTGCCAGAAGTGTGTGGTTCATTGACAGGGAGGGTTGTGAAGCTGAGCAAGAGTCTTTATGGTTTGAGACAGGCGTCCAGACAGTGGTATGCATTACTGAAGAAATGTCTTTTGGATTTGGGGTTTGTGCAATGCTTGGCCGATTCGTGTGTTTTTCGCTTGGTTGAAGGGGGGGAAGTAGTGATGCACCTAGTGGTGCATGTTGATGATATTTTTGCCGTGGGAAAGAAGGAAAGGTGTGATCAGTTCGGAAAGGATCTCGGACGTCTTGTTCCAGTTAAGTCAATCGGCGAGCTCAAGTGGTACTCGGGGTGCTATTACGAGAGAGACAGGGAGGCAGGGAGGTTGACAATTTCGCAACAGACGTACACGGAAGAATTGGGAGAGAAGCATGGTGTGGAGTGGGACAACACTATTCTGATTTCTACAACTTGGAGGCTTTGATGATTTTGATGTTGACGAGCCAAATGTTCTGTTTCCTTTCCGAGAGTTGATCGGTGCGCTTTTGTGGATTGCCTTGTTGACCAGGCCGGATATCGCGAATTCAGTGAGGGCAGTAGCAAGGCATTGCAGTGCCCCAAGCTGATCCACTGGAAAGCGGCACGTAGTATACTAGGGTATGCAATGAGGACGAGTTCTTTTGGGATTTCCTTTCAGAAGGGGACGTTGACGGGGATTAGTTTGATTTCGTTCGCAGATGCCGTTTATGCTTCGCGCAGTACGGACAGGAGAAGGGCGTCCGGGGGGGTAGTGATGTGTGCGGGGGCCTGTTTCGTGGTACTCCAAGACGCAGAAGTGTGTGACTCTCTCGACTACTCAGGCGGAGTATGTGGCTATGTCGGACATGGGGAAGGAGATTTTATTTTTGAGTAAGGTTTGGTGTTTTATGTTGCCGAAGGCAAGGATGCCGTGCATTGCCATGTATGAGGATAACGAGGGTGACATCCAAATCGCAAAGCACCCGATTTCGAACTCGAACTCGAAGCACAATGACGTGAGGCATCAATTTTTGAGGGAACTGGTAGAAAGGAAGGACGTCGAAATTATCCACGTAGCGTCGCAGTACCAGCATGCTGACTTCCTCACCAAGGCGTTACCTGAGAGGGAGTTTGAATTTCACCGGGGGATAGTGATGAATTTGACGTGATTTCTCTCTCGGATAGTGTTTGATTTTCTGACTTCCTATTTCTTACATGTTTCTTTGTTTTGTTTTCTGATGTATATTTATGAGGGTTCAAGGATTTGCATTCAAGTTGATCGATGGAAAATACTGAATAGTGTTTGAGTTTTAATGGTCATGGATGTGATGAGAATGGATTTGAGTGTTTTTGCAAATGCAACATTTTTTTGTTTTCTAGACTTGAGTAAAGAAAAACTCTGCAGTATTTTGGTATCTGGGAATGGACGTTTTAAAAAAGGTAGTCTGGATAAATCATGACAATGTTGCGAGTAGGGGAGCTGTTGGACGTACTCACTCCATTGTCAGATTGCAAACAAGAATCCGTCGAAAAGATGGATTTGAGAATTTTGGGGGTTTCGTATATGTGTGGGATGGATCTCCACAACGGTATTTTGTTGTGTGGATTTTTTTGTTCCCGGATAATATCACTCTATTTTTCGACTCTATTTTTGCCTCTACCTTGTGTCTTCTCTGTGTCTGTTCTACGGCTACCACGCCTAAGGCGACCACGCCCCATCTATATTGCAAGGGCTATCACGCCTTCACCACTGCACGGCTACCACGCATGTATATTTACATCCCGGCTACCACGCCACAGTTCCGAGCTCCATTTCCGGGTTATCGCACCTGGGCTATCACGCTTCACCACACACGTAAATCGGGTTATCACACCTGACTTAGTTAGTACTTAAAAGTAGTTCGTAGTCTACCGATAACCGGCTATTACGCCACCTTTCCCCTCCACCTACACCACCACCGGGGCATCACACGTACCAACCTACTCCGCAGGGTGTGGAAAGCTACCAGTTCGGCAGCATAGCGAGTACAGCATACCCCAATGTATACCCGACTGTGATACGCTAGGTTGATGTGTTAAACCTAAACGTGGCTCAGATGCTATCCGCGGGAGGTGTGCTTCAGAGCAACTTCTGCCACGGCCTTGTCCTATCTGCAACTTGATGTTTAGCCATCGTTGGCATCGTGTTGCTCTCGCGCACTGTCCGTCGGCACGGGTGCACCGAAGACAACCGAGGCGACCTATCTAGGGTTTGTGACGCGGACGCGTCGTTGGTACCCAGAATAAATGTGCTAATCTACGCAGCAGTATCTTCTACGATATTCAAGACGTTTGACTGCGACCACCTCGGCAACGGGTAATCCTTCCTGCCAGCAAACGATAGTCTGGAATGTCACACCGTCAAGCACATGGCTTTCACGGGATACGTCTGCGTCATGGCTGCTGTATACCCCTTGGACGCTCCTGCGAGTTATTCCTTTGCATTATAGCGAAGTCCCGATTCTCTAGGTGCCGGTCAAGTGCCCGACAACGCTGACCTCGGAATACAAAGAAGATGGCAGGCGCCATGCCGTCCAAGAGTGTACTATTACGAGATCGTGGAATGCGTTCGTTGCGCAACGCTATCTGATGCAAATGTGTACATTTTTCCTAACACGGTGGAAAAGTTGCCGCCAGCGTTCAACTTGCGATAATGTTTGAAGTCGTGTTGTTTGTAGTCCTCGACCCTTATGCCATCCGCTGGCACACGTAACTCGCCTGAGGTAGTCACGCAGGCGTAAGTTTGAGCCTGTCTTTGTTACTGTTTCGGATAATCGATGGCGTTCGTGGAGAGGATGTAATTTGGCGCCCCCATACAGCAGTGGATGGGCAACACGCGTTGTGTTCCGCGTATACTGGCCTTCCTAATCGTGCAGATTCTGCTGTATCCAACCACCGTACATATTTGATATCTCCGTGGCTTTTCGATGTGTTAATGATTCATAATTATTCATGATCAATGACCAGTAATGTTTCGTGATGATAAAAATTGGTTTATACTGATGAATTATACACCAAAGGGAGCAGAGCCAGGCCTTCCGTCTCCCCAGTGGCTGATTATCCGTTTTTTACCAAACCCGTAGATCAGCAGGCTACCGAGAAGTACATGAGCTTGATACGTGTGATAGGGGAGTTTCATTTGGAAAGGTGGGGTGATCTATGAAAGGGGGGGTTGATACCTGAAGGGGGTGTGTTGAATTTTAAACAGATGGTCGATATTTCGAAGGGGGGTTGATATGTTCATATATTGCCCAGAAGAGACGGTGAATCGACACAATCCATTATGATACACACGGGTTACTGGCCTGGTGAGGTCTGGGTGTGGGGGGTGATCTAATGCCGATAGCGCCGCACATTCGTTTGAGGGCCCACTACATTAAGCGGTATTCCTGTGTTCTAGACCGTTCAAAATGCACAATCGGCGTTAACCAGGCAACGTTCACGCTGTCACGTATGTTTAAAAACTATTCGCCGTTACAGACAAGATTGAAAAGACTCAACAGACAAATGAACTTAGTGGGCGGTATATGTTTGTAGTTGTTGATGTCTTACATTTCGCAATCACACATGGCCGCCGGAATTTCGAGAACCACGGTTAACCGTATATTTTTTGTCTGGCGCCCATTTCTACCCTTGACGTGTGATTGACTTCGGGTACTCCAATCGAGCTCGCCATAATTAAAATAAATCTGACCACGTGTCGAAACACGGTGTGCATCAACCAATGTAACCACCTGTCCTGCCAGTGTAGGAGTACATACGTATCAAAAGTCGGGCCCGTCGGACACAGGAATATTGTCGACGAAGACACCACGTCCACCCACGTTCCTAATCCGATATATATATATTCGTTAGTTTCCGCTGCCAACCGGACTCCAGCAATAATATCAACGGTATTCTTAATAAGTTGATACGTGCGGGTTCTCCTAGGAAAGTAATGATTTAACCGTTCCGAACGTTCTTCACGTATACATCATGCCCCGCAAACCGTTGTGTACATCACTATACGATACGCTCTTCTGCCGTTGGTCGTTCAGACGCTGATGTCAGAACACGACAAATACGCCCGGCCGGGATATATGCAGGGACTGATGGTCGGCGTGTTCTCAGTGCTTGGACACATATTATAAAAAATGAAAATACACTCTCCAGCTGTGAGATCGAAGATTTCGTCGAAACTCATATATATCTTACCACAACTTGATACACGCCTTTTCACCTATACCACCCAATACAAAAACAGGACTCGAGCGAGAGAACTCCAACGTCTACCCGCAACCTTCATCGCAACGTAGAAGGCCAAGCAAGCGACCACCCTATCTGCAGCTACCCCAGGTCACACATTTCAGGTATGGGTGTATTCGTCGATGTAACATGGGAGGCAGGCAACGATATGGAGCCAGGAACAAACATATGTGAGCGGGTGTACTAGAAGAGCTCATCTACTCACCCCATGACCTTGACTGACTTTGTGCATGAAAAATAAAAACTAGCGAGCAATCAGTCGGTCTGGGTACAACATAATAATATCTCGGATGCCAAGGAGAGTACAAGCAACCACATCCCATTCGGCCTTCGTAGAGCCGCTACCTCCATCGTAGCACGCGTCGTACGTTCTTTGTGCTTGTCCGTAACTTTCCATACAGTCAACAGTTCTCTGAAATGCGAAATATTTCCTAGTGAAATAACTAACCTATTCGATTTGATAGATCAAGCGTATGAGTAGCTAGTCCCACCATGTCAGTTTCATCCGGGGGTATTTCCAATACTTGAATATAGAGAACGACCCTAAACGAACGATGGGGTTACATTAAGGGCACGAGGGAGCGTTCCCGGTTTGCTTCAAGAATACCAGGTATACAATTTCGGGGTTAAGTTTCGTAATGTTTTTTGGGCGCACTCGGACGTAGATTTATTGCATTGCAGCGGCGGTTTTGGCAGTAGGTGAACATTTAGCTTTTTGGCGGTAACGAATTCGGCAGTAGTAGGCTGAATTTTAAAAATATATATGGTGGGAATCCGCGGAATTTCCAGGATTGTCCACCAGGACGGCAATTGCTTGTTCTATCCAATGTAGCCACGGACGAGGGTTCCTGCTAATAGATACTCAGTAATAACATACGACCTGGCCCGAGCGACATGCGCCACATAGCTACTTTAACTTTGGAATGTTAACATGACCCTGGTATTTAAATACCTGGTAGTAGATTCTGCATTGTAACTCTTGAATATGTTATCAACAAACAACCAGGTGGACTGTCCTTTGTTCAATTTTTTGCTTGCGTGCCGTGCGTTAAAACCTTGGAGTCATCCAGCAGCCCCCATGTTGCCATTTTGGAGACAAAAAGTGTATGGCCATCGAAGATCAAGCGTAGAACAAACCGGTCAATAGCGATATAACACCTATTTACAAATACGCCTGTTGAATGACTGTCAAAGGGGGTATTGTGTGTGCGAACGAATTTCTTCCAAGTCACGAATATGGTGAGCTATGGACCTTCTTACGATTGAAGGTCGGAAAGTGTAACTATGGCCATATGACACATATTTTGGGTATATTACGCGAACTATAGACGTAATTTTCTATACTAATAACATAATAACTGAAAGTACCAAAATGAAAATTCAAGAACGCGCCTTTTTTTTGGTGGTATTCAAGAGACAACAATCCGTGTCGATGACTTGTTTCTAAACCCAGACAGACAAAAGCACGAACATGTTTTCGTTGACATCAAATTGTTCGCTGTTTTTTTTTTTTTTTCGAAAATATCGAGGCATTGTTCATGGGTTCTGACAGACGACAGGTTCAACGCTAAATAGAGCTGTACCGTATTGCGACAGAAAACCCGGGTGGTACTCGCGAGTACAAACAAACTCGGTTTGTCACTGCTCGCCAGTTGCACGCAGATTACGTTCTGGAACCAACTCGCGAGTGTTCGGTGCCCCACTGGGGCTCGAGTAGTCGCGACCCCGCGAGTAACGGGTCCCCGAGTACCCGCTCTTTTGCGCCTGGAACCCCCGGCAGGAGAAAATATATTTTTTCCGCTGAACCACGTCCCTTGTTGTGCAGATTGTCGTTAAGATTGCGCCGGAAATTTGTACATGAGCAGCAAAAATCCCTTGAAGGGCTGTCCACCATACAAAACGTGCAACGGACTGGAAACAGCACGAGGAGCTGTTTGGCGCCAACGTCCGGCTGGAGTTGCTGGGGGTTCCGTGGCATCGGTCCACTGGCGCGTCTTGCGAACCCCTTCGCGTGGTGGATGGGGCATCGTTAAAGTTTTCTTCATCGCAGAGAGCTGGCTGGCATCGTGTGTGCTATGTAATCCGGCTTTTTAAGCACCGTTAGAGCGCTCTTTTTCCAAGGCATGGCTAACCTGGAGGAAGAAGCAGATGTAGACTAAATCCACCGGGGTGGCGCAGCTAGTTAAATTTTGTAGCACGATCGTCCGCTGAGATTCGACGAAATCTTCTATCTCACAGCCGCGGTGTGTATGTATAGTACTGTAGGAATCCGATCGAAACTGGCTGTGCACTCTTTGTCTACTTTATCGAAAACAAAAACATAATCAATCAGCAAACAGTGCGAAGTGCCCCGTTTCACGCCTGTTCTCTCCGTGTATTTGTGTATTTGTGCCGAGTTTCGAGCCGGTGCAGACGTCACAAGCCTAGTAGACGGAGTATTCAATTGAGTCCAACCCGTCCTTTTCCATGTCGAATATGAGCAGTTGTGCAAATACATAAAATTTCAATAGTATAAATTGTTTAGTATGTATGGGCAGGAACTATGTCGGACTTCTTCGAAACCACCACAACCCGAATCTCGCACACCCCATCCATGTTCTCGAAGGTGCCGAAATAACCGCCACGGCCACCGTCGTGCCACGAATACACGCAACAATCGCCCCTATCGCTATTTATCACGGCACGACAAAACCCGTCCGCACAAAAACTATTGAGCCACAACTCTTGAATGTACCGAGTCCGAGAACGAAAAAAACCAGTGAACACAGGTCGTTTGACGAAGAAAACTGTTGAGTGTCAACGACACTCAGCCAGATGGTCTGGAAAGGAAATGGGAAAAAAACAAGAAGCAAACTATATAGACTACTGCATCGTAGATTGTGCTCCCAAGCGAAAAGCCCTTTCAACTCCAAGAAAGGACTGCAAGAGCAAACACCAATATCCTGTTGAAAGCGATCCCAAACCCCCCAATGAATACATTCGGCCATGCCATCGACACCGTAACCGAGGTAGTAGTGCGGGGAAGTGGCCGATATTGACATAGTATCTTCAAGATCGCACCCCCAACACCAGCGATGATCGTAAGGGACGTTTAATGGCTGCTCGACACGAGGAAGGATGCTGTTAAAAAAAAAATCACCCTACACGTTCTTTATTAAAAATGGATATCGAACGATGACGTCGGGGTTGCAAGAGGCACCGTGTTTGAGGAGGTACGCTAGAGCAGGACACGAGCTACGACAGAAGTAGCACTTTTCATCTGAAATGCTTCTGGATGACGGGGAGTTTTTAGGGAAACATCGTCGGAAATAAACCATTTGTTTTTCCTTATTCAAGCTGTGTACCTAGGCCTTGGGATTGTTGATCCGATTAGCGCACTTGAAATTTTTCTCAAATAATTTTTGAGAAAAATCAAACGCTCCGAAGTTAAGGAAACCCAGACAAAAAATTGTGCACCTTTATCGTAGCACGCGTCCGAGCTGGTTTCGCTACCCCGTAGCCTCGGCCCACCACATGCATACAGCTGTGTAAAGGATTATCCTTCAAGCATATATTTTCAATAGCGTGCACGCGAACGCAGCGACCACGCTGTTGAATTATTGATTTGTGATTCTCTAATCAGACGTCTAGGTATTATCCAACGTGGAGGATCCCGCACACTCGATGCTAGGTCATATTTCTGGTGTTGTAGTCACCATGTTCTAGACTATTCAACATGGACAATCGACATTGCATAAACCAACCTTCACGCCGTTAAGTTAATGTGTGACTATTAATATTACCTATTGCAGGTATGTGTCAGGAGGCTGTACAATAATTCAAACAGTCAACTACTGTACCTTAGACACTACCAGTATTCCCTGTTTCGAAATGCGGGGTAATTCCGCATGCTAGCTGGGGTTTTAAAAACCCCAATTCCACGGGATTTTTTCCATCCGGTTCCCGATTCCACGGCTAGGTCAATATATACTTCGGATCCTCCCTCGGAACACGCGGGTAGTTAAATATTAAGGATCCAAAACGCGTGAAATTATCCTGTGACCTCTATCACGTGCCCCGTTGCTGCGGTAATTAAGCACAAGTTAAAGTGGGGCCCGTCGAACACAGACTATTTGTCGGCAAGTACGCCACGTCCGCCCAGCCATATAGGAGATAATTTCCGCCACCAACCAGACACCCGCAGTATCAACGGTGTTGTCACGTTTGGTAAAAACGACAAGGTATTTTTATTGGCGTAAATATTCAGTTGTTGCGTATTATCCGAGCGTATATTGTTCCCCACAAACTGCTGTGTACAATATTTTACGTACGCTGCTTTGCCTTTGATTATTCAGTCACTGATGTCAGAACACGAGGAATACAACGGGCAGGGACATTTTCCAGAACTTACGCTCGGTACTCGTATATAATATATGTACGTTGTTTTTGTTTTGACCCAGGCACACCACACACAACAATTGTTCACCACTAGAGAAACAAAACACCGGCACCAACACAATTGCAAGGCCAGGACGAGCGAAACAGCGCCAACGTTTACCGCTTTTCGTCATCGCAGGCGAGGAACCGACCAAGCGACAATGCCATCCAAAGCTACCCGAGATCACAAATTTCAGGTATGCGTGCACACGGCGATGCAATATGGGACGCGAGCTACGACCGGTAGTCGGTACCACGCACACCCGTAGTCGTTAGCAAATACATCCTGTTCTGCCTCAATCGAGGAGCTTCCTAACCTAAACACACACATACCTTCACTTCACGTCATGAACAACCAAATTAACAAATTAACGAATAAGCTGGTCAACTATCCGCCGGCCTAGGTACACCACGCAAAGCATTGTCGGACACCAACCGGAGTGACGTCAACAACAAACCATTCGGCCTACAGAAAAACCGCAACCTCTACATCGTAGCACTCGTCATGCATGTCCTCTTTCGCGAGTTAGTTGACGTTTCACGTGTCTTGAAAGACTACCCCCGAAATGCGTGACATGCCCGGTGCGTTTTTACACAGCCATTACCACGGCGTCAGTATCTTGCAATAGGTACACGAAGTAGTCAGAGCATCAACGGTGTTGACGGGCAGTGCTACGAATACAACGAGGGGTAATATAAAAGCGCAGTTCTTGACAGCACGGTTATTGCACTTTAGACTAATGAATAGACCTAGTATACGTTTGAATGTTAGGTCTATAGATGACGTAGGCCACCAATGCGTCTTAGGCCAATAAGTTGTGAAATGGCTAGCGAACATCTCATGCATACTGGCGAGAAACCATTGATTTGGTTTGTATGGGCGCACTAGACGCCACCTTCTTTTAAAAGCAGTCTAAGAATAGTCTTTACCACTTCTCCGTGAATTGCGGTTACAGTATCTAGCTAGTATCTATGTAGTCGAATGCCTTGTATTAGTGAAAAAAGACACCAAGACGAGCAGCAAAAGTGCACGAGATGGGCGTTTTATGAATGCACCTCGGTTTTTGATTGATGCGCGATGGAACATACACATCCCATTTCCCGTGGTTATGGAAAGAGGGACTGACAATATATTTTTTCAGCGAGGTATGAAGCAGCGGACTCGCATTGAAGTATCCGAGTAGAAGAGGTCCTTGTAGGGCAACCGCCCAAGAATATCTGAAAAGAGATCAGTGCCAATTCGACATCATACTGAATCTTACCTCCTAACCGCTTTATTTCACGAAAAATTTTATCCGTCACGAGTCAGTGCACGCAATATGCTGTGTGTTGTCCGTACATAAATCTGGACATCAAATGCGATGAGAGTTCAGAGACACACCTTGAGCGCTTTCAATCTTGTGTTCTCTGCAGGAGATACGTACAGAAGCGTCTCAAGGAATTTACGCGTGCGATATAGTATGCCCCGGTGAGATCTGTAGCGTAACTGGTCAAGTTCGTACCCGTATCCGACACATCTGTGTGTTTTGCACGTCGTGAATACCATATTTGTGCCGTACAGGGAGCATTTGTATGATCTGTACAAAACAATACCCATACCTCGGGTGCGGGTATGCATACAATAATATACACCTGGACAGGCACACTAATCTTTGCTGGGGCCATGGCTTCATCGGGGGGGCTTCTAGACTATCCTGGAATTGGAAGTGTCTCCGAGGCACTTGCTTGCTCTGTATGTTGATAATCAACGACTTCGCTATAGTTGTTTGGTGTGACGTGTATAATCCCACCATAAATGTTTCGATAGCCAAAAACAAAACAGCATGACCCCAAATCAATTTATACGCCACACCCTGGGAGTGAACTCGACTCCCTTCGAAACAATGTCCCACACAATGACCTATCTACCGCTGTAGACACACAAGCATGGATTAAGTAGGAATATATCATGACATTAAACATACAGACTCTACGGTATATCATCGTCAGGGCAGACGACAGAAAGAGCGTTATACCGCCGACACCGCCATCATTTCGCCCCACCGTGCGGTACTGCAGGATACACCTTTTTGACCATGACCCGCAAAGCTGATTGGTCAACTAAGGCCCGTCCGGTTTTCGACAGCAACCCCTTGCTGTATATCGTACCGCGGCTTCTCAGCTCGGCCGTCACCGTTTACTGACGCGAACCATAACGTTTATGTCGGAAAGTTCACCGTGCGGAATTTCTTTGCCGCAGGCTCTTCACGGGCCATAGCCTTTCAATTTCCGACCGAATCTCAGCAACATGGGCACAACATCAGGTAGCATCCATAGAACGACGCGGTTTCACAATGTAAATTTACAATTATAATATGTCAGACCCCTTCAGAGCAATCATTGCAACAACCCTTTAACACACCACACGAATCACTGCTGAACGAAAGATGGCTCGCACCACACATACGTAGCGCGCACACCTCACGTACGCTTATTATATTTGTTGTCGCTGTTGCTGTCGTTTTCGCTGTTGCTGTCGTTGTTGCTGTTGTCGTGTTTGCGGTTTTCGTGTTTGCGGTTTTCGTTGTTGTTGCTGTCGTTGTTGCTGCTGTCGTTGTTGCTGTTGGTGTTGTTAGTGTTGTTAGTTTTGTTGGTGTTGGTTTTGTTGATGTTGTTGTTGTTGTTGTTCTCACATTTACTCGCATGATAACGTCCGTGGTCACAGAACCGGCTCTAGTATTGGGTTAGGTGTGTATGGATGGCCGGGGAAAGGCTGGGGAAAAGGGACAAGATAAGTGACGATCCCACCACACGCGAACGATTCTGTAGGCCCACACAAACACCCGATGACGTCCGCCGCCCGCCTCGCGACTCTGTACGCCGCATTATGATTTAAATCCACGAAAGGAGAAGACGCCTCCACTCACACTTGGTATTCCATTACCTGGGCACACCTAAGATGCCCGGAAAAAAACTTCCAAGAAGTATAACAAACCACCATTACCCCAAAACCTTTTATCATAAAAAGAGTTTCTTGAGTGGTGACGCAATCTGTCTGGTTGTACACTGCTGATTATGCACGGAACAACGGCTTTCGACTAATGAAGTGTGGACCTTGGGAATATGGGGGAATATATTACATGCAGGTTTGTAGCCATGCGGTCAGTCTACCGACACAGACATGATCGAGTAGATTTGTTTTAACCGAAGGCAAAATATGTATATTTGCACGGGATCGGATGCATGCTCCGGCTTGAAAGCGTTTTGCCACGGCGAGGAAGATCCGCTGTGGAGTGTCAAAATAGTGGGTATAGTCTATGCTTATCTCTGAAGAAAAACAAAGTGTGAAGGAATAAGGAAGCGCGTCGTTTTGTGGATGCTACATTGTGACGTTTTTCCCATGTTTGAGATTCACTCAACAACTGAAAGGCTATGGGCCGTGGAGAGCCTGTGGCCAAGTCGGTACGCATGGTGTATTTGCGACAGAAAGCCTTGTGGGTCGCGTCAGAAAACATTGACAGCCGAGCTGAGAAGCCGCGGTACGATATACCGTCAGGAGTTTGTGTCAAAAACCTGTACGAGGCATAGTTGTCCAATTAGCGTCGCGGATCGGGTTCAAAAACTTGTGTGTATTGTGCTGTACCTCACGGTGGCGGGGAAAAGCGGCGGCATACCGCTTTCTGCCGTCTGCTTGCTACATTATGTCATCCTGGTCCTTGCGAGAAACAGGCCGCGCTGAGATGCTTGTGAACTTCTGCAGTTTTTTCGATTTAAGAATATCGAGTGCCAAACATTTCCGTGCACGGTTCTTTATTGAACTCGAACAGAATGCTCCAACGAAAAAGCAAGTGTACACCATTTCATTTTGCTTTTTTTGCCTCGTGCGATGCCTTTTATGTTTGGGGGCATCCAGCGATACCTGTTGCATTTTCTGGCGACAAGTTTCTGACCGCCTGAGCTCTTCAACGAATGTGTACTAATCTGTCGGAACGATTTCTTTTGTAGAGGTAATTTCGTTTCTATGCTATCTACTGTTGACAGCGCATTGAAAAAATGATTTTTTTCGCGCAAACGACTGCTTTCGAAGCCATTAGATCGGCAAAATATTGAACTGCTCCTTATTCAAAATATAAAACAGTTTACAATGCTTTATGAGTCATCCCACGGTAGAGTAGGAGTGCAGCATCAGATCAGACCTTGAGGTCCTCACGTGAGGAACTCAATACCTCACCCGAAAAATGACTTCGAAGGCATTCGTTCGCAAAACCCGACCAAGCTCCTATGCCTTAGTCCAAAATATTATGTACTCGTGAAAATACTTCATTGACCGGCAGTTCCTCACATGATGAACTCAATCGCCCAGGGACGTCCTGGCGCAGAAAGTGCAACCCCCACTGTGGAATGACTCCTATATAGCTGCAGCCCTACCATGAGCCAACTCATTTGCTTGGGTTTTTTTCGCCAGCATTATATTGATGAAAGGCGCGAAATGGGAAAAATTGTAGTGACCGCTGTTGCTGTATGGTGGTACCGAAGAGGGAGACGAACAATGCAGGGAAATAGTTGCTTTACGCCTTAATCCAGCAACGGTGAGGAAAGCAATGGTGAGGCCAGCAATGGTGAGGCTAGCGAAGGTGAAGCCCGAAATGGTGAAGCTAAAAATGGTGAAGCCAGCAATGGTGAAGCGAGGAAATTTGATAAACGGACCACGGTGTAGCCTAGGAGGGGTCCCATTGCAGTTACAGTCGACCCCGCTTTAAAGACACACCGCGTTTTTTTTGGGGGGGTGTCTTCAACGCGGAGAAGTGTCTCTAGGATTCCGGGGCCACTAACTCACCGTCCCTGGGGCCAATGGAGGTGTAACATATGTCAAAATACGCGCATTTGAAGCAGGAATGCGAACACGAAACTGTGTTGCTTAAAAACTACAACACGTGATTTGAAAGTCCGCAACACTACTGCTGTAGTACACTCCAATACTTCACACATTTTGGATTTCCCTCCACCATCGAAACGCGGGAAAGAGTGCAGCACGACCTATTGTAATGTGTACGGCAGTGCGCTGTTGTTGATGCAGGCTCTTGCTGTAATGTGTACGGCAGTGTGCTGGTGTTGTTGCAGGCTTTTCTCATTGTCAAGGCGTTATCTCCACGGCGAACATCATGCCCGAGATATCGCGAACACACCTGAGACACATCACTTCGTTGGAACTAGCTCTGATACGATACACGCAAGTTATCTAGGTTAGGGTTATGGTTAATCTCTCCATACCCACACGCGGTAGTGCGGGCTGTAGCAGACCGCTGTCGATGTTATACAGCAGTGAGCTGCTCCAGCAAAAAAAATGGGGGGGTGGCCGCAAAGTGGAAAAGGTACCCCCCCCTTATTGTTGTCTGCGGGGCACCATGTTCTGGGAAAAAAAGTGTCTTTTTACCGGGGAATTTCCTCAAGAAGAGTGTCTTTTAAAGCGGGGACGACTGCATCTTTTACAGCGTGACCCGGGGTCACTAACGCGAGGGACCCACCTGTTCCTTTGCGTTGTGAATGAACCATTCCCTTCCGTGCTGTTAGAATTTGTGGGTATGAACCTGTAATGGAATTGCATTCTACGCTCCGACATAAAAAATCGGCGTGATTTTAGTTTTTTTCGTGAGGTACAGAGTCGATGCCGCGAGTGGATAGAACCCGATCGACGAAACACGTGGATAGAATATAGAACAGTAAAATTCCTAATTTTTTCAAGAGTAGACTACTACAGAATATGAGATTGCATTACACTTAGTACTAACCTTGGTCCTGTTATTCTTGGGGATGATACGAAATTACTCTCCAGGTTTTTCGAAGAGCTTGATACAACCAAGCACAGGTGGCCGGACCGCCCCCCCCCCTTCCCCCTAGGTTCTGAATGGTATTTTTTCGGTTGGTCGCCTCCCGTTTTTTGATGACATGAGTCACCCCTTGAGGCTTCGAGCTGCAGCTAGGCGTGCTATCCGCAGCTCAGGTATACGCGTGTATGCGGAGCAGTGGTAGATACTACGTGTAATATACACGCGGTATTTTTTCTTGGGTGGCACGCGGTATAGTCGGTTTCTCCAGGTGTGAGTAATGAGACGTATGCACCGGTATGAACCTCGTACATCGTAGGCTGACTCCCGATTTCACTTATATGTAGTCATGAATTGCGTCAGCTGTGATATGTGTGTACCTGCCATGGGTTGTTTGTTTTCTTCCCTGTGATATTCGTCATCTCCAGAGTGACTGGAGCCTGTCCTGTAACTACGGACTTGATTATGCGAGTTGATGTGAGAAAGAAAACAACAGCATCAACAATAACAACGCGCAGTGCACTCAAAGATCCTAATGTGGACGCCTCTGTCAAACCCTTTCGCTTTCCGCGTAAAAAGAGCCAACAAAGAACCACACCAGATTATTTTGTCGACCAGGCTCGTGCCAGCTGCTGATCGGGATGCTCTGGCAGTGGTTGGCTCGAGCTCCAATGCACACGCAAGCGGGAACGTAACGCATGGTTACCTTCCGCGGGTCTTTGCACAGGCGCCCGCGTGAGCCTGTTACCTGCTTTGGCAGTGCTGCTCGGTCGACGGAGCCGTTCTCCGATGGCGGTTCGGGTTCGCTATTGTAAATCGCGAGGTTCTCATGTGAGGTAGACCTTGTTCACCTTCGGGTGTTTGGCCGTGGCAGGTTCGCGCGTCAAACTGCGTGTTTGCTACATACCTACCTACTGGCCACCAGTTCCGCGCAGTCAGTCGCAACCTCCCGATGTTCTGGTTTATGGTTGGTGTTATTGTTTTTAGGTTAGGGTCAAGTTCTTTGTTCGGCCGCTGATTTCCCATCGAGACGTACATGATTTATTTAACGTAAAACTCTGATGTCGACCGCCAATTGAATATTTAAAGTGATCATCGGCCTCCAATGATGGCAAGGCCAGTGACAATTTTTGGTGTACAACACTAGAGTTGGCGTGTTGTGTTTTGACCTATGTTGTGTAACAAGGTCAATGGTTGCCAACGCTCCCCGTGACTTCACCTTGAGCGGTGTCGTAGCTTGCGCAACTACTCCACAGCGTATCTCAGTCAATTAGTTTGCCAAAGCCCGTTTCAATGTGGTTTGGGGCACCTTGTGGGATTTCTGACTTTATACAACGCGCTCGCATTGTGTCCCCGAAAATTGATTTGCAGCATTTCGATATCAGGATTCGGGGACACGTTGCGGGGCTTCCGAATTTGTTCAATGTTCCACAAACGTTTTTTTCCGGGTTACATTGCCCAACGGGGGGGCTCCAACCACCTGTGATGCTGAACTTTGGCGGACGATACATCGAGCACTACTTACTGTAGAGGAGGTCGACGAATGAATCAGTGTCCGTCGCGTCCTGCCCCCTGGCGGCGCGAAGATGTCTATACCTCGGGCATGGTTGCTGCACTACCGAAACACTGAGAGCGTAAGTGGTCCTGCGCGAAGCTGTGGTGACCGAGAAAGAGCGACGTTGAACCAAAAAGCACATTCAACACTTTCTAATCGTTTGTTTTACTGCGCCTAATAAGCAGCGCCACTAACTACTTCCTAACGGTAACCTGTGCTTGAGGAAGTTCATGCCTACTTGCAATATATGTAGAGGCTAAAGTTTTATTGGACGCAGAAGCATCTATTCTCCATTTAAGCTTTTAAGCCACATATCTGCCATGTCAATATACACTGAACACAGTGTGCATTAATTGGGGACTAAATTTTGCCCTTATGGACCTAGCTACCACCGACTGCCTGCTATGGAGTTTATGTTCGTTGACTTGTCGGAGATAACCAACGTTTGAAGAAGCAGTTGGCAGGGGTTACACGAACGCCACCGTGAACGGATTCAGCCCCCCGACCGATGAAGATGTGATCCTCAGGCAGCATGGAAGTTAGAATATACGAGAGCTCAACACCGCCTTAGCGTAGCTGGCAAGAAAAGGAATTTCCATTGCATGGTACCTATCTAAGATAACAGGCAACAAGATTGTAAAGAACAGCCTTGAAATAAGCACGCACGTCTGAGTGATACAAACCGCATGGTTGGAGACTCTAGATGTGGCAGTAGGAAGGAGGTAGGCAATTGGGACCAAAAATTAGCCTTCCTAGTGCCTTGATGATGTCAGATTTTGTACCGTGTGGTCCCTGTTTGACACGTCAACGTAGTTTATTTTTTGGCGAGAGGTGGCGCCGAGCTTTTATCCTGACTTTTGAAATGGCTCGTAACTGGATCTTGAGGGAGGAATGATCGCGAAGTTCACGGTAGCCGCAGACGTACCAGCCAAGGAATCACAGAAAGCGCGCCACTGCTAGGAAATCGGGTCAGGTCTTCTTGTGATTCGGTTCAGTCGCGTCGATGTGATTCGGCGCCTAAGGCAAGATGATATTTGTTTAGTTTCTTCGGAACCAGCGACCAAGGCGACCGTAGGGAGGGCACCCCGTTTTCACTAGTGTGTTTGAGTCAGTCGCACGAGTGACTCTGTACCTCACGGATGGATATGGTTTAGGCGATTGTTTTGGAGCAGCTTAGATTATCGTTGCATTGTGGATTTATTTCGTAAATATAAAACATGCAGAAAGCGTAAGATCGCAAAATAACAAAGGAGTTACTCGCGCGAGTGACCCCTAGGCACTGAAGCTCGAGCCCCCAAAAAGGACCCCCCTACCGTAGCCTGGGTCCAGCAAGTTTTTGTACGAGTAGAAAGTACCTTCTGGAAGACGTCGCCAATTTGAGTGCTGCCCGTGCGAAATATGGAAAGCTGAGCACCATGCGCGCGTTGCGGTTCTGACCCAGAGTGAACTTGATGACCGAACGTTTGGCACGTTTGAAAATACTTTGCATGTAGTTGTGAAGTATAATACTTCTGACCAATTACCCATGGCATTAGTCCACGGTTGGACGTGGTACGTCGGCCTTGGAGCTGAAAAAGGAGAGAAAAGCATATACGGAACCGAGGAGAAGAAAAATGCGAGTTCGACGATGGGATGGCACCTCGCCTGGCATCCGTTTTCTCATAATTTGCGGCCTTCGCGAAAACTGTGATTTCAGCAATTGATAAGGAGGGGTTCAAAAGCAAGCCGAGTTGGCCTGACACTCTTTCGCTTGCGAACGTATCTAGCTCTTTTGACCCAACAGAAAATTTTGTAGGTGAAACGTCAGGTGTTGTGGCAGCTGTGGTGGCCTACATGTCTTGTTCTAGAATTTTGATATTGAGCAAAACACTGGATAACTACGAACGATAAATTCCGCGTAAAGGTGGATATATTTTTCTTCGTCTTTGAATTTGGATATTGCAGTTCATTGGTGTGGATAATTCGATGCCGTTATATCACGAGAATACCCGTTTTGCTGCCGTTAGTGGCATGAAAAAAAAAAAGGTGAACTCTGCAGAGATATAGCGTTTTTTCTAATTAACGACTGTAGACAACAATGAGCAGCAAGCCTTTAGTTAATCATACACGTACATGTCCGGAGTGCAGCAAACGCGCCGAGCTGGCAAAGGCGCAAAGGGAAACAAAATCAACTACCTTTGTGGAAGAACTGCGCAAAACAACAAAAATTAATGGCTGATTGATCTTGCGTACCCGGTCGAGTGGGGACCTGCACGATGAGGAGTAGATGCCCTAACGGTGCGTAAACAACGCGTCTCTTTGAAAAAAGTTGTTTAACTGATGAATTCAAAGTATTGAATGCACGAAACGACGACAAAAATGACGAGGTAAGCAAATAGCTGTTGATGTTCAGCACACACTGTAGGCAACTCTACTTCGGTAAGGAATCCTTTTACAACCTATGGCGCACCTATTAAAAGAGGTGTAGGAAAAGCAACGGGAGCCGGCCATCGTCTCTAAAAAAGGGTACGTGTACGTGGTTTTGATCGGTCGTGAATTTTGGGGTTATGTTTCTCGCCTAGCGGGACGCCCGGATGCTGGCTGTCTAGCGTACACAAACGAGGGGGAATATGACATTGTTGCTGTAGAGGTGTCCGCTTGAATAGACGATACACCAGGGGGTGTTTTGCACTCGAGTGTGATTGTTCATTTGCCGTGGAATACGGCGCAGTATTCCGTAGGAGTGCCACGATTGAGACGCACCGGATGTTTTTCTATTTTTGGGAGCTTAAGACCTCTCGCAGAAACTGATAATTGGAGTATCAACTAAACAACGGCGGTTTGAAAACCTGCCATTTGTCTAGGTACACAGAGAGGAGCATGCCAAAAATACACCCAAACAGCCAAACACCCAAGCAAATTACGACGATTTTGGGTGAAGCAGCCTTGTCATTCAACTCATTCAAGTCATTCAAGTCATTCAAGTCATTCAAGTCATTCAACTCATTCAAGTCATTCAATTCAGAGGGAGAACCATATTCACAAGAAACGTGCCACTTCTATCGTAGCTCGGGTCAGCACTCGTCTTCAAGCGCATTTCAAAAAGTCGTGGAGATATTACATGTCCTGTTCAAATTCTAAAAACATGTCAACGTCATCAGCACTAAAGACTAGATTCCGTGAAGTGTCGTCGTGAAACAACATTGTTGACATTGGTAGGGAGATAAATAAATCGAGTTTGAGATGGTGAACCGGCGCCGTCCTGATCAACGACCGTAGACGGCCTTGAGCAACAAGCCTTGAGGTACTCATGCACTAGCATAAGGGGAATTTAGAAAACGCGTGAAGTTGGCGAAGGCGTCACCGGATTTTTTTTTTTTTAAAAGTACATAGAAGTAGATACAGTGCAAAAATTTACGACTAGACGACTGCTCGAACGTTTCACACGAGGCGGAATCGCGGCCCAGACAGTGTACATTTCATTCTGTGTAGCTGTATACATACAACGTGCCGCTTGAAACTGCTCCTTCCTCTCGCCGTTCAACATTCTGGAAACACACAGATCTGCGGATTGACGACTGGCATCGAGAAATTGTTGTCGGTGCAACAAGCACTGACACGAACAACCTAGAGTCGGAGCAAAAACGCGCGAAGGACAATCAGGACGTTCCATGGGTGTTCGCAATGGAGAGAGAGGAGTCCCGCCAATGTGCGCAAGAAAAATAACTAATTCGACCTGGTATGTCCAAGAGATGCGTGCCGTGGTTAGTGTAGTTTTGATATTGCGGTCGTGGCGGTTGAAATATCCTTTTACGTCGTGTGATTCACATGTCCGGGACGCTATCGCGTGCACGCCCTTCTGCCTAACTTGTTGACCCTTTCATTCACCCAACCGTCCATCCAGCAACATCTTTTCACTTCGTCATCACAATTCAACTACACACAATTTTCAAACAGTTCAAAACTGTGGAGTGAAGTTCGTATGGTTCTACGATAGCCTGTCTCCCAAAGTCAGTGATGTTATTAACAAACCGTTTCTGGGCTTGTCAACACGGGGAAGGATGCTTTCAAAATATGTCTTCGTGCTAAACCCTCACCCTAGAACTAAGAGAGAGGATTCCCGCCAACGTCTCCAAATGCGTATCCGTGTATGCATTATGTATGTCCTTCATTCCTTGGGTATCGGCGTCATCGAACGGAAAACAGCGATATCGTTTGCCTGGTATTCAGTATCGTTGTGCGTTACACACCTTGAATGCGTCGGAAAAAAACAAAATATCCGCATCATTACGTTCCGTCGCTCACAAGAGCACACTGAGCAACTGTCTGACGATATTGTCTTCTAGTCAACCAATCAAACCTTGGAGTGTGGCTCACCGACCGATAGTTGGACCAAATCTTAATTGAACTTCCTTGCCAACAGAACTACCAGCTTCGCGCGGAGGTCGAGCGTCCCAAGGTTAAACAAGTCCTACTGACCAATGCGTCGGGGCGAGAAAAAGACGAGTTCAGCAATATCGTACACACGCCTGGACGCGTGCCACTACGGTACAACAGCTTTTGAACCGGGTTGTCCAAAAAAAAGAGCGTGCCGTGATAAATGATGTTGTGATATTGCGTTCGTGGTGATTGTACTGTCCTTCTGCATCATATTACTCACATGCCCAGGTCGATATCGCGTGCACGCCTTCCCGCCGTACTTGTTGCCTCATTCATCAACCCAACCGTCCAGCCAGCAACCTCATTTTACTTCGCCATCACAATATCATTACACACAATTTTCTTACAGTTAAATAATGTGGAGTGAAATTTAATTGGGTCTACGATAGCCTGTCTCCCAAGAATAGCGATGTTCATGAAGACCGTTTCCAGGCTTGTCAACAAGGGGAAGGATGCCTTCAAAATATGTGTCTTCGTGCCAAACCCTAACCCTAACCCAGAGAAAGGATTCCCGCCAACGTCTTCAAATGAGTGTACGTCTATGCATGGTATATGCCCTATATTCTCTGGGTATTATGGTCATTGAGCGGAAAACGGCAACATCGTTTGCTTTGTATGCAGTAGCGTCGTGCGTTTCACACCTTGCATCCGCCGGAAAAAAAGCAACACAGGCATTGATACCTTCCGTTGATCAAGAGAGCACCCCAAGCAACTCCAACATTTTCTTCTAGTCAACCGTCCAACCTTGAATGTGGCCGAATGACCGATCGATCGATCGACCGAACCTTACTTGAAACGCCTCACCAACAGAACTACCAGCTTCGCGCGAAGGTCAAGAGTGCTAAGGTGGAACACCACCGACTGACCCAGGAGTTGGAGCGAGAACGAAGATGTGTTCAGGAATATCGTACACACTCCGAGACGTGTGCCACTGAATTCGAAGAGGCTTATCACTCGCTTGATCAAGAGGTGCGTGCCGTGATAAATGATGTTTTGGTATTGCGTTCGTGGTGCTTGTATTGTCCTTCTGCATAATATTACTCACATGTCCAGGTCAATATCTCGTGCACGCCTTTCCGCCGTACTTGTTGCCCCATTCATCAACCCAACCGTCCAGCCAGCAACCTCATTTCACTTCGCCATCACAATATCATTACACACAATTTTCTTACAGTTAAATGAAAAGTGCAGTGAAATTTAATTGGGTCTACGATAGCCTGTCCCCCAAGAACAGCGATGTTTATGACAGACCGTTTTCAGTCTTGTCAACAAGGGGAAGGATGCCTTCAAAATATGTGTCTTCGTGCCAAACCCTAACCCTAACCCAGAGAAAGGATTCCCGGTAACGTCTTCAAATGAGTGTACGTCTATGCATGGCATATGCCCTATATTCTCTGGGTATTAGCGTCATTCAACGGAAACCGGCAACATCGTTGGCCTTGTATGCAGTAGCGTTGTGCGTTTCACACCTTGCATCCGCCGGGAAAAAAAAAAAACAGCCATCGATACCTTCCGTTGATCAAGAGAGCACGCCAACCAACCCGCGACATTTTCTTCTCGTCAACCCATCCAACCTCGAATGTGGCCGACCGACCGATTGGTCGACCGAACCTTACTGGAAACGCCTCACCAACAGAACAACGAGCTTATCGCGGAGGTCAACAGTGCTAAGGCGGAACACCTCCGACTGACCCAGGAGTTGGAGCGAGAACGAAGCCGTGTTCAGGAATATCGTACACACGCCAAGACGCGTGCCACTATGGTCGAAGAAGCTTCTAACCGGCTTGTTCAAAAGGTGCGTGCCGTGATAAATGATGTTTTGATATTGCGTTCGTGGTGCTTGTATTGTCCTCCTGCGTCATATGACTCACATGTCCAGGACGATATCGCGTGCACGATAATCCGCTGTACTCGTTGCTCCATTCATCTACTCAACCGTCCATCCGTCAACCTCATATAACTTCGCCGTCACAATTAAACACTACACACATTTCTCTCGCAGTTGAAAACTGTGAAGTCAAATTCTCTTGGTTCTACGATGGTCCGTCTCCCCAAAACAGCGATTTAAAAAAAAAATAAACATTTTTCGGCTTTTTAACACGGGGAAGGATGCCTTCCAAAATTGTCTTCGTGCTAAACGTTAACCATAACCCAGAGAACGGATTCCCGCCAACGTTTCTAAATGCGTGTATCTGTGTGCATTTGATATGTCCTTTATTCCCTGGGTATTGAGTTTCGAACAGAAAACGACGATGTCGTTTGCCTTGTATTCAGTATCGTTGTGCGTTGCACAGCTTTCATCCGCCGGGAAAAAAAAAAAACAGCCATCGATACCTTCCGTTGCTCACATGAGAGCACACTAAGCAACTCACGATATTTCCTTCTAGTCACCCCATCAAACCTTGAAAGTGGCCGACTGACCGATTGGTCGATCGAACCTTACCTGAAACGCCTCACCAACAAAACCACCAGCTACGCGCGGAGGTCAAGAGTGCTAAGGCGGAACACCTCCGACTGACCCAGGAGTTGGAGCGAGAACGAAGCCGTGTTCAGGAATATCGTACACACGCCCAGACGCGTGCCACTGTGGTCGAAGAAGCTTCTAACCGGCTTGTTCAAAAGGTGCGTGCCGTGATAAATGATGTTTTGATATTGCGTTCGTGGTGCTTGTATTGTCCTCCTGCGTCATATGACTCACATGTCCAGGACGACATCGCGTGCACGATATTCCGCTGTACTCGTTGCTCCATTCATCTACTCAACCGTCCATCCGTCAACCCCATATGACTTCGCCATCACAATTGAACACTACACACATTTCGCTCGCAGTTGAAAACTGTGAAGTCAAATTCTCTTGGTTCTACGATGGTCCGTCTCCCCAAAACGGCGATGTTCTAAAAAATATGGTTTTTTGGCTTTTCAACACGGGGAAGGATGCCTTCCAAAATTGTCTTCGTGCTAAACGTTAACCATAACCCAGAGAACGGATTCCCGCCAACGTTTCTAAATGCGTGTATCTGTGTGCATTTGATATGTCCTTTATTCCCTGGGTATTGAGTTTCGAACAGAAAACGACGATGTCGTTTGCCTTGTATTAAGTATCGTTGTGCGTTGCACAGCTTTCATCCGCCGGGAAAAAAAAAAAACAGCCATCGATACCTTCCGTTGATCAAGAGAGCACGCCAACCAACCCGCGACATTTTCTTCTCGTCAACCCATCCAACCTCGAATGTGGCCGACCGACCGATTGGTCGACCGAACCATACTTGAAATGCCTCACCAACAGAACAACGAGCTTATCGCGGAGGTCAACAGTGCTAAGGCGGAACACCTCCGACTGACCCAGGAGTTGGAGCGAGAACGAAGCCGTGTTCAGGAATATCGTACACACGCCCAGACGCGTGCCACTATGGTCGAAGAAGCTTCTAACCGGCTTGTTCAAAAGGTGCGTGCCGTGATAAATGATGTTTTGATATTGCGTTCGTGGTGCTTGTATTGTCCTCCTGCGTCATATGACCCACATGTCCAGGACGATATCGCGTGCACGATAATCCGCTGTACTCGTTGCTCCATTCATCTACTCAACCGTCCATCCGTCAACCCCATATAACTTCGCCATCACAATTGAACACTACACACATTTCGCTCGCAGTTGAAAACTGTGAAGTCAAATTCTCTTGGTTCTACGATGGTCCGTCTCCCCAAAACAGCGATGTTCTAAAAAAAAACGTTTTTTGGCTTTTCAACACGGGGAAGGATGCCTTCCAAAATTGTCTTCGTGCTTAACCTTAACCATAACCCAGAGAACGGATTCCCGCCAACGTTTCAAAAATCGTGTATCTTTGTGCATTTGATATGTCCTTTATTTTCTGGGTATTGAGTATCGAACAGAAAACGACGATGTCGTTTGCCTTGTATTCAGTATCGTTGTGCGTTGCACAGCTTTCATCCGCCGGGAAAAAAAAAAACCAGCCATCGATACCTTCCGTTGCTCACATGAGAGCACACTAAGCAACTCACGATATTTCCTTCTAGTCACCCCATCAAACCTTGAAAGTGGCCGACTGACCGATTGGTCGATCGAACCTTACCTAAAACGCCTCACCAACAGAACGACGAGCTTATCGCGGAGGTCAAGAGTGCTAAGGTAGAACACCTCCGACTGACCCAGGAGTTGGAACAAGAACAAAGCCGTGTGCAGGCCTATCGTGCAAAAGCAAGGACGTGTGCTACTATGGTCGAAGAGGCTTCTAACCGGCTTGTCCAAAAGGTGCGTGCCGTAATAAATGCAGCTTTGAGATTGCGCTCGTGGTGCTGTAATATCCGTCTACGTCATATGATTCACATATCCGGGACGCAATCGCGTGCACGTCATTCCGCCGGACTTGTTGCCCCCTTCATCCACCCAACCGTCTCCCCAGCACCAATTTTTTTCTTCACGACCACAATATAACTACACACAATTTTTCACAGTTGAAAACTGTCGAGTAAAATTGGCTTCGTTCTGTAATAGCCTGTCTCCGTTAAACCGCGATGTTCTTAACCAATCGTTTCTCGGCTTCTCAAAGCGAGTAAGGATGCCTTTTTAATATGTCTTCGTGTGTTTTCATTTTTTGAAATGATCTGTCTCACTATCACGTCTGGATGGACAGGTACACCGTACTGAATAAGATATAGTCTGCAGCGGGTTTCATAAACGGTGATTTAGTTTAGGAGAAGTTGAGGGGCTATCACGAAACGACTTTTTTTTTGTCTCATCCGGCGTTGATGTCAGAAACAATAAACATGACATGATTATCCATTGACATAATTTTCCTAAGGGTTCGTTCATGAAGTAAAAAACTTTTTATGCGTTTCGAATCATCATATTGACATTCCCTGGTCGTCGCCTTCCATTCCCGGAACAGGATATTGCACTACATGAACTCCTCCAAGCGGCAACTCTGTAGCAAGATCCGGCCGTGTCGTACATTGGCATCGCTCAAAGGAGGACAACAGCGTGACTCGGATAGCGTCAAAATTTACTTTTTGGCGTTAGATATATTGCTTGGGCGTGGACGGGTATTCCATCATAAGTACCGCACTCAATGTTTTTTTGTTTTGTGAACGATCGCGCTCCGCAACCCAAAAACGCATCATTGCAAAAAAAACGGTTTCGTGTTCGGCCTTCCGCTTTCGACAGCTATTTCCTCGGGTTGAACATTTAGTTTAGTCAAATAAGTCTTGGGAAGCGACAAACGGTCTCTACGTTTCTGCCCCAGTGTATGTCACCCAAGGAACGTTCATTGTTCCTAACGACATTAGTGTCATGGGTCGTACATGTCGATTTCTGCCGTTGACGTCTTGGTCCTGTGTGCAGTAGCAGCAGTAATACCGCAAATCTCGGCAAGGTATACTATCGATTAACAGACCAACACAACACGCAAACATTATGGCTTTCCCTGGGTCGTTTTGGTGCGCACACGTTTAACGGGCGCACGTTCGAAACGACGTGACTCAGGATTGTTTGAGTCGACACCTACGAAAAGGGCTGAAGTCCACCGATAATGTACAAACGTGGAGTATGGATTATACTGTCTTCGGTGGGTGTGAACGGGCTTACCACGTGGCAAGCCCGACACCATCTAGAGGATTCTGAACGATTAAAACAATTGAAAGTGTTGAATAAGATAATCGAACTATATTTGTGGCTTGATTCGATGATATCAATTTCGCTGCTTGATACCAGGGGGAGAGAAATAATGTACTGCGCGAAAGGGGCAACGTTGCCGTATAACGTGTAACATTGCATCATTTATGACTTGCTCTGACATTTGTAACGTCTTGTCAACTACTGCGGCAAAACAGTAAAATACGAAGTGGTTTATCTGTCCCCCGTTCGACCAATCAAACAATTTGCTGAAAATTCGTGCACAAGATAGAGATTCTTCGTAACGAGGTGTAGACTAATTGCCTCGCTGTTTTTGGCGATTGAGTTATTTATTGCGGTATATGATTCTCGCCTTCTGCCGCACGCTCAAGGCTGGTTGACTGAACTCTGAACAACAGAAGGCGACACTGACACCCAAGGGAGGAGTTACTGCAAAGGAACCAATTACACGAGCAAGGCAGGGCGAACCAATGGCAAGAGCGCAGATAGAGTGGGCGCATAAAGAGTCGTCGCTTAGTTTGGTACGGGTTTGCAGTTATTTAGAGACCTAACGTGACTTCAAACAAAATTACAAATAGTGGAACACATTGCCATGCTTTCAATTGCTCCGCTGTGGGGACTTGAGCGGCACAAGTATAGCATAGGTTCATATACGCGGGATCGTTTCGTACCTCCAATATTTTATCAATGGGTTTTGAACATATGATGCTGTAGTGCTATAATAGTGTTAGCGTCAGCATCGTTCGCGTAATACCATAGGGATCTCCCCACGTGGAGGTCACGAGATTGAGCTCCTTTGCGAGCGCGGTCTTTCACCACCACTAGCGATTAGAAGTTGTGGTCGAATTGCGCGAACTGAAACCTTCGACAAACAACGTTCGGGTTAGGTAAAGAGCTCTCCATTCTCGGAAATCAGAAAGATCGGCTGCACCCTTAGTCGGGAAGGACTCCATGACACTACACAACCAGAGAAGTCATTGAACAGGCCGGTGTTTTGGGAGTTTGAGCGGGGTCCGAGAACCTTTTACTGGTACAGATGGAGAGCTCGCTAAAGACGAAAGACGTTTCATAGTTTGGAATACTAAAAATTATATGCGTCCAATAGTGTTGAATTGCGTAGAACAAACATCAACCCACGCACATAGTCCTTTTATGTCATGTTTTTGCAGGGGGAGTTTTTAAAATGATATTATTATTGTTGTTAACGTCTGAAGCCGTCAACACAATTTACAGTCCTTAAACGTCGTACGCCATCGTCGTCGAACGTAATTGAAACAAATATGCTCGCGGGAATGGCGCTCAGTTGACAGTAGCCACCAGGTATCGCAACGGAGTATTTACCAGGAACAAGGTGTGCTTGTCACCATTCGATATCAAACGGTATTTTGACCGTAGGCTGTTAAACTAAAAGGCACCGTAACAGTGGCATTCGTTTGCCGAAAAGTAGCTTACATTGCTTTCATCATCGTTGCACTATCGACGAAACAGATGCAGTGATGCAGTGTTTTAGCCCTCGTGTGTATACTGTACGGATGACCACAGGAGGGTTTTTTGTGTATCGTGTCATCCCACCGTAGTGTAAAGGGTTGGACTTCTTCAATTAAACATTTGTAACTGTTTGGGCTGCTCGAGTGCATTGTATGGCGATTGCTGAGAAGAGTACAAATTATCTAGGACTATAATACAGCACAAAAATAAATGTTGTTCGAGTTACGTCAGCGAAAGTCTATCTTCGAAGTCATGTTTCGTGTGAGATGTTCGTTCACATGTTTATTTGCATGTTTATTCACATGTTTATTCAGATGATCACTGAAATATTGACCTCCTCACCAGTCAGCAACTATAAAATTTATTATATTCCCCAAGCGTGGGATGACTTCATGCCCTTTAGAGAACCCCTTTGGTTTGCGCAATCCTTGGTCTACCACCTTGTTCTTGCAAGGGTGTAGTAACCGTAGAGGTTACAGGCTTCGGGGTTTCACTCACGTTGTTCCTGGCCGAGTGAGCTCAAAGAATATCTTCCGGTTAGTGACGTGATTGCACGAACCACGTGTTGTATACGACTAAGGCTTAAAAACTCGATCGGAATGTGCCAACGAATGCCTTCGAAGTCATGTAGTATCGGGTGAGGTAAATTGAGTTCCTCATGTTAGCAGCTGCGGCAGTCTCAAACGTGGATTCGCTCTTAATATAAATTGTCACTTAATCATTTGTTGACTGCCGCCGCCCTTGTGTGTTGCCGCGTGTCCAACGTGTTACTTCCCAGTCCATTGCCAAACGCCGCACCTGTTGAGTTCAACCGTGGTACGTATTCTACACTGACAGAGTAACGATGGACATCGCACTACATTGGAAACTACTTTTTACGTGGTTGCAGTTAGGTCCATGGTCTCGTCGTAGACCAATCGAATCGAGATATCCTGTTCCACCTGTACTTGTCTGTCTCGCCCCAACGCTAGTACTCGCATTATGGCGCTTCGGCCAGGCTATTGCCGGCTCTCATTTTCTACTGCAAAAACAGTAGCAGCAGTATTTGCTCTACAAACTGTCTGACCTCATCATTTGGATGAAGTGTGTAGTTTTTGAAAGGTAAACGCTAGTTTCGGTGAGACACGACCGAGCCTGAATCTGTACACCCATCTTGTTGGATTGTCATCCGGGCTGCAGCACCCGGCCGGTCTCCAGTGAGCGTCTGGCCGGCATACCACCAACATCTTGATGAAACACATATTTCATCTGAGAATCGCTATAATAAACAGTTCGAGATATTCTCAACCCATACCATAAATAATGGCATGCTCAGAAATACCTGGATGCTGATTTGCCATTAGTTGTGTGATGTATATCATGGAAGGGGACGTTCGAATAGGGACACTAATGACCCCGCCGGGAGAACATATCTTTTCTTGTATTGAGCTAGGATCCGCCACAATTATTGTCGGCCGTTGGCTGCCAAAGACGTGCCTAAATCGTCAGTCTTCGGCTCCCGCTTCAGACTATGTTGATCATTTGATTATTTCATGATCTTGTCTTTACTTGATAACGTGGGCACGCAGTGCGAAGTACGTCGTGTCGCCTTTGACCTCGCAGATGTTTTACGTTTATATGCCGAGTATTGTGTCTGTAAGAACGGCGGTAACGGAATAAGGCAGAGCATTCCATGAAGTGCCATTCGTCATTTGCCATCAAGAACATTAACAGTAATGTAATACATAATCTACTACCCTCATCAACAGATATCTATTGTAGTTGTTGTTGTTCTCACATTAACTCGCATAATCAAGTCCGTGGTCACAGGACAGGCTCCAGTCACTCTGGAGCTGAGGAATACCCCAGGAAAAAACACACACAACCCAAGGTGGTACACGCATATATCACAGCTGACGCAATTCATGCCTTCACCAGAAATATATAAAAGTGAAATCGGGAGTCAGTCTACGATGTGCCAGGTCCAGGCCGGTGCATACGTCTCACTACTCACGCCTGGAGAAACCAAATATTCCTATTGCCACCCAAGGAAGACTACCACGTATATATTACACGTAGTATCTATCGCTACGCATACGCACGACAGGCATAAGTCAATTGGAGAAAAAGAAAGAATATAAAGGAAAGGAAAGAAAAGAGAAGAAAAAACGAAACAAGACGAAAAAGGCAAGCAAAGAGAAGAAAAAGACAAGAAAAGCAAAAGAAGACAAGACAGGAAAGCAAGGAAAGTGGAGGAGAAAAAAAGAAAAAAGAAATAGAAAAACAAATGAAAAAAAAATGTCATACTAGCAGACCCTAGGAACTGGCTAAGGATGGCATTGGGCTAACAGAGGGTATCACGCCCATCATCAATGGCACCTGGGAGAGAACGCAACATGGCGAAGAAGTCAGGGCGGTCTTATGCTATCTTGTGATGGCCATTAGAAAGCCCACAACTTTCAATACGATGATGGCCAAACCCAGACTTCAGTCTCTTGGGCATGACGCTCCCCCTTCCTCCCTTTCCCCCTCCCCCCCTCCCCCCTCCCCCAGTCCCCTCCCCGCACCCCCCCCTTCCCCCTCCCCCCGGCCGCTTAGAGATGCCAACGGTGGATGACGCTGCCGCAGCCTTTGCGCGTCGCTCTGCAGCTTTGCGTCTCTCCGTTTCATGCCGCATGAACAACTCGGCTCCCTCCAGTAGTATGCTGGTATGGCAATTGTTGGGCAAGGTCCGGGATTCGGGCAACGTGTCAATTGCAATTCGTTAGGCATGTCATTCGGAGACAGAGTCGGAATCGAAACATCACGAAGTGTTGTAGTTGACGTTTCTCTCACATTGCATGAAAGAACTTGCCGGGCGTGTTCGTGTTAGCCTTGAACAAAAGTACGAAAACCTGGCAAGATGGTCATTGCTAATAAGTGTCATTAGAATGAACGTAGGGTCAACGTCGACCATTATCACAATAGTTACGCCACCTCCGGAAACAAAAGCTGATATTCACGCAGATGACTGCAATATAACTATTTACAGATAACACGTTCCTAAGGAAGCCATGATCGAATTCAACAGTACGAGATGCCTGCGTATCATTTGTGAGACGAAACGTTCGGTAAATATTTAGTCTCGGGCAAAATGCCTGTGATCTGCAAACAGCAAGCAGAGGGCGGGGCGGTCAGCGCCAATACCGTTCTTGTTGCTCAGTTAAAACGCGCACGACCCTACGCTTCTAGTAGAAATAAGGAAGAAGATTTGTCGCCCACTGCAAACAAACGGTTTATGACGGCACCAGCAACGTCTCTGATGATCGTTGCTCTCACGCCACGTGAACGTGGGTATCTTCCGCCATTTTTGACCTGAGATGAAAAGCGAACCCAATACCGTCATCATGGTAGAGGCAACATGGCTAACGTCCGCAGAAGGCATTGTTCTACTCCCTAGTCTACACTCAAGTATATTTCAACGAGGGAACCAACATGACTCGATACTGCAAAGAACATGTTGCGTCAAGAGAACGTCAACATCCGTATCGTTTCTTGTTCCCAAACCGTGTGCGCGAGGCAACCTTACCTTCAACGTTGATTATACCAAGGCAGGCTACATAATTCCATCGTGCCGAGATTTTGCAAGAATACTTCAAAGTATTGGTGACACGACCTCGTCAACACTCGGCCAAAATACGCTGTCGACTGATGCCATCTTCGATTATTTATTCGTGGTTATCCCTGCTATCACGCTTTTATGCGAGTGAAACTCATAGGACGAAGCCAATTTCAAACGACGACGGCAGCAAAAGGGCATCTAGAAAGCGAAATGCCCAAAGGGCAGGGTCAACATCGTGCGAAAAATGGTCGATTATATGTCTTCAGGCACATTTCGACGTTCAAAACCAGCTCCTGGTAATATTTGCTGAAACACGGTGTCCCTCGATACCCCGACGTCATCGATTCACAGACCTTTGCACACAAGAAAATATGTGGATTTTTTTTTTCAATCGTTTCCTTCCTTGTGTCGTGCAGCCATGAAACGTTCGTTAAAGAATATCGCTGGTTTTGGGGAGGGCTATCGTGGAATCAGCCGTGGGGAAGCCTGTCGACGATATGCTACCGACAGCATGCTGAAGATGACCCGCCACACAAAAATGAGCGGCGAATAATGATATCGCGGTAATGGTTGAATTTGTTGGATTGTCAAACAATGCACCTGACCCACTGAGCTCCTCAACCGTTAAACAACCCCAGGCGAATAAGATAATTTTAAAGGTGCACTTGTGTTTACTATAAACTATCACTCTGAAATATCCGTTGGGTTGGGCGAACCCTATCGTTGTTGAAGTCGTGTTTCTGGGTAGATGTTGAGCTCCTCACGACAGGAGTTTTGTACCTGAGAGCTCTGCTGCACCCCTGCAGCGGGAGGAGGACTCGATACATGGCTCCCACGCCTCGTGCCCAATTTTAGGCGATTTGGTGTGCTGAGCGACGTATTTTCCGTTGTTATGCCCAAGCTATGAGCAAAACTCTCTGGATATGTCTTCGTGCTCACACGGTTACGCAGCGAAATCAATGCTAAACACGTCCGGGTGTCGATGAATGCTCAAGTACAGGGGTACTCAGCCAGATTGTCAGACACCAAAGACACTCTTTCGAAGAAGGCAACTTTCTGCAAGGCGCAAAGTGCCGATAAAGACCGCACATTGTTGATAAATGTCCAGACGCTCCTTCGCTGTCGAATCTCGCTATTTAGATCGCATTAGAGCGTTTTACTTTTACCTGCTGTCAGTCGACCACGTCGATGAGTGCCATGTTGTCGATTTAACGGCCAAAAACAGGGGGATCACAATATTTCAGTGTTATATTGTGAGTTATCGTGAATATTCTCCCACTTTTGCGTTCTTATGCGAACGTGCATCAGGCAAGACAGCGTGGAGAGTTCCTGCTTGTTGACCTGGATGACCTTTGTCCCAACCGTCTTTGACATTCGTTTTCAACAAGTGTATATATGTATATTATAAAATAATGCACTCCAGCTGTTAGATCGAATATTTTGTCGAAACTCATCTTTGCAAGCTGTGTGTGATACTCCGATCGCGCGCATTACGGGTCGTGTGTGTCCTCATTAAGGATATAGGTCGGCGACTCCCCTGGCAACTACAGCGTAGCTATCATGGTCAACAGGGTGATGTTAGTCAGTCTTTGCGCGGGAACTATATAACCCTTTTTGGGGGGGGTAATAATCTGACAGTTGCGGAAGAAAATGCATCAGTTTATCAAGTGAATCCTGTAAGTCGAATAACCGTTGAGAGGGGGGCGGAGTTTATAAGGACGTAGGTGCCTGGGTTTGATCAAGGGGGGGGGGGGGGGGGGGGAGGGGGGGCGGGCGGGGCAGCTCAATCCGTGAGTGGAAACTATAAATCATTGAAGGGGGTAAATCGGACGATTGTGGAAAGAATACATCATTTTATCATGTATAATGAACTTTACTAGATGTGCTAGGCCTAGGCGATGGTGCGGGTGGTGGGGAAGGAGGGGGCGTTGGGGGGGGGAGTGGGTGAATGAAAGCTACGCCATGGGTGGCTCGAAAGATGATGACGTGATATCAATTGCGTAGAATATTTATTATTGTGGTCGATTTTAATTTTAGGTGGGGCGTTTAAACCAAATGGTGGGGGCGGGGGGGGCGGAAGGGGGCGCGGAAAATAATTGGATCTACGGCAAGGATGGTTTAAAAGGTAATGAGGTGATATTAGCTGGCTGGTAGTGTTTACTACTCAGGCAGATTTTGATTTGAGTTGGGACGTTTGAACAAGAGGGATCGGAGGGAGCGGGGGAGGGCGGGGCGCTTTAAAATGTGCGCAGAAACTATATACCCTTGAAGGGGACAAATCTGACGGTTGCAGCAAGAAGACACCCAATTGTATCACCTGCTTGGTATGGGGGATTGTTCTAATAGAATTGATGCATATATATATATTGCAGTCGTACGTGTGATCCTGAGTTTTCGCCATCAGAGCAACAGTACAGGCTCTGACCAAAGCATCTTATCATCGTGCTACTATTGCAGCTTTCTGGTCAAGAGGTCATCGTTCGCCAACACATCACCCTTCTCTGCGTTTGCCACTCTTCTGGCTCGTTGGACATCGAAACACCGGCTAGCCTTGTCTGTATGGAGGCCCTAGGGCCGGATGCGCGAGATCCGTCGACCCCGGCAACGTTTGCTTGACGAGACGACCCGACGGTGGACATTCTTGGAAATTCTTCCACCCCGCACAACGTCATATTGCTTCTGTCCCGGCCTTCGTCAGCTTTGTGGAATTCAATGAACGTTTTACGTTCCGTTTTGAGTTATGTCACGCCTGAGATGTAGCACACAGTTTGCATTTTTCAACACTAAGACCTCAACACCTGGCCGAAAACATGAGTTTGTTGGATTTATTTACGCTTGCCAAATTGGTAGGCGGTTGTCATCAAGTGTTGTTATATTCATATTTGTGAAAAACACGCGTTCTCCGAATCTCGATAAGATAAGCGTTTGCATGCGCTGGTTATGCGCTTTCACAACAACAGACCTGTCGGCACAAGTCGAGAGGGGGTTAACGGTGTCAAACGACACACCCGAAATACACTACCCCTACGGTGGGATGACATATGTATATTTAGGGAGCTGCTTAGACTTGCTTCAGTAATAAACAGCACCACATATGTTTGTATCAGGCCGGGGACAAGAAAATAAATGTTGGCTTTGTTAGTATTTTATGTCTGTCTTAAAGTAAGTGCAGGAGTGTGCCCACCCCCAAAAACGGTACCAAATACACCGATACACGGTACCTACCTGCTCGTTCTATTTTTGTACAAACGAACCCGTACCTTGAACGTACTCAAGTTGAGAACTGTTCAACACAGCACACATTTGCATGAAAACATAGCCATGGAGATGAAAGACAAATACCCAACCCCCTCGAGTCACGGATTTCAAGTCCCGCCAATGCCATTTTCGATGGAGATGCACGAAAAAACTAGTCTTCTAGACGAAGGCCTATATGGAAACGAAAACTAGTATTACGATAAATACGCACCATCAACGTTTATAATCCGCCCTGAATACATCTCGCCCAATATCTAGTTAATGGAGACGTCAAAGGGCAACCAAACAAACGAGCATGTGACCTACATGTACACAATTGTGTGTGGCCAAACACGAATACCACTGCCCAATTGTAGGGGTTTAGGAGGCCAGTTGTTCACAACACCGATGGTGATATATACTAAAATATTAATGCCACACGTCCGAAGCCACGTCTGAAGCGTGTCAAACCAGGTAACGCTTATTGACTATCTATCAGCGGAAGTGATCACAGGTGAATACATGTTCCTGGGAGGCAATATATTTCGGGTGAGGATCAAATATTTTAAGAGGGATGATATATTGAAGCGGAGGGGATGATATATTGAAGCAGGGTTCGGATATTGCAGAAGGTATCCCATTTATCGGGGGCCCCGATAGATCGCAACACTGGGTATATTCGTCTTTAAATATTGTTGACAAAACTATTGGTGCATGGATCTAGACCTGATGAATCTGATCACGCCGGAAACAGCTCTTGCAACAAGCGTCTTCGGTATGGTTGTACCCGACCAAAGCTAAATTATGGGGGAAGCTGGGGATGAACAGTATTTATTGTGGCGCACCGTTCAATATTTTACAATTTCGTGTTTGAACCATTTCTTTCTACTTCTTTTCTTCGCGTGTTCCTGGCTCCATAGCAAGACGGTTGGAGGTGTGGGAGTGGGTTTTGAGGAGCCGCATCTTCGACTCATCGTCTAGTTGGTAGAACCGGATTTTCTCAAATTTCCCATATTTCTGCATATGCAACTCATCAGGGTGGGCTAGTATTAAGATACGGCCTCGAAAGGCCTGTAATTATATAAATTTGAGATCATTTGGATGGGTTTCGTATGATAAGGTGGGCGGTTTATATTCGGGAAAGTAAGGGATTAGATCGGAGGCACGTGCCTCCGATCTCAGAAGCTATCCCGGGCTTTGGTGGAAACGAAATACGCCACATCTCTACGAAGGAACGAAATTGAGTACTCTCCGAGGACACGCTCAATTGGCAGACCTGCAGGGAGGGGGCATTCTGTGTCCCCCATCATTAGTTTAACATATACCTATGAATAGTATAGACTATGTCATGACGACAGAACAACACTCGTCGAGTCATCGTCCAATGTTAACGATATCAGTGTGTAGCGAGTATTATAGTATTAAGGGGCTCTTTTTGACGGAGTCCCTAGTCAAAACCTCGCCCATTTCCTATGTATTTCCCGCTACCCCCTTCTCCATCGTTTCCTCGTTGCCGTGTGATCCACTATGGCAGTCTCGGACCAAATCTCGGAAATGTACAGATGGCGATTCAACCCACCCGCAAGCCGCTAGGCACGAAGATCGTCGGAAAAAAAAAAAAATTGTCTTGCGAAGTAATCGTTGCTCGTGGGTGGCGTTGCTCATAGCCCGTCAAAATCCCTCCTCCACGGAGGCGGTAGCGGTTTGTAGTCGCCCGGAGGCATTATCTTTGTCAAATAGATGTCAACGAAGTGAGCTCTTTAGTCCGAGCAAATGCATGTAGGGGTTGCGGTGAACTGTAAACCTATACCTGGTACACAAAGGTCAAGGGTGTGCCCGGCGTGCGTGTGCCGAGGATAACTTTGCATCGTCACCTATACCACAGCTCGTAGATCATTACATTGATAGCCTAACCAGCCGCACTGACGTATTTTTTTGGTTCATCGCACACTTCTCCGAGTTCCGCACGCTATCAATATGTTGACATGAGCGTAACCCATGAGCATCGCGCGAGTTTGCAGCCAGCGGTGATCTAGGGCCGTCCAGCCCGACGGCGAAGCCCCTTTTGTACTCGTCTCCACGAAGAAATTGTCTTATATGGTAAGCATCGTTGCTTGCTGTTGCCTGACGGCAATTATTGCGTTCATGAATGCATCTTGTGCTCGTTAGGTCTTCAGATAGCCTCGACAAGTGATGCGCGCCAGGGCGGGAACCTTTGATATAAAAGGATTAGAGTTCACGTGGGGCAACCAACTGAGGGTACGAAGGCGATCCCAGTTTCCACAGAAAAGTACACAGGGTACCGCGTTAGACTGATTCTACGATAGCCCCCCCAAAAAACCAGCGAGTTTCTTAAACGAACGTTTCATGGCTACTCGACACGGGGAAGGATGATATGAAAAGTACAATCGCCACATATTTTCTTGTAGGCAAAGGACTATCGAAGGATGACGTCGGGGGAGCAAGGGGCATCGTATTTCAGGAGATAGGGCCGGGCGAGCTGGTTTCGAAACCGGCGATTTTGTTCTAGAAATGTTGGGGGGGGTACCGTAGAACAACTCGTTAATCCAATAGTGATATGTGCTACATTTCAATGGCGCTTGGATAAGTGCCACACATCACTCTATTTGTAAAATTTGTGTGTCGGCCGCATTAGCTTTAAGTTTGTTCCTTCACCGACAGTAGTTCACATTAGCACCCAAAACATGTCAGTCGAAAGAACTCGGAGGCGTACTATTATAACGTTGCTGTTTCTCAACAGCGACCACTGTGCAGGGAAGCACTCACCTAGGACAGAAACACCAATTGATATAGACGGCGATGCCACAACCATATACGGACAGCAGCTTGTCCGGTCCGACTGGAGTGAGCTCGCCGAATTTCGATGTACCGGGCCAGCGTTTTATAATTTAATTCGAGCACTGGCCGAAATCGGGCACACCAGATGGACCGATAGCCGTTATCGGGTACCCCTTGAACACACAGTCCCACAACCACTCAGGACGATATCTCATTGGTCGAAACCACACCGCATGCGAACGCAGCCGCATGTCCATCGGGTGCACCCGATTATGGCTGAACAAGTCCTCGAAAATGTACCCGACTCGCATACAAGCCACCCGATTATGGCCGGACTTATCGACCACACGCACACACGTACGCGCAGCAGGCGCGAACTCGCGCCACGTCACGAGGCGGGACATTGTTTGTTCTTTCGTCTCCTAGCTCTTTTTTCGTGGCTTGTGAGACCCCGCTCCGCTCACACCGGCGCGCCCAACCGCAGCCACATCAGTAGTGATGTGCGACAACGGCCATCAGCGACAGCCGAGTGCTACACAAAATTGGCAACACAACGCAACATGTGCACGAATATACATGAGACTCCACACACGTAACATGAAGCACAGATGTGTCCAGGACTGCTGGATGTTGGCCATTGCAAAACTAATTCCCATGTAAGAGAGGTACAATCACGACCCACAGAGCTTTTCCTTGAAACGGCGTCCCTGCAGGGCACGTTTTAGCGAGACCTAGGAAATCATTGGACATGTGGACTCATATCATTTGATCAAATCATTTCTCGGGATGTGATGTCACAGGTGGAGGCAATAAATTTCTAGGGCCTGCCACACCAGGAACATGTAGACCTCCCTGTGCCATTTGGAAAGGAGCATCCGAATACTTAGCCCTTCTCGAGCCCAGACCGTGCCCAGGTAGTCTGTGATCTATGATATGTCTACACCGTCTGCATGGATGGGCTTCTGTGCCTTGTGTGTAGGGGTGCTGCCGGTAACTGCGACTTCATGGTCCGCAAAAACGATCTCCGGAAAAAGAGCTACGAGACGAAAGAACAAACAATGCCGCGCCTCGTGACGTGGCGCGACTTCGCGCCTGCTGCTCGTGCCGGTGTGCGTGTGGGCTGGTGGTCGAGTAGTCCGGCCATTATCGGGTGGCTCGTACGCGAGTCGGGTTTATTTCGAGGACTTGTTCAGCCATAATCGGGTGCGGCTGCATTCGGATGCGATGTGGTTTCGACCAATGAGATGTCGTCCTGAGTCATTGTGGGACTGTGTGTTCAAGGGATACCCGATAAAGGCTATCTATCGGTCGATCGGGTGTACCCGATTTCGGCCATTGCCCATGGCCCGCGGATTTTTGTGGAAACCCCTATCGTGTGTAAAGGGAAGGAATACAGATATTTGGGTGCGATGCCGTAAGGGATTACAGCCGCTCTGTGCAGCAATATCCTTTATTTTATTGTGTCGACTACGAGTATGGAACGGGTGTTCACTAGCTCCCCTGTCCACCAAAATACCAAGCACGGCCGTGGTAGTCGTCTATGCAACGAGTGCAATGCTGCTGTATAGTTTAGTGCTATATTCTGGGATTTCTTGACCGTTTTGTAGGATACGCGGAAAATGTGGCACCTCGGGACTCGAGACGTACAGCATGCGGAAGGTTCACGAATAAACACAGCAGCATGCGGAATTCCGGACGGTACCATATAACTTGGTATGTAGCAGGTGCAGAATAGTATCGATAGTAATTATCTTCAGTTGCAATCCGTACGTGTGCATGCGGCCTTTCGTGCGCTACACTGTAGTGCGTTATGGGACCGCCGCGTGAGAGAACCGTCAGAGAGTTTTTGGGCAGCGGGACCGCCGAGCGAGAGGACCGCCAACGGGTTTTGAGCAGCGGAACCACGAGAGAGGGAACCGCTAGGACGTTTTGGGTAGCCGGACCGCCGAGTGAGGGGACCTCCAAAGACTTTAAGGCAGCGAGACAGCTGATTTGACTTTATACTAAAACGTACAGATTTACTATTTTGCTATACCGTATATAAGCTTAATACGCGTTTGGAAAACGAGGTGTCCGGACCATATACTTAAACGTACAGATTTTCCCAATTAAATTTCTCTAAATAGGAAATCTGTACCTTGTAGTATAAAGTCAAATCGGCTGTCCCGCTGCCTTAAAGTATTTTGCGGTCCCCTCACTCGGCGGTCCCGCTACCCGAAACCTCTCGGCGGTCCCCTCTCTCGGTGGTCCCTCTGCTCAAAACCCGTTGGCGGTCCCCTCGCTCGGCGGTCCCGCTGCTCAAAAACGCTCTGGCGGTTCCCTCACGCGGTGGTCCCCTAACGCACTACAACAACACTGAGACGAGACATGGGCCCATACAACGCACGTACGAATACGCATGTATGTGCGAGGCTTGCACTGGCTCATATCGCAGCCTGGATTAGCTGCCTGTGTACGCTCCTCATGACATACTAAACAGACTTCGCCTTTCTACCTTCGGCATTGCCCCCGGTAGGTATCGTTTGCTTTGCGCGCATGCAGAGACAGCGACGACGCGGCCTCGACGTGTCAAAGTTTGACTGGAATCATAATCGTAAATTTTTGAAAATTATTCCTGCTCAGACCTCGTGGCCATCAGCCGTAGGTCCACCCTAGCCAAACCTGGGCGCTACTGGTTGGCACGTGCTACACGAATATCAAACCGCGGCCTCCCACTTGAGTGTTCTATCTTATTTTTGGCGGTACTCCGCCCACAACTCCACCTCTCACGTCAGTGTTGCCAACGTCACCGTCTTCTCTAGTCCCTCGGTCGTCACATCACCCACTCCCCTCCCTAACACCAACACTCCATAACAAAAGGTAGATTGCCCCCTCCACCTCTACTCCGTTTACAGCACAAGCGAAGCCAGACGGTTCTGGCCATGCTTAAGCTGTTTGCGACGCAGGGACCCTCGGAAGTTTGGTGTTCTTGCTGGTGTTGTGGCTATATTACCCGCTTCGCTTCAACGTCTTTCTTGAATTCCTGCGAAAGAGTTTCACTCGCAGCCTTCCACCTCTAGTGGGTCGGCCAGCACCTCGTTCTGGAATTGCTACAGCTTCATTCCGGCTCGTCGCAAAGGCAGTGAAGTCCAGCACCTGCCGGGTTCTCCCTTTCGAGATACTAAGGTGGCGAAAGGGTTGACGATAGTGTCTTGGCAGACATCCTGATAACTGTGCGAACAGATCAAACGGCAAGGAGGACACAGGAGATGGCGACACGAGGGGTTATTTGTCACTGCAACCTCAACGCCATCATAATGCCGCAATTCGAAGTGGCAACGGAATAAACGCAGGCAGTATACGTTGAGTCCAAAAAACGATGCACGGATGCAGCTCCCTACAGAGCAGCTGGTGGTTAACCGTCCATGATTCTCTGGTTTCAGCGGCGCGGCCTACCGGTGCCATCTGTTGCGTCAACGTGGTCGTCTCTGCCACCGCACCCTCCAGATGTACCGAAAAAAATGCCAACCCCACAATGGTCTCGCTAACAATCCGCGCGGCCACTAGCCCGGAAAATTTCCACGGCATATGGCATCTTCTTCAATCCCACCATTGGAAAGTGGGGTCAACTACCGCCAGGCTGTATCTCCAGAAAATTGTCTATCAGCACTGAGCGTAAACGCCTAGCAAACGCTAGCAAGTCCGGATCCGTGCACCTGTGCTGTCGTTGGAATTATTAAGGAAGTTAGCGTCGACAACGATCCATCAGAAAGGTGGCCAGAACTAGAGTTCACCGCGGCTGCTTTGGACACAGAGCGAGTGGCTGTAATTGAATTGCGAGCGAAAGCGACCCATGAATAGTGCTGCTTACGTGGTACATTGCAACTCTCCGGTGTGGTTAGCACGCCCCCCTCCCGCATATGCGTACTGTGCTATTTCGCTAAATATGAAGACAATAGCTTTCGACGATGTTGACTGCGCCCAGGTGAGTTGAGTAATTGATTTACGATTCCCAAATATCCCAACCATACCCAAGTCGTGCTTTTATTGCCGTCGTAACAGTAAGCCAATTGTATAGTCAATGCGGTCAAACTTCGTGTGGCGCCGTACAACGGTATAGCCCCAATGATCTACGAAGCAATCGAGCCGCCCTGTCCATTATATCTCTTTGTGCTGTATATCCATTGCTATGCAGCCCCCACCCCCCCCGGCGCAAGTACGTCTAAGCTCACCTTGATGAGATAAAATCGAGGACCAGATCCTATAGGCCAAGATCTTCCGCACCCGGCTTAATTTTGTCCGGTGCTCCAACTGAGACTCGCCGTCTGGGGCGCTGGAAATTGGGATGATAGGAAGAAAAATATTGGGGGACGGGCGATAAGCAGCAAGGTGATATTTCCGCCATCCGGTCATGGCATACGAGGCAAGCAATCTTTTGCAATCCCAGGTACACGCTCGAAACAAGGAAAAAAAGGCGCCTGAGACACGACCCCATTGTACTCGCTCACATGGTTCGCACTCCAAGCGCAATCTTTGTCTTTGCCACCTGCGATTCTACATGTGTTTTTTGAGTAAATTGGTACTCAACCCCGACACTATATATCACACGACGGAGGGTTTGAAACTAACCAGCACAACCTAACGTATCACTGTGCTCGCTAGGACAGAACGACTCCGCGAAGTATAGTTTTTATCCGACCCAACGTGCGTCTTCTGCTTGACTCGCTGCCTTGTCATATCAAAACAGTGGCTGCCGGACGGATTCAACCACAAAGAAAGTAGGAAAGATCAAGGGGTCAACGGCGGTATGCTCATCAATGCGCATTTTACACTGACGGGGCAGCTTTGGATTCAAGCACAAAAACTGAAACGTAGATGTTTATTACATGGGCAGAGCACATGAACATTTACAACTGACACTCACCGCATCGCCCTCCCCGGGAATGCTATGCATCGTTTTGCGCCGATGTCGTCCGTCACGGCTCTGAGCCCCACTCCACGAACAGGCGCATGATTGGTGGGCGTGGTGGACTTCACGCCCACCGCGCAACGTCCTAAAATAGTGGTAGGGGACAGCATCACCAGGTCACACGTCAGCAGGCATAAACAGTCTGGACGCCATTACGTCAATACTGTACATCTAAGGAGGGGAAGAACGTGAAAGGATGTGAGGTATGGGATGGAGACAAGTTCAAGAGATGAACGTCCAAGGGGTAACGTGACGCACATCACACGCGTTGCGATGCACGTTGCTCAAGCCTGAACGAGACATTAACGAATCGTCCCTCCGCGCCATCTACTCGACAACCAGCCAACCTCACCTTAACGTGGCGGAATCCTTTCCTCTTGTCCGCGTTCCTCACTCCTGCCAAAAGCCGTATTGTCCTCCCGATGGATGCTTCGACGTTGAGGACGCCATTGATCTATGAGAACCTTATTTTTCAACAAGCAAGGGCGAAGAGAAAAATGGTGTTTAACAGATGCTGCTGACTCCTATCTCGGATGACTTGAGGTTCCTACCTACCCGAGAACAGAGCCTGTGCACTTAACAACCTGTGTACTTGAACAATTTGTGTAAGTGTACATCACTATATGGCGACAGTTGCTCGGCGATACGAACAGCAGGACATCGTAAACAACAGCAACAACATCCTCAACAGCTAGCGGAACCGACACAGCTACTACTGATACTGTAGTCTACAGCATAAACCCCAGCTTTTACTGCGGCTACTGCTGCTTCATGTGACAGTTGCTGTTGCCATGCCTATCACTGCTGCTGTTATTCCACACCTGGTAAAACAGTATACCGACTACGTGCGCGGTGTGCATGTCGTCCGGCAATACAGTACGTGCGTTGGGGAGCCGCGGGCAGCAGCAGCAGTAGCAGAGGAAGGACAGCAGCAGAAGTAGCAGTAGCAGCCAGCAGTAGCAGCAGCAGCAGCAGCAGCAGCAGAGGTCTAGAAAAGTAATTGACACAACTTCTATCACTCTATACAGTAGCAACCCAGTTGCCGCTGCTGCCGCTGTCACGCGTCGCTGTTGATGGCGAACCTTTTCCCGCCAATGTCCTTCACATGTGACAACGCGATGACTGTGCTCAACGCGTGCAATGGGATGCCGCAGACAGCAGCCGCTCAAAGCAATGTGCGTTACCTCAACCACTGCACAGTAGCAACCCCAGCAGTCTGTTACCTTCTACGGTATACCTGGTACTGTCACCACCGCTGTCCCGGGCCTATTGTTGTTGCAACACAGCAGTTGGTTGGTAACTGCTGTTTCGTGCACTGGTTGTATCCGTGCGCTACAAGTATGTATTGGTGCAATGCATCGTACGAAGGCACCGCGTACAAACGTGACCAGAATCTAGTCAAACGAAGCCTACGAGGAAACGATACCCAACCAGTCAAGCACTCAAAAGCACCAGCGAAAGCGCCACCCTTCTACTCACGATATTGCTGCATGTTGCTGGCCTTGCTGCTGCGCGTACGGCACGGAAAACAGACTCGACCCGTCAGGTCAAGGCTACAGTGTAGCTCCAACTAGACCGATCTGTGTCGCATTTTTGGTGGTGGTGGTTGTCGACGCAGGGGGCCATCCTCACCGAAAACGTTGGCTTATCAGGGTCTATCGGTATGTGCACGGTAATTGTCAGCTCATGACATTCCAGAAATGTGTGAAGAGAGGCATTCGAGCTTCTAAAATGTCGGTAGTGTTCGAGTGCGGAGCGTGCCGAGCAGTTTGAATTACGCCTTGCGGCGCGATGCAAAGCAAATGCAAAGCAGAATAGAGCCTTTCGATTGGTCAATGCCCAACAAAATGGGGTTTCGATACCATCGGTGCATTACGATGCGAAGCTGATTCCCAGCAGAAAAAGCTCTATGATTGGTCAATGCAAAGGAATTAAACCCGAACGATCCCAAACCGCAATACAGGGGGTTATAAATCCTGCGAGGGGGGCTCTTTGGTTGAAGTTGATCCTTAATCCTGCAAGCAGCAAGCCAGTTTTCATTGATTGCCTCACCCACCCCACCCGCCCCACACAACGATATCACCTCCCTCTCCAAACGCTCTGCATCAATCACCACCCAGCCCTGTAGGGCACGGACACGAGGTAGATGAGGCTGCGCCACCATAGCTAGGCCGGGAGGGCCCTCTCACGGCTGTGCTGTGGTGGGCTACTACTACTACAGCAGCTGCTGCTGCTGTGTCTTCGCGTTTGTCGACATACACATCCGTACTCTTCTTCTTGTCTTCGGTTGTGTGTGTCGCCACACGCCCGCCCTTGTTTTACTCATCATGTACGAATGTGTCTCGCGTTTTCCGTGACAATCGTGCGCTGCCGCGTCCTAGCGGCAGATGACAACCGCGTGTGAAAGGCTGCCGGACAGCAGCACGGGTGAAGTTCTGTGAGGGGGCGCGCACGTGCGTGCGCACACGGTGACACTACTCCAATGCATGTCGAGGATTGCCCACACAAGATGCATGCCGTCTGTCCCCCAGTTTTAGGACACAGCATCCCGATCTACGAAGAAGGCGCATTGATTTCTGCTGTCACAGCAGTTATGCAAGAATGTTGCCGGAAATTTCCGCCAAGAATTTTCCCAGAAATTCGTGGTGGGCATACTTATATTGTGAGGGAAAAAAAAAGGTTTCCAATTACATTGCAGGCATTGTTCCTATCGGACCTGGAAGGCGTTATACACTCTCGATTTACTCTACAACCATATTATATTTCGATCTGGCACTCTGCATTCAAACACGAAACGAACAAGAAGGGACTTCCAACATTTTTTTAGGCGTTCTCGTGGCGAGTCGTAGTAAAATTGCTCCTAGCATCTAGATTCCACGACACCAACTTCTGTCCATCTCGCGGCCGTATCGGAATCTATATCAAGTGGCCTTCCTGTCTCAGGTGGGCGCTTCTCTGTGGAACCTCGTGTTGTGCTATGACGGCAACGTCAAGAGAGTATATATGATGCCCACTTCACCCAGACACGGTACGCGTCTTCGCGAACACATATTTTGATTTGCCCTATTATGCCAGTGGCACGAAGGCAAAAGGGTGTATCGTCCATCGGAAGCACGCTACTGCGCTTTCTCGATAGAGCTGTGTCATCCTTACATCAACCAGAGTCGTCGCCTCGCACGTTTGGCTGGTAACCATGTGCTCCCAACGTCGTGGTATTTCTCTATGCTGAAATGTGAAATACGTTTGGTATGGGTAGTAATCACTACTGGTAGTTACTAATATCACGGAACAAAGAGTTGTACAGCAGTGAACCGAAATTGACGGGGGCATGTTGGGTCGGGTACGTACCTCCGGTACAGTAGGTAAACCCGAGTAAAATACCCGTGTGTATGTGTCTGCACCCGAATCTTGGGTACGTCACGTACTGGCCTTGATGTGCTGTCAATAAGTTTTAGGTACGTTAGGTATGGGCGTCCACTCCATACCCAAGTTTTGGGTATCTGGTACGGTAGGTTCTCCACTCAATGCCAAATGGGTGTCGCTGATCGGGTGTGCCCGTCAACGAAATGCCTGGGTATAGGTACGAGCCCGATGGGGACTTCAGCCTTTGCTTACGTAAGTATTATGCAAGGTAGATGCGGACCTCGATATCTAACCAACGTATGTAGACTGTATTGACGTGAATTACGACCGGCAAAAACTACCCGGGTGTCGGGTGTACCCATCGACATCATTCGCGGAAGTGGGCACGAGCTCAAATACCTTACCCGAAATACGTGTTGCCGGAATGCCAGGTTTGGACCCGGGTTTATCATATGGTATAATCCAGCTAACTTCCTTATATCGTCTCCCTCTAACACCGAAAATTATTGGTTGTACATTTCTTCTCGCTCTAACTCGGGACATGATTGGTCGTACATATCGTCTCCCTCTGACATCGAAAATGATTTGGTATACTCGCCGTCTCCCTCCAACATCGAAAATAGTTGATTATGTGCCATATCTCCAGTATCGTTCTTTATCATTGTATGCCTGGTACGCACGTCTAGATGACAACATGGTATCTGCGACAAAGGTAAACTCAATTTGCAAAGAGATGTTAAATAAGGATGGTGCTTGGGTATACCCGGGAAATAGCGAGCACGGACTCATACCAGACAAAGCAGTTCGTTAGGTACGGACCTTGGTACCTTTCCTATGTTTTAGATAGGATAGATGTGCTGCTCATTACTTGCCCGGGTATGGGATGTGCCCACCCACAAAACGCCCTGGTATAAGTGCGAGCTCGGATACGACCGCAGTGCCTTTCCTAAGATTGAGGTACGCAACGTGTGGTCCTTGATAATTCACGTGAATTTTAGGTGCTTCAGTTACGGGCATCAATACCTTACCTAAGGTATCCTCATTGTAGCCATAACATTATGAAAACTAACCAGGCTAGAGGTATGTATAACAAGACATACCTTTGGAACGTTACGTAAGTGCGGAGGCTTTACGCGCTCAAGAGATGCGGAGCACACTATGTAGACCTACCATCACGCATATAGCAAACCACTACATCTGTGCGACCTAAAGCTGTTTAAACACCCTTTTCGCCCCAACCCCCTCCCTCCCCACGGCCTCAAACACGCCGCCCTCTCTTCACTGGTTGTACGACTTACAGGATATACATTATAAGCTGGTGCATTCTTTCCAAAACCGTCAGATTTATCCCCTTTAAGGAGTTATGGTTCCCACGCACAGATTGAGCCACCCCGCCCGTCCCCCCGCCCCCCCGCTCCCTCTTGATCAAACCTAAACCCCCACGTCCTTAAAAACCCCGGTCCCCTCACCGGTTGTTCGACTTACAGGATTCACTTGATATACTCATGCATTTCCTTTCACAGCTGTAGAATTTTGTAACCCTCGGAAACAGGTTTCATAATTCCAGCGAACAGACTGACTAACATTACCCGGTTGACCCTAATAGCTATACTGTAGTTCCAAGGGGAGTCGCCGACCTAGACTATCCTTCATGAGGGCACACAACCCGTAGTAAGCGCGATCGGAGTGTCACACACAGCTTGCAAAGATAAGATTCGACAAAATCTTTGATCTCACAGCTGGATTGTATTTTTACTTTTATAATATAGTCTATGCTCGTCAATTAATTTTAAACTCCAAGCAAAAAAGGTATGATCATCAAGTGCCGTTATTGTTGTTGTTGTTGTTGTTGTTGTTGTTGTTGTTGTTGTTGTTGTTGTTGTTGTTGTTGTTGTTGTTGTTGTTGTTGTTGTTGTTGTTGTTTTTGTTGTTGTCGTTGATGTTGTTGTTGTTGCTGTTGTGTTTCCCACCCTAACTCGATTATTTTAATGCGTGGTCACTAGACAGGCTCCGGTCTCTTTTAAGTGCAAGAATATCTTTGTGGTATCCGGTTGTTCGATACTGGTCTGCTTATATTTGGGGGGTTCGTTTATTACGGGGTTCACATTTTGTGTCGAGGCATTATTTGGTGTATGCCTCGGTGTATGAGCTGCCATCTTGAGAGGCACTCGCCGATATATGTGATAATATCCCGGCTATGATTAAAAGATACTGTCCGTATATGTGAGAGTGGAGCGTGACGACAAAGTACGGTTTAGTCCTCTGTGGTTCATGTGTGTGGAACCTTTGACGACAGGTACTGCCCTTCGTCTGTGTGGTTGTGTGTTCTGTGTATAATCTTATGTGTTTTCCTCACCTACTTCATAAGGGCACGCCCCGTGGTTAAATTGAACACGTTGTACAGCAAGCGGATTATAACACGATAATCGTTGCTTTCCGGGCCCGGAGCGTACTGGAGGAGTGTTCTTATGAATAAGGAGAAAGAGCTGCTTCGGCAGCAGCTTGAGCAGATGTCAATGAGTTTGGCTGAGCGAGATGCGAACTTGGCTGAGCGAGACGGACGTTGACAACGGAGAGGGCGTTGAGGATGACCGCCGAGGCAGGGGTTCAGGAGGTTGTCGTTAGAAGGAGCGCGTATTCCATCCAACAGGCAAGTACGGAACAGCCTGTGTCGGAGCAAAGCTACCGCAACCAGATCCTCCCGTCGCTCCTCCTGATATACCAGCCAAGCCTATGCCCCCACTATTCTACCAATATTCGTCGACCTTGCAAGGGTAACCCCATTTAGCAGAGATGACGTGATGCCATTTCGTTTCTACGTGCCACCACCTCTTCCGCCCACCACAGCACCGAACGTCCCCGCGCGATACAGACCGTCATTCTCTGTGTCCATCGCGTTGAACCACACAACTCCGTGTCCATCCTCGCATGCTCCTCGATACGAGTCGGGCTATACCAACTCCCTCGCAGGGTATGAAGGCATTTCAGGGCCGGGCATGTGCGGCGGGGACTGGTCGGCAATGATCATAGCGATATTCTCCCGCGTGGCTAGCATCGAATCGAAGCCATTCTTTGGGCCCAAGCCGCCAGTCGCGGCGACGTCGACCACGTCACTGCCGACGATACCCGCGGTTGCTGCTACTGCTGCACTGACACCTCTAAGAAGGGTGGATACGAGGGCGAGGATTCCGGCGGTGCAGCGGTCGCGGGCGACGAAGGGGGAAGGGACACGGGCAAGGACTCTGGCGGTGCAACAGTCGCTGACGTCGGATCCTGCTGCTGCGGTATAAACGACGAAGCAAGCAGGGGCGTGCGCGAAGACTCCGGCGTTACACCAGTGAATGGCCTCGACGGCTGGTACCACACCTCGAGAGCCCGTGGCGCTTGCGGTTGCTGAATTGAGTCATTGGCAGTCCCCCGGTCGAGTAGGACCCGGCAATTGCGGTCCCCTCATCGAACGGCGCGCGCCTGATGGCCCCAAGCCACATCGGTTGAGTAGATTGCAATGCCTGATGGCAACAGCATGATCTTGCTGCCATCCGAGGCGTGGTCGTCGCCGGAGCTTAGATTAAAGCAAGGTTCCGCCTTCGGCTCTGACTTAGCCGCACACTTGACCCCAGTGGCGTCCCGGCATCATGTACGGAAGTACAGGGTCCCTGTAACACCTCTCGTGGAACTTATCAAAAAATGCACATCATGCCGGGCTTTTCATCAGCCCGCGTCATCAGGTTGGGCGCGTCGGACATCCTTGTCCATGATTCCGGCCACATGCGCTCATAGTTGAGCGCCTTGGCCGGAAACTCAACACGATCGAACGTGGTTTAGAACTCCAAGCACGCAGCGTGCCCCCCCTCGGTAATAAGCGCTAGCTTCCGCTCAACCTGCCCGATGCGCTTCGGGCCGTCGACGGGCGTGACGTCGCGGCGGATGTTGTTGTCGACCATCAGGCTTTGGAAATCGGTGTTAAAGAATTCGGAGGCGTTATATGTGCGAAGGCATTCCGGCTGCCCGTAGGCTTTTACGGCCGCCAGGAAAGTGAGAAAACCTAGTGTGACGATTGTCGTGCTCTTGTCCCGCAGAAATACCGGCCAGCCCATGTTGGTGGCGTCGTCGACGATCATTAAACAGTACTTTACGCCGCCTGTTGATGTCGGCATAGGTTCTGCGATGTCGGCGCACATGCGCTGCATCCGTTTGTCAGCTCCGCACGACGTGGACTTTGTGACGGCTTTGCGAATCCCCTTCACCGTCACGCACCCGTCGCAATACCAAACACATCCCGTAACGTTGACGCGCATTTTTTTTCGGGCAGTTTCACGTAAAACGGTATCGTGGGCGTGGCCAAGGGAACAGTGCAAGTCATTGACGTATATCCGGCAAGGTGGTTTTGTAGTGCCTCATACTGTATGGTTTGAAACAGGCGTCACGGCAATGGCGTCATTACTTGGTACGTGGCATGATGGGTCTCGGTTTTGACCAATGTGAGGCTGATGCGTGTGTTATCTTTTTGGTGGAAGCGAGGGTCCTTTCTTTTGTAGTAGTAGATAAAGTCGATGACATATTTGCGATGCGCTTTAATAGTTGGTGTGAAAAACTGTGAGGACCTTGGACTTGGTGGTTCCTGTCAACAAACTGGGGGATTTGCGCTGGTAGGCACGCTGCCGATTTTCTCGAGACTGGGATGCAGGGATGTTGATGATATGACGGCTGGTTTTCGCTGAAAGTACCGCAGCGAAGTTGGTGTCACTCGCGGCAAGATTATCCCTGCGGTGGTTGAGCAAAAGCTTGAGGTGTTTGACCACGACGAACCAGACGGTGGTGAGCGTTTTCGGTCGTTGGTAGGGCCTATGATGTGGCCGGCCAACCAGACCCGACCGGACACCCTTAACGCCGTTCGAACGGAGGCGTGAGCGCCAACGTTGTTGCTTTGGCAGACAGCGCTGCACATCGTGATGAACATCAAATCAACGAGTACTTACGTTATCACATTTCAGCGGTGCCTAGTGGAGTTCAGCTGGAGTTGTACGTGGACGCGAGCTATGCGCACGAGGCCAATGACCGAAGGTCCGTCTCTGGTGAAGTTATCATGTGCCTTGGTAACTGGGTATCGTTCTACTCTAGGACGAAGAAATCCATTGCGCTTTCGTCTACAGGGGCAGAGTATGCGGCGATGACCACTTGTTTTCGTGAAACAATTTTCATGCGGTATCTCGGCAGTTTTTTTTTTTTTTCCGGGGTCGCGATGTTGGGTGTGCCACTGTGAGGGAAGATAACCCGGGGGTGATGGTGATCTATTTCGCGAAAATCCCTGTGACAACTTCCAACGGGCGGAGTTTGGGCTTGACGTCTTCTATTGGCAATTATTAAGTATGGAGTCTGGGATTTGCTGTTTTTCCCGGCAATTGGTGATACGTTGTGCGCAACCTGTCGTTTCGCGCAACAAATTGTGGGCTGTTTTGTAGTACGCAGTTGTTCGATACTGGTCTACGGATACTTCGATGTTTCGTTTATTATGGGGTTTCGTATATTGTGTCGAAACATTATTTGGTACATTCCTCGGCGTGTTTATCTGCCAACACGAGAGGCAATCGCTGGTGCATAAGATACAGCGCGGGCTTAGACGACAAGATATTGTCCGTATAAGTGACAATGGAGCATGACAACAAGGGACGGCGTACTCCTGTGTGGTTTATGTGTGTGGACGACAGGTGCCGCGCTTCTTCTGTGTGGGTGTGTGTTCTGTGTATAACATCTTGTATTTTCCTCACCTACTTCATAGAGGCACGCGTCTTGGTTACATAGAACATGTTATAGAGCAAACGGGTTCAAACAGAATATCCCAGGGGAAAAGGAAATAAAGCAAACGTGGTATGCTTACATCCCATAGCAGAACCAAGTCAAAATCTAGTGATGGCAATAAAAAACTCCGAGTCAACGTGCACGATGGAGAGTCTGCGTCATGCTATTGTTTGTTAAATCAACAAGGTCAGATATGTTTGATTACGCTATCACCCAACTTGTCTTGATAAATCAACAGCCCGTTGGTGGTGATAAAATATTCCCAATTAACTAATACCCGGTAACTAATTTCTGCCGTCAGTGACGTCAATGTATCATGATGATACTCGTAGCCAGACAACAAACGGTACTTGGGAGCCTCGCACCAGCAGCACATACCATCAAAGACCAACAACAGAATGCTGGCAATCTCTCCCGCTCCAGACCATGCTTTTACGTATAGCACTGGACGGCGCCATCTTCATTGTTGAGGCTTTATCAGGGGGCAAGGTCGGTCGGCGCTCGTAGGTTTGTGTCCCTAGATCGATAATCGACATTTAACTGACAGCTGAGAAGAAACCCATTGTTTTTTTTTCACATTTTGCAACGAGCATGCACCCATCAAACTGCAGGAGCATTGCACTTCGAGGGAAGACTGAACCACAACTCAAGAAACTTAATGTCCCCGTGAACATGAATCGTCCTGAAAATCTTCGACGCTATAATCTGATGTCATGTGGCATGGTCCAGAACCATGCAGCTTCGCGTTGGGTTGCTTTTATATCTAGATTGGTCGTAAAAAAAGCGATGCAATACCCAACAGCGAGACAATTATTTTTCAATCGTTTTTTCCAACAGCGGCGCATACTCTGTATGTGTCCATCTATCGTATGACTCTGGGCTTTCGGTGTGCGTGTTCCGCACATTAAGCTGATGTATTCACCCATTTAACGTGCACCTCAACCAGTGTCAGTGGCGGTGCGTACCTGACAGACAAGCTCTGTGGTCACAGCCTGTGGAACGTGTGTCTACTGATGTATGCCTTGTGTACAGCACCGGCCCGCTGTAAAAAAAACGAAATTCACGAAGCACTCGGACGGTCAAGGTGAAAACATCATTACAGCTCTCAACCTTGTAAAACCCTAATTTCGAGAGAGTTGACGCCTTGAAATGAGTGAGAGCTGTTTACCGCGGTGGAACCGTGCGCTGTGATACTCTACTACACCGGCAACTGCAATGACTAAAAATATGACCACGCGTTCGGGAACTGCGTGTGCAATATTACAAGAACCATCTCTCGGGGACCGGAGAAAGGAAGTCAAACACATAAAATTGTATTTTCGCCCGCGCCCAGAACAAGAAAGGGGACCTGCGCCCGATTCCATGTTTCCTTTGGGAGGGTCTGCACTGTACCCACCATACCTAACATGTTCGGTTGTACCAGATAGCTGTGCCCAGTGAGTACCGAAGACACCATGAAGGACTTCCAGTATTGCTGTGACAATTGCTGTTTGAATCAATACAAGTATGGAAAGCACACATGCACGAGATCCAGGCATATAATTAAGAGGTTCAGAGCATGGGAGTTTGATTTACACTGAGGTGGTGCACGTTCAACCAAGGTATTGTATGGGAAAGGAAATTTCAGGCAGATAAAGATTACTGACTCGCACGACCTGTGCTATACAGCAGATAGTAGTGAGTGCCGGTATTTTCGGCCGACACAACCGGCACTATTCAGAATACTGCGAGTACAATACTCCCTTACTCAAACGCCCCACCAAATATTGAAATCCGCCACATTAATAAACACTTCACGCACAGGATATCACCTCATTATCTTTCGAGAGCCATCCATGCCGCTGTGTTCCCCCCCCCCCCCCCCCCCTCCAACGCCCCCTCTTCCCCATCACCCGCACCTTCGCCTAGACCTAGCACCACACGTATAACTAACCCCTCACGTAAAGCCCTCCCCCCCCCCCCCCCCTCTCCCCCACCCCCCACCCCCGCCCCCACCCCCCACCCTCCCCCCCCAACCCATCCCAACCCCACCCCCTCGAACACTCCACCCTCTCTTTACTCACTGATTGTACGACTTACCCCAGGATATACACGATAAACTGATGTATTATTTCCAAAAATGTCACATTTATCCCCTCGAAATAATGTATAGTTTCCAGGCACATATCGAGCTGCCCCCCCCCCCCCCCCCGCCCCAACCCCCCCACCCCCCCACCCCCCCCGCCCCCAATAATATACTGGTGCCAAAACCGTCAGATTTATCCCCTCGAAAGGATTTATAGCTTACATGCACAAATTGCCCCTCCCCCCCCTCCCCCCCCCCCCGCCCCCCTCCAAACCCGCTCGCTTTTGATCACAACCAGGCCCCCCCTTCCCCTTCACAGCTGTCAGATTTTGTCCCCCTCAGAAACGGGTTTTATAGTTTCCACGCACAGACTGACTAAAATCATCCTGTTGACCCTGATAGCTACACTGTAGCTGTAAGGGGAGTCGCCGACCTATATCCTTAATGAGGACACACAACTCGTAATGCGCGCGATCGGAGTATCACACACAGCTTGCAAAGATGAGTTTCGACGAAATCTTCGATCTCACAGCTGGAGTGTATTTTAATTTTTATAATACTTTATGCAAAGCTGGGTTTTGGTCAAACATGATTGTTCGTCGATGTCAGAGCTGAGTTGTAAATGTTTTAATTTTTGTAATATATTATTGGTTTGGTTCCCCGACGACAGCATCGCCGATACTCTTGATACAGGCAGTGTACCGTGGTGGGGGGTCTCATGGCGTAACTGAAACATCTTTAAAACAGAATTTCATCAAGTAGTGGACACGGTGGATGTTTTGGAAATACGTTGTGGGCCCACAGAGAGAGAAAAATCTTCAAGGAGTGGGTAGAAATCTTTGCCCGTTTTTTGGTAATCATATATTTTTATTGTCCAGCTCAACTCGAAAGAGGTTTTAGCCCAACGACCTTCTGGACAAGCTGTGGTCACAACAGGAAGAAGGTGTCTCCCTTTACCCCCCAGGCACATGTTTCCATTTTTATCGAGCATAGGGTTCAGCATTCCCTCTTTTCAGCTTTTTATGCTAGCCGATTTTCCATCGAATTTTGCCAATCTCACGCTCTTGCGTTTTCTTCAAGTCGTTGTTTTTCGCGAGAAATGTCCCCACGTGCACGGGTATGCACTGCTAAGGATTCGAACCTGCGTCACTGGCTTGGTAGAGACGACGTTCCCCTATTTTTCCATAGAGGACGCCTGCATTATATCCCCTGTTTCAGGGATTCAAGGCTGACCGCAGCGTTCGGGCACAATATTCGGCTTTATGGCCAGTTTTCGAACTCAACACATGCCACAAAGCACCGGTTTTGGGAAGCAGGTGTTTCCTCATACTTGGGGCTGCCTTAACGTCTTAGGCCAAGTTGTCGCCATTGAGGGAGATCGTTCTGAAACAACGATAAACGGTGGGAGCAAAGCGCTCCGGTCACCACCATCGCGCTCGTACCGGGGGGGGGGTTGATTTGAGGCTGGGGCTACCCCAGGGTGCCTCTATGAAAATTGTAGTTGTTGGCATTGAAATAACACCAGTATGGAGGAAGCCACAGCCGGAGTTTCCTACACGCACTTGCTCCTAAGAATCAGGCTACGCCAGCCCTACCAGTAGTTTCGCTGTGGGTACCCGTTCAAGTTAGGATATAAGCATCCTTGCCAATGCTTCGATACTCGAGGACAACGTCGAAGGGCGACTCGCCGACTCGTGCCACTGACAGAATAGACCGAGGTGATGCAGGTCGAATCGTATGTTTTAGATATAACTGTTCGACGGCATAAAAACAAATACCTTGGTGTTCTTTCCGCATGGAATTGCGGAACGAACACATATGTGACAGAAAGGCCGTATGATATATGTTTTCCCATAGAACGCATGGAATTATTCAACTTCGAGCTCAAGACAGGGCGGGAGGGGAGCGGGCTGGCTGGCACTGTCCCCGCTTTCCCCGCCTACTAAGATACATAGAGTTCAATTTTATAATATCCAATAATGGAAAATTGAAGGTCACCCCCTCTGTTTGGTATATGACCTTCCACACTCCACTATGGCAATACTATGCGGCCGTGCGGCAACCAGTAGGCCAGAGCAGTGCGCAGTTTCGGCGACTGTGGCAGCTCCTTGGATTTCTTCGAGCGGGCTATGAGATCGCCCGAAGTTGGACGAGACCGTGTTGGAACCAATTGGAACCGGTAGGCTTGGCTGGATAAGCACTGCCTGAAGCATTCTGAGAAGGAGAGATATCGCGGGGGTTTGTCTTTGTGGATCGGGCTTTGGCGACGGCTCTGTTCTCCACGCTGACTTGCCAGACGGCATGTTCTCTCGGACAAGCATCAAACGTGATTATCAACTTGGAAGGAACGCCATGAGCATTCCTTTTGTGTTTGAACGCTGGCTGTAATTTTGTTGTAGACACAGCACACTATGTTGCCGCAGGTACCTGGTACTATTTTGTTCTCCAGAGAAAACGTAAGGCCCTAACCTCACAAAGTATCGCTGAGCTCTCAGTGTGTTTTGATGTATTATGTCAGTCAACCGGCAATTCGACGGAATAATGTAAATTTATGTCGGCAATCTCCTCGCAAGGGTGTGATCTGTGTTCCGTAAATGTGCTAGGTTATTAACCGCGCTGTTGCAAGCACGCTTAGTCTCTCTTTTCAGCAATGCAACCTGAAACGGAATCGCTGATCTAGGACCTCGCTGGACCGATGGAGGAACTGCGCTGTTTTAGTGGTATTGCAGAAGCGCAGTTCTCTGTTTCGAGAAAAATATGATCTGAACCGGATCATCAGCACATTTCGTTTGTTTTAACGCCAAGTTTGCACCACCGACGTTTAGTCGCAACGGCAGTGGAGTCCATTTATAACTTCCCCCCCCCCCCCCCCCTCACCCACCCCGACCTCATTAACCCCACGTTTTGCAGTAAAGAGCTTCGATTATCCTTTTTCAAAGCCAGAATGGGGCGTTGTTCCAAGCACCTGTGCACAACTCGGGCCTCCTTCAGCCTTCAGGGCAGCAAGTTGCCTGCCTACTGTAAGAAGCATGCTGAAAGCGGCATGGTCAACGTTCGCAAGGAGCTTTGCGATCAGGATACCTGCAAGCGGATAGCTTATTATAACTTTGAAGGAAGCAAGAAAGCGAGCTACTGTAGGAAGCACGCGAAGGACGGCATGGTCAACGCCTGCAGAAAGCAATGCTTTCACGACTCCTGTTCGACTGCGCCTTGCTTCAATGTCCGAGGGAGCAAAAAGGCGTTGTATTGCAAGCGACATGCTGAGGACGGCATGGTCGATGTCCGCACCAGGCGTTGCTTACATAACACGTGCATGACTGTACCCTCTTTCAATATTGAGGGCAGTAAGATTGGGGTATATTGCAGGGAACATGCCGAGGACGGTATGATCGATGTCCGCAGCAGGCGGTGCTTACATCCCACGTGCACAATTGTGCCCTCCTTCAATGTCGCGGGAAGTAAGACTGGGGCGTATTGCAAAAACCATTCCGAGGAAGGCATGGTCAGCGTTCACCCTAAACTCTGCGCACATCGTTCGTGCAAGAGACGACCCTCCCTGAGTGCCAATATCGAAATGGCGCCGGCGTACTGTAAGCAACATACAAAAGACGACACGGTCGTCATCCGCACTATGGCATGCTTGGATGACACCGGCACCGATGCACCAGTCGTAGGCAGTAAACTAGCGGCGTACTGCGATGAACATGTTGAAGACGGTATGGTCATCGTCAGAGGCAAGGTATGCTCTATTGGCACCTGCTCGAAGCGGCCCTGTTTCGATGTCGAAGGCAGCAAGACGGGGTCGTTCTGCATGAAACATGCCAAGGAAGGAATGGTTAACGTCTGCAGCAAGCGTTGTTCACATGACACCTGCACAAAGCAGCCAACGTTTAATTTTGAGGGCAGGAAGACCGCGGCGGTGTGTAAGCAGCATGCCGAGGGCGGCATGATTGACGTTGTCAATAAGAGTTGCGCGCAAAGGTCATGCATGAAGCACCCCTGTTTCAATAGCGAGGGTGCCAAAACGGCAGTCTTTTGTCGGCAGCATGCCAAGAACGGAATGGTCAACATCGTCAGTAAGCGTTGCACTCGTTTCCGGTGCACGAGGCAACCATCATGGGGTGTGCTGGGTGATGGTACGCCCACTACATGTGCCAACCATAAGGGCGATATCAAGAACAGCCCTGTGGTCAACTTTAAAGCACGGTGCCAGGTGACGGGTTGCCGCATCAGGTCGACGTGGGGACACAGTGGAGAACAGCCCTCTCACTGCCGCAATCACGGCCCCCTTGTGGGAGGCGTCGTCCGTACTGCCCGAGCCAAAAGTCGAACGATTTCTGCATCTAGCACACCCTACCGTGGCGTACCAGCCTCGTCGTCTGACCATGTTAAGGCCGAGTTGACGTATTGATGTTTTTAGAAGGGGGAATGCTTTCGGTGTTTTTTCGTTTTTCGATTTGGGCGCAGGAAGCTGGGATAGGGCAGATTGCGGGTATAAAGGAAAACAATGATGGACCTGGGGGATATTTTACTGTAACACAGGGCGTTGTAGCTAAGAAAAGCTGGCGGTGGGTAGCGCTTTTCGGGGGAGGTGAAATGTATGTCACTGTTGACATCGACGGCAGATCGCACGTGTCCAATATATATATATATATTTCGAAGTATGCACTCACCAGATAGGGTGTGTTGCGCATGCAGTTAACAAGTTGTTCTAAAGGGCGTATTTGAGCTGGTCGTGAAACGTCGTCACAGGTAGGTGAGAATTAACGGATGGACCAGAAAAAGCCCAGGATGTTGGGTGGGGTTTGTCTGTGCATGCTGCCTAACGTGATGGCGACGTGATTGTTGACATGAAGATAAATCACCTGAGTCAAGCTCCCCCTCTGCTGTTCTTCAAACCCATGGATTTTGGTCTCAATCTTCCAGTCGAAATTGCATATGTCATGATGGAGATTTTCTGCACGGGTGCCACGTTATTGCCGGATCACGGTAACCGAGATCTCTGTTTACGACTCAACATAGATGGATAATCAGGCGTTATGCAATAGATTGGCCCCTCTGCAGGTACAACGTATATTGGAATCAATTTGGTATGAGGCAAGAGAAACAATTGTGGCCAGAGTGGTGGTGCCAATTTTACGCGCCATGAATCAACAGTAGGAGTATGTAATATTAGCACGAAGTGAAACAACACGGTCAAGGGATTGGGGTTTGGCAGAGAGTACAGACATGGTGACACGAATGCGAGTGGGAAGACAGCGGCGCCCCGTGGCCAATATATGGAGCTTGCACCGCGGAGGGGCGACCGTTGGATCGCTGGCGAAGAGGTTGAGTGGTCCTGTTCCTGCGACCGTACAACCGCACAGGTGCGACATAAGGAAAGGAAGGGGGGTGGGTGCTTATGAATGCGCTCCGTATGAAATATGACATACCGATGTGGCGTCGATGGCGGGGTGGGATGGTGGTGATTGAACGTAGCTCCACCGCTACAACAGTACGTTGCGATGGTACAAAGGGAGAAATGCGCCGTTGGCGTTGTTTTACCAGTGGAGGTACACATTCGGATTCTTGTTTGCCATGAGCTACATGAAATGATGGCAATCATTCGCATGCTGAGCGATGTGAGGTCATCTCAAAATGTTACATCGTTTGGGCAGCCTCACTCGGCATTAAACTACAAGAGTCGAAGGAGATAGTGGGAATACCGTTCTATTCGTACCCTACATTCAGCTTATTATCCCTGACTGAGTTGTACAGGTTGGAGATATCCGAATAGCCTTACGGTTGTTGGTGTTCCGGGAAAAACCATGTTGGCGTCCATTCTCCGGTATGCATGTTACCTTCGCCATGAGCCAGGGGATGCCGAAGAATGATATATATAGGTAAGAGGGGTTCGCCTATTATTGTCTCTTTTCGACGTTTTCACCTTTTTTTCTTAGAACCCTACGTCGTGATTGCTAAGGGTCTGCATGCAGTAGCAGTAGTTAAAAGCCGTACGTGGTAATAAAAATGGTATCTCGCTTATCAGATAACCAAAAATGCCTAGTCGTGTTAGGTGCATATGTGACGGATATGCAGCACATGTTTTAAATAACCCATATACTTCTACAGCTGTCAGATTTTGCCCCCCTCAGAAACGGGTTCTATCGTTTCCGCTCACAGACTGACTAGCATCACTCTGTTAACCCACACTGTAGCTCCAAGGGGGGTCGTCGACCTATATCCTTAATGAGGACACACACCCAGTAATACGCGCGATCGGAGTATCACACACATCTTGCAAAGATGAGTTCCGACAAAATCGTCGATCTCACACCAGAGGTGTTTTTCATTTTCATACTATGTGGACATGGTGGAGCATTCATAATTGGTTGACCACTCCATGTGTTACTGCTCAGAAGGATCGACCAAGCAAAAGTTTTGTAACCGAAACTGATTATTGTCTTCGTCATTTAAGCTCGTGTTAATCGTCCTCAGTACTGTTTCGCGATCAGCCTTGTTAAATACGACCACCCCTCATCACATAACTCTGATCAAGAAGTCAACCTCAGTCATGACGTCGAAAGAAATTATATCGTGTTTGTTGATCCCTACGAAGCGTAGAGGGCTTACCCGTTGAGCTGACAATAGTGGAGTAGTGGAGTCACCGGTATGAAAACAAGTATAAGACGAACAAATATATATTACGTTGCTCCTAGCCAGGGCGCAGCATGGAGTGCGCTCGCCAGGAAGAAAGGCGGATAAATAGGCGGAGCATTTCCACCATCCCGATATTCCGCTATCATGTAGCCAACTTATCACTGGAAACCCCTACAATACTCAACCGTCATCATATCCGCATCATATCCAAGCATACAATCAACAGTTCCACCTCTCAAATTTGACGTACACGAGTAGTGACAGCGTCGTGTATGATGCACCAGCAGAATCTACAGTGTGAAGAAACGTTGCTGTTTTCGGTTCTCGTTTCCGTGATACAGGGTGGACAACTGCAGTAGTTGTACTGAGGCTACTCTCTCCGCGTCACGTCCTGACATTGGTGAAGAATAGAGAGAGTTGAAGGTGGTACTGTAGAGTCATCCCTCGATAGTGCGGTAGGGGACGACAGCAGTTGTTGGATACACAATTAATTTTTGCGTCCGGTTGGGATCCTCACGTGAGGAACTAGTGGCTAGCAATTAGTCAAGCAACTTTACGAGTACATTGGTTTTTAAGACTAAGAAGGCGTAGAGTCTTGGCCCGGATGTGCGAACGAATGCCTTCGAAGTCATGTAGTATCGGATGAGATATTTAGATCCTCATGTTAGGAGTTCAGCCAGTTGTTCGAATCTGTCCACTACCGTGAGATGGCTGTATACTAACTATCACTGTAAACAATAAGGGTACGTTAAATTCATGTTTGTATCCCGCGTTTGGCACTTCGCAAGCCCTATTCTGTTGCATTGACCTTACAGTATACGCGGGCAGGCTTTGATTCTATCTCACGGTGATGTTGATACTAGGAAAGCAGGTTCTCTTTGGCTTACGGTATAGTTTTGTTTGCGTCTCAGATGACAGGCTTGTCGGTCACATGGCGAATGTTTACACGCGTTACCCTTTGGTCAGATTTCTTCTCCCACCACTTCCGATTCATGCATTCATTGGCCCTCTTACCCTCGCTGCCAATGGAGGTCAACTACTTGTGTGTCCATGCACTTTCGTCCCAATTCCCGCCACTCGTTTTGCTCGTCAAACGCACCCGGACGTTGTCCACTGAAATCTCCGGGATGTGGACGAAAAAGTAATGGGTCTGAATGCCGAGGACGTGGCATAGAGTTTTACATTGGTAATCGCTGTTTTTTTATACTTCGTATCATATAAGACCTGTTGTCCAGAAATGGATTTGGGGGTGGTGACCATGACTGAGTGCTGTTCAATTGGACTTCCTCCAGAAGTTCTGTACCGTCAGCGTTCCAATAATCGCGCCTTTCGTGAGCCTATTGCATGTGCACCAACGTCATCAGGCAAACCAGAGCACTGCTGTTCATCGGTCGAATAGTCATGTAAACTGACTCCACACGCAGGAGACTTGTCAACCACTAGACCGTTGTATCTGACGATGGAATGGTGGTCTCGAAAGGCGTGTGTTATTAGAGGTAGAGAACTTGGTAACAATTGACTTATCTGACGGCGAGTCGCCAGGACCCGACCTCGTCGAAATGCCCTTCACGTCGTTGCAAAATGATAGGTTTTTCATATCCGGGCCACGGGTTTGTACGTCGAATTGCACGTCCATATTGCTTCAAATCCGTGCTTCAGGTGGGGTGTAGAACTCCTGAAGTGAGGCATCTAAGCGCGAAAAATGTTCACCTCTATCGTAGTATGCGTAAAAAAAGGTGTATATTTTTTGTTCACTGAAACATATGATTTAATAGCTTTGACATGCTAGGTTGAACAACTGCGGGGGAGCAACGGTCAAATATTAGGCCAAGAGAAAACCATGACCTTTTTAGCCGGTGTCATGGCGACAGCTGCGTCCGCTGATCGGTCGGTAACCCGTGCTTGACAGAGATTTCGGTGACGCGATTAATCGTTCGTTTCACCGTCGACAATATTTTTCGGGTTTGCACCATGAATCGTGCATGATGTCGATCCATTGTTTGGTAGACGTCAAGTGCGCTTTTCAGGAGTGGGTTGTCTTGTATCGGGCTGATTCTTCATTGTTAAGCATTCCGGTTTCGGAGTCACCCTGCAAACGAGAACAGAGAACCAAGCATCAATCTGTTTTTCACTCTGAGCTTTGGATGTGCTGAGGTGACGAACATCGGTTATGCTGTTGTAGGAAACCCTCGCTTTTGCATACATTCGTTTCGACTTGCTATGGTATTCCGTTCGTCCGCCTGAGGCCCGTTGCAGACTGGTACGACAACTGCAAATATGGGCCGCCGTCCCTGTTATTTTGTTACGCCATAAATCGCAGGGCAACAACGTACGCAATGGCACACGAAATTCAACGTATATCCATCTTAAGCTCCCGGCACAGATTTCCATTTATGGCTGTTATGGGCGCATATAGTCTATATACCATCCTTCGTGAAGGCCAAGAGTAGTGTGCTTAATGTGTTTATCGTGAATTTGAGTGTTTCGTGTCGGACTCACTATAATGGTGTCTGTTGAAACCCGATCAAGGTCGTTGTCTCTTGGGCGGCGCTTTCCGATCCTGGCGCTGCCCATTCCTGCTCGTACAGACTCGAGAACATGCCCCGCCGGCGAGTGCCGTCCCCCCGGAATGAGCCCATTTGGGTGGGTTCGGAGGAATAGTGTTCATGTTGCTGACTGCTTGTGGAGGTAGTCGTTCATGTTAACGACGATTTCACCACGAGAACGCATGACGCAGGTCCTGTCTCGGTTGTTGTGGATTTTTGTGTAGGTGGAGAATTGCGTGCGGGAGTGTACAGGTCGAAACCACGCCACACACACTTTTACAACAAAAGACAGCTCACCGTATATTGAGCTACTGTAGCTACTTGCGAGTTCGGCTTCCACCCTTCTCGTCTATCGGTTTCCCAGGTTTGTTGGAAGTATATGCTCGAATCACATTGTTCGAGTGCCATGATACTCGTCGGTACAAGACAGCATGCTGCCGTGAACCAGCCTCAACTGCACATATATCAAATGTTTCGACCGTCACCTGCCAATGAATTCAAATTAGTACAGGTAACACACGCTACCCACACCAATATCTCCCGTATGACCCAGGAGGACCAAATCAAACAGAACACACGGGGGGTACACCAATCGTTTTCCGATTTTGTGTCGTACCTTATCTCCCCAGAACACGAACAATGCGAGTTCTACTTTGCTTGATCCTCAGTCCTGATTTTGCGGTTTTTTTCTGAATCTCGATATCTTTCTAGAACAAAACGTCGGCCGCTTGGTTTTGATTATACCGCGGAGCATGCGTGTGCGCCTGACAATGGAATCGGACACGGCGATAATCAACAACGGGCCCCGCACAAAATCCTTCTTTGTGTGAATTTTTACCACGAACGGATTGGATCACCGAGAAGCTCCATGGTACCCCCTTCGAAGTTGGCATTGAGTGTTCTCGTATTTATGTTGAGCTACGAGGTTGTTACAAGTGCACGTTTGCATGAGGCATGGCTAAGACCCTGCTTTCGACGGAAGCCCATAGGAAACCAGCGGCAAGACGCCAACTAGGGGTATTTTGCTATATGAAGGCCTATTAAAATGCGACAAGATGTGATGCTCGAGGCGGATGGTGTACGGCCGGAAGTTTAACTAATCAAGGGCATATGCAAAGCAGGCCCGTGGAAGGTGCCAGTCATTCCCCCATACGGGGGCTTAATCCTAGAGCGACACACGGGCAACTCGCTCGCCGCCCTTGCCAAGAACGCGAGCCTTTTTAGTGTTGGGGCCTCAACGTTGTGTTAAACGCCACCGCGGAGCTGGGGCAGCAAAGAGAATTACCCTTTTCAGATAGAGTTTTTGCGAATATGTTCCCCCAATGTGCCAGAGCAGCCGGATAGGGGTGAAGGTGGTGGTACAGACCGCGCAATGTATTACTTCAAATGAGGCGGCGGTACAAGTGCGCGATCACACGACATCCCGGTCAAGGTGGTTAGGTTTAGGCTTCGACGTTTAGGAACTCTGCTATTGATCATGCTCATGCCGTTGCTGCTGTCTCGGTAGTCGGTGGTGTACACGTGTCCTAGTGACTAACCAACGTGTATCATATCGGCACCTGGACCGAGGCACCGTGATATTCTACCTTTTTTAGTTCATGCTGCAGCAAGCTGAAGGCGTTAGAGGCAACTGCTGACATCACCTCGGAAAAAAGGTACCGAACTGCAACCGATGTAGCGTGTGTCGAGGTGGATATATCTCCCAAAAACCAGATTCGAGAATATTTGAACGACAATCCAGAAACACAATCTAGCATGGCTTATCTATCCGACTATATTGTAACATTCATATGGAGCCTAAAATCATTAGGGCAGCTCTTCACTTGTTGAGCCCCGGCGCAGCATATTGGAGGAAGCGTAAATAGTCGTGTGCACGCTACCGTAGCCTAGCGTTACACTGCAGAGTTAGATAATCAACTTGTATGCATATACATAAGCAATACACTCGGCGGTAAGTAAGCATGGCGCAAGAATCCGGCGCTTTCACGGTCGGCGACCAAGTGGATACCGACATGACCGACATGGGTGTATTTCGTTGGCAAAAAGGTGGCACGTTTTTCACGACGTGCCTCCAGCACACTCTTTGAGGTCATCAACCCACTACCATACCCGAAACCCCACAAGCATGCTGACTGGTCGATACAAGGTGTGGTATTGTCTCGCACATAGGAACCCGCGACGTTGGACACGCTCCTGCTGTTTGTCCAACTTTTATTTGTGGCCCCCACGCAGTTCTTCACGTTGCTACCCTATCTACACCACCCACTGTTAGTATATCACCAGCATTCGTATCGTGCGCAGCAGTGAGTGGTCTCCGCAGACTCATCTCCGAAGGCATGCCGTCGGACAGAACTATCGCCGAAGTGAACAGGAGAGAAATGTCCCCACGCAGACATACTGTTTCGATGGCATAGCCGTTGTTCCCTGTCGTCACATCTATAAAGTAAAGCACACTCGTGCGGAGAAAAAACAATTGCGTCGAAACAAATTCGTCCTACACAAATGCCACAGGGTCCGCCCAAACCGGTGTACTTTGGCGAACACCCTGACTACTAGGGTCAACAGCAATGCCTCCCACCAGAAGTACAACCCTCGTAGCACCGCAATATATCTACCAAGCTGGTACTGTTTCGGGGACGGGACTATATATGAAGGGTTCACAATTCATTTCCACCCCCCCTCAACCCCACCCTCCCCATCTCCCCACCCTTTTGTTCAAACGCCCCACCTACAATCGAAATCGGGCAGAGTAATAAACACGTCTACGCAATTGATATCACGTAATTATATTTCTAGCCATCCATGACATAGCTTTCAATCATCCCCCCCCCCAACGCCCCCTCCTTCCACACCACCCGTACGATCGCCTAGACCTAACAGCACGCGTATAGCAAGCCCTTACATATATGCGTATTACGCGCGATCGGAGTATCACACACAAGATTGAAAAGATGAGTTTCGACCATATCTTCGATCTCACAGCTGGAGTATTTTATAATATATGTGACCTAAACCTCTTGAACCCCCCCCCCCCCCCCCCCCACTCCCGAACCTCCCCCCCACCTCTTCCATGCTCCCTCTTGCTCAAACGCCCCACCAAACATCGAAATCTGCCAGTGTAATAAACACTTCCACGCACTTGTTATCATCGCAATATCTTTCGGGAGCCATCCATGCCGCTGCTACAATCCCCCCCCCCCCCCCCCCCCAAATGCCCCCCTCCTTCCCCACCACCCGAAATACCGCCTAGACCTAGCAGCACCACGCGTATAGCAAACCCCTACATCTATGCGGCATGACTTTTTGCCCCTCACCCCCCCGCGTCCTTTAATACTCCGCCCTCCCCTCACCGGTTATTTGACTTACAGGATTCACTTGATAACTGATGCATTTCCTTCCACAGCTGTCTGTTTTTGTCCCCCTCGCAAACGGGTTATATAGTTTCCGCGCACAGACTGACTAACATCACCCTGTTGACCCTGATAGCTACACTGTAGTTGCAAGGGAAGTGGCCGACCTATATCCTTAATGAGGACACGCAACCCGTGATACTCGCGATCGGAGCGTCGCACACAGCTTGCAAATATGAGTTTCGAGTAAATCTTCGATCTCGCCGCTGGATGTTTTTTTTTTTTTTAAATATGAAGGGCTCACCGTGAAAGCACGGACTTTACAGCATCGTACATATTTTATCAGATTGAAAAACGTCAGCTGTGAGAACAACCGATTGAATGGTTAAAACTCAACTTTGCAAGCTGCGTGGCACACTTATATTTCCTTCATGATATGGTGTTTGTGAACAAAACCTACGACGTGGTTGTTAATACACAGTTGCACAAACTTAACGGAAGGTCGTTCGCGCGTGTTCTATTTTGTATCCTCATGAAATAGTACAGAATTTGATGCACATCACGCGTTTGTTGCATGCACAACAAACAACAGGTGGAATCGGCGGAACATGCCGACGGCATTCAACCAACACATACGTACGCAGTCTTGAACATAGTACACTATTAGTAGCCCCTACGTCAAATTTCTCGCGACGCACCCCAGTAAGTGCTCTTGCCAGCCCAGCACCCACCAACTTGTACGTCTACACCCAGCATACAGAGTAATCCATCTGAAACATCAACGGTGGCGTCATAACAACGTTCCAACGTTCTGCAGAGTGTCCCATTGTCATGCCACCATGGCATAGAACGCTCGTGACAACAATAAACACACAAATGCCTCGCACGACTGCTGCCCTCCCGATGCCAGATCAAAACCAGGACTAATCACGCTCGCAATCTACAAGGATTCAACTTCGCCAGGATTAAACATTGCCGCGTCTAGTGTTTGTCGTCTTGGTTTTGCGTGGAGAGCAAAAGCAATCAAACTGGGCACGGAATGCAGTCGCCATTTCAGCCACTGCATCAAATGCCGCGTTCGTGACGAAGTGTGAGGACTGGTTTACAAATACTGCCCGCCACTACCAGGTATGTGTCTGTTCCTCGCCCAAAACGGGATGCGCATCGTTGTTGTCGGTGCTCTCAAACTATATCTCGAACAATCAAGTCCGTGGTCACAGCACAGGCTCCGGTCAGTCTGGACATGTAGAGTGGAACAATATCCCAGGATAAAAAAAATAAACAAACCAACAGTGGTGTACAAGTATACCTCAGAGCAGAAGCAAGCATTACATCCGGAAAAAAAAAGCTACAATAAAATCGGAAACCAGCATCATGGAGCGGCCGCTGAGGCATGCTTTTGACAGTACGGTGGATGCGCACCCGATCGTTCCGAGGCTTCTCGTTCGACTGGTTTCGACGGGCTCAACATCTCTCATCCGAGAACAAAGGTCTAAAAGGAACAGCAGTTCAAGCCACGGAGCAATGCCATGGCCTATGAACAATCCCATGCACTCTTACGAGGGAAAATACTTGCAAAACAAGAACGGTATTCCGACGAGTGGAATAATAGGTGAATGAGCCTCGTCACTCCGAAATAAAGAAAGGCGAAAAGTGCTACCCCCGATTCAGCACGCGTCTGCTTCCATATCGACGAACGATGGGTGCATGCACGTACTCGCCTCCAACAAATGTCAAGTCACCCTTCCAGATTTTTTCCGTCAAAATCGTCCATGTCCCCGTATGAGCGCATACTTGCCGTCGGCTTGAATTGCGTGCCCTAGCTGTGTGTCACATCTTACAATTCCACGACCTCGAGAAGTACGGATAAGCAACAACAGTGTATCTGAACAACAAACATTTCAAAAACGAAATTCTCATCACATCCTAGTATTCCACGACCTCGACAAGTACGGAAGAGCAACAACAATAGCGTATCTAAACAACAAACATTTCAAGCAGAATCTTCATCACATTCTAGCATGCCACGACCTCGACAAGTACAGCAGAGCAACAACAGTGTATCTGAACAACAAACATTTCAAACAGAATCTTCAGTCTTGAAATTAAACAGCGGACCCCCTTCGGCGCGGTGATGTGATTCACAATCGATTCTAGAACCAAGTTTGGACTTTGTCGTAAGAGAATCGCCTTCATCAAGGGGGGCATGATCACAAGGGTGGCGCGGTTGCTTTCCGCTGGGTCCCTGCATCGAGCCAACCACGCAACCCGCCACACTGCACGGCGCTACAGAGCGGACCGACGGAGTGCCCAACAGATTAACCTTATGATCAGGATGTGCGGTCGCCACGACGTCGACTAGTACTCCCCACGACGACTGCCCCTTCATGGCATCCGCTATGCCATCTTCAGCATGTTGGTCAGAATACGCAGCGGATTTGTGTCCCCCGACAGTGGAGGACGGTGTCGTCGTCACAATCGAAACGAGTTTGGGGTCAACCTCGACCATGTCATCGTCAGCATGCTCGCTGCCCTCAACGTTCAATGAAGCTCGCTTGGTGCAACTGGTGGGCTTCCTGCGGACGACGACCATGCCGCTCCGTGCGTGCCGTTGGCAGTACAACGACGTCTTGCTGCCCTCGACATTGAAGTACGGGCTACTCGTGCAGGAGGCATACTGACATTTCTTCCGTCGTGTGCCCACCATGCCGTCAGTAGCATGTCTCTTGCAGTACACCGCTGTCTTGCTGCCCTCCACATTGTAGGAGGGTCTCCTACTGCACGAGTCATACGAGCAGCGCCGGTGCGTGACATCCACCATGCCATCGAGAGCGTGTTGCTTGCAGTATGCCGGCTTCTTGCTGCCTTCCACGTTGAACGAGGGTCCCCTCGTGCAGGCCGAGTGTAGGCAACGCTTGTTGCAGACGTCGACCATGTCGTCGAGAGCATGTTCACTGCAGTAAACCGGCTTTTTACTGCCTTCCACACCGAAGCTAGGGCTCCTCGAGCACGTCGAGTACAAGCAACATCTATCGCCGACGTTTACCATGCCGTCCTCGCAATGCAGCTTACAATACAATCCCGTCTTTGTTCCCTCAAAATTGAAGAGCGCCCTCATGGTGCAAGATTCACGAGCGCATCTCTTGTGGCGACGGTTGACCATACCCTCGTCCGCATGCAGCTTGCAGTGGGTTACCCTTGTGCTTCCCTGTGCCTGAAAGTACGCTATCCTTGCACAGCTCTCGACACAGCAACGAGGGTTGTTGATGTTGACCATGCCGTCCTCGGCATGCTGCTTGCAATATATCGCCGTTTTCACGCCTTCAACGTTGAAGGAAGCTTTCTTCATGCAGCTCTCATGAACGCAACGCCTGTTAACGACGTCGACCATGCCGGCCTCAGCATGCCTCTTACAGTACACCGGTGTCTTGGTTCCCTGAACACCGTATCCCGCAACTGTTTTGCAGATGTAGAATAAACAAGGCCCCATATCACACCGGGTGAAGACCGCAGGACACCTGCCCCATGCAAAAGGGGAAGGCGGGAAGGGGACGGGGGTCGCACGATGGATCGGTGCGGCGTGCGAAAGCACCGCCGTGGCCTATTATAAGCATAAAGAAGGTTGTCCGTTGGAATTTTGAGGTCAAGAACAGCATTTCAGACACGCGGCAAACTCTGTGCACCCCCTCGATATAGCATTCCAATCGCTCGGTTGAGACTTTCGTTTAGGATAATGGCATTGCAAAGGTTGCCGGGGGCTGGGTGCTCTCGTACTGTGGTGCTTGGCTAGTACCTACCTGGTACAGAACAAAGAGAAACGAAAACAAGAGAGATTGGCGATTATACAGAGCGTCAAACGTTCGAAAATCACAAATCGGCAGAGTGATCGTTGATAGGCGTGAGGTTTCTTGCCGGGCTTCAGGAAACCGCCTTCCTTTCTGTTCTTGGCGAAGTATATTGGTGTTTCATCCAACTTCTGCTCGGAGAGCAAGACCGAGTGCGACTTGGTCTATCAACTAAACAATCCTAAGATGGGGGGCAGAGAGAGGCCCAGAAAAAATCTGCAAAGCGTGGTGGTTGCAACAGACCACACATGCGAAAGCAAACCGAGAGAGCGATTGTACGAGCTCCCCTTGCTCATCGCGACGGTTCTTAGTGGCTAGCCTGTTCATTTTGCCAGCTAGCACACCTTTCCCAGAGGCATGCCACTACCAGTGCCAATAGTACGGTAGAGGTAAGCCTAACTTTCGAGAAGGTGGTCATGCGAGAACTTGAGAAGGATACTCTCTACCCCACCCGACACCCAAGAAATTGGAAATAAATGAGAACGTTTCCCGACGGATTACTAAAAAACACAAAAACGAAAAGTGTTGAAAAACAACAAAGGCTGATATTCCGATTATGGAGGGTTAAGGAATCCATCAATTTGAGGGAAGACAATGGTGAAAGAATGGTACCCTTGTCGTGGCAGCCGTCTCTGGTGAGATCAAGGTACCGGCATAGACCCAACCCAGACCCTAACACCAGCCCTACCTCTGAGTCACCTCACGGTAGGGACGCAACGGAAGTTTCTGAGCTCCCAACATGGGGAGCGCGATACCATCATGATAGTCACCATCATCATAATCATAATCATAATAATCATCGCCATCACCATCATCATCATCATCATCATCATCATCATCATCATCACCATCATCATCAACATCATCATCAACATCATCATCAGCATCATCATCAGCATCATCATCTTCATCATCACCCGAAGCATGACCGCGAAGGCAGTCATTCGAAGCAACCCAACCAACTTTTCAATGCTCCAGTCCTATTAACAGTATTACTATTAACAAAACAAATAAAACGAATGTACTCGGAAAATCAACATACCCATAGTTCTACACTTCGATGAGCTCAAACTGTCAGAAACATAATATGGCCCTCAGTGAGCAACCCCTATCGTGGGATGATCCTATATTAAGAGCAGTAATAGCCGTACTAGACTTAATAGCCTTGATGGCATAAACCGACGAAATAGCCTGTATAGCCTTCATAGCCGTAATAGCCTTAATAGCCTTAAAAGCCATATAAGCCTTAACGGCATAAATAGCCTTAATAGCCTATATAGCCTTGATAGCCTCAATAGCCTTAGTAGCCGTAATAGCGTTAACAACCTCAACAGCCTAGATAGCCTTAACAGCCTTAACAGCCTTAACCGCCGGAATAGTTTTTTACCCTTAATAGCCTGAATAACCTTAACAGCCTTAATAGCCTTAACAGCCTTAACCGCTGGAATGGTTTTTCACCCTTAATAGCCTGAATAACCTTAATAGCCTCAATGTCTTTAAAAGCCTTGATAGCCTAAATAACCTTAATGGCCTTTATAACCTTAATAGTCCTAATAGCCTTAAAACCGAGGGGGGTCCCTATGGAGCAAATTGGCAAGCAGGCGCGAGCATTAAATAATAGGTGTTTCATTAACAAATACGAACGACTGAAAGTAGAGTTTATATTTTACAAGCCAGATCCACATTTCTCTGATAACAAATACTGGCGAAATTGTTCTAGAACTTAGATATTTTCCCCCATTTTTGCTGGTTTTCTAGCCCAATACTTTCAAAAACGGCAACGAATTTCCCCGTGTTCGCGCCTTTTTTCAGGGGTAGAAACGCATAGTCTTGAAAGATCTGCGAATGGCTCAGCTAACGTTTGGTTGAAGCCATTTATCCGTACGTATTGTAGGCGTGGTAGTACCTACGAACTCGCACACGTATCGACTGGTGGATTTTGGAGCCATTCTCGACCTTCTGGTGATGCTGGCTGGCAACCTTGACTTCACGGAACCACCCCGTGAGTACTTTCTGTCTTCCCACGACTGCTGGCCGCTGTACCCGACGCCCTCACCCACTCCATAGATAGCGTGGCTCGAGTTTGGGGTGTGGTGGTAGTGTGTTGGGAGACACAGCTACCCTCAAGTGAAGTGCAAACGTTCAGTTGGGGTTGTTTTCTTGTCTCAGTTCGTGTCTTATAGATATTTGAACGATTTTGTAGCACACCATGTTCGAGCATTTCAGCACCTTAAAGTCGAGGTATAGACCTCCGTTGAAAAAGTGCGGATGGCCAATCTGAATAGAATGACCAGCTGCTGCGGATGCAACACTATGCGCAAAGACCTGCTGTCCCCGAGGCCCGCGACATTAAAAGGTCGGAATGAAAAGGTGTAAAAATGTGGCGTAATTTGCTGCGCCAAACAAATATCAAGAGATTAGAGTGACCCGGAAACCCGGGGATGGGGGGGGGGGTGGGGGGTGGTTTAGGATCCCCCGCGGGCTTAACTCTGATCCCAACCCGAAGACATAACGAGCCGATACTGGCCATGAACGCGGCGGCGCCTCTTTCGCATCCAGAGATGACTAATCGCGAACGTGCTGACACATGAACAATTATCGGAACTGCTGACCGCCCTGGTCAATTTTCAACACTAAAATTAGGCTAAAGATCCCCGCGATTAGATTGTCAAGCCAAAAGGGTTGAATATACTCTGATGCTACTTCCCAACTCGCCTTGTACAGCAAAGTTCAACTAATATCCCACAGACAGCTGATCGAGTTCCACTAAATCAAGTGCACGTGGGCAACCGGAGGCAGGTCGGGAATCGAATGATTTGTGTTCTTCAACTGCTTTCAACCGGGTACCGAGCTTTACGGTATATAGGGTTCAGAATTCTAGGTCAGCGATGTTGACACTGGTGTAAACGTGGCTGTGTTTGAGGACAACAAAGTCAACAGCAACGCGGAGAAGGCCGGAATAGTCTCACGGTATTTCGTGCGCCCTGTTGCCGGTCATTTATATCGGAAATGTAAAATACGGCAGTACAGCTAAAAACCCGGAACAAAGTCAGCTGTACGTAACGGACAAGTGTACCAACAACGCAGCTTGCAAGTATGAGTATTGACCCGAAATTCGTCGAACTCACGGCTGACGTCCTTGAAATATTGATAAAAAATGTGTCGTAGCCGTAACTCAAGATTTGAAAAAGGTGTGCTTGTTTGGGGTATCGCCCGAAAACAAAGCGCGGTGATTCTAACATATTTTGCATTTAGCGTGAAGAAAAATGAGTTGAAACCCCGCGGGGGGATTTCACACGAAATACCTCCCGACTTCGTCAAGATTTCGTGAACGTAATTCCAAGTGCTGAAAACATGTAATTACCCGTATATCTGGCATTTGGTTTTCTAACCGTAACATATTAAACCTCCCGCCTGTATATACCCATCAAGGATATGGCCGGCGTGGGATAAGGATGCCAAGCAGGAACAAGTCCACAAAATGGTAGATGTTGATTTTAGACAATTGCCTAACCGAGTTTGGTCTAAACCAATTGTGGACAGTACACATCTCGAATCGCAAAATATAACAAATCAACTTTAATGTCAATAACACCCTGCTCTAATGCTGCCTTGTACGAGTGCGGAAAGTGAGTAACTGAGACAACAACGATATTATCATAAAACGTGAGGAGTGAACCCAACTTTGCTTGTGGCTGGGCAACTTAAAGGAAGACAACATGGTCGCGGCTTTCAAACGAATGGTTGCCACCCGTAGGGCGGTCCATCGTGGACACGTTGACCAGTTGTGGCCATGACATAACCATAGTAGGGAATAGGGAATAGGGTCGGCCTCTACACAAATGGCGGGGGGGGGCATTAAATGGAAACAAGAAATCCACCGGTTATCATGCAAAAAACGCCATACGACGTGCAAGGTTTATCTTCGAGATGGGGTTGACTTCATATCCTGGGGGCGTACTAACACAAACAAGGTGAACGCAGGTGTTACAATGCTGTGCACCTTGTATGGCCTGAGCTCCTGTTTGTGCTCCTGCCGTATGAATGATATGGTATGATGTCCGACGAAACGTGTTGGATTGTTGCCTTGGTCGTGAAAACGATGTCGTGGTCTAGTTCCCCGTTGTGCACCAACCACATACACATACCTTGACTACTGGCACAAGCGCGCCAACAGCTTGTAAGCACGGCTACTGTTGTACCGCTGCTGCTGCTGTACTGCTGCTACATATATTGCTGATGCCGGTGCGAGGCTGAACGGTTGTTTTTGAAGAAATGCTCCGCTATTCTCCTGGACCGTTCTTTATGTGATCATAATATGAAGGCACAATCAGCTCACACACGTAGAAGCGCACACATATGCAAATATACATAAACCGAGGCACCGTCCGTGGCGGTCATAACGGAGAGGGCTAACAGCGCGGCTGCTGGCGTGCCGTGAACGCCACAAATACAGATCCTGGATGGCCAGTGTGACGCAGCAGCAAAGAGAGAAAAAACAGAAAATATGGGTTCCTACGGGCCTTTCCTGCTGCTGTATGCTCCGTATACCTGAAATGACGTCCGACGATGTCTGTCGGGGCAACAACACCCAACAGTACGCAGGCAGAGCAGAAGGCACCAACTGGCAGCGAAGCCAGCAACAGCCAGCAGCTAGAAGAACCAGAGGCAGTAGCTCGGTCCGCTTGTTTTATTGCAGCGGTTTCCATTGACAAAACGGTGCGTTTTCGTTTTGCATTTACTTACGTCCAAGTTCGCCACCACTGCACAGAAAGCCATGATCGACAGTTCCCAACATTGTTTTCGTTCGTCCGCACAAAGGCCCACTGGGGGTGGTGATGACAAATCGCAGCGTATGCAGTATCCTCGGCTACTCGCGATACGCCAGATCGCCTTCGAGCCAGGTTCGTAAAAAACACCAAGCCCAAGGAAAAGTCTTAAAAAAGGGGCCTCACGTTTGTTTTTGGCGCTCAATAGTGTTGAATGATTTGCAGCGTCTTATCGCACCAGTCATTTTCAGTTGGGGGGGGGCGGGTGAAAGCACTCGTGATCGGAGCACAACGCAACGGCCGTTACGACAAAAACGCACCGTGTCCCTACTCTCCCTGTCAAGAACGCGACTCATCCTGCCCTTGTGGATGCATGCGCTCTGACGCATCTCGAACAAGCACACCGTTAGCAAGACCGTACAAGGCCACCATGCCGTTGCCGTTGCTACCTCCACGTCTTATAAGCGTCCCCGAAGTCATTTTGCATACAACCTTCGCCATAGGTGATGTGCATGGTTTAAAATTGCCGTTGTGTCACAAGTAGAAAATCGAGCGGGAGCAATTAAACACCAAAGAAAAAATATGCCACTCGGCATGTAACCCGGCAAGCGACAGCGACCAACCCAGACAAGTTTGTATCTTAGTCAAAAGTTAGAGACTTTCGGAAGATAGCCACCATACCAAAACCATGTGGAGGGATGGCGTTTCTCGTGGGCTGGCCAAATATCTCCGCAAAAAAAAAAAAATGTAACGGTTTATTTACCCTGAGCAATGCTCTTGCTCAGGGTGAGGTCATCAAAAACAGCATTTTACCTTGAGCAAACAAACGCAAAGGGTTGCGGTGATGGAACAGCGCACAGACTGCGTTGGGGTGTCTGCAAAAACACCAAAATCGCGTAGGGTGGACCCCGACTAGCCGCCATAGTGTAGGGCAACAGGGCGCGCCATTCACCCCAACCCGTCATCGGATGGTGATGGCATGGTGGGAAATTGTTGTACTGTACCCGTACGATCTCACAGCAGACAAAGATCGTATACACAATAACACAGCAGCCAACCTCACGCTAGGTAACGGCGGGGAGGGTGGTCGAGGCAAACGACCACTTGCCGCAAAAGCACGGCGACAGGGCGAGTAACCACCTCCAACCAGCCGTCGCTTGGTTATACTGCTGTCGCGGCGAAAGCGACACAGCAGGTTCGATCTAGGCGGACAAGGTGAGCAGAGGACATGAATGGGAACTTGAAGCATCCGCCACGCAACGCAGCCCAACAGGCTAACTCGCGGTGCAACCCGAGCTGACCGACGGCAAGGAGGGCGGCGACAATGGCGGACGATAGTGAGCTTCGGGTAAAAGATAAACAAAAGACAGATGGCGGCTTCATGAACTGTTGCTCACGGCCACGGTATGATTCCAAAGCTTTCAAATATGAAAATAAAAACAAGAACAAATAGCGGGTATTATGTGATAGGGGTTAAGAAGCGGGGGGGGCAGGTCACGGTGGAACGTAGGGGAGCACCGTGAGTGGTGAATCGGCAAGACGCTCGAAGTTAGTTGCAATTCGAGCGCACGTCCTATGTTTATCATCCAAGAGCACAGCGTTCGTGCTCATCACACTGTCATCTCATCTCGTAGATTAGAAGCAGAGACTGTTTTTCGAATCTCCATATCTCGAAACTTCGAAACGACACCGCGACCATGAGCAACCGCCCATGAGCGCCGATCTGTGTTCCTTCCAATATTTTTCTCCGAAACTCAAAATGAATAATAGAGCGACTCTTACGCAATAAAATCTGGGCGATTAAAAACGGCAGAAAGGTGAATTTTCAACCGGCCAAATAAACAAATTGTTCTTCTGTGCGTCGTTTAAAAAAAACAAAGAACACACTCCATCGGTGACATCGAATATTTTATCGAAACTCATCTTTGCAAGCTGTGCATGATACTCCGATCGTGCATATTACGGGTTATGTGTTCTCATCAAGGATATAGGTCGGGGACTCGTTTTAACGTGGTTCTTTCTGATTGTTTTGCATTCTTTCATAAATGTGGGAATCAGCAACTTCAGAATAGTGCTCTTGCTGAGTAAAATTTTGAAGCTCATGAGTGATCCACGCCACGATGGGAAACCATACCCCTTGACCACCAGCTCGTCGCAGAGAGCGCTTGGAATGAGGAACTGTGGGGCTTCTCTTCTCGCTGATAAAGTGGAGCCCTCTCTAATGGAGCATCAGCGCCTATATCCACTGCTGTTGGCTGTTTAGAGCCAAGAAAAATCACGCCAGCTTGTGAGTATCGTCCGATTCAAAATATTCCCATATAGGAGACGAATTTACTTCGCCTAGCGCAGCTGTAGGGCCGCCACAATGCACGCGATGGGGGCAAGGATATTCGGGTTATCTTCCTCTTGGCAGTGGTCGATGCAAGGGTGCTGTGCCCCCGTCATGCCATGAGCAGTACGATGTGGGTTGTGGACACGTCTATACGTAGCGCGTCCCCTACATTCCCGTCCTTGCCCACAGCAGTCTAAAACCCACATACACTTGAGCACTACCTCCCGAGGTATGGATCAAAACCAAAGTTGACCACTACTGGGCTTGGAAAAACTTGGAGTCCAAATAGTACCAAAGCAGCACATTTGATCGGAGGTAAAAATCCCATAGGGCCATTTCGTATAATAGCGTATCCGAATCCGAAAATGATATGCATTTTCGGGTCGCAGAATCGGACGGGCAGAATAGGAACGACAACCCTTATCCGTAGTGAACTCGATTTCACAGATTGTTTAACAAGGCCCCCGTTAAAAGTAATCAACAACGGCGATCGCTCGACTACGTACTCGCACGAGTTCGCCGCACGAGAGCATCTCAGCGCACGCGCAGAAGAAGCATTGTCGGTGGGGCGAGGGAAAACGCGTCGTGTGCGCTTCACGCGAGGAGGTTTGTCTTCCCCCTCGCTGCCGTTAATCTCGTGCATCAACAACGACATGTCGCAGGCTGTCCTCATCCTCGACAACAGAAGTGTGTGCCTTGTGCTTGACGAATGCCGCAATCGCGACTGACTGCGAGGACAATGGCAAAGCTTTCGTAGTCTACACCATCACTATCCTATCCCATCGGCTCGGGGTAAGGCCCGAAGTGTGTGCGAATTGATAGCGGGACAAAGCAGCAGCACCACGAGAACGCCACATGAAACGTATCGCTTGCTCAGCAGATAGATGTTTCCGATGCGTGTCATGTGTTTTGTGCTACTTTTGTACTACTACAACAGCACTACTCTGTTTTCGTCACATTACCACGCTTGTTGCCTCCCACGACTTGTTGAAAAACAAATCCGTATGCCATCTTCAGGTAGGGATTTCATCCGAAAACTGTCCCCTTTTTTGGGTGGAGGCGGACCCGAAAAAAATACCCGAAAATGGAAACCTGAAAAATCACCAGTTTTGGGTCTACAAGGTTGGCAAACCGATTTTGCGACCCGAAAACGTTCATTTTCGGGTCCAGAAACGGTGTTACAAGAGAGTGGCCTAAGACGGCGTTCTGATCATCAATGGTCAGAAGTGAGCCCATATATCCCGAAACCTCCCGAAAAACAAGAAAAAAACAAGCCGAATTCTACTGCATAGGATCCAGCCTTGACCCAAAACGTTACCCTCAGCACAAAAACACAAAAACACAAAAACAGTGCACTTGCACTTGCTTGCAGCAGTGCAGACACGGAATACGAGTAGGCTTCAAGTTTATGGTTGACATCCACCTACTCGCAACAGTACAGAACACCAGTAGGCTTCAAGTTTATGGCTGACACGCAGCCGTGGGCGAGGGCGGCTCCGGTGACCAAATGCATGAGGTTACCGTACGGCAATATAGGGACCTCTTCGAATCGGGCTTCAGCCCAAAGCTACACATGCATCTCTGTGCGCTTGCGTAGTGGTGAAAGTCACTCTCTACGAGTAGTCAGATCGGGATACTCGTAGCCTAGGAGTTTGTAGTCGCCTGAAAGGGGTTTCCTCGGTGTACACGGGCATCCGAAAACACCAGTGGGGCCCATATGACTGCTCGAATGCTGTGCAGGTGTTATTGTGACGCCGCACAGAACACGGAACACGGAACACGGAACACCGCACGACTCACCAATATGTATGCCTGAACCTTCGCTGAATAGAGATAGCGATGCAACCACCAAAACGGACGCCAGCTGGTGCACTCCCGTGGCCCTGAACGATGCAGCTACAAGCAGAGCTTTGCGTTTATGCTCAACTACACTGCCGGAGAAGCCGTGGTTACAGTAGATGCCGTCCATTTTCCCTCCTCAATCCCTCAACAAAGGAGTTCGTTATTGCTCTGAAGCGTTTGTTATGCGGGGTAACTTGTTGCCTTTTTTTGCTTTGTTCAGAGCAGTCCATGTGCGCTGCTGCAGCTGTCTCAGAGTGCGCACAAGCCGCTCTCTGTCTGGTCTTCCCATCGTTTTTTGTATAGTCGTGATTCAGGTGAAGGCGAGTCCTAGACTGCGCAATGGAATGGGTGCAACCAGGGCGATGGCAGCAAGATAGATCCGCACATCATCTCATTTACGTTACGTTGTCAGATGTTCGTGCCTCTTGAAGGAAGGACAAATCATGTACGAAAAATACCCAGTGCCAGGTACACTCAATAATATCCGACCACCCGTGCCCCGCTAGACTACGTGCTTGCGTAGTGATGCACCAGGTACCAGGTACGCCAGTAGCACCAACTACCAGGGATTTAGCTATCATCCGAAGCCCGACTCGACGATTTTCCGACACTGCTGTACGCACGTTTGAGAACTGCAGGCATGGCACACGGGCGGCTGACAACTGCGTACCAGGTACCAGGTACTAGAGGGGCAAGCTTCAGACATGATACTGCTGTTGTTGCAGGTTGTACCGGATACTGCTGTTATATGCAGTGGGTACCTCGATTTATATCACCCGTGACAGGCCGAAACAGACGCTCTGAACGATGCTGTAGTGCGCAGCATGTGCCTATGAGTAGTCTATACAGCGGGATATGGCAGTTTGACCGTTGTTTACAGCAGCAGCGTTACAACCGGAAACCCATTTTGAGGGACTGGGAACTTGTATGGAGAGAGTTTGTTAAATGCTCTTATCTGGGTGCCGGGGAACCCACTGTACAGCCGCTAGAATAACTAACACCAGTGAGCCAGTGGGCTACTCCGCGGAGCTGAGGTCTAGCTTCAAGGATTTTCGGGGTCCTTTTTGAAGCTCAGAAAAAGCGACAACGGCGGCAGCATGATAGGAATAGGATTTATTTGCATTACCAGCCGTGCCCGAGTAGATTCAGCATGCAGCAGTACCAGTACGGTCGACGATCAAGCGCTCAGCAGGACAAGTGTATAGGAACATGCTGCCCTCGAGTGGTACAAATCCTTTCATTCCACCGATACAGTATTAAAAAGTGGTCCCTCAAGTGAAGCACAAAAATAGAACTTTCAACGCTCTTTTTATATGAGGACCCAGACACAGGGAGGATGGGGGGGCAACGGTAGACTAGGTCTAGACTATAGCCCCTGCTTTTTTTGGTCAATCGAGGATATAGGCTAAACCCGACCGCGAAAGGAGCTCGCACGTGCCCCAGACTGCTCTAAAAGCAGTTCTGACGCGCTAGCATGGTGCCCGCAGACCTTGCCAGGCACGCGCACCTCTTCTTTTTTTCTAGCACGTTGTTGGTGATAAGTGGACCGCGACACGCACGGGGTCTTACGGATCGCCCATTTTGACCACGTGTTGCAGGGATGTGCCCACGCAAATCTACTAAATTCGTGTACCCCCGCGTGTGACTTTAGTTTCACCCAACTCGACCGAAATCGTACCAACTAACGGAAGCATCAAAGGCAGGTACAAACACATCTACTTCAATTGTTATACGGTTCCATTAGGTATCCGCTATTTCCATGAGCTATAGACCAGCCGTCTATCTAGCTGCGGACAAGTTTTATCTCTGCTGATGACATAATGTCTGATTTCTGTTATTTCATTTGTTGTGCGATTCGGAATCGGAATCGTGAAATTCGGAATCATTAGCAGAGTGTCCAGGAAGGCTGTCGCGCGATCCAGGATTCGGCACGTGTACGTAATATATAAAAATGTTTAAACGCTCCACCTGAAATCAAAATCTGCCAGAGTAGTAAACACTACCGGCCAGCTAATATCATCTCATTATCCATCTAGCCCTCCATGCCGTAGCTCCAACTCATCTCCGCCCCCCCCCCCCGCCCCCGTTTGTTCCCCGCCCAGTTCGTTCAAACGCCCCACTTACAATCAAAATCGGCCAGAGTAATAAACACTTCTAAGCAATTGACATCACGTCATTATCTTTCTAGCCATCCATGACGTAGCTTTCATTAATCCCCTCTCCCCCCCTCCTACCCCACACCCCGCACGATCGCCTAGACCCAGCACCGCGCGTATAGCAAGCCCCTACATATAGACTATGATTAATACGCGTGACCGGAGGATTACACACAATGTTGCGAACATCAGTGTCGACCAAATCTGTGATTTTAATATTATATGTGACCTAAACCTCTTGAAAACCCCTCCTCCCCCCCCCCCCCCCCCCCCCCTTCTTTTATTTTTATTTTTTTTCTCCTCGCTTTCTCTTGCTTAAACGCCCCACCTACTATCGAAATCCGCCAGAGTAATAAACACTTCCACGCCCTGGATATCGCCTCGTTATCGTTTCAGAGCCGTCCATGCCGCTGCTGCAATTCCCACCCACCCCCGCCCCCAACGCCCCGTCCTTCCCCACCACCCGCACCATCGCCTAGACCTAGCACCACGCGTATAGCAAACCCCTACATCTAAGCGACCTAAGCCGATTTCATCGTGTTGTGTTTCACGCTTGTCACGGCGGTTGGTATCGGGTGGGTTACTGTCGCTCTACACACAGAATCATGCTTACCTACGTTCGTAGCGTATATATATACCGTTTGATGGGGTTGCTTTGTCGGGCACAAACTGCGGAAAAGTGTTAGCGGACGCTTGCCACCGATTTCAAGCGAGTTCGCGGATCGCTGCCAACATTGGATTGGCGGAGGGACTACATCCGACAAAACGCATCATCATGCCTGTCCGGAGAGGCAATAGCATATTCGCCCATTTGGAGGAGCCATGAATGCCAACGCGCATCGCGAAAGAAAGCTCAATACTGTCCAACCAACCATTGTTGGCTCTGGTTTGGGTCCCATGTGATGGGGATTCATGAGCGTTGACGATGCGAATGAATGTGTGCTTTCGCCTTATCTGACCACGCGCGAGTACGCAAGCTTAAGTTGGTTTTGATGGTCTGGTGTGCTGGTGTTGGCTAAGGGTTATACCCATCGGTTTAGGCAGCTTTAGTGCACTTGCAATTTATTGCGAGGCGTGTATGATACTATGTCCATCGAACCATGGGAGTTTGTTTGTAACGTCGAATTCTAGTGGTGAACTGAATGCTCTTGCATCTTTGAGGTGATCATCTAACTTCAGGCTCAAGCGTGAAATAAGTGAAAATGACCGAAAATCGCTGCCCAGAGGCCTGAACGCTGTATGAGTTAACGCAGGAGGTGTACCCCAGTTTGGCGTGTGGCGTGGTGATCCGATTCAGTCATTGCTCAGGCAAAGTTTCTGCAAGGGTATTTAAAGAAAACAAAAAGGTGTTTGTATGAACTCAAAAGAACCTGAAAATATCATTTGGCCAACTTATGTCCAAGAGGCACAAGTATCATTATTATTAGGTATTATTGATATCCTTGTTGCCAAACCTAACACGCTCGGCCGTAACCTCTGATTCGAAGTGGACACGGGTGGCAGTGTTTGATGGTGCAATGCACATGGAGAGTAGACTTCATTGTTTGGCATTGTACCCGGCATGTGGCAGTTCCCGTCGTAGTTCGTGTCCATGAATGCGCCCATTAAAGGTTGACATCCTGGTAGAATCTACAGTGTGTATGGTTCAACAACACAAACAAGCCCTGGGTTCTGCACAGCAGAGTTGAAAAAGAAGCAAGATATATCTCGCGGCTTATTGTAACCCTAACCCTAACCCTTGCTAATCCGTCGTACTCTTGAAAGGAACCGATTCTCCTGTTGTTATTTGCCACGGGTGGCAATTGTGTTTTTCCAAAGGAACTCATCGCCTTGGTAATGGTGACGAATCCTTGAGGACCCTGAGGGACCGATGACAACTCATCATCATGTCGTTAATCGCCAAGAGAATCGCGAATAGTGGCACCTGGTTCGTGGTATGCGTCGCAGGTTGCCATGGGTCCCGTCCGCGGGTTCCCATGGTCTTCGGTGAGAGGCCGTGGGGATTGCCATGGGCTCGAATGGAAATCTGACGCAACCCATCCCCACTGTCATGGCACCCGTCAATATCTACGGCCACCAGTGGACATGACCATCAGAGAACGGTTACCCCGTCTTCCCTTGGCAACACGTGTGCTACACGATGGCGTATTTTGCAACGTGTTGGACAAGTACGTGCTTTGCAATGACGAGGCTCCTCACCTGTGAGGGGCTGGCCAATACCATACATATCATACATATCATACATATCATACAGAGCGGTAACTAGTAGTAAATCAAGCGCGCTGGTCGATAACCTGATCCTGGCCGTCGGTATAGTGAACAATCTTCCGGCCACGTCTCCTCTGTATGAGGTGTGTGAAGAACTTTATTTGTCGTTTTCAAGCAAGAGGTTGCGTTGACATATACTGCCGGATTTGATGTAAAGAAAGGAACATCACTCAGCGATCATCTACTACACGCTGGAGCATGTTTTCATGAGCACCACTAACAAGAGCGCACCAGACTTGGACACGACATCTACAGGACCACATCATCTTCGAAGCCATGGGAGAGAAAATACGGGGCGTATAATCGTACGCTGGATAGTCATAATATTGAGAAAATGAAGTACAGGCAGATATGTTAACACTGCGGTTCACCACACTAACAACATATTACGCAGGGTATTTCGTGCCTACCTGCGTCTGCATGATCGCCTGACAACCTCTATCAAACGCAGTAGAATATGCCTATCGAAGTATCGTCATTGAGCGCTGGCACATCAAGCGTTCCTTTCGAAACAATGACCATTTGCACCCTTACACCTCCCTCTCGTGTTCAATAGTGGTCAGATTGCATGACCACATCACCTCGCTTGCTGTATTTGTAATATGCATCTCTGTCTTAGAATTGGCGACCTCAGAGCTCCGCATCGGCACGGTAAAAATCATAGGCGTAAAACCGTACATGAGCTAATGACGATATGAAGAGGAAGTTCAGGCAGATATGTTAAAATTTCGGTAGACCACACTAGCAACCAATTACGTAGGCTATTACGTAGGGTATTTCGTATTTACCGTCTGCATGATCGCCTCCCAACCTATGCCGAACGAAGTATGACTAGCGAGGTAACGAAATTGAGCGCGGGTACACCAAGCGTCCTTATCGAAACACTGACGATTCGCACTTCTCCCCCTTGTGCTCAATAGTGGTGACATTGCATGACCACATCACCTCGCCTGTTGTATTTTGCAATATTTATTTATTTCATAGTTTCATTCATGATATGGTATTTGTGAATTATACCTGGGTGTTAATACACTGCTTCACATTTTTTTCTGGAGGTCGTTCGCGCGTGTTCAGCAGTTTGGGAACTGCAACGCTGAACGTATTTTAGTCGCGCAGTGTATGAGGCTGCAGGTCTTGTCGATGTGTGTATGTGAAAAGCAGGAGAAAGTTCGTATTTTCTTTCCACGGCTGATCAATTGCTATTGCTCATGTCGCAAGTTGCATGTCGATCAACGTGTGTTGACAGGGGTGCTGGTTGTCAAGGTTATTAGTGGGGTATTAGTCCGTTTGACCACTTGCAAAAGGTTAACCAAAAGCTTACCCAAACTAAGCCTTATAACACTCTTCCCCCCTGAAACGGCGGGATAGAATGTCGGCCGGATATACGGGCGGACCTGTCATTTATCCAAGCCGTTTCATTCCCTGGGGTACCAGGGAGAGTATTTTCCAAGTTCGACATGGGGAAAATCTGAAAAGTTTATTATTGTGGATGGTGGGGATCGAACCCACGACTCAAAAACCCATGGTCTGTCGACGACGCCATTTGTTAAGGAATTAATGGGGTATTAGTCCGTTTGACCACTTGCAACTGGTTAACCCATAGCTTACCCAAACTAAGCCTTATAACATGGTGCCGCGGCGGCGGTGGGGGCCGGGCGCACATTGCTGGATGTTTTCAAACCGAAGAGCGCCACGGACGGTGCAAAGAAGTCGCCGGCGTTGATGGACAGTAGTAGCGGCGGGGGCGCAAGGGGTGAATTGACGTGGTGGCGACGGGAGTTGTGAGCAGGGGTGAGGGTGGTGCGAGCGCGGACAGTGACGCCGGCGTGGTTGTAAGGGGAGTTGTGAGCAAGGGTGAGGGTGGGGCGGGCGCGGGAAGTTTCGCTGACGTGGTTGCGACAGGATTTGTGAACGGTCTGGAGGATTGTGAAGGCGCGGGCATTGATATGGATGGTGTTTTCTCAGAAGCTGCAGACGGGGGTGGTTCCGCCGATAGGACGCTTGTCCACGCTCCCATCCACTGCGCGGAATTACGTCCGGCTGTCTGGGAGCCTGTTCTCCAACACTACCCATCAACTCTCCATGGAATTGGCAACCAGGAGGTGTCGTGGGAGGCTCGGATAAACCTGAATCGCGTGTCTCTTCATGTGGTGCCAACTGCCTCCCGCGGCATCTCAAGCCCAGGCTGTGCGGGAACGGTGGAACAACCAGGAGGCACGTGTGCGCCGTGTTTGGACATCAGCGGCACGAAGGCTTACAGGGTTTCGTGCCCAAGCGCGGCGCTTGCCCACCATTAATTATTTTTTACTACATTGACCACCTTGCATTGACGCAAGGATTAACATACCTAAACAACCTAAAGTACAGTTTGACATCCCTTGCTCTTGCAATATTGGCTTGCTTTTCAAGCCGCGTTGTTAACGCAAGAATGTGCAGTAAACCACCCATAGGGGCACAGGCAAGAAACGAACCACCAAGCGAGCAAACAAAGCAAAAAACAAAATAAAATGAAAAAATATGTTTTTTTGGGCGTCGGGGGGGGGGTAGGTGTGCGGGATAACTTTCCTTGTGCGCCCTCGTTCCTCCTGTCGTTAAGCTGCGCCACGCGAAGGTCGTAGAACGATAGACAGTACTCACGGAAGATACCAGTGAGTGGCATGCATTCGTCCCGATATCGCATCGTTTTTTTATTGTTTTATCCCCGGAGAAGACTCTTTGGGGAAATATAGGCGGTGTGCTTTGTTGTTGCTGTTGTCCCTGACCCCGTTGCTGTGGTCATTTGTCGATCAAGTGCAAGCGGTCGTGTTGGTACGTAACTGACAAATAAGTTTGTGTTTCTTTGTACTTGACCTGCTCCTTGCTGCTGATTGCTGATTGATCATCTCCTCTAGTTGCCTCTAGTGAGTTCATTTCTTTTTTCGCTACACTTCATCTTTCCAGCTTCTGGACAAGCCGTGATCACAGGTATCGGCCCTCCCCCCCCCCGGGTATTGCCTTCAAATTATTGTGCGCATAGGGTTCAGCAACCACTGCTCGTCGATGTTTCATCGGGTGTTGCTAACTCACACTCTCGCGCTTTCCGCAAGTCAATTAGTGCACAAGAATAAAAGAAAGCCCACGAAAAAATATACTCGTACGAACTCGAGGGAATTCGAACTCACGAAATTGACCTATACCAGGCTCGAGGATAACCTGATACGCCACCGGGGCAACGAGGGATATAGAGCCGGTCGCCCAGGTGGTCTAGTGGGGTTACAAAATCAATCCTATTGAGAGCTGTTAAGATACAGCCTCGAAAGGCCTGTAGGTATCCGAATTTGAGATCATTTGGATGGGTTTCGTATGATAAGGTTGGCGGTTTATATTCGGGGAAGTTAGGAATTAGATCGGAGGCACGCGCCTCCGATCTCAGAAGCTATCCCGGGCTCCGGTGGAAACGAATAAAGCTATATCTCCACGAAGGAACGAAAGTGAGTACTCTCCGAGGACCTGCTCAATTGGCAGACCTGCAGGGGGCACTCTGTGTCCCCCACCTTAAATTTAACATGTGGCGTCGACGAGCTTGATATGCTATTGTGGCAGCGTTCCTCCAATCTCCGATCTTTTTCCGTAAAAAACGATTTTGCTTCTGCTTTCCATCGAGCCCACAACCCCTGTTTCTTCTCGGGTGGTTTCTCAATGGAGGGAGCGCCCTTCCTCCTACAACGGCGACCACAACAGCAGTGAGATGGCAGGGGCCCCTCCTGTTGGTCGCCGAGCACGTACCACACGGACGACACCTTCTAAGTACGTGCGGACGACACTGCTCTGCGGAGCACACTCCTCGTCTCGAATTTTGGTCCCTCCTGTTGGTTGCCGGGCACGCACAACACAGAGGACACCTTCCGAGTACGTGCGGACGACACTGCTCTTCGGAGCAGACTCCTCGTCCCGACCTTTGGTCGCACCAGTTCACCGCCAGCTGGTCATAAACCACTCCGCAGTGGAACTGCCCGAGCCCCACCCATCAGACTTGTTCGCTCCGCGCTCTGCCAGCATGTTGCACAGCACATCTCCGCAAGTTGCCAGCACAAGCCCCAAGATCGGCCATCGACTTTTACTTTTCTTTGCGCTTTGGGGCTCGGAGGCATATGCACGACACGCCACGGACAAGCATACTGGAATCAACCCTTCGAATGACCTTCGACGGGGACTTCGCTCGCTGAGAGAGCCCATCGACCAGCATACACCTTTGCTGTCGGAGCCAGACCGCCCTTCGCGGGACCCCCTTGGACTACGGGCACCGTGCTCTAGGAGCTCAAGTCGGGGCTCCTTCCTTGTGATCTACCTGGGAAGGAACAGGCGGTGCTCGTGGAATGTTTGGGCTTTTTCGTTTGGCGAATTTTCTAGTACACACGTTATCGTATGGGTTTCAGTACATACGTCGATCCGTCTTGTGCGTCGAACAAACAGCTGCTCCCTTTCTGCCGAAATTAGTACAAGCTACAAATTTGACGCACCTCGGACCCCTCTCCGGTCTTTCTCGATCAACAGCGTTCCACTACTGCTGTGCGTCGCGTAGCTTCAACCACCATCATTTTTGCAGAGGTGCCAACTACAGTGCAGCACAATGGGCTCGCTGTCAATGCCTGCCATATACCGCCGGGTTCTCTGCTGTAGAAGTCTCTGCACAGCAGCCAAGCCGCCTACTTTGCTCCTGCCCATCCACCACATAGCTCGACCCTTCACTGCCCCAGCGTCCACAGTTACAGCACCGCAGCCCTGACACCCTCCACTGCTGTGCGAGTACTCCTTGCAAGTTCGATTCGAGAGGGGTTTTTTTTCGTCCTGGCCCCTCCGTGACTAGAACTTGAATCTAGTGAACGCTGAAACTCTGTGCTGGCTTTTTTTCGGCAAGGCTGTTGGTGTGTGCGATGCTCTACATTCCACCATTCATGGGTACGCGGGGACTATAATACCACTTTCTGTGTATGCACAGCTGTGACAGTGCGGCACTCTGCACTGCTGTCAACGTAACTGTCCCTTTATCGGTGGGAGTGGATACGGATTTTTTTTCCAGCTGTCCGGGAGTTAGGCCGTCTTCCTGCAGGTACATGTGCTGCCCCTCCACAAAGCCGCTGGGATAAATGCTGCAATTTTTTTTTTGCAGCTGTCACGACGGGTATTGCCCGTTTAAATGCGGTTTACAGTTGGCGGAGATGCTGAGCACTATACTACTGTGGGCGCAAACGCTGCCTTTCTTCTGCTGTTGGTACATGTGCTGCCCTTCACGATAGTACTAGGGTCTACGCTGGGATTTTTTTTTTCTTCTTCTCTGCACATGTTGGGACAGCTACTGCCCGTTACAGAGCGCTTACTACACAGTTCGCGGAGATACTGCGCTTCACAGCTTTTAATAGTGCAGTGAAGATGAGCCCGTTTGATGCGGTACCTTTGGGCGCAAACAGCCTTTCAATTCGACTGTGGGCGTACACATTTTTCTACAGCTGGTGTTGGTACTACACTACCCATCTTGGTGCGGTTGAAATTGCCGTTACCTGTTAACACGGCAGTGATACTGCAGCAATCAGCACTACTGTAGGCGCGACCGTCCCCCTTTAGTGCGGTCGGGGGAAACTACCTTGTTTCGGGGGTTATACTGCCCGTTTTTTATACGGTTGGTGCGCGAACGTGTACTGTCCTACCCCCCCCTACACTACTGTGGGGGCAGATGCTGCCCGTTTTTAAACGGTTGGCTGCGCGATCCTTCACTGTGCTACCCCCCCCTCCCCCCTGCACTACTGTTGGGGCGGATGCTGCCCGTTTTTTTTTATACGGTCGGTGCGCGATCCTCTACTGTGCTGCACCCCTACACTACACCTAGGGTAAATGCTGCCTTTTTTGGTGCGATGAGTGTCGGCGTGTTGGGCGACCCTTCACTGTGCTTCCACCCCTACACTACACATAGGTTAAATGCTCTGCCTATTTTGGTGCGATGAGTGTCAGCGTGTTGGGTGACTTTTCACTGTGCTTCCACCCCTACACTACACCTAGGGTAAATGCTGCCTGTTTTGGTGCGATGAGTGTCAGCGTGTTGGGTGACCGTTCACTGTGCTACCCCCCTACACTACACCTAGGGTAAATACTGCCTGTTTTGGTGCGATGAGTGTCGGCGTGTTGGACGACCCTTCACTGTGCTACCCCGTACGCTACACCTAGGTTAAACGCTGCCTGTTTTGGTGCGATGAGCGTCCGCGTGTTGGGCGAACCTTTTTTGTGATAACCCCTACACTGCACCTAGGGTAAATGTTGCCTGTTTTGGTACGATGAGCGTGGGCGTTTTGGGCGACGCTTTCCTGTGCTACCCCCCCCGCCTAGGTTGAATGATGTCTGTTTAAGTGCGATGGCTGCAGACGTACATTCACTGTGTTGCACCCCCTGCACTGCGGTTAGGGTCAGTGCTGCCCAGTTTTGACTGCTTTTACTGCGGTTCGTGCGGGCGTTACCCATATACCCTACGGTCAGACTGGGCGCTGCTCTTTTGTTGCGGTTTTGATGGTTGGTACCTTCTTACTGCTGTACTCCTTTTATATGGCTAGTTGGCGTGGCTGCTACCATCACTGATGGTGGACGGAGTCGAGGCCCATGTCTTGCTGTTTGCTGAAACACAGATATATCGCTACTTACAGCAGGGACACCACAACAATATATCTGCCTCCATAGCTTCTTTACGCGTCGTTCCCATCCCGCCACCTTCCCCCACACCCCCTCCTTCCGCTGCCCTTCATACAGACAACAAGCAACATGTCTACCAGTGAGGAAGCGGGCTACTCGGGGCAGGCTGAGGTCTTCCACGCACCTCAACCTGGATGCCCACGAGACAGGGAGAGCTCGCTCGAGATCCCGCGACTCGAGACGGGGGCAACCACCGGAGGCGGGTTCCGGTGACGAGACAGAAGACGGAGCACCATTCCTCCACCCGTTCCCACCAACCAAGAGGGTCGATTCGCCGGTTCGCGCTGAGAAGACGGACCAACCCCCAGCGGACTCGGAGGCGTCTCGACGCCAGCTCTCGCCAGCCCCGGGGGAGCGCCACCAGCTGCCCCCCCCCGCGCTCGACAGAGCGCCACCCCCAGAGCTCCCGGGACCGGGGCGCCCATGACGACGCCAACCAGACGATAGCACGCCGACGTCGGTTTGACGTAGATATCGAGCAGGCGAAGACCGCTGCGCGGGAGGCGTCCCTGGTAGCGAAGAGGGCGCAACAAGGCCTCGCCCAATCAGTTGCGTCGGCTGCGGCGGGAGCTACCGCGGCCCCCTTGCCTTCGTCGCGCCCGCAGGGTGTCGCATCCCAGCGACCACGACCCGGGAACGACGCCTTCTTCAAGGGCATCGTCGCGTGCATGGCGTCTGCACCGAGGGTAGACTTCTCCTCAGCGTTGGCGACCGCGGTGGTGGAAACGGCCTGCGCCCTCCTCCCGTCAGAGCGGCCGGCGTCGCGGCAAGCGGACGTCCTCAGTGGAAGTGACCTGGGCTCGCGTGGATTGTACGCCCTATGCTAGACAGACGAGAGCCGCCCCGACCCTTGCCCTCGTCAAGGCCATGCTGATAGCCCACGACGAGGACCCCGACCCTGTCTTTTGGCCGAACCCCGGAGGAAGAGTTGGCAGAAAGAAACCAGGGGAAATGTCGCGACAATCGCGACCGCGGGGACCGCAACCGTGGGGGTGGCGGCAAAAATGGTGAGGGTGGCGACCACCACCACCGCCGCGGGGGTAACAGCGCATCGGGTACTGGTGTGCCTGAGGGCGCCGCCGAGGAGGCAACTTTGGTCCAACAACCGGGGCAGTTGGCCGCAGCTCGGGCGGAGGCAACGGAAGGCGGAGGAATGGCGCGAGAGGACGTTCAGCGTGGGACGGCTCGTCAACCTCCTCCCGCTCGTCTTCGTCCTCGAGCACGGACCACAGCGAGGTGATCGTGGTAGCAGGCAAAAGTGTCAAGAGCCATGGCAGGAGGAACATCTGGGCCTGAGGCTTTCACCCTTCTGTTGCGTCTGCTGATCACGCACTTCGACGGGGTTGACACGGAGGAGGGCTACACTAAGTAGCATATTTTTGGAATGTGTAACGGCATGCCTTTTTCTGATTTCAGTGGGGAGTTTCGCGTACTTATGCCGACCGCTACGGGGAGTGAGCGTGTGTTGTCTCCGGGGACGGATGTGGTGTTGGAGGTGGTTCGGGTGGCGGCGAATGAGCAAATTCCGGCTCTCGTGCCTGCGTTGTACCCTGGTTCGACGGCAACGGACCCACGGCCGTACGCCTCGTTGAATGCTATGTGGCGGACTTATAGTGACAAACAAGACACGTGCCGTCAACGGCGAACCATCTTTTTTCTCTCCATGTTTCTTCGACGGGAGCGCGGTCATCCGCCCCGTCGGGGCCCCGGCCCGCCGATCATGGGCGCGGCCAGGGCCGAGTGCCGCCCCAGTCGCTTTCGTGGCAGACGGGATCGAGCCATCATTCAACTGTTACGCCCATCGATGATTCATCTGACCCTTGGCTTGACCACACATCGAACTGCTGGCCACTAGAAGAGCATCATTATGCAGAAGTTTTCGCCGTTAAGGCCTCGTTTAAGACAGACGACCCTCCCCTTTGGAGCGGCCTCCTTTTACCTCGCGCTAATGCCCTCCGAGAAATTCGAGGGCTTTGCCTCAGCTGCCACGAAGACAACCATTCCATCAAGCACTGAAGGCATCCTTTCATTAGTGCGAGTGGCTGCTTGAACCCTGAACTTGGCCAACTTGGCGACGATGACGCTCACCGACGTTGACACACACGCATGGTCTGCTACCGCCGAGACGACAAATCTTCTCGCCCGAACAACCACAAGAAAAATCGTCGCCATCTTTCAGGATCAGGGCCAGGTAAACTGTCACAACCATACCACATACACGTCGGATCACCATGGTGGTATCCTGCGCTCGCCCGCCTCTTCTGCCCCCGCTCCTGCTCCTCTAATGCGGTTTGGAGCCGCCCACAACCCAGGCGAAAATACACTCGCGCGCCAACCTAGCAAATTCCGTAACGGCAATCGACAGCTCGACGGCGGTACGGCACCGTCGACAACACTGTCCAGGGGGTACCTATTTTGGTTTCAGAAGATGCTTGTGTTCTGTTGCTAGCCTGTCCAGTAACGCAGCACAGATTGCCTCTGTCAAGAGCCCACGGGCTCCTACGCCGTCTGCGGACGATTCTCACGGCGTAGTACCGGCGGCGGGAACTAGCGCTTCAAGCGTGGTTTCCTCCAGCCAGGTACTTTTTATTTATTTTATTTCTTTCTTTTTTGACGGCGAGAACGCGCGCTTTCAGCGACGTTCCCCTCGGTCATGGTCTTAGTTTGGCAACGGGAACCGCGCTTCCGGCGCCGTACCCCTCAGCCGCGGCATAAACGCAGCAATGGGGTACGTGCTCCAAACGCCGCCCCCATCAACCATGGCACGGGAGCCTGCGCTTTGCGCGATCCCCCCCCAGGCACGCGCCGCGGAACAATATAGCTGCGGCGGCGGCGTGTCGCCTTTTTACGCGTATGTGTTCATCCCCCCCTCTCCCTGACCAGGCGGTGGCGGTCGGTTTGAGGTGTGGGACGGTCGACCCTCGAAACACTTTTTCTGCCCACGAGGTGGCGGTCGATTTGAGGTGTGGGAAGGCCAACACTAAAACACCGAGATCTTTTGCGAGGCTCGATCCGGTGTTTGCTCGCGATAACAGCGGGCGCTCTGTCTTTTTTTCCATCAAGGAGGAGTCGACAAGATTAGCTACCTCGTCTCTCTTCTCCAAGAGACATAACGGAAGAGAGTCTCCTCGGGTAAAAATATTATTGCCTTGCCCGAGCCCCGCTCCAGAAGACGCCCACAAGGTTTACGGACCCTGCTTCGTCTTTTAACACGCTAACCCACGTGTTCCAGGCTACGTCTGCCCCAGTGGCACAGGAAGAAGATCCGACACTGCGCGACGGGCCAGTGGTGACTACACGGCCTCCCGCCTGATCAGCTGGACGCTATTCCCCGTAAACTTACGGAAGAATCGCGCCTCTCGTCAAGCAGAAACAGCTCAGAGCCCCTGCCCCTTCGGGCGCAGTTAGAGCAGTTTTCTTGCGATTATACTCCAAAAAGCGAAGAGGCCACGACGCGAGAAACCGTGGGTTCGGACTCGCGTCGTGCTCCCGAGGCCTGGTGTTCCTGAAGGGGACACTACAGGCCCAAAGAGCCGAGGACTGGTTTTTCCAGACGGGGACATTACAGACCCAAATGCCGAACGAGGCTACCGACGGGTTGGCATCGTCAGTGTTGGACTCGTTTTCGGGTGCAATGAGCGCGGCTTCTTACGAGTTTCCGCCAGCGAGTGAGGAGGACCCGAGGCGAGAAACCCCAGGTTCGGACTCGCATGTTGCTCCCGAGGCCTGGTGCTCCCGCAAAGGGGACATTACAGGCCCAAGTAGTTGAGGACTGGTGTTCCCAGAAAGGGGACATTGCAGACCCACAAATGTCCAACGAGGCTACCGACGGGTTGGCACCGTCGGTTTTTGCTATTTTTCGGGCGCAGTTAGAGCGGATTCTCGCGCTTTTCCGCCAACGAACGAAGAAAGACCCGAGGCGAGATACCACGGGTTCGGATTCGAGTCGTGCTCCCGAGGCCTGGTGTTCCCGGACGGGGACATTGCAGCCCAAATTTCAACACGGACTTTGACCCTTCTCTCGAATACTCCACAGCCAAAGGGGTGTTATTCTGGCAGCCCCCATCCTATTTTCCACCGTGGTCCCCTTCGTCGTTTGCCGTGGACGACGTACCATATTCTTGCGCGGAACAGTACATGATGGCCGAAAAGACCAAGTTTTTTTGCAAGATCATCGAGCAGTGAGGCTCATTATGTCGCCGCCTCGTCCAAGAATACGCAAACGCATCGGTCGAAGCGTGCGCAATTTTGACTTGGCTGTTGGGGACAGGGAGAAGCAAAACGCCGTGTCGCCTGGCACCTACGCCAAATTCACGCAGAATCCAGATATAAAAAATCATCTTCTGAGCTCTGACAACAAGCTTCTGGCTGAATCCAGCCCTCTGAACCCAGTGTGGGGCATTGGTCTCCGGGCGGATGGTCCCAGGGCCAACAACCCATGCCAGGGGAGAGGAAAAACTTGCTCGGTGAGGCACTTTCTGCCGTTCGCGCAGCTATTTGCGACAACGAGACCGGGTCGGCGCACCCGGCCTCCCCTAGTCGGTTCCGCACCTGCACTGCGAGTGCAAGAACCAAGAAATCTCGTCTGCGCCGCAACCGGACCGTTAACAGCGGCCAGCGCTCGCAAAGCTTCCCCTTCGGCGTTTCCGACCTATTGTTCGGGCGCGTTGGCCAATGAAAAGCCGTGAAGATGTGGAGATAGCTTCTAGCGTTGGCCCTGACCTTGCGATGTCAGAACACTGCCCCTGTTTCGTCGAGGGTACTGTGACGCTGGACGACGTTTTGTTCACTATGAAAATCGCGCATATCAGTCGAGCAACCCTCGACTCGGAGAGGCATTGGACTCCTATAGATTTGGGGACCGGCAGCATTGCTTGGGTTCCCAAACGCCTCCGAGGATACTGAGGGGAACAAAGTTCCGCATATCCTCCGGCCACAAGACACAGGAGAGCATTGGCAAAGTGGGGACCCTCAATGCACGAGTCCAGCGGTAGCTTGAGTTCGTCACCGCGTTCGATTGCACACTCGAGTACCGCAAAGGCAGCGCCAAGGGCATCGCCGATTTTTCCGGCCGTTTTCCAGAGCTGCTACGGAGTACAACCGCAGTGGTTTGAAAAAAATTTCAACCTCGTGGGGTTAACAAGCCCCAACCCCGTTGGAGATAGCGGTATCTACCTCCTACGGACCCGCGGGCTGCGCGTTCCCTCCTCGCCGATCCCAGGAGTCAGTTCGGGTGGACTCGCGCCCCTCGCCAAAAGCACTGTCTTGGGTGGGCTCGTGCCCCACACCGAAAGCACTGCTTTGGGTGGACTCGAACCCCTCGCCGAAAGCACTGTCTTGGGTGGGCTCGTGCCCCGCACTGAAAATGCTGCCCTGAGTGGGCTCCCTCTCACCTCTACCGCGTTTCACGACTTTTGCACACACGAGCCACGTATACGGATTGACGGCCTTTCTTCTTCCCCGGGGATATTCGTCGCTCGTGTTTCTGCCTCCGTCGCCACTACCGAAGGCTGTACCGGCCGCGGGTCTATTTCACCTGCCGCCGACACTGTTTTCGCTTCGGTTTTTGCCATACCCATCGAGGGCGGCACGGGCTCCGCAGAAGCCCTGGCTGCAGCGACGCCCATCGCACAGCCGACTTACCTATCCCGGAGTTCTTTACAGGAGACGGCCCCCGCTGCGACCACCGGTTCGACTGTGTCCGTCTCCGCAATGCTTGGCACTCCAGCCCCTCAGTCGTCGTCGACGTGCCGACTAACAGCGACAACAACAGGTAATGCACCCCCGCCGTAGATTATGGATTCGGGCTCGGCGGGGCCCCTCGGTCATCTTCCAGACGAGGTACAACCCCGCCGCGAGTCCCACGGCCGCGGCCGACCCCGTCGACTGCCGCGACCCCTGCTCTTGCCGACTCGCCGGTCCGCACGGTGCCACTACCGTCCGACCGCGACCACGCAGAGCCTACACGGGAACTCCTCTCTTACGGTTCACGCCTTCTCCTGGTGACACGCCGACTGCATATACAAGGTCGGACGCCCTCGGCGACGCTGCTGAGTTGCGGTTCGCGGATTCCGTCGCGCGTTATTCACATGCCGATTGGAAGCGCGAACAACACGCAGAGCCGACGTGCCACGCCACGATACGTTACATCTCTATCGGCCGGCCGTCGGCCCTGCCACCCGACTTCTTAGCATGCTACCCCTCGCCCAAGCGTCCCTCCCTCTCAGACATCCAGGAACTGGCGGGTAAGGGTCGACTACATACAACCGACGACGACATCGTCCTATTTGTCCGTATCCCGACACTCCCGCCAACAAGATCTGACAAACCGAACTCTGTGGGACGAGCTGCTTGCGTGCTAAACGATGAGCCAGTTCGCATCTACGTTCCCCTGCTCATGCGCCCTTGGATCATGCAAGCTTGCCACTCGACGGCCTCCTGCCACCTTGGCACCACGCGCACGTTGCGCATGCTGGAGCGTTTTTATTGGTGGATTGGCATGAGTGTGTGCACCCGGTGGTGGCTTCGCCACTGCTTGAAGTGCCAAGCGCGGAAAACCCCACGGATGACTGTCCGCTGGCCCATCATCACAATGCCTCTGCCGGAAGGTCCAGGTATCGCCGTCAGTGTTGACTACTTCGGCCCCCTTCCGGCCACACCACGAGGCAACACCTACATCCTGCTGTTCACCGATCGCTTCAGTCGTCGGGCCGACATGTTCCCCGTCACTGCCGCTGAGTTCACCGCGGAAGGTACAGCCAATATCCTGGTGAACCAATACATCCCCTGGTGGGGGTGCCCGCGCACCATACTCTCGGACAACGGACTGCAGTTCTGCTCCAAGCTTTCACAAGCTGTATATCAGCTGTTAGGTGTACACAAGCTTGCTACAAGCTCCTATCATTCCAACTGTAACGGGGGCGTTGAACGGGAAAATCACACTATGGCCCAAATGCTGGCTATGGTCGTCAACGAGCGACAAGACGACTGGGACTTGCATCTGCCCCACGTAGAATTCGCTTACAACAACTCTATCAACGCGGCGACGGGTTTGGCGCCCAACGAGGTCCACATGGGCACACTCCCACGGCTCCCCCTGACGATTTTCGACCGCACAGGTGTCGTGGGACACCAGAGTCTGGCCCTTACCACCTGGCCTATTGCGATTTGGCCACCGACCGGCAAAAGCGCGCGAACGACATTGTCCGCGTACACCACGCTCTCACCGTTTCTTGTGTTGACCGCAGAAACTCCGCCCTCGCCGACGCGCTGCGTCCAGCACCTAACTTCACTGTGGGTGGTTAGGCATGGGTATACAATTCTGCCCCTACCATCCGCCAGGGTGTGAAGGCGAACACCGACGCCAAGGTACTCAAGGCCAAACTCTCGCTTAACTGGACGGGCCCATACAAGGTCCTGGCCGTCGGTCCCTGCTCCGCCGCCGAGACCCCGGACGGCTCGCCGCTCGGGAGCAACCTCCTTTGTTTGGACCTCCCTTCCGACCTGCCTGGTTCGGACGCTCGTCGGTGTGTGGCCATCGAGCGCTGCAAACCCTGTGCCAACCCCCTCGACAGCGGGGACATGCCCAAATACCTACCGGCGGGGCTAACACAGTATGTGCTCAACAAATTTTCCAAGAAGTCCCCACCGTACCACGTCACTCAAGACGACGTTTCGACTCCCCTCCAACGGCTGGAGGTGGAGCAGATCACTGGTCATCAGTCGGTACGGGGGCGAAGTGGCGTCATCGCGGTGCTATACAAGACGCATTGGGCGGGACTCTCCGAACCCTCCTGGGAGCGGGAAATGGACCTTCACCTCTCCCGCTCCCACATCTTGCGTTATTGGGCCGGAAACCCGGACCAACACCGCCAAACCAACCGCCGCTACCGCCGAATGCAGATCGGGGCGGCACAGCGTGAGCTCTCCCGCAACAACGGGGAACGTTTCCTAGCGCTGGGCTACGCCTGTGTTCCCCGCGCCGATTGGCTCCGTCGCTACCACGACACAGTACTCCCTAAGGGAGCCCACTTTTGGTACCAGGGAGACGATGGTTTATGGTGGCTTGGAAAAATCAGCGCGAGAACTACCGAGGACAAGGTATACCTGGTCCGCTTTCTGGACGACCCGGGACCGATTAAACTTCCTCTTCCCCCGGCGCGCTACACGACTTCAACGGGAGCCGTACGAGGTTCTTGGTGCTTGCAAGTTCACATCGCCAGTGCGTCTCCTCGGGGAATCCAACGTAACGTAGACGAATCTTGAGGCGCGGCCGTGGCCAGTTGACTTCTAAGCCACCACCGCTTCTTGATAGTTCTTCATTTTTTTGAGGTATGAGTTTTGCGTCTTTGTCTTTGGGTCTTTCGTAGTGTCTTGAGGGTCTTCATCGAGTTTTGGGGCGGTTCTTTCCATTTTTTTTAATTTCTGTCCTGCCGAACCCCCTGCTCAGTGCCGGGTCAGGGTTCGGGTTAAACGCCGCTATCTGAGGCGCAGGGCTGTCGCCTTTTGTCATTGTTCAATTTCTCCCTGCTGACGCCCTCCTCAGCCCAGAGCCGGGGGGCGACCAGTGTACGGGTCTGTGTGTCTTATTTTATGTTTTGTGTGTTGTATTTGTTCTGCTCTGTTTTTTTTTTTCGTCTAAACACTTCCTCCCCTAGCGGGGCTGTAGGTGTTGACACCTTCCATCCCGGGTATTCGTCGTTTCCTCGTCTAACCCGCCGCCTTGCCGATGGCCCGCGGGAGGTTTTTCGCATGACTTCTCCCTTCTGTTAGCGCCTGTGTTCCCCTCCATATCGACGAGGGCGCACCTCGCCATAGTACCTTTTCTGTGGTTGGTTTACCGTGGAGCCTTTCCTGCCCCCCCCGCCACACCGGCGGCATAGGGCAGGTTTTTGATGGGTGATCATTGCCTTGCTGTAGGGTCTGCTTTTCATTCTAATGCTTTTCTTCGCGTGTTCCTGGCTCCATAGCCAGACGGTTAGAGGTGTGGGAGTGGGGTTTGAGGAGCCGCATCTTCGACTCATGGTCTAGTTCGTAGAACCGGAGTTTCCCCGAATCTCCCATATTTCTGCATATGCGACTCATCAGGGTGGGCTAGTGTTGAGATACGGCCTCGAAAGGCCTGTAGGTATCCGAATTTGAGATCATTTGGATGGGTTTCGTATGATAAGGTTGGCGGTTTATATTCGGGGAAGTTAGGAATTAGATCGGAGGCACGCGCCTCCGATCTCAGAAGCTATCCCAGGCTCTGGTGGAAACGAATAAAGCTATATCTCCACGAAGGAACGAAAGTGAGTACTCTCCGAGGACCTGCTCAATTGGCAAACCTGCAGGGGGCACTCTGTGTCCCCCACCTTGAATTTAACAGAGCGTTGGTCCTTGAGTTAAACAACCACCGCGTTGTGAGCTTGGTTGACTTTATATATTTGCATAAATATATGAGAAAAAAAGGATCAACTAACTTCTGAAATCGCCTAGCTGCGTGGGTAGGTACAATTTGACGCGAATCGTCGAGCAAAGAAAATGCTGAGTTCTTCTCGCGATAAAAATTAGGGCATGTACCGTAGGGGGGAGGGGGGAGGGGAGTCCGCTATATGACCCCGGGTCTGAGTTATACTTCAGGGAGGGCGAGAGTAATGCGAGCATCACAGTAAATGGGATGGAAAAAAGAAAAGAAGTGAAGTGCATTACTGCTGCTGTAATAATACGATACCCAAGCAAGTTGCACCGATCGACTCGATCTGGACCCACTGCTGTATATTTTTGTGCAATTGGTCCATGTACAACTTCTGTAATCCCAGGCCAGTATGAGATGATAGTCATTGAACTTGCTGACCTTCTTAGTGAGTGGTGGTTTCCTCTATCCACGAACCCCGGCCGAGCCGACCAATCGAAGGGTGGGTTGCAGGGGGTCAAATGGAATGTCCGCGTACCGCGGGGTTGGGGTATACGAAAAAAAAGTCAGCGGTAGCGCGAGTTGGCACATTTTTTTCTAGTTGAAAATACCTTGAAGGATTTCTGACCCGGGGTTGGACCCTGTTCTGTGGTGCTGGCGTTATCTACAACCTCAGCTAGCTAAGGCTTCCGCACCGTGCTGTATGTTGTCGACCCGGGAGAAGCCGGCTTTGGTCCCCGGTTTTTTGGAGTTGATGGGGTATGGAAGGATTTCTGCAACGGCGATGGGGCCCTATCCCCATGTGGTGCGTCGAAACGCCTCCCGCCCGTTTGCTGCTCTATCTCCTCTCCGGGTGTCCTTTGCTCTAGGAGCTCAGCCACTCAACGATAAGCCAATGTGAATAATAGATGATTGTCACACCATCGTGCGGGGCTGTGTCGACCCGCGGGAGAGATCGGTTATCGTCCCCGGTTTGTCAGGATTTCTGAAATGGGCACAGGACTCTTTATCCTCCCATGGTGGCGTTGCTCTTATGTCCGAGCCCCAGCCAATCAGCGGTAAGCGAATATGGTTGGGGTTCCACGTCGTGCGGAGTGTTGTCGACACGGAAGGTCATCGTTATTGTTCCCGCGTTTTTGGAGCTGTAGAGATTCGGGGGATTCATGAATCGGGGATGGGGTCCTATCTTCCCCCTGTGCGACGGAAATACCCCCCATTGATGGGCCTCTATCCGCCTAGGACGACGCTGTGGAGCTCGAACCATTCAGTGATTAGCCAACGGGATTAGGGTTTTCTCACCGTGCAGGGTGGTGTCGACCCGCTCGATTTGCTTCCCCCGTTGATGGAAGTTTTAGAGATGCGGAACGACCTCTGGACCGGGGATGGAACCCTATATCCTCCCGAGGTGGAGCTGGCTCAACATGCGAACCATGGCGAATCAGATAATCGGCCGGTGGGGTTGGGATTTGCACATCGTGCGGGGAGGTATCATGTGTGGAAAGATTCCGACCCCGGCATGTGACCCTATCGTGCCCGAACGACGCCTACTTTGTGTATGAATCCTGTCCAACGAACGATCAGACAAAACTGACATGTTTTATTTTTGTCTAATGGGACTCGAGTCTGGAATACTCAGCTGTCAAAATAGTAAGCGCTGTAGTCGCGTACTGTATCTACAACAAGTGGGCGACCTGCACAGCTAGCAACAAGCAGCAGCATTGCAATAACATTCGAGGAGTTGAATGACGAAGGCAGTCATACCACCGTGTTTCGCGCCTGGAACAGCGTCAGCATGTTTTTCCACGATCAGACAACACCCAGGCAATCGATCTGGGACACTCGGATCAATCAAGGCGATACCATTAGTCTAGACTATAATGCATTGTATTTTTCAGAAGCTGGCTCAGTGCGCGTCTCTCAGTGGCTACGAAGAGAACACGCAGCGGACATGGTCAGTCACCTTACTGGCCCCGGATGCTTGATTGACTTAAAATATCATAAGAAACGCACTCGACACGTTTCGTCGCCAGACTAGTCTTAAGTGTCAGTTGGCGTGTGCTCGGATTTATCCGATCGAAATCTGACGAATAGGCTCGGAATCGGATCCACTTAAAAAACGGTAAATATTAATAATCGTAGTACATTCTTATGGTTGTTAGTATCTATCTAACTCTTGGCATTGCCTTACATACTGTACGCCGCGTAGACTATGCGTTGTGTAGTAACGGTTTTTACTCTATCTATCGAATATTGAGTCAAACATGGGTGCCGGCGAATGCCGGCTCTCATGCGGAGCCCTTGTATTTTATATTTCTCTGGCGGAGGCATGAATTGCGTCAGCTGTGACATAGTCTAGGCTATGCGTGTACCACCTTTGGTTTGTGTTTCATTTCTCTGGGGTATTCCTCAGCTCCAAAGTGACTGAAGCCTGTTCTGTGACCACGGACATGGTTATGCGAGTTAATGTGAGAACAACAACAGCAGCAGCAACAATGATACATACATACTGTACCGCGAACGGCGTCGGGGTGCAAACTGTGGGCAGGTGACTACTGCTTGTTGATTGCGATGGGCGCCAGCCTTTTCGGGGTATATACGAAAATTCGAACATGTCAACCTGATTTCTGCAGACCACACACCGCTAGAAAATTCATCAACCAATCAATTGTTGTTGTTGTTGTTCTCACATTAACTCGCATAATCAAGTCCGTGGTCACAGGACAGGCTCCAGTCACTCTGGAGCTGAGGAATACCCCAGAGAAAACACACACAACCCAAGGTGGTACACACTGCTGCGTGGCAGCTTCACAATGATCAGTGATGCGTTATATGGAGGCCTGAATTGCGTCAGCTATGATGTATGCGTGTACCACTTACTTTTGGTTTTGTTTGTGTTTAATGTTCTGGGGTATTTCTCGACTCCAGAGTGACTGACTGCAGCCTGTCCTGTGACCCCCGACTTGATTATTATGCGAGTTAATGTGACAACAACAACAACAACAACAACAACAACAACAACAACAACTATTGATACTACTACTACTACTACTACTACAACAACCAATATGCGTAGGTTCATGACGCGAATGATTGTACATGTAACATGCCTTACTTGACTAGACTAGACTAGTACAAGTCTACGATCTATTAATACCATTATCCAATACCTCGAAACTTTGAATCTTTATAATATTGCACGATTCCGACTCATACTTTGGATTTGTCCAAGAAGACAACACCGTCCGTGACTGCGGAACGAACCGCATTACACTCCGCCAACAAAACCACTCGAGGGTCTCAACCTAACTACTAGCACCTTACCTCAAATTTTGCTCATCATCATGGTGAAGTCCTGGGCTTTGCTTGCGTTGGCGACATCGGCGGTTTTCTCCAAAGCCAGGTGCGTTCAACCATGCCCAACCGAGCACATGCATGCCCGTTTATACCTCTCTGCTTTAGACACTACCACTGGGCTGAACATACATATATAGTCTAGACTAGTAATAGTCTATTTGTTGCCCTCTGTTATGTCCGTGTCATCGGGGCTGCCGTCCTGCCGTCGAGTCGTATGTATACATTCTACTTCGAACAACTCTGGATGTTTCTACTCGGCCCGAAATGAACACTGAAGGAAGGCACGAGACGGTTTGCTGTCGGGAGGGGTCGCGATGGAGCATCGCCTAGACTACACTACGTACACTGTCAACAGTTTTGCTGTACTCTAGTGTAGGCGACTTACGCGCTGAAAGGTGTCGTGCGGTACGTACGTGTTGAGTTTTGAGACGGTCAGAATACCATGAGAATATCAACTTCAATTCAGACGGCGCCTATTTACAACCTATGGACTGCGGAAATTAAGCGCAGTCCACACCCCATTACTAGTGTATTTTTGTGTGATAACCTTAGGTTGGAATGGTTCAAACGGGGTGCTCAATAGAGCACAACTCCGTTTTTATTGGTCAACAGCTCTTCTATCTACCTCATCCCGCCTGGACCGGATTCCATTTTGACACCCTGCTCCCTCTCAGTAAGTGCACCACCATACATAGGGTTGGGGTTAGGGTAAGTTAGTGGAATATATAGCGCAGGGGTTGCAATTAAGAGCTGCAGTCCATGAGATAGCCGCTCCCCAAGCGTCCAATTCACTTATTATGGTCAACATCGATACACCTGCACTACAGCCTTTCGGCAAAACGCACGAACGCCTTCGTGTTGTCTGTGGGCTACGGCGGTATGTGATGGCCGTTCCGACGCACCAGGTAGCCCACACCCCTCGTAGGTTCTTGTCGTCGAAACTTCATCAATGACAGTTCTTGTTTCAGTACGATGGTACTGCTGCAGCGGGATGTGTGGCAGTCTGGTATTCACGGAATGAAAACCGAATCAGAAAACCAGGAATTTTCGCACCGAACCAGACGACAGCGGTACGTGCAGACCATGTTTTTGAACGCGCAAACTATTATACTAAATAATGAATGTTGATATAGTTTGTCCCTCAAGACGTGGTTGCATTGCCTAAAGGAAACGAAGCCTCCAACGACTCGACGATACTCTGTGGTACTGGTACAACAGCAGTACGGTGTTGATAGAGTGTAGACTCAAACCGCCGTCAAGGGATACTCCCACCCGTGCGAGAACGCCCACATGTCCTCGGTAAATGCTGATCAATGGATCTGTTTTTTCCCTGTACACCGGTTAAAGAGACGCTCACCCCACTCTGTGCCTAGGAAACATAGGAACTATGCGTGTGATTCAACCTGGGAGCTTGAGTATATTACCCATGATTTTCAAGGATGCACGCGTATTCCCTCACCTGGAACCCAAAAAAATCCGGGAAACAGCCTTTTTCAGCTTTTTTTCCTAATAATTCAATGAATAATTTGCCCTATTTCCTCTCATTCCGGGAAAAAAGGCGTAATTTTGGGGCGGAATAAAAATTGTCAACCCCGGGTGGTCCATGCACTACATTAAGCATTAAGCACGAGTATACGATTCTTGCAGGCGTTTGGGCAGTCATTTTCAGTCATTTTCACTCCACACAGTAGTAGTAGTGGCAGGGCAGAATGCGAGTGCCTGCGTTATGCTCATCGGTTTCCGTTGATCTTTCACTTGTTCATGCCCTTTGTTGGTTTTGTCCTGTGCAGCCGTCCATCGAGTATTGGAAAACCAGTGCTACTCTGTAGTGCTGATAGCTATCTCTGACGTACAAATATACCTTATGTTCCGAGGGAAATCAGCAATGCAATGATACAAAGTTCAAAGCAGGACGCGAGCAGCACCACAGCAGTGCGCTGCTGCGTAAGTGTGTAGCGATCGCGACCGTATCCGCGACTGTAAAGGTACACATGGACGCCTCAACGAAACCCCAACGTCCCAGCTGCATCGGTGCCGAGTTCACCAGTTCCATTTGAATGTTATACCTCGCATGATTACGATATAATTATTTAGTCTAAATATATCCCTTCCATGACTCCACCCGCCAAAACTTACACAAATCAATCAACATCGTTTTTTTAAGAACGCGGGGGTTCCGTTCTATATGGAGGCGTTATTAGCCCGGGGATAGGGGACGTGAGGAATTTCCTCTAAAAAATATTATCGCCCTAATAATTTCGGGCAATTACCGCTACCGGGGAATACGCACCCTTGATAAATTTTGCACTTCTTACTACACACTTGGCACGTGGTGGATACCAGGTGCCTGGTACTACTCTGTAGTACTCGTATGCTAGGGTGCAGTACATAAATTAACCCCCCTAAAAATATGTCATTGTCAACATGCGCGTTAACATTTGTGGGTTGCTGCGCGTATGGTAGATGACCAAGAAGAGGAACCTGCACACCACTGTACTAGACTAATAATACAAAATATGCGCGAGCTCGGAGTATCATATCATACACAGCTCGCAAATATGAGTTTCGAAATCTTCGATGTCACGGCTGGAGTGTATTTTTTTAGAATAATATTCCCGCTTATTATATTCCGAGGTTGATGCGGTGGGACGACGGCATAGAATTGCTGATTTATCAGTTCTGAAACACCGGTAAACAATATGTGGTGTGTGGGTTGTCTTCACATTAATTACAGCTCTCACAGCGAAGCGTTCTTTCTACCCAACGAAGTCAGCACACCCAGAATCAGTGCTGATTCTTCATCCTAGAGTGATGTACATGATGTAGTCACAGACTGCGAAACAGAGTAAAAACCAAACAGTCGCAATTCATCGAGGTAAATCAAGTGAAGTGCCAACGTAACGAACAAATACGAGAACACAACAAAACTAGCCACACCATAGAAAAATAGTGAAAAAAGAAGCGAAGAAAAGAAAAAAAGAAGAGAAAAAAATGGGGTTAGGGTTGGGGTTATAGAAGAGGCGGGAAGACAAGCATATTTCACCCGTCGTCCTGCCAGTTGGGGTAGGTTCGTGATCGAATGCCGGTAACCTGGACACGTCGTTGTTCTCACATCTCACATAAATAATAACTATTACTAAAGAAATGAAGAAAATATAAACGAGATAGAAAACGGAGCAGGAAAAATCTTACCCACCAGGTAAGTAATGCGCTGGACGCGTATCCCCTCACAACGGGGGGGTTTCTTCACATCTCACATGAATAAAGACTAAAATTACAGGAATGAAGAAAAGAAAAACCAGAGGGATAGATAACGAAGCAGCAGGCAAAGCTTACCCACCAGGTGAGTAATACGCTGTACGTATAGACTCTCGCAACAGAGGGGGTGTATCATAGGGATGTACAAAGCAAGGTAGCCAAAGCTACACAGCGCTACGAAGAACGAAAATACAGCAACAACTACGCGTCCGATCTAAGCAAAGAAAATTAAATACATACGACAACCATGTACATACTGGGGGCCACACCCCGGACAATTCTTATTATTATCCTATCATTATAGTCTAGTCTGTTGTGACCAGAACTGATTTGGGGTACTGTCTATTACTTGGAATTGGGGCCACAATTGATTTGGGGTGGTGCCGACATGTCTATTAATTAGGGAATAGCGGCCACAACTGATTTGAGGTGCTGCCAATAAACTGGAAATGCGGCTACAATTGATTTGGTCTGCTGCGTTAGGGTATCAGTGGTTAGTGGAGTATTAGTCCGTGTGACCATATGCAAAAGGTCAAACAATAGCTTACCCAAATTAAGCCTTATAACACTCCCCCCCACTGAAACGGCGGGATAGCACGTCGGCCGGATATACGGACGGACGTGTCAATATCCAAGCGGTTTCATTTCCTGGGGGGAAGAGGGAGGATATTGTTCAAGTTCGACATGGGGAAAGTCTTAGAAAGTTTATTCGGGTGGATGTGGGGCTCGAACCCATGAACCGAAAAAAAACATGGTCTGTCGACGACGCCATTCGTCATGATATTAGTGGGGTATTGGTCCGTTTGACAACTTGCAAAAGGTTAACCAATACGTAGCTTACCCAAACTAAGCCTTAAAACAGCTGGCGATTAATTGGAATTGCGGCTGCAATTAATTTCGGATGCTGTTGTGAAATTAAAGGTGGGGACACAAAGTGCCCCCTGCAGGTTTGCCAATTGAGCAGGTCCTCGGAGAGTACTCACTTTCGTTCCTTCGTAGAGATGTAGCTTTATTCGTTTCCACCAGAGCCCGGGATAGCTTCTGAGATCGGAGGCGCGTGCCTCCGATCTAATTCCTAACTTCCCCGAATATAAACCGCCAACCTTATCATACGAAACCCATCCAAATGATCTTAAATTCGGATACCTACAGGCCTTTCGAGGCCGTATATTAACACTAGCCCACCCTGATGAGTCGCATATGCAGAAATATGGGAGATTCGGGGAAACTCCGGTTCTACGAACTAGACGATGAGTCGAGGATGCGGCTCCTCAAACCCCACTCCCACACCTCTAACCGTCCGGCTATGGAGCCAGGAACATGCAGCGCAGCCCGCGGGTCCGTAGGAGGTAGATACCGCTATCTCCAACGGGGTTGGGGCTTGTTAACGCCACGAGGTTGAAATTTTTTCAAACCACTGCGGTCGTACTCCGTAGCGGCTCTGGAAAACCGGCCGGAAAAATCGGCGATGCCCTTGGCGCTGCCTTTGCGGTACTCGAGTGTGCAATCGAACGCGGTGACGAACTCAAGCTACCGCTGGACTCGTGCATTGAGGGTTCCCACTTTGCCAATGCTCTCCTATGTCTTGTGGCCGGAGGATATGCGGAACTTTGTTCCCCTCAGTATCCTCGGAGGCGTTTGGGAACCCAAGCAATGCTGCCGGTCCCCAAATCTAGAGGAGTCCAGTGCCTCTCCGAGTCGAGCGTTGCTCGACTGATATATGCGATTTTCATAGTGAAGAAAACGTCGTCCAGCGTCACAGTACCCTCGACAAAACAGGGGCAGTGTTCTGACATCGCAAGGTCAGGGCCGACGCTAGAAGCTATCTCCACAACTTCACGGCTTTTCATTGGCCAACGCGCCCGAGAAATAGGTCGGAAACGCCGAAGGGGAAGCTTTGCGAGCGCTGGCCGCTGTTAACGGTCCGGTTGCGGCGCGGACGAGATTTTTTGGTTCTTGCACTCGCCGTGCAGGTGCGGAACCGACTAGGGGAGGCCGGGTGCGCCGACCCGGTCTCATTGTCGCAACTAGCTGCGCGAACGGCAGGAAGTGCCTCACCGAGCAAGTTTTTCCTCTCCCCTGGCATGGGTTGTTGGCCCTGGGACCATCCGCCCGGAGGCCAATGCCCCATACTGGGTTCAGAGGGCTGGATTCAGCCAGAAGCTTGTTGTCAGAGCTCAAAAGGTGATCCTTTTATGTCTGGATTCTGCGTGAATTTAGCGTAGGTGCCAGGCGACACGGCGTTTTGCTTCTCCCTGTCCCCAACAGCGGAGTCGAAGTTGCGCACGCCTCGATAGCCAAAAAAAATCGGAGAGACTGGAAGAACGCTGCCACAATAGCATATCAAGCTCGTCGACGCCACATGTGAAATTAAAGGTTGGAACACAGAGTGCCCCCTGCAGGTTTGCCAATTGAGCAGGTCCTCGGAGAGTACTCACTTTCGTTCCTTCGTAGAGATGTAGCTTTATTCGTTTCCACCAGAGCCCGGGATAGCTTCTGAGATCGGGGGCGCGTGCTTCCGATCTAATTCCTAACTTCCCCGAATATAAACCGCCAAACTTATCATACGAAACCCATCCAAATAATCTTAAATTCGGATACCTACAGTCCTTTCGAGGCCGTATCTTAACCCTGTCTTTTAATCGGAATTGCGTCTACAATAAATTGATTCCGGGTGCCGTCTATCGATCGGAATTGCGTGTACTGTATGTATACAGATGATTTCGGGTGCTGTCTGTTAATCGGAATTGCGGCCACAGTTGATCGTGGGCGCTGCCTATTAATCGGAATCGCGGCCACAATTGATTCGGGTGCTGTCTCTATCAATCGGAATTGCGGACATAATTGACTTTAAAATTTGCCTATTAAATGGAACTGCCTATATATTTCTTGTAAAGTAGCCTATTAATTGGCTTTGCATATACAATTAATTTACAAATTTCTCTGTTTATGGAATTGCCCACATATTTTTTTCGCAAAGTTGTCTATTAAATGGAACTGCCTGGATAATTGATTTGCAAAGTTGCCTGTTAAATTGAATTGCCTGGATAACTGCCAGTGCCACTATAGACTATGTTGCCTGTACAACAGAAGGGGGAAGTAAATGACAATAATTATTAGACTATGGGTTGAACAGCAATCGAGTGTCGTCGGTAAGTATTAACAGCAATTGCTTCAGCCATTCATATATATTGGGGTGTATTAATCAAGATTATCTGAACAATAGGGCACGGTAGACGCCATTTAATAGAAGTTGTTGGTGCAATAGACCTTGGCGGGTTTCAATTATTTGGAATTAAGGACCACAATAGACAGCCTATTACAGTAGGAAACTATCAGTAGAGTAATGAACTATCGTCTATTGCCCAGGGTGTGCATAGCAAACGTAGTAAGTGAGTATATACGTGACCTCGCCTGCAGGGGGTGGCAAAAAAAAATCGGTGTGGTGTGTGGGTGTGGCAGCCGTGCGGCCAACCAACCAGTCAATCAATGTTATCAGTACTCATGGCTACGAAATAATCGAGTCGATCGGAAAAGAAAGAAAGAAAAGAAAGTGTGAGAAAGCAACCTGACACCTGCGAAGCACTGCTATTCATTGAAGTCCAAAGTACATTAAATGATCAGTTGGTTGGAAATGCCAAAGAATGTTAATCACTGCCCTATTATACTATACTACTAGTAGGTACTGCCGGAAGAAGTACTATTTTGATATCGTAGATGAATCTGGAATATCTGCAAAGCCAAATCCAAAGGATTTAATAGCCAAAAGATGGGTTCTGTAAAAGTATCGTTCAGGCTTCAGGAGAAGTTTTCAGTCATCACTGCTGATAAAGTAGTAGCACGCATAGAATAACCAGATATATATGTATCAGGGTTCCGTCTGATATACAGCAGTAGTGATGGCATTTCACACTACGATCCATGCATATATTCCGCCCCCCGCCCCGCCCCCCCCGCCAACACAAACACCCCTCCCCCGCCGCCGCACCGAACCATAACTCCCCCACACACACGCCAAACACCCTTCTCCTCCCCCGCCGCCCCACGTGGGATCAAAATCTGCCAGAATAATAAACATTACTCGAGAGGAGTTATCACCTCTTTACCTTTCGATCCATCGATGCGATAGCTCAATTTTGTGAATTATATGGTCTTCAAGGTCAAATTTGCTTCCGCCCCGCCCCCTCCTTCCCCGCCACCCCCACCGTGGCCTAGACCTAGTACCAAACGTACAGTAATCTCGTATTCATCAACGCGACCCAAGACTGCTGGAACCCTCCCCCACCCCCTCACCCCCCCCCCCGCTTGAAACCTCTCCCTCCCCTCACCGGTTATACGCCTTACAGGATATACATGAAACACTGATGCATTCCTTCCACTACACCTGTCAGATGTGTCCCCCTCAAAAACGTGTTGTATAGTTTCCGTGCACAGATTGATCCACACCGGCCTGGTACAAGCTACACAGTAGTTACAAGAGTATTCGCCGACCTACAAGCTACACACATAGTAAGACGCGCGATCGGAGTATCACACACAGCTTGTGCAAAGATGAGATTCGACGAAATCTTCGATCTCACATAGCTGGAATGCGTGCATATTTCAGTGATGAAATACTCGAACCTAACGCTACCTCTTTAACGTAGTTTCAGCAGCACCGGTATCTAGCTGCATACTTTCACCACGCTTGATTAATGGTTTGGGACACACTCCTCCCATATTTTTCCTACCAGGTGTCAAGTATGGTGTATGGGTGGAGTGAAATAACCACCCGCCCATTGTTCGGAAAACTACACCCGCCTTCTTGATCGATATAAACCTTCTGGTCAGAACAACAACAGTTACTAATAGGTGCGTTCCTTTTCGTTTTTGACTGCCCGTGAATACGCAATCACGCAACGCTGCATGCGTGGAGTTCACCACGTGGGTCAACATAGCCTCGCCGATTTGCGGGTGACATGGGGATCAACCTGGATGACGTGGACACGATGGAATATGTAATCGTTCCAAGGGGTAGGGTTTAACGAGAGAGTGCATATCATACATATCCATCTACGCCTTGTATCGACAGTGTGATAGTAGCAGTTCCTTTTCCCCTCGACTGCCGTGCATTCGACTTTCAGAGCAGCATGCGTGGACATCGACACGTACCTCGATGTTCCCTACCCGATGACGGGCGACATGGAGATCAACCTGGACGACGTGGACACAGTCGAATGCGAGGAGATCGACGAATTCGCGGAGGTGGATGCCAACGGGCTGGAGACTGTCGTTGTGGACGGCGGGACCCTCACCCTCAAGAGCGAAAGCAATGTCCGGTACGGCTTCATGACCTTTCGATTTTTCAACTATTTGCGTGTGTTTTGTATTATTGCTGTATGAGGCATGCTGCGGGGGTAGCGCGCATCCCTTTCGTTCTTCTTTGAGACTTCCCAGGTAATGAGCAATGTACACACCACCCAGCAACAACCACTTTGGAAAACGAATGAAAGGGCAGCCATGACAGCGATCCCACGGCCTATAAGATATTTGACGAATACGCAAAATGTGGCACCCCAGCAATAGCAGGTACTCCGTTGACAAGCCTTTTTTGTCTACGGGTAGCTTGGAGGAACAATGCTAAACAAAGCTACCCCCATCGGAACACGCGTGCAATAGGTCATACACACATGCACACATACACACATAGCATGGAAGGCAGAATGATGGGATTGGGGCAAAATCTCACCGTGGTATGGTGTACGATTGTGTAGAAGGCTGCCAGGAGCAGTAGATCTAGGGCTTCGGCACACAAGAACAAGTATCGCAACTGCTGTAAATGACACCCCCTCAAGAGGCCTACGGCATATGCGAGGCACGAGGTCCTGTATGAGGGTTGTGAACGAGATCGTTTCTCCTACTGGAGACTGTCGAACAGTTGGTCGGATAGGCGGAGGGGTTAACACTCTAGTGCAATGCGGTTCCGAACACAACGAAAGAAGCCATGTCAGGGCTAGTGCGACATATGTGCGGCATGCCAGTTCCTGCACTATCATGGGCGTTTAGTTGTCATGTCAGGGCTAGTGCGACATATGTGCGGCATGCCAGTTCCTGCACTGTGATGGGCGTTTCGTTGAAGTCCGCGGCGGGGAGGTCACTCTTCCGAGAAACCGAGGCTTAGCACATGCACCAATCAAGATTAAAACCTTCACCTTTAATGATAACGTTCAGGAATGAGCCCTCCCCCGGCATCTGTAGAAAAGGCAACACATATCAGGTAGGTTGAACACAAAAGGTTTAGTTCAACTTGAGGATGATGCAGCAGAAGCTGCGGCCAACGCAGGGATTTCCTGACACGGTACCATTCATACCTGGTATTGTTTATTGGATGCGCGAGAGCAGATCATGGCTACTGTGCTCCTTTCGCTTCGCCGCGTGTTGGTGGATATCATCGATTATTCCCGGCCAGCCACATGATGAACGCTTTTATGCCTGACCGGTCAATCCCAGTTCGCGACACTGTGACACTGTGACGTCTGGCTGTAAACTCACTACGGTGTTGATGTTATTAATACGCGGATTGTGTTTCCTCAGGTTCGTGAACATGGGCTTCACCGTCATGTCCGGGGCAAACCTGGTGTTCGATATGCCCAAGACGAAGTTCGGACCCAACACCGAGGTGGGCACCGTGAAATGTAACCGGGCCTTCGCGCCGTTGGATCCTCCTCTTTTCTCCGCTTTGGCTCTCAAGTCCGATAGGGTTTTAAGGAGAATAACATGTCGAAACGTTATGTCGAAGAGTGGCAATGATTACGACCAAGCATCCCGTGCTTGTCGGGTAGAGGATGTGTCCTATCGGGTGTCGTCAGAGAATGTACGGTGCTCATGCAGCACGGCGGCGATCGTACTGTTTCACGCCCTTCCTATCATTAAGGGGAATCCTAGCAAACAGAACCCACCCCATCAACCCTAAACCGGTATATCCCCCAATTGTTGTGAGCCATGTTTGTTTGTGATTTCTTACCAAAATTAATGTTTTCCCGTTGTAAGTAGACGCTTGACAAGATGGCCTTCGCTCGATCTTTGCAGCTGCTATGCACGGGGTCCGACAAAGGGTGAAGACACGCTGGGCTTGAGAGTAACGGTAGCGCTTTTCCGTTTGTCCCGATTGAAGTTGGGGGAGGAAGAGGGGTGGACACACGAGAAAAAGTTGTTCGGACCAAGGCTACGGTAGGGGGGGTACCCCCATTTTCACTGGTGTGTTTGAGCCAACTCGCACGAGTAGCTCTGTACCCTACGGATGAAGATGGTTTAGGCACTTGGTTTGGCACAGCTTGGATCACCTTTGCATTGCGGATTGATTTCGTCAATGTAAAAGGTGAAGAAAACGTAATATTGCATGGGTACAAAGGGGCTACTCGCGCGAGTGACCCCTAGCCACTGAAATAAAAGGCCCAAAAGGGGACCCCCCTACCGTAGCCTGGGTCTTCGGTGATTCAAAAAGACATTGTCATCCACTATTGCCACCAATAACTACCACCCAAGTGACTAACTCCCAACAAGTGTGCGTGCGAGTTAACGCGAGTCGACCTTCTTCAACTATGCTACGAAAGTACCCAGCTCGGTGCGTCTCTTGTGGGAAAAAGTTTTTTCCCCGTATGGCCTTCATTTCTTCCCCCCAGCTGGAACATTCCCTCTTCGATTCACAAGCCATCTCATTTGGAGTGCCGACGTCTCGTCAGAGATAATATTGCACAAAGTATGCCGTGGCCACGGTTTTACGTGGCGCGAGGATGGGCGCTACCTTCAACGTTAAATAGCACCCTCCGTACATACCTGCTATCGTTTTCTGAGTGGTGTCAAAGAGAGATTGTTAATAGCTCATCAATGATATCTCACCTTCGCTTGGCGTGTCGAATAATAACTTCTATAGACTGAAATGTTCCCGTTTTTCGTTCCCGCACGTCTCATTAGGGGTACAGGGTAAAGTTGCACAAATTATGTCGGGGCAGCACGGCTAAGTTGGTGGAAGGCGTGAATGCTGCCTTCAGAACTTTTCGACCGAACTGAATCGCCGTTGCCGTTTATCTGCGTCGTAGCATCGTGGGATCACAGTCGCTTAGCGCACCGCAAAATTGTTCAAGCTTCTTCTGACTGAAGTATATCTACCCTGCGTCCTCGGCAACACCACAAAATTTTGTCGGCAATATGGTCAAGGTTGGGAACGGCCCGACTACTACCGTCGGAGCGTTAGCTCCGAGCTTAAGTTTCGTTGTCGTTTCTTTGATTCGTGGCAGAGAGAGATATGTTCTCGTGGGACCACGTTTGCTTTGGCGTGTCGCGTCTTAACTTCTTCCGACTGGATTATACTCCCGCTCTTGTTCTCTTTCTTCCTCAGGGGCAACATCGCACAAACTATGTCGGCAATACGGTCAAAGTGGAAGAGGGCGCGACCGCTACCTTTGTCGGCCAGGTTGTGGCAAAGGAGGTGTCCAACGTCTCCACCCTCTTCAGAAACGACGGCTCCATCGAGTAAGTTTCCGCCTCACTCGTCCGCTTTATTCGCACGCGATGCCACAAGGTTAGCGCCTTTCATCTAGCACCTTCAAAACTGGTGGAGATTATCAGCGGGACATTTGTCCGTTATACCGGTATTATGGTGCTGTACATGTAGTTCGTGATTTTCGTCTTCAGATGTTTGGGGTGTTCACCGGGTTGATCCTCAATATGTTGTCGAAGTCAGCGTTAATGTGTAATGTACACAAAATTTGATTGGATACGCTGCCGACCCATGCGATGTCTAAACCTGGTTTTTTGGTGATCGTTATATTGTTTTCCGGTTTCGTTTTCGTGTCAAACGAGACGTCTCGGTAGTTCGTGGATTGAGACACTAGTGCGTTGAGGTAGGAGACCGTTTCCAAGTATCGCCGTAAATGTTTGGCGTCACGTTACCCCTATTCGCTACCCCAAAGGTTATCCTATTCGACAAATAGTTTTTCGCCACAACCGCGGGTGCCCTTTTCAAGGGGTCAAGGCAGTCCCAACCGACAATTTTCTCTCATAGGCACCATGTGTGTTCCAACCATGTGTGTTCCAACCATGTGTGTTCCAACCATGTGTGTTCTTGTGATGGCTGGAAACGAAGTTCTTGAGATAGATCTATGTTGGCACTTCCATGGTGTTCTTCAAAACCTTTGGAGGGTATATTTACCACCTTCGAGGTATTGCATACCAGGGATGTTAACGTATGCTGCTGTCTTAATATCGATGTGGTTTGTTCTGACCATGTACAAACTTCGAAGCGCCACAGAAGAAACATAGAAGTAACACATCACCATTATCACGATGCACCATCATTGTCGTATCGGCTGCGAAACATCCGTTGTTCTCAACATGTTCTTCGCACTCTCTTGGCTGCTAAGATTTATGGAAAATGTGCTATTCCAGGACGATATACCCCTGGTGTACTCGTGAATATTGGCAACGACGTGGTGGGCCGACCGATGTTGGTGCTTCTGATGCACTTGTCATGGCCTTGAAGAGACTCCAATAACGCCAAACTAAGCAAGAATCCGATCCCTCTCTTGTGTTCCTCGCACGGTCTTCGCTTGCAAGGTTTCAGAAAAAAGTGCTCTTCCAGGACGGTAGCAACGTTTTCCGTTGGAACACTGGCGTCGTCAAGTAAGTGCCCCCCCAGTTTTGCCGTCCGCATTATGCCTGTATTCAATCTCGATTTGACGTAAACCTTCAAGTTCGAAGAATCTTTGTCTTAGATCGTGATTTGCGAAAGGATCTTGATTTGCCGTAAAAAGATGTGCTCGAAGATCGGATTGGCTTGGATCGTGATTCGTTCTATATCTGAGAATTAGGCGTGGAGAGTTTCGCGCGAAGCGTTCTCGTCTTGAATTTTTTGTATCTATTGTAGTAGGTATCGACGTTTCGTGGAGGGACGCGTTCTCTTCCAGTTGCCTTAGATCGTGTCATGTGTAGATGATTTTTTTTCTGAGGAACAGGGATTTTTAGTCATTTCCTAACAGTACGACCCAGGTATATTAGAGATACTGACCCCGTTAACTTAACTTGATCATCACCATCGGATTTAGGTCACTAGGGCGGACGGCGCTGTACCGCACTCAAAAATTCGAGCGCACGCACAACCTGTTACATGGCGGTTCGTTCCCGCATCAAAAGACGCACAAAATGGTAGCTTAGCACTTGCTAATATAGTATATACTTTAGCGCAGGCACTCGCGCAGGAGACCCTTGGGCAACCGAATTGACGGACACGGGAAGTGCGCCCTCTAACGTAGTCTCGGGCATAGGTTCCGTCGGTAATATGTGGGACTACGCACAAATGCTTAGATCAACGGTCCAGTCCATGGTCACGAAAGCTATGGCCGTCGACATGTTTCGTGTCCGAATCACTTCGCTCTAAATACCACGTATATGAAATGTTCGCTACATCTGACTTGTTCTACGTACAGTACCTGATCAAAGTGTTGCCCGCTACATCTGATTTGCTCGTGTGTTCCAGGACGCATTGTCCTAAAACGCAAAGATTGGGAACGCAGCAACTCTGCATTTGCTTCTGGCTGCCTCTGTTGGGCTCAGAGGTCGTAAATTGCGCCTAAACGCGTCCATTTTATTTTACGGACATGTGACGACTGGGAAAGAGTACATTTCGCACTTCGCCTCCCAGATCTTGCTCCTCAATCCGACCAGCTACGCGCACGGCTTTCCAACGAGCATGTTTATTTATTACGAGCTATCGCAAACACAACAAGTTGAATCAGTGGAGTCTTGGCTCAAGTAACGCCTCTTCGTTCTCATGAAACCCGTCGTCCCAACGTTTCTGCTGGTTGGGCGCGTGCTACGATAGCGGTGCACCCAAACTTTGTGAGGCTCCGCGGTTGAGGCGTTCAAGACCAAAACAAAACACGGATTGTGAAAAACCGTGAACGTGCGGATCGGTGAAACCCCATGACATAGATGTACGAAGCATGATACTTTGCTTCAAGACAATCAAGCCTCGTCGGTCAAGAGTGCCTTCACCGGAAAGTTGTCCCCTACGGTATCGGCCCTCTCCTATAGTGTTTTTATCAAGCTCACACGTTAACATATCTAGCACGCGTAAGACATTTTAAAATCAGGAGGTGTGTGTAGCCTGGGTGTTCGCCGTCTACAGGAATATGTAAGAATTATAGACCCCCTTCTCGCCCCGTCAAAGCATGTAGACTGCAGAGCCGGACTGCAGGTTTCTTCAGAGGGGGTACACTAATCGACACGCACGCCGTGTCTCATTTCCTACCACCCACCAGGTTCCGCGGCAATGCTACTTTCAAGGACAACAGGTACCTCGCCCTGTCAAACGATGACTCCGCGTATGTCAGGTCAGTGCCGGGCTGCCAGTCCAGTATTGTCTTCGTAAACTACTTTTTGTGTATATTTCCGCTTCACCTGTGAGATCGAGGATTTCATCCAGCCTCATATTTGCGAGTTGTGTGTAATACTTCGATCGCGTGAGGTACGCGGTGTGTATGTCCTCATGAAGGGCATATAGCGGAGTTTCTCCACAACGTTCACTGATACCAGCGTCTACAAGGCGTTTCTACCTAGACGCTCCACCGTTGTTAATTCCAAGCACGGAAACGATATGTTCCGCGTTTAGGGGTACACCGTTTGGTGTGCGAAACATGACCTGGACTGCTTTCTACTGCACCGTGTTTGGCCTAGGATCCCACCCTTGTTAAGGGAACGGCCTTGAGTCGTCGACGATGGTTTCCCTTGCTGTAGCGCCTTCTTCGGCAGTTTGTTTCCTGCCATGGTGCCTTGTCTGTTTCGCCCCACCTCGCCACACCGGCGGTACGCGGCAGGGGTTTGATCGGTGGCATGCCTTCTTATGGGGTCCGTGTTTCCTTCAATTGCTATTCTTCGTGCTTTTCTGGCTTCATAGCCAGGCCGTTTGGAGGTGTGTGGGAATAGATTTTCGGGAGACCCGTCTTCGTCTCATGGTTTAGTTCGTAGACCCGACGTTTCTCCGAATCTCGAAAAATTCTGCCTGTGCGACTCATCAGGGTGGGCTAGTGTTATAGGGTACGGCCTTGAAAGACCGGTGATTACCTGATTTAGATAGGTAATTGGCAGTTTTCGTATGATAGAATGTCGTTTGATATTCATGGTAGTCAGGAGACGGAAAGACTCGTGCCTCCCGGCCCAGTTGTCATCTTCGGTTCTGGTGGAAATAATGAAAGCTGCTTTTGTCCAGCTTTGAGCTGCGACAGTGGGTAACACCGGGGACGTGCCCACTTGGTCGACCTGTTGGGACCTCTGTGTCTTACCCCAAGCAACTTGACACCCTTCCATTAGATTCCACCCTCATATGATACAGGATTTCCACCCAATCGCTGGATAACACCCGGGGTGATAAAAAAGACAAAACTCACCTTAAATATTATCACGCGGGGGTGCTTTCTTAAGCCAAATGCAGCGCGCTTCTGCACCCCCTTCAACGACAAAATGTCCGCGGTGAAATGTCATCGAATCCCTTTGAGCTAAAGGTGAACCGAGCTTCGCTCCTGTGAATCGTTTTTGTGTCCGTACATGTGTAGGTGAGCTTTTCTAGGTTGGTTGACCTTGGTTGAAACGGAGACCAAGGCTATACACGGCAGGGGAGATACCCACATTTTCACTCTACCGGGTTCGAGCCACTCGGACGAGTGACTCTATGCCTCACTGGCAAAATTTGTTGGAGCGATTGTTTTGGTGTAGCGTAGCATGGCATTTGATGTCAGATTCGTATCGCAAAATGAAACGAGCGCGAAAGATCGAGAGAGAGGCGTGCTACGATAGAGGTATGATAGCACTTTTCGTCTGAAGAAATGGTTTCTGGATGACGGGGCTCCTTAACCCAAAATCGTCGGGAAAAAAACAAATAATAGGAAAACAATTTTTGCGATATTCTTGCTGTATACCTAAGCCATGGGACTTTTTGTCCGGTAGCGATTTAACTTTGCTCCAAATCAGGTTTTTGGGTCGAGACCTGTCTTGAGCTCCTCTCAAATTGAGGAACCTCAGAAAAACACAATGGTTGGTGCACCCCCATCGTAGCGCGAAAGATCATCATCAACATCAACATCAACATCAGCATCAACGCATCGCAAGGAACAAGGGGGTCACTCGCGCGAGTAACCCCAAGTCAAAAGGAATAAAAAGCCCAAACAATTGACCCCCCTCTCGTTCGTCCCGAACGTGTCCGAAGATCCAAACTTGAAATTTCCCGTGTCCTGGTCATACGACGACCGAAATTAAAAATCTAAAGCTTTACGGATTGGCTCCTCAGTTGGGGATTGGTTATAAAGTGTGTGTGTGGTGAATACCTACCACCTCCATTGTAGCACCCGTCGTTTCCTCGGAAGATGAAAGCTACGGCAGAGCTGTCCCCATCACAGCATGCGTCGTAGAATCGCACCTAGATACCAGATATGCGGGATGCTGCTTGCACGTCGTCGTATTCGTCGTATGGGATGTTGAGGAGCCTTATTTTCGATTTTGCCTAATTTCAGTACACTTTGCACTAACCGTGTGCTGACCAACTGCTTTCGAAGTCTCACTCGCCGAAGAAGGGTCTCGGCGAAGTTGCTGGCGCTATCCCTTACCCCGAGTGTATCCTGTGTCGATGTCTCACTCGCTTGGCAGGTTTTCGAAAGAGGCGCTGTTCGACAACAACGCTTATAACTTCGACGGCGCATGGGGCTGCAGTGTGGCAAACCGCGATACGTCAAAAGTTGTGTGAGTCGATGTAAACGCTACCGCTATGGAACCATGCAACGATGGGGCTGTCACTTATTAAGAGGTCTTTTTAGCCTCCTAGACGGCTCTGTCGGGAGCAACTACTCGCAATACTACAACTGCCGCGGCACTAATCTCAAGCCACGCGATTACGGTATGACAGTTCCCGCTGACTTGCTCACGGCGTGCAGATGGGATAAGGTCCCATCCTATCCAGAAGTATAAGACCTAATCTAGCCCAGAGTCATGGAGGGTGGGAATAGGGTTGACCAATCAACATGGAAGTGTGGTCAATTGGGGTTGGTCCGACAACGCCATTCACCCTCAAGCACTGAAACCCTGATAAAACATGTAGCTTGCAAGTTACTGATTCAGTTCTAAGACTGCACGGAGATATCGTCAACTTTGCCCCAGTAAGACTCTAACTTTGGCAAAAATATGTGAACCCGATCAACAATCCCATCGCCCAGGCTACGTGGCCGCGGTATTACATGTAGCATCACAGCGTTATGTGTATCTTGTGATATTAGTATATTGGAATATAGAATCAATAGTATAATATATACGTTGTATTGCAATATCCCCATTTTCACTCACGCGAGTGACTCTGTATCCCCCCCAAAACCTCATACACACGTATTTCCTGGCGGAGCGCAGCAAACAACTCCATGGCTGGAATATTACTGCATATCGCAAAACCCGAAGAGCATATAGGCTTACGATGGCAACGAAATAGGATGTCGATTCTTGTGCGAGGCCTATCACCAACAGCGACCCCTTTAAGTACACTATTAATACCTTTGGTTCCACAACCTAGGGGTGTTCCTGGATTTTGTTTTCGAGCACACTAGACAATAATTGTATCTATATTTTTTCAAACAGTGTTGGTTGCTAATTGAGGAATTCCAACCGTCACCAACAATTTGACCCTAGAGAGGGCTACCTCGTAGCACGTATCTATGCGGCCATTAGACCTCAGCTGGTCACCCTCGCGTATATAGTGCATGCCTACATGCTCGCTTAAGCTTGGGTGTCGGCGTTTTCCTTCGCAAATAGAACTCATGATAGGTTTTGGACACCAATGTCCGTGGACACCCATGCATTCGCTTATGCTCCCCAATGAAACTTCGAGTTACTGTGGTACCTGCTTTTCTCGTGTACCAAGCGCCCTTCTCCCGACCCCCGGTGCCGTCCCCTTTCGGCTATTCCGACTACAAACAAACACAACTCTACAGCTTCCGAGGAGAGGCAACATTCCAGAACAACGACTGTGGCGAGGGTGTGGCCGTTTACAACGACGGAGACATGACGTAAGTATTCGTAGGCTTCATAGTCTTCACAGCCAACGACACCGAGTAGTAGTAACACCGTAAAAGTGGGCCGTTTCGTTTATGTCGCTCTTCGCTTGAGGTGAGCTATATGTACATACCTACCTACACATACCTAAACATACCTAACACCAAAGCAGATGTGTGGATCAAACCGAAGGCGCCACCCCATGCACAATTTTAGCCTAGCTAGCCTAGCTGTACGAAACCAAGCATGCGGCCAACCAAGAGTTCGACATTCCGACGAGTTTGGGCTACCGAGTCCCTTCATTGAGGACACATTCTTGCCTTCAAGTGCTGCACCCATCGTAGCAGTTGTACCACGCGTCGACCGCCACGCAACATATTAATAGCAAAAAGAGAAGCATTGCATTCGTTTGTACGAGGAAGGGCGAGAATGTTCGAGAATCTCCACAAGGACGGAAACGAAAAGCCGCCCGTCTTTACGAACGCCCGTCTATACAAGGACAGGCATAAAGCAGTAAGTAGGTCTTTACATTTATGAAGGTGTCACGTGTACGTCTTTGCAACGAAGAAGACAGAACGTACGTCTTTCGAATCACCTGCGCAACGCCCACATAACCCGAACACGAAATTTTCCACCTCCGTGGAACGTTCTTTGTCTGAACCAGCTGTAGATATGTCCATCCCCCTTTGTTTCCGATGTGTGCAGGCACGGTTCAGGGGACAAACGACGTGTGCATGACTTTTCGTGAGCGATCTCCGACGAATGCCGTACGTGTAACCCCTTCGGCAGTTCACATAGATGTTTGGATCATAAAGATATATGTGGAGTAAGCGTGTGTCCATTTTTGCACTGGTGAAATGGTTGAGACACACCCGCTAGTGTTGTCAAGTTCGAGGAATGCTGACGTGGGCACGAACGCACGCCTTCGACGTCACGTGCTCACCAGCTGCCACTTGTGCCGCGTTGTCTGATTTCCTATGTTGCAGCTTTTACGAAAAGGCGTACTTCACCGACAACGTGTACAGGGATAACGGCGGCGCCGTCAACAACCACGACGGGTCCATGGCGTAAGTGCTACAGTATTGGAGATCGACATCTGGTTGCCGATTCTGAATGGTTATTGTTCCGACGTTGCAAAGATCGGGATTGAGCTTAATTTTTTCGGCTTCTCGATTCTGAATCCGGATCAAGATCGAGAAGTCGAATATCGTGATTAATTCCATCTTCCTCTCCCCGTCCACATAAAGCCTTTCACATAACACGTGAAAGCCGTGTTTCTCCGCTGCCAGCGTGCCCACGGAACAGCACACTAGGCAGTAAACCGCCTGTAAGACAAAACCGCTGCCTGTTGTCGAGCAGTTCGGGACAAATAAGTGAATATCATCGAGCAATATAAGCGTTGACGATGTCGGTGCTCATCGCCGGCATGCTGGTACCAACATCGGTGGAATTTGGAAAGGATCGAGAATGGAATTTGGAAAGGATGGAGAATGGAATTTCGAAAGGATGGAGAATAAAAATTGGGAAGGATGGAGAATGGAATATGGAATGGATGGAGAATGGAATTTGGAAAGGATGGAAAATGGAATTTGGAAAGGATGGAGAATGGAATTTGGAAAGGATGGAGAATGGAATTTGGAAAGGATGGAGAATGGAACTTGGAAAGGATCGAGAATCGACAGTGTGATAATAGGGGTTTCCCTTTTTCTCCAAACATCGACTAAGAAGATCTAGATCAGCATAGTTCTGGCGATGTCTTGAAATAATCGATCGCAATCGACTTCAGAGACGACCTGCCCTACATTTAGTGTTAGCAGGCTTCGTGTTGGTGGCTCGCTTTCAAACTTTTAATGAAGGCCATGATGCAGCTGTTTTGTCCCTTAAGTCGAGTTGTAGATAATTTACACAATATTGATGTCCTGGTAGACCGATACGTAGGAGGTGACCTGGAAATCCGTTTCCTCCTTACGGTCAAAGCAAGGCTACGAGTTGTACATAATATCACCCACACCTTCGCCTAGACCTAGCACCACACGTATAACAAACCCCTCACCTAAAGCCCTTCCCCCCCCCCCCCCCCGCCCCCCGCCCCCCCGTCCCCACCCCCCACCCTCCCCCCCCAACCCATCCCAAACCCACCCCCTCGAACACTCCACCCTCTCTATACTCACTGATTGTACGACTTACCCCAGGATATACATGATAAACTGATGTATTATTTCCAAAAATGTCACATTTATCCCCTCGAAATAATGTATAGTTTCCAGGCACATATTGAGCTGCCCCCCCCCCCCCCGCCCCCAATAATATACTGGTGCCAAAACCGTCAGATTTATCCCCTCGAAAGGATTTATAGCTTACATGCACAAATTGCCCCCTTCCCCCCCCCCCCCCCCCCCCGCCCCCCTCCAAACCCGCTCGCTTTTGATCAAAACCAGGCCCCCGCTTTCCCTTCACAGCTGTCAGATTTTGTCCCCCTCAGAAACGGGTTTTATACTTTCCGCGCACAGACTGACTAAAATCATCCTGTTGACCCTGATAGCTACACTGTAGCTGTAAGGGGAGTCGCCGACCTATATCCTTAATGAGGACACACAACTCGTAATGCGCGCGATCGGAGTATCACACACAGCTTGCAAAGATGAGTTTCGACGAAATCTTCGATCTCACAGCTGGAGTGTATTTTAATTTTTATATTAATATACACAGCACTATTTTTCAGAATGATACCATGATAGACCGATACGTGGGGGGCGACCTGGAAACCCGTTATTTCCGTACGGCCAAAGCATGGCTACGAGTCGTATATAATATAATCACAGCACTATGTTTCAGAATGATACCCTGGTAGACCGCTACGTAAGAGGCGTCCTGGAAATCCGTTATCTCCTTACGGTCAGAGCAAGGGTCGCCGTTAGCCACTCCATTGCGGATGAGCTAAAACCGCGTGTTTGTCGCCAAAAAATATGGGCGCCGTTCGAAAGTGGTCAAGACAATCCTTGAAGCCTAGATTGCTATGAATTTTGAATTGACAGGACGAAAATCTTTATCCATTATTCTCCGCTTTGTGGACACCACATCTACTGTACAAGGCGCACCCAACGGTTACAAACCTGAATTGTTCAGACGGCAGTGCGGCTGCCGAGCCTGCCTCCGTCCGTCTCCAACTCCTCAACCTTATGTATATACACATATATTATGTGTATGTGTGTTCACTACTGTCGAGGGTGTTTGCTGTGTTCCGATTTTTGTAATGGGCAACCATGCTGCCATGGGCATTGAAAAAAACGAACGTTGCAATCCAACACCAACGATGTTTGTCGGTTTCATCACCCATTCATATGCAGTTCATGCATATATATATATATATATTTGCCTATCCAATCAAATATAGTAGTCTATACAAAAAAACACCTTAGTACACGAACGCCTTCTGTTCCCCAAACGGGAGCGCCGTGCTAGGAGAGTTAAACGCGTATCCTTTGTCGTTGATGCCTTTTATTCGTTTCGACGACGCCATTATCACTCAGGACGACGTTCGGTTTCGATGTTGCGATTCGTTTTTACAACCGTCAGGTTCAAGGCCGCCGTGCAGTTCACCAACAACACAGCGGCGGACTACGGTGGGGGCATTGGCGTCGACGGAGGGGACGTTGTGTAAGTGTACGCACCGAAATGTTTGTATTATTCGTTATGCTTTCTCACGTTCGACAAAATGTAGCTAGTTGGTGTCAATCCCGATACATGACATACAGCAGGAATTGAATATCGTGTTTAACGCGAAAAATGAACTTGCGGCGCGCAGCCAAAATCAATTCGACGACCAAGGCTAGGCTGAGGCGGAATACCCACGCTTTCACTAAACTTTTGATATGAACCGCTCGTACGAGTGACTGTGTACCTCGAAATAGTTCAAGCTCTGACTCAGGGAAACCCTTCATGTGAGGTCCGGATTACTCACAAGAACAAACCTACGCGTGATTCTGAAGTGTTTCGTTGGATCGCAGAGGCGGCGGAACAGCCGCAGAGCGCGTAAGCACGCCACTAAACGACAGTCAGCACCACTGTCACTGTGGCCCCTCGAAATTGTCCCCTAACCCCGGCTGGTTACCGCAACTTCCAGGTTCAGCAAGTCGGTGACGTTCGACGGTAACAGCGCCGACTCAGGCGCAGCCTTCGCCGTGACCGCGGGTTCGCTGACGTTCAAAAAGCCAAGCGTGGTTCGTTTCAGGAACGGAGAAACCTACGATGACCAATACTCGGTGAGTGCTATACTAAAACAAGGGTTTCCACAGCAGTGTTGCGGCGTTCGATTGAGATAGAGGTAGGAGGGGTTGGCAACCTATGACGACCAATGCTTGGTATGTGCAAATTCTGCTTCTAACAAGCTTTACAGCCTAAGGCTACAGTAATATATAATTTTAAAAAATGGAAGTACACTCCAGCTGTGAGATCGAATATTTTGTCGAAACTCATCTTTGCAAGCCGTGTGTAATACTCCGATCGCGCGTATTACGGGTTGTATGTCCTCATTAAGGATATAGGTCGGCGACTCCCACAGTATTATATAGTGACATGTACACTTTTTTTTTCTTTTATCCTCCGGCGGGTGGGAAAATATCAAGCTTAATAAGCTCACCACACTTCCACGCATTTTGATACACGTCGTTTGCCAATTAAACTCAAGTTCAGTCGCAAACTACCGTTAGCAGGAGTGTCCTTCAGCTCCCGTGACAGCGACAGCGCGAGCTGTCCTATACTATACATAGTTGTATACATAGTATTGTGTATGGTGACGCCTGCCACGATAGAGATATATAGTACTTCTTCAATCAAAACGTGTTTATTTGACTTTGGGGATTCTCAACCCAGCAGTATTAGCTGATTTATTTCTAGGACACAAAAGGGTTTTTTGTTCTCGTTTTATTCGTAGGGCATGAGGATGTCGAGACCAAAGGGTATTTTGTTCTTGTTTTGTTCGTAGGGCGTGAGGGTGTTCATAGGGTTGCGCTGACGTTTTTCTACAAATCAGTTTTTGGGCTGGGGTCTACATCTCCTCAAGCGAGGAAGACAATACCGTAGTCATCGCATTAAGGAAGAATGATGTAGGGTTTCATATACAAGAGCTTTGGTCAGCACCCATAAACTCAAGGTCATCGGTAACATGTGCTGCGGCAGCGGTCGGGGTTTTCGGCCAAACTATGTGCGACCGATGGCGCTGTTCAACCAATGACGAACGACTACACGACCCCAAATTGCACCATTGTGTTTGGCGACATAGTATGTTTTATGTCTCGACATGGTATTGCTCATCGGCGTAGATGTTCTTGTTTTCACAAATTTCACGTTTGGATCAAGGTACAACACGGCAACACAGAGCTTGTCGAATGAGGAGCCTCCAATGCGACCAATGGCACTAATGGCACTAATGACGCTTCCCGTAGCATGCGTCGTGGCACTTGGTCAACGCTTTTGGACAGTTGTCCGTTTTGATCGATATCGTCCGCACTACTACCAAAGCCGTCGTAGCAATCAAGAAAAACGGCTATTATAGAGTGCTACGAGTATGTATGGTCAACGGAATTTTCATATTTCGATGTAGGTGCGGTACAGCTAGCAAACAACGCCGTGTCCGCGCTCGCCCCTCTGTCCCTTTCGCAGGACGACGAGAACTGCCTCTTTGGGGAGGTTGCTGAAGGAGCCACGCTCGTTGGCTTCACGGGAGACGACGTGTGTGTCTCTGATGATGCTTAGGATGTGCATCCCTGTTGCTGTATGCCGGTTGGGGTATGCCGCCCTGCTGGTATAGGGGTTGTGCGTCCCTATGATATTGATCAAGGGGCTGCGCCTCCCTGCTGATGCATAGGCTATACATCTCTGCAGGTGTTTTTGCGTTGGTGCAGCGGGTGTGTATCTCCGCCGGTGTGGGATACCGGTATAAATCCTTGCGGAGGCACCCCTGCGGAGGCGTGGGCTGCGAATCTGTGCTGATGCATTGGCGGTGCCTCCATTCCGATAACTAGGCTCTGCGGACGTGAAAATGTACAATGTAGGCCGTGCACCCCTTGCACCCCTGCTGATGTAAATCTAAATATACACATCCGGCTGTGCATCTCTGCTGACGCGTAGTCCCGTTGTTTTTCTCCACCTCAGTGAGGTGTGGTGTGTGGTTCTCCGTCTTACCAAGGCTGTCTTGGGGAGGGGGGGGGTCACAGTATGACACTTTCACCCTCAACTCGCTCGAGCGACCACCCCGGGTTTTTTTTTCGTCATACATTTGTTTTGCGCTTTTGTGTTTGGTAAAATGCGCGGTCGGTCACATAGTGGTTTCGTATGCGGGGGAAACCAAGACGTTTTCAAGTTTCAAGGCCGGACGCATGGTACGAAAGAGGTACCGGTAGCAGTTTTAGGCCAAGAGATTTCCAAATATGATGGATAGCTACCAAACATACTTGGATTTCCATTTTTGATTTTGTTTTCCCACTTTTCAAACACGGTATCTATCATTCGTTGTATACCTACAGTACCTGTGGGCCATAATAAACCATAATATGCCAAAACATGCCAAAATATGCCAAAATAAGGCTGATCATCGGCTTAAATTTTCCTTCATTTTGATGGTTCGAGTACACATTTTCGGAGCTCCTGAAGAGAGATGAAGCAAGATTACAAAAATCAGGTTTCTATGTCTACGGAAGCGTGCGCATCCGTGTTGGAGCGATGTAAGGAAGCGGTTAGCGGCACTGATCAAAGCTATGGGTGAGGGGGGGGGGGGGTTCGGGCCATTTTTGCGGTGTCTCGGGTTGACTCATTTCATGAGGGTGACCCCCCATGTTCCTATGCGGTCCTGATCTTTCAAGCTGCTTTCATTTTGCGATAACAACCAGCAATGGGTTGGTTAGCTATACTGCGCTAAAGCAATCATCCAAATAAGCTTTGTCCCTGTGAGGTGCGGAGTCAGTGATGGCATTAATACTGTTGGCAGTGCTAGTGCTCAAAAGACGCTAGTGAAAAACGGGGTATATCACAACGTCGTTATAACACCATAGCATCACCCTAACACCATAATGACATCATCATAACATCATCACCATAACATCATCATCACGTCATCATAACATCATCATAACATCATAACATCATCATAACATTATCATTGCATCATAGCATCAAAACATTTTCGTAACACCATCACTATAACATCATCATACCATCATCACAACATCACTATAACACCATCATAATATAATAATATCATAACACCATCATACCATCATCATAACATCATCGCAACACCATCATAACATCATCACATTATCATAACATAATCGTAACATCGTCATAACACCGTTGTAACATCACCATAACATAATCATAGCACCATCATAACATCATCATAACACCGTCGTAACATCATAACATCATCATAACATCACCATAATAACATAATCATAGCACCATCATAACATCATCATAACACCGTCGTAACATCATAACATCATCATAACATCATCATAACATCATCACATCATCATCACATCATCATAACATCGTCATAATATCATCATAAGATCATAATAACACCATCATAACATCGTCAAAACATCAACATAACATCATCATACGTCAATATAACATCATCATAACATAATCAATCGTAACATAGTCATACCGCCGTCGTAACATCTCCCCTACCTGCCTTATTCTTGGTATAAACTCTGTGGGGAAAAACAGCGGAATCTCCGATATACCGCCGCCCTGGTCCTGTTCTTGCCTTCACCGCCCGTGAACGCATACCACTCTGGCGGGAAATAGAAAATAAAGGGGGACGTTGGTGTATATTTATAAATATGACCGGCCGGTCCTGACGCCTCTGTCCGGTGTAGTATGTGATACCGCGCTTTCTGATCGGGTTGTTGCTGATTGAGGCTTGTGTGATGTCCATACAAACTCTTTTCGAAGACCATGGCTGACTGATTCTACGATAGCCGCCCACCCCAAAACAGCATTTTTCTTTGATGAACGTTTCATGGCTGCTCGAAACGAGGAAGTATGGTATGAAAAAAAGGTCCCCATTATTTTTCTTGTTCGCAAAAGAATGTCGAACAACGACTTCGATGTAGCAAGGGGCACTGTATATTTTCAGGAAACATGGCCGGGATCTGGTTTCAAAACCTTCGAACGAGCTCGTAGAAGAAAAGCTGGGGGGCTACCGTAGAACGAGTCGGTTCCGGTTTTCGTGTTTTTGTTGCGTTTCCCTCCGTTTGTCGGCCTCGAGGGACTCCTTGTAGCTTGGTCATGAAAAATATAGGCAAAAGCACTTGCAACACTGGTAACTATGCGTAGAAGCTTCGTGTTGCTGTCGAAGCACGCGAGAACATGTGCAAGGCGCAAATGCCTAGTAATTTTTCTGCTTACTTATAGTAGAGTGCGGGTGACCACATCACGTGGCTGTTATGATAGCCAAAATCGGTCGAGTGGGCAAGGTTTGGAATGCTTTCGGCAGAGATGTGCGTCGAAAGTGCAAGCAGCATGGAGACTAGCGAATGCAATGCCAAACGCGGTGAACAGGGAACAACAACAGTGAGTTGCAACAGAATACCCAAACTGGGACAAGCAGAGGCCAGCAAAGCCAGAGAAGTTGTTGAGAGGAACGTGAAGAAAACATACGGATAAAACTGGAAAGAAAGGGAGGGACAAGGAGCAGGGGGGGCGGGGGGTTAAAGTGTTCCCAGAAAAACAAGATTTTGAGTAAATCAATCCAAGGCAAGAGAAGATGAAGAGCATGAACGAAGAAAACCACAACCACACGGCGTCGGGGTAGCCAGCCCAGACCGGGTTCCTAGTGCAACAGCTCTAGCACTACGAGCGTTGCCACATGTTATGTTCCTCCTTCCGCTATTACTCCAGTTTCCCTCAAAACATAAAATGCGTCGTGGCACTACCAGGAAACTCAATGGACACCGTTCGATTATTTCAAGTTATTGAGTCCCCTTGCACAATAGGGTCTTCTGTATATAATCGTTTGTATCGTTTTCTCAAACCCCTCCTGTGTCAAGGGAGGGTGCCTGGGGCATTGACCACAAGGAGATCAACAATATCCGAGATCGTAACATGTACGGATATGTCATCTGTATAGTATAGCAACAACATTTAGATTAATGTTTCAGGTTGAACTGACGTGTTACCATATTAAGCGCCAACATCCAATATATACGGATAATATACCATATTTTGTAAAGTGTGGGAACACCATTGGGATTGTTTGGTGTTTTTCGTTTAAACTGCCGTGTTACCGTATTAAGAGCCAACCAAAACCAGCAAACTACACCCTTCATAAGGACATACATGCATACCAGTCAATGTGAGAACAACAACAACAATCCCGTATCACGCAAGATCGAACCATCACACCTCGTGTGATGTGAGAACAACAACAACAATCCCGTATCACGCAAGATCGAACCATCACACCTCGTGTGTTGCCGCAAACGGAATTTGGACGAATGTCTCTTAAGATCAAGGTTATACGGTCGAGATGCTCTGTGTTTTCTTCTGAGGCTACTGACGGACTCCCTCCATACCCTGCGTAGAAGATGCGTGCCACGAGAGAGGTGCACCATTATTTTTGGGGGTTCTGCACCGCGTAAGGCCACGGGGGATCGCATAGGAATATATTGAGTAAACGAGCTCGTATGGGGGCATTCCGCGTGCATATAAAACCACTTGAAAATAGAGCATGACATCTATCTGCAAACAAGATCCTTCTTTCGAAATTAAAAACAAAAAACAAAAAAGAAATCCAATACTACAGAGCTTTTCAGGTGCTTATAGCCCTCTTTTGGGCTCCATAACTAGCTACCCCTTCTTCGAGTGCCCATCTCATTTTCTTCAAAGACATACCCCAGACATCAAAGAGCGTTATATCACCCGCCTGGTGAGCAGCAAGCTTTTCGTGAAAACCGTTTTTTCATTGGTGATATACCCACTGTACTAGGCTCCCGCGCGTGAATTGAAGTATTTCAACGATTTCGGTAGCTGTTGGTGTTGCTGGCTCGCAAGTTCGAACTCACGAAAACATCTTGTGCGTCCCTTCTGGCTCCCTACGACTGCTGACTGGTGCACCCGCCGTCGTCATACACCCCACGTAAGAGCCTCCCTCAATTTCGCGGACCGTGGTTGGTTGTGGGGAGCTGTAGCTACCCGCTAGTGAAGTGCATACGTTTTGCTGGGGGTCGTTTTTTGTCTCGTTTTGTGTACCCCAAATTTCGACAACAGCAGTGCCTCAAAGTCGAGGTGTGGACCTCTGCTGAGAACAAGAGGGACGCCGATCTGACGGGACTCACAGCATCTGTGGAGTAAGCTCTTTTTTTAAAGGTTTCCGGGTCTGTGTTCCACAAACCAGCCGAACCTCTAAACGCACCATGTTAGCCTGGCCATGTGTCTAACTGTTCCGCTGGAACATCTAGATAATAAAGTTACCGGAAAACCGGGGACCAGGGGACGCTTGCGTCCTCCCGTGGCCTTAAGGAGCTCTTGTCTCAGATAAATGAAAGCACAGCCCGATGAGCAACCCCATGGCCTTATATAGGTAAACCATCATGATACACAGTGAAGCAACCCCATTGCACATTGTAGGTATACCATGATATATAGTAAATGACAACAATGACAAGCCGACGAGTGAGGGTTTTAAGGAGCGGCTCGTATTCACAAAAACTACATCCAGTCGTAAAGTGATGCCTCTATCTCGCACGAATCACGATAGAAAACGTTGTTGATGGAACAATGAAAGTGCAACCCGGTGAAACGCCATAAAACACCCTACGTCCTAACGGTGCGCATAGAAAACCTGTTGCAAAACAAGAATGAGATTTTCCAGGAAAATTCCCTCTGCTAGAAACGTGCCACCTCAACCAACGCTAACAGCCATCGGATATTCCCATTCCCCTCCTGGCCACGCGTGCCCACAGCCACCACGTGCCAAGGCTTCAATTCGTGCGCACCAAACGTCAATGAAACAGTCACACCCCATAAGACTGACGTCTCGCTTGCGTACATGGGATCAACCTAGAAGCGAGGCGGTAGGTGGCCCCGATAGCCCCGATCGCCCGCTTGGCCCTTCTCTCGCACCCTTTGAGCTACACGCGACGTCCGCATTAAGAGTGGGTAGAGACACTGCTGTCTGCGTTTCCTCCACTCCTGTGTTTTTCCAAGTCGAGTTTTGGATGAGGAATGGAGCTCATGGAGGGGAAATCTTGCCAAAAAGTGAGGCCCACCACGACCGTACGTATCATGCGTCTCCGATAAAATATTCAAATCTCCTCTACTGAATATCCCAAAGTATCGTCCATGCATGTCGCCATAAATTCGATTTCGAATCAACCTCGCGGGAAACACACCGTCCTCTGTGTGCATTAATGAGATGCAGCAGAGCCAAAACACGGAATCAAGCAGCAGCAGGGTCCAAATATATAGCACTAGGGAGCAGGAGCAGGGACGCACACATCATCGCCAGGGAAACCGACAAGAGTTGCCCCATCAAAAACCTCTCCGATGAGACAGTTTCGTTCGTTCTGCCAGTACAAACGGAACATCGCGCGACCACGGGGAGGCGTTGTGAGTCACAGGCTCCATCAGGTTAGTACTGTACAGGTGATTCTCGACCTACGCCCACGTTTTGGAGATAACAACTTGGACCTAATATGGGATAATTCTTCCATTTCCTACAAGGGGGTCGAATATTTCACACGTATGTAGAAAATGTAATTACCTATGTTATGATTAATGTAATACCGTTGAAGTCTTACAAGTGTTGGTGTCGCATACCTGTGCTCGAATTCTTTGGATCCTCCGGCGTTCACGCGACAGCATGATCTTTATGGCACCAAGACCATATAGACCAAACGGATCTGTCTCCCCTCAGAGATGGGTATACTTAATATGCATACGATCTGCCCGATGTGTGGTACGTTTTGGCCGGTCCGCTTAACACACGTCGGGTAGAGCAGGAGATACTAGGACGAGCTTTACTTGGCGCAATAAAACATCGCGGTGTGACTCTGCATCAGCTTCTCTTAGCTGTGAAATGGAACGCGGATATTATTATGTTCGAAACCTCGAGGAAAACCTAATGACAGCCTCTTCTTCCGTGTTAAACGAACGTCACTTCGGTAGTCCAGTGAAAGGTGTCGTCTTTCGCAAGTGAGTGCTATGTACAAAAGGGGTACTAAATACAGTAGCATTACCATGGTTTGGGCACCTTAATCCTCGTTGAATGGGTTCCTCACTTACACTTGGAGTACCACTAGTGGTAGTGTTTTACTCTATCTCTGATTAAGTGCTAAGTTTATGGTGGATTGTTCATCGGGTTCCGCTTCCATCATTTTTGTTCTTGACAAGCCATTTTTTTTCGTGAGTTATAGAACTCCTGAAGCGAAGCGTCTAACAATACCTGGGTGCGCCGCCAGATCACCGTAGTAGTTCCATCGAGATGCCTTGTTAGCTGTTGGAGTGCCCAGAGTCTGAATTCAAATTCTACGAAACATGAGCTAATGTGAAAGGATCATGACATCGCAGTTATCGTCACCAACATGCTCCTCATCCTCGCATCATCATCGTTGTCATTCTCACTCATAATCACCATCATTGACTGGCGTCGTCGTCGCCTTCATCATCTTTGTCGTCGCATGTATGCTCGCACCACCATCATCATCAGCATCATCATCAGCATCATCATCAATCGTCATCATCAGCATCATCAATCATCAGTTCCCAACCTATAATAGTGTGCGCGTGTGTACACTCCGAAATACCGGCAGTTTGACCAACAATGAAAGGTTCATTGAAGACATGGTACTAAGCTGCACTGACTGAGCAGCCATGCATCTGTTGGCAGCACGTACGAAGTATTCATCGTCGAAGACTCCGCCGTTCCTGCAGCGAACCACGTCCGGCTTTTCGAACGCGAGGGTGCCATTAATCACGGCTAAAGCAGCGCCAGAGTCGGCCGTGTTTCCGTCAAAGGTCACCGCCTTGCTGAGCCTTTAAAAAATGTCGCGCTTCATAACTGCCGATTTAAAGCCAGGAATCGCGAGGTCAGGAGGGGGGGGGGGGGGGGTGAAAGGTAATGAATTAATAGTTCAGTCCATAAAGTTTTGTAGAGAGGAATCGCGAGATTAAGAGAGGAGGGCAGTGAAGCATCTAGTTTATCCATATTTCAGTCCGTTTTGGGAAGGGGGGGCTGGACGCATGCGGCGGTAGAGATGCATCGTGTTTTTTATAATAATGCTACTCCTCGCTGAAGGAGAGATCTATACTATTACTAGTATACCTTACCCAGAAGCTGAATTTGAGAAAGAAATTAGAGGGCGACTCGATAAATAACTCCATGGCCTAGGCAGACAGTGAACAATATTGCAAAGAGAGAACAACAATTCGACCGCAACGCGTTATAGAGAGCCCCGTCATCCGGAAACTGTGTTCACGAAAAAGCTCTACTTCTGTCGTAACACGTACGTATAGCTGGTGAACACTCGTAATGAGTTATTGACACACCGCCAGTTTTAGGGAGGGGTATCGCGACATAAAGTAGGGGGGCGGTGGTGGAATATATTTAATGCAGAATGGAATGTATTCAGTTCAGGATCTCCGTGTTCGAGCGAAACGATACGCGAAAGTGGCTTTGAAAGAACACGAAGGTGCTTAGGGGTGCACCTAAAGCTTCTGAGGCTCTCGTGTATACCATGTCCGCGGGTCCAACACGCCTACAAGTGCAAGATTCCAAACCCTGGCTGCTGTCAGAATGTCCCTCGAGAGAGCTCCTTGGGTACCTCGGGATACTTACCGAGTAGCTTACGTAGCTGGTTTATCCGACATGTTTGGTTTCTATACTTGTAGAAAGGATTGTTGAACGTGGGATGCGTTTTTCCTTGTTACCCCCTCCGGGGAGCTATTCCACGTTGTCTTCGCCAGCCGACATGCCGACCTAAGTCAATTAGTCGGCCAACGGCACCTACCGATTGGTTACCAATCGTGAAATCCTGCTGACTCACAGCTCTAACCTATGCACCATACAGGTAGCACATAGTAGACGAATTCCAGTTCATCAGTGGGGGCCCAAGCAACAGCAGCAATCCGTTTACATACATACCGCGAACTTGACTTCTCCCTTAAGGTTGCTCTGGCTGCTTCGTCTGGCTGGTGCTGTACAGTTCGCGACAGCACCTACGATTTTGGTCTTGTGCTACGATAGAGATATTACGGTATACCTCTTTTTAGCTGAAATGTGCTCCGAGTGAGGGGGCTGCCTTGACCCCTTTAGAGCCCCCAATCCCCTCCCTATACTAAATCCAAGTAATTTTGTCCTCAAAACGGGTTTCCAGTGGTAAAGGGGTTAAGCCAAAATCGTCGGAAATTGACAATTTTGTTTGCATGATTCTCGTAGGCCTATCTATCGGCCATGGCAAATTTCATCGGGTAGCAGTTTTATTTTCCTCCAAATAAATATTGATTTGGATTTAACAAGGGTGTGTCTTGAGCTCCGAAAGTGAGGGGCCTCAGAAAAATGACTGGCGCACGTTTATAGTAGTAGTAGTAGCACGCGTCTTTGGCTCTTACGAACTTCAGGCTCGATTCTAGTCGAAAATAAGAACACGCGGCCTCTTTGTACTAGAAACAGTGAAAGGCGTACGCCACCTATAATAATAGCATGCAAATTCCAGCCTGGCCAGAAATAGTATATTCTAAACTAGTGTCGTATTCTGTAATGGTCTCTCTCTATCTCTGTAGTCTACAAATATGTATCGTGTTTGCCTCTGAAGTATCAGAAAGGCCAAGAAGTTACGGGGACAAAACCAGGAAAACCGGCTTGTCACGAAAAACAACATGCTCGGACTTGGTACTCGTTTATGGGATTTGTTTTCGGGAAAAAAAGGTTAAATCAGCCCATCTGATTTGGCGTACTGTCACGGGGTGGACTTTGAAGTAGGAACAACACCACACCCAATATCTCGTTCGCACTCACTCGATCCAATTTTTGGATGACCGTTTTGGGTCGATAGATCGATTACTGGTTGCCGTCAAGTATGTGGCTGGTGATTACACTTGGAGTCATGCCAGGCTTTGTTGATGCTATGCCGGATGACCCACCCTGTGGCCTTTTGTGTTCGAGATGATGAATTATCCAGTGGGCAACCTTCCTTTAGTTGAGCTTCCTCGAAAGTTTTAGGCAATAGCGCGTGTGCGTTATACCCATGTTGTATGCTAGAAAAATATGTGCAAGCAGTATAGAAAAGAAACCTACGAATATCACAACACAATAGGCCACGAAAAGGTAGCTATATTCATAGAAAAGAGCAAACATTCGACGATTTTGGGTCAAGGAGGAGAGTCCCGTCGTTCAGAACGTGTTTCGTCACTCAAAAGTGCTACCTCTATCGTACTACTAGTAGAGCACGTTTCTGTCGACAATTTGGTTACGGTTACCATGCGTTGTGTATATCTAGGCCGTGGGGTTTTCCCGTTCATCGGGTTGTACCTTCAAATTGTCCGCAATTTGTGTTTAGTTTTGGTATGGGATCCCCTCGAACAAAACGCCTTTCAAAAATTGGGTGCACCTCTACCGTATAGCACTCTCGTCCGACGGCCGTACATGTTCAGAAGCGGATGCTGAGCGTGGGCGACGCGCAACCGAAACGGGCACCCGAATGTAGCGTCTACACGTGCGCGACGCGTGCTAAGATACAGGAAACAACTGTTTTGTCATCCCACACACTAGGGGTGCAGCAGAATCTAGGAACTTTCTGAGCTTCCGAAATGAGGAGCTCCATGTCACCCGAAAGACGGCCTGGTGGAAGACTCGTTCACGCAATCGACTTATGCTACAATAGAGGTATACCATTTTTTGGCTATTTTAGTTTTGGGGGGGGCAATCGTAGAGTCAGTCAGAGGTATATACCATTTCTTGGCTATTATTTTGTTTTCTGAACATGACCGATTCTACGATAGCCCCCCCCCAAAACCGGCGATTTTTTTTAACGAAAAGGTTTCATGGCTGCTCGACACAAGGAAGGGTACTGTTATTATTGCGAAAAAAGTATCCACATATTTTCTCGTGTGCAAAGGTCTAACGATCGGCGACATCGGGGTGTCGAGGGACACCTTATTATAGGAGATACGACCGGGAGCTGGTTTTGAACCGGGAGATTTCGTTGGAGGAAGGTGGGAGGGGCTGCCGTAGAACGCGTCACATGACGGGGCTCCTTAACCCACAGTCGTCGGAAAAAAAATGAATAATAGGCCATTTCATTCTGGATGATTCTCGTTGTGTACCTATGCCTTATGATGGGGTTTTTCATCCGGTAGCCATTTTCGTTATTTGTCTACGCATCGGGTTTTTTTGAAGCTCTTCGTCTTAAGCACCCAAACTGGGGAACCTTTGCAAGAAAAAAAATAATGCGTGGTGCGCCTCTAGAAATAAATATCGTACGGTCCGTGCACAACAATTTGTCCATTCCGTTTTTTTTCAATAACTTTCGAAATAAGTCGATTCAGCGGGAGTTTAAGCCATCCTAGTGATCCCCAGGCCAAGGGGAGAAATATAGGCCCCAGTTTTTTTTTTGGTCAGAGTACTCTAAGTTCAAGTCATTTTGAGCCACCTGGCAGAAAAAAAACGGAGAAAAACGGGGAAAATGACGAAAAGGACGATTTTCTCCAAAACAAGAGTTTTCCCCGGCAAAAAAAAAAAATCCCACCTGGGCATTGATGAGAGGAATCGTTTGCCGCACTATATTTTAAATTCGGTTGGTTAGTTATCTCGCTAAAAACGAAACAAGTTGACCGTCTAGATCGGGGTTTTCCGTGATATCTCGGTCAATTTACAATATTTAAAAAAAAAAAAAAATCCCACCTGAGGAATTGCGAGATCTGTCCAAATCCGTTGAGTTTTTTGGAATCGGCAAAGAACACCACCCTGGATAAACGAAACAAGTTATTCCGGTTTATTGGGGATAAAGTACCTAGGAAATAAAATAATAAAAAAAACTCTCCGCCACCCTCTGCGCCTGAGAACAGGGCGTTTGCCGGTATTTTCAGAATTGCGAACGGCCACCTGTGTGCAGACAAAAGTTGTCATTTGTGGCCGGAAAAAAAAGGACTGTTTTGCACGGACTATAGCACGCGTCAATACCAATTCAAATACACTCTTAATACTCCTAAAACAAGGATTCTCTTTAGAGTATTAGTCTAATTATTATATTTTCCGATAGTTCCTACACGAAAGGAGCTCAACCGGCCAGAAGGTCAGAAACGCTAAGCCCAAAAAGTGACATCAATCCCTGGCGTGGGAACCACTCTCTTCGCTCGAATATTATTCTCTGGATCACGGGGCCCCTTAAGCCAAAACTGTCGGAATGTCATGGACCAAGGCTACGGTATTGTAGTATCATACCCCCTGTTTCACTATTTACGGAGATCCATTGTTATTCAACAGGGGCAAATGCTTATGAGCTCATAACTCTGTCAATTCTTTGTCGATAACGGTAAACGATAGCTTGGATTGTTTGCATAGGCCTTACGGTCACGGCGCGAAAATAAAAAAAATAAAAGATATGATGTTCTGGCCGAGATATTGCGAAAAAATATGAGACATTCCCGGTGAATGTTTTGCAACATGGTGAGGAATTTACCCCTGTTAACAATAGATCTCCGTAATAGTGTGTTTGAGCCACTCGCAAGATTGCCTCTGTGCCCCACGGATGAAAATGGTAAAAGTAGGCAGTTGCTTTGGCGCGGCTTAGATTACCATTGCGTTGCGGATTGATTCCGTCAATCGATGTAAAACATGAAGAAAACGCAAGATCGTAAAGGAAACAAAGGGGTTACTTGCGCGAGTGGCCCCCTAGCCACTAAAATAAAAGGCTCCAAAAAAGAAAAACATCACCACCCTACCGTAGCCTGGGTCCATGCTTGTTTTTAGAAAATCATAATGTTTTCTGTGCCTAGCTCGTGAGTCTCTCCTCTTATCAAATTGCGTTTTCAGTCTTACTCAAAAATCAGGTTTTTCTGGGTGAAGCATAGAGCCCTTCACGTGGGGAGCCTCGGGAAGGAACATGGTCGGTTATGTCACCCCCACCGCTGGATGTCTGTGCCGTGCGTGCGTCCAAGGTCAAGGTATTGGGCTGCATTGCGGTGATACCACATTACTAAATGTTTGACAACCGCGAGTCGTCATACTCAAACTAGAGAATGCTCACGTTTTGGCGACGTTCAAATCCGTGATCGTTTGCTGTTTGTTTGACGAACGGCAAGTGCCCACAGCTCAGCCTGCAGACTCCTTCCTCTGGCCATGTTCTCTGCTGAGCGCTCACACAATATTTCACTCTCGCCGGGATCCTCGGCGGGATTGAGCAGGATTTGCGCACGCATGGCTTCGGCACGACGGAATAAAGGTTTTGCCGTCGAGGGCGTCAAGTGCGCTATGTACTGAAGAAAACCTGCCGAGGACAACACGATCGACGTCCACGGCATGCGTTGACTTGCGTTACACGTGCAAGAATCGACCCTCCTTTAATCCAGAGGGTGGCAGGGTGGCAGCATACGGCAGATAACATGCCAAGCACGGCACGGTGGACACAATTAGAGGAAGATTAAGCCGGTACATTCTTGTCCAACTAAAGCATGCTGGGTAATCCCATTGCTGGTCGAGGTGCATCAACCCATTCGCGCGAGTGGTCTCGACTCAAAGGCGCGGTGAAAATTGCTGTGCACCCCGCGCCCTAGCCTTCGTGCGAGCGTTCATGTTGAGGGTGGTAGTCGTCTAGGGCTTACTGTATGCAAGCAATATCCTCAGGACGGTTTGCTCGACGTGCACGCACATGTCGATGTAGAGGTGCACCGGTTTTTTTCCATGGCTTCTTACATGAGGACCTATACACTCTGCACCCAAAAAGTTGACTTCGAGAAAAAGAAAAAATGCAACCCTATACATAATCCCACGGGCTGCATTCTAACAAGATACATATATATATAAGACTAGTGCGCAACAGGGATGACATTCCGACGATTTTGGGTTAGACTAATATTAATAGTGTTGTTTGGAGGAGCCCCGTCATTTGGAAAATGTTTCATCGAAAACGTGATATCTCGTTTGTAGCCCTTGTCCACAGCCAGCGCTGCGTACAAAGGGATTCATGCACGACGAGCGCTAGCTTCAGCGTACACACATACATCTGGCAACAAGTCGCGCCGGCGTACTGCGAGCACCACGGTGAAGGATGTGAAGGATGCATGGTGACCGTTGAGAACAAGCGATGCTTGAGTGAGCCATTGCACGACGGGTGGCGCACTAACAAGACAGCGGCATGCTGGCATACTGCTGTCGGCATCGATGCGTGCTACGACAGAGGTAGCAGGGTAGCATTTTTTATCAAGGCTACGGTAAGAGAGTATCTCTAAGTTTCACTATCATCGGGTTTAAGCTACTCGCGCAAGTGACTCTGTGCCTAGCTGACACAAACAACGTTCGGCGATTTGTTTGGTGCTGCGTAGACAACCATCCCATTTTCGTATTCATCATATCGAATCATCCTACAGCAGCCCCCCCAACTTTGCTTTACCAAAATCGCAGGTTTTGAAACCAGCCGACGGCCGTATCTCCTGAAATGCGGTGCCCTTCGCCACCCCGACATCATCGGTCGATAGTCCCCCGCGAACAAGAACATATGTGAATATATACTTTTCATAGCATCCTTCCTCGTATCGAGCCGCCACGAAACGTTCGTTAAAAAAAATCGCTGGTTTTGGGGGGGGCTATCGTAGAATCAATCGAATGTTATAACTAAACAGCACGAAAGAAAGAAAGAAAGAAAGAAAGAAAGAAAGAAAGAAAAGAAAGAAAGAAAGAAAGAAAGAAAGAAAGAAAGAAAGAAAGAAAGAAAGAAAGAAAGAAAGAAAGAAAGAAAGAAAGAAAGAAAGAAGAAAGAAAGAAACCCTGTGACCGCAAGGAACTTGGGGGTCACTCGCGCGAGTAGCACCGAGCCACTGAAAAAAAAGTTGGCCCTCAAAAGTGGCCAAAAGGGGGTAAAACAACACAACCCACCACCGTACCAGATTGGTGTCTTCGATCAAATATTTTCTCGACGACGGGGCTTGTTGACTCAAAATTGTGGGGTCAGACTGATTCTACGATAGCCCCCCCCAAAAAACAGCAATTTTCTTTGATGGGCGTTTTTTTTTCATGGCTGCTCGGCACGAGGAATGATGCAATGAAAAGCAAAATCATAACATATTTCCTTGTTTGCAAAGCACGGTCGAACGATGACGTCTCCGGGGCAAGGGGCGCCGATTTTCAAGAGATACGACGGGAATCTGGTTTCAAAACCGGCAATTTCGTCAAAGAAAAAGTTAGGGGGGGGTACCGTGGAACGACTCGATATCATTCTTGTTTTTGGCAGCATTATTGCTATTATTTGTATCTAAGAGGCTGTGAGTCTGGTCATCGAATTGCACTTTCTACCGTAATAGAGACGTAGCACTTTTGGGGAAAATATTATTATCTGAAGGACGGGCCCTTCACAACCCCGAAACCCCTCCCTATATTAATTCTAAGTAATTTTGATCCGAAAAAGGGCTTCCAGCTGGAAAAGCGTTAACACCAAAACTTGCCGGAATGGCATTCTCGTTTTGCAGTATTCGTGTTTCTTTGTACCTTGGCCTGGGTGCGAGCCGGATAATCTAAGCGATTTAGCTGATGATTCCTCCGTTGGATCTGCACTTATCGCAATTCCTGTACAAAATATCATCACGATAGATATATCTTCGACATGGTCTAGATCGTGATCTGTCTGATGCGTGAAACTTTGGGTATAAAGCACCGTAAACGGACTTGAACAGGGTAATCACATACATCTAAGCCATGGCTCTGATGATCGAATTGTGCCTTCAGTTTGATTTGTATAGTAGAGATCTCTCTTCAGCTGAGGGGTCTCCGAGGGGGAAAACGCATATCTGCCGTAGCCTGATTTATTATATGCTGGGGATAACAAGGCGAACGTTAAAACAAAATGCACTGCCGGCATGATTGCTATTCAACGCGCAACCCACTACTAGCTTCTGTTTCTAGGGTCAAGGATGTCGTCGTATTGCAAGCAACATGCGGACGACGTCATGGTCGATATAACAGCTTGCTGTTGCTCACATCCATTATCTGCACTAGTACGCCGAACTTAAACGTTGAGGACAGCAAGACGCCGACGTACTGCAAGCAACACGCCACATGGACTGCGTTGATATGAAGGATAGGTTTTCTATAAACATATGAAAATAGAGCAACGAACAATGGCGATGTATGTATTGTGTACAGTACGGATAGTGAGGCATGTCTGTGTCGGTAATCTCCAGGCGCTGTTTACATGATCCGTGCATTGAGCGGCCGCATGGCCGGGGCGTGGGGTATGCTGAACGACAGTGTGGCCACAGCATGCCACCGGCACAAAATCCAGGTACCGTAAGCGTGTCACGTCTGGCGGCTAGGAACGATCCACGCGAAATTGCCCCTTACTTTTTCCAGTTTCGGGCGTTAGTTTGTGTTTTTTTCCGGCTTCTTTGCGATATTCTGCGGTAGAGGTAAAGACGCGTAATAGAGGTAGCACTATTTGGCAGTAATGCTTTCCAAACTTTCGGGTCTACATATCCCACTGTCGCCAGAATTTCCTTCCCTTTTTTATGTCTAGGCAATCTGTAGCTGTAGCATTGGATAGTGTTGGTCCACCAAGTCAAGCGTACGAAGGGGGATCGTGTTTGGGGGCTTTTTTTGCAATGGCTGGGAGTCACTCGCGCGATTGATCCCTCCGGTGGTGTGCGGTCTCAAGAGACGCGTGCTAAGATAGAGGTAACACCTTGAGTATGAAATGGTTTTGGAATCACGGTACTCCTTAACCCATAATCTTCAGGAAAAAAAAATATAATGGGACATTTTGTTTTGCATGATTAGGTCAAGGGACTTTGCATCCGCGGTGGCAGTTTTATTTTGTCCAAATCAGTTGCTTGGGAGATGTCTTAATCTCCCCGAAATTGAGGAACCTCATGAAAAAAGTGGTGGGCCTCTATCGTAGCACGGGTCAAGCTTTCGTGCTGTTTTACGTTGTGCGATAAGATCCCACGGTGGAATGGCAAGCCACGACGTTGCGCACAAAATATCGCTCACGAAGTGTTTTTGTCCGTGAGGGACGGAGTCACACGTGTGAGCTCAAACCCGGTACACTGCCAATGAGGGTATGATACTACAATACCGTAGCTTTGGTCGTCCTTAGGGGGGTACATTTGAATCGTTACAAACGCCGTTTGTTTGCGGGATATAGTATTTGTATAGGCTAGAGTTATTCAAGTGAGGAGTAGTATTAGAAAAAACGTGGTGCGCCTCTATCGGTGCCTTGTGTCTGGCGTCCGGCGCCTACATTCGGCAGAGAACGTGGGATATCCACCCTGCCGTGGCGTCTGGCCTATCCCACTTTTTGCAGACCCACAACCAATATTACCGGTAGGTTGGCAGCAGGACGGGGTGCCGTATGAAAAGCATGGGGTGTGTGATGTAGGAATCACGGCCAGCCGCCACGTGGCCTGCTTCGAGGATGGTTGCGACTGATAGAGTTGCCGTCGGCGATGATGGAGCCCGCAGTTGCGTTCTTGAGTACCGCACCCAAGGAGATTGACAAAGCAGCAGGAAGCTGCACCAAATGAGAGCAGAAACGGTGACCGCCGTTAGGGACAGCTCGCGCTGTCGCCACCACGGGAACTGAAGGGTAGGCCAACTAGAAGCGCTGGATTGCGATTGCAGTTGAGATACATTTGACACACAGGTAAGAAAAAACGTGGTAACCGTGGTGAGCTCAAGCTTCGCTTTTCCCCTTCCGCCGGAGGATAAGAAATTAAAAGGTCCCTGTATGCTTCCCCCTGCCGCCATGACGCCTGCCCTGCCGTCATGACGCCTGCCCTGCCGTCATGACGCCTGACCTGCCGTCATGACGCCTGACCTGCCGTTATGACGCCTGCCCTGCCGTCATGACGTCTGCCACGGTAGGGGACACCATGTTTCGGCCAAAACATTTCGTGAATGACGAGTCATCCCACGGTAAAGGTTACACGTTTCGAGCCAAACGTTTGTGACCTGACGTTTTCGATATCAATTGGTTGAGCTCCTCAACCACGGAACCATCTGTTACGATTATCATACTAAGAGAGTGTGTATACTTTTCTCAGCTTGCGCGTAGCAATGATGGTCGGGATTCGCGCGAACGAATGTCTAGTTGCATTGCAGTCGGGATGTCCACCAGAGGCTTTTTTCTCGTATTTTTTTCATCGCACTTGCTTCCACTTTTTAGCTTCCGTGGTTGTCACGGGCGCCACACGGTCCCGTCCCGTCCCCCCCCCCCCCCCCCGCGAAAGAATGCATGCTCTACTTTCGTTCGCGCAAATGGTTCGGCATTCCCACGGCGCCGCGTCGATTTTGATCGACCTTTGCTCCATCAACAGCAACCAGTGGCCGATGGTGTACAGCACAGGCAACCTAATAATAAACAGGGTAAATATAAACAAGGAAGACAGGCTGATTTGTTCGAGGGACATAAGAAATTCGGGAGCCGTTATACGGAAGTCAACGTAAAACGCATCTTCCATCGAAAGGAAGAAACCCAGCCTGGGTGAGAATTTATGTTTCTTATTGGGCATCCCTTAAAGTAATCGTCATGTTTTCTACAGCAGTAGTCACTTTTGCCCTGTGAAGCGCAATGGGGGTGAACCTACACGGCCTTCCGGTACCTTTCCAGTACCTCAGTACCTTTCCAGTACCTTACCGGTACATTTCCGTTATGCTTCCAGTACATTGCCAATACCTTGCAAGTGCCTTAACGATACATTTCCGTTATTGTTTCAGTACCTTTCCAGCAACGTTGCCAATACATTGCCAGTACCTCGCCAATACATTTCCAGCACATTTCCAGTACCGTGCAGTACTACGTCAGTATATTTCCAGGAAAATGTCCGTGTAGTACCAGTACATCCCCAGTACCTTGAAAGTACCTCAGCGAACGACACGCCACAAAATCCCCACCTCGCGCAACGAAATCACAAAAAAGAAAAGTAGAGATACTTCTGTACCTCACAGTTCGACGCAGCCTAAAAAAAACAGAACAAAAAAGTGCTGCAATACTGGGTATGCATATTTACACCATGCCCATAGTACCCGGTGCCGACCCATAATACTGCAGTGCGGAGTACAGGTGAATCCGGCATGCCCAAGGCAATGGTCTACCGTGTTCAGAATGCTGGTAACGTTGTAGTGGCAATGCACTGGTACTGTACTGATACCTTACTCTGACAACGTACCGTTACTGTACTGTACTGGTACTCTACTGGTGCTCCACTGACGATACACCGGAAAAATCATGCTGGTATGTACGCATTGTGTTTCGCGGTCAGAAAGGGAGCAAAGGACAACGAACGCCAAAATCGGTCACCGACGGGTAGCCGTCGGCATAACGTTCTTGGGAAAATTCCCGATGCACCTCATAGGCTTCTAAATACGCACCCGGCCCCAACGAAAAAAACACAAAATCCAGAGGGGCTTCCTCGCCAACGCTGTCATCATCACGATCACCATCCTCATCGCCATCATCGTCACTATCAATATCAACACCACCGCCACCATCCACATCACCATCAATATCAACATCACCATCACCATCAACATCAACATCGGCACCAAGAAGAAGGACATGACCACCAACAGCAACACTGCCACCGCCATCATCACCATCACCATCAATATCAATTTTCTCACCGTCATCACCAATACCATCACCATCACCGCCGCCATCATCGTCGCCATGATCATCACCATGGCCATCACCATCACCACCATCCCCGAATCCGCCATCATATTCTTCTCTTTCGGCGTCATTCTTCTCCTCCCCCATCGCGACCGCCTCCGGCAACGTGAGCACCCTCTCCATCCCCTTTCCCTCCCCTCCTATCCCAAAAGGGACGGGTGTCCCAAATGATTCACCACTGTTACTACTGTCACTACCGCTTCTACTACTACTAACGCCATTATTACTAGTGGCACTACTGCTACCACCACCGGGACCACCACCAGTACCAATATCAATACCAATACCACGACGAATAGCCCCGCCAACAACACCGCCACCACCACCACCACTGCTTCTCCTACACCTACTACTACTTCCACTACAATTTGCAGACAAAAGGGAAGCTCCGACGGCTGATTGCAAACCACCATCTTCTACAAGACGACGGTAACCCACCGAGGTGGAGTTAAAGTTAAAGTCCCCAGCAACGATCAAAAGCCGCCGCTCCCCTCCCCCCTCTCCCTCGACAGACACGCCACCTCTCCCGTCCGCCAAAACCCCTGAGTTTGAGATCAAATGTTGTCGTGCACGTCTCAGGCGGCGACCTCCACCTTGAGGATTTGCAAAAGCCGCGTGGTCGTCTTCAGAGAGATCCTCGAGAAGGGACAGTAACCCGGTAACCTTGCATTGAGGTGGCGGCAACAACGGAGTGGGGGGGGGGGGGGCTCGCGGTCAGGGTGGCCCGATCCGATCCGACCCGTGGGATCAGGCGGTTGACCAGACCCAACTCGTCCCTCAAGATGTAGGAAACCTCTTGAATCGAGCCGCGGAACAGGTCATGACACGTGAAACCCCTGGTGATGTTGGGGTGATGGGAAGGGGTGCGGTACAGGTGATGCTGTCGTTCGCTATTTTGGCACCCACGTATAGCGTAGTGTTCTAAGAGGTCGCCGAGAAGAGACAGTAGCCAGGTAACGTTTTGTACAGCTGCCATGGAGTGGGGTGGGGTGGGTGGGGTGGGGTCAGGTGGGGTGGGGAAACTTTGGCTACCGCCTTTGGAATTCCCGAAGGAAACAAACGACACAGAGAGAAACAACAGGATATCACGGTTGGCCGCTCGGGAAATCTGAAGAGGTAATGCGGTCCGACGAAAATGAAGGCCGCATTTCATAAGACACAACCAACGCTGCTGGGTCAGGAAAGGGTGTAGATTGCGTCCGAAAAATCCTGTACAGCGAGTAAATGGAAACTGTGCGACGCAAATCCAACCAACACCATTGCCGCAACACAAACACCACCAGTAACACCAACACCGACACCAATACCAGCACCAACACTAAAAAACGCCACCAAAAACAGCGCCTCCACCACCACGAACATAAATACTAACTATATCACATCACCACCGTCACTGCCATGGCCAAGGATCCCCATCACACAACCACACGCACAATCAACAACAAAACCCCCATCAACACTACTACCGCCACCACCATCACCGGATGCACCATCACCAATCACCAACAACGACATACGCAACACATACACAATGCAACCACCACAACAACCACCACCACCATAACAGACACCAGTACCACCTACACCACCCCCTACAACACCGCCAACACCCAGTAACAACAAAAACGCAACAACCACAACCGCTACGACAACCTCTATCGCCACAACCACCAACACAGCAACAGCATCATCAAAACAGCAACCACAACCACCCACATCACAACATCACCACCACCACGACCATCAGCACCCCGGCATACCTGATCATGGTTGCCCTTGGTATCTTGGTTACCGAGGAGCACGTTCATGGCTAGAGCCACGCCCCTCCCCGTTCCAAGCGACACCAGCCCAAACACCAACATCACCGCCATCACCACAAACACCATAATTATCACGGTCACCACCACCGCCAGCATCAACAACAGCGACAACAACGAAGACGACGACACCAAAACCGATATACCTGATCATGGTTATCCTGGGTGTCTTGATTACCGAGGTGAACATTGACGACAGTAGCTGTGCCCCTTCCCTCTCCAAGCGACACGGTCGCATGAGCTTCGCACGCATTCTCCCCCGACCCCCTCGGCAGCCTCCGCCATCCCCACCTGATGCCAACAGCATGATTAGCGTTCAGGTCAGTGAACCAGCAAACGGACAGTCGTTGTTGCTGCCGGATGCCGGTGAAGTTATCAGCGTTTGATTGGTGAATCCGCAAACAGACGCACGACGACGACGCCGACGACGACTGTTGCTGCTGCTGCTGTTGTTGTTGTTGTTGTTGTTGTTGTTGTTGTTGTTGTTGTTGTTGTTTGTGCTCACATAAAAATGCCACCGTCAACACCAACGACGACAACAACAGCAACGCTAACCACTCACAACAACGCCAACAACAACAGCGCGAGCGACCACAACAACATCACCTCCAACAACAGCGACAAAAAACTCTCGCGGAAAAACCAGAATCGAAGAAAAACACACAAACGCAACGAAAAAAAAAACGAAACGAAACGAAACGAAACGAAACGAAACGAAACGAAACGAAACGAACACCAACAAACAAAAAACCTTAGCACCGGTAGACGAGAAACGATTGCGCATCCCCAAGTATCTTCCGAAACGGGTGCCGCAGCAGCCACGAACATCCCCGCCGCCGCCGCCACCGCACCAGCGTAGCGTCTGTTCCCCAGCGTGAGCCTCATCAGTCCGGTTTCCTGTACGTAGGAGGAAGCAAAAACGGTCTGAACGACTTACGGCTAGTTGATGGTGTTTATCGGCATATTCCAGGGGTACTACGAGGTACCAGTATACATCAACAACGGTTGGAATTGAATAATAACCAATGTTGATTCGAGTGTGCAACAACGAACGTTGTTATTCAATATCAACCAATGTTGTTCAAAATCAACCAATGTTGGTATATGAATCAGCTTTGGCTTGCAATTCAGGCAATCTTTACTTTCATATTAGCTCCAACCATCCCCGCCGCCCCCGCCACCGCACCAACGTATCGCCGGTTCCCCAGCGTGAGCCTTACTAGACCCGTATGCGGCAGGAACAATAAAAACATTGAGAGAGACCATACGACGTGATAAATGCTTGGTGTTTAATTTACGCACCATCGCCACCACCATCACCACCAACACCAACACCAACACCAACGAAAAACCATCAACACAGACACCACGACCATCACCAAACAACAACATAAGCACCAAAAGCAGCAACAGCAACAACAACAGCAACAGCCACAGCCACAGCATCATCAACGGCAACAGCAACAGCAACAGCAACAACAACAACAGCAACAGCAACAGCAATAACAACAGCAACAGCAACAGCAACAGCAACAGCAACAGCAACAGCAACAGCAACAGGACGCGTGCTACGATAGAGGTATACCCTTTTGGGGCTATTTTGTTCTATGAATGACGGGGTTCCTCAAGCCAAAATCGTCGGAAAAAAACAATATATTTTTGCATGATTCTCGTTGCTTACCTATAGGCCATGGGACTTTTCACCAGGTAGCAGTTTCATTTTTCTCAAAATCAGTTTTTGGGGGAGGTCTTAAGCTCCAAAATTGAGGAGCCTCAGAAAAAGTGGGGGAATTATATCGTACCACGCGTCACAGCAACAGCAACAGCAACACACCTGTAGCACTGCGACATCGGCTCCCAGTTCCCTCAAAAGCTTGCCCACTCGAAAGGTGTTGTCTTCTCCTAGTCGATCATAGCCCATGTACACGTTGAAATTAACCAAACGTAACTTTTCGTCGCGAACGGACACATATAACATGAACAAGAGCAAGAACAATAGTAAGCGAAGCAGGAAGAACAAGAACAAGAACAAGAACAATTACAAGAAAGAGGTATAATCTCCCAGTCGATCGTAGCCCTTGGGTTAAAAAAAGAAAAAAAAACTGCAAGAAACAACACGACTCACCGTGGGACTCGAACACGCGGCTTGTGAAGTTAGAAAATTCGTGTCTAATCATCGAATTACTGTACAACAACGGCTTATTGTTAGACGTTTATGTCTTATACATACGACTACGCACTTGACACTCGGCACAGAAATCTGGCCGAAAACGCGATGTAACCGGGGCTGCCACGACACGAAGCGAGAACGGCGGCGGCTGCCCACGGTAGAGTCAGAGGGGCGAGCAAGGCGTGGCACGTCCGGAAAACAGCGCACCAAGAGGTGGACCTCACCGCGAGCTAGTTGAAGACGGCTCAAAACCTGGTCTAAAACAGATCCTTCGGCTCCTCTCGTGCAACCTCGACATTATCCCCTACATAGGAATCAATACAAATATATATTTATATTTATATGGAAGACACGTAGTGAGCGCCCAAAACGTTGGAGGTGTCTTAAGTAAGTGCACGGTGCTCCGTCTTGAAAAGGATGCGTGGTATTTTATCAAATGGCTAAGGCAAGCAACAAACGAATACGCGCCCCCCCCCCCCCCTCCGGTCACCACCCCCCTTGCCGCCAAGCCCAAAATTCTGACACTTACCCCAGAGATCACCCCTCCCAACTCGATCGCGGCACTGTCCATTTCGTCGGCTAGCAGCTTATCCCTTCGCGTTCCGCTGCTTAACATATCATAACCTGGTATTCCATCACTCCGCGTGTTGTCCGCGGCGACCTGTACGGCAGCCGCGCACGAGTCACCCCTACCCCTCGCAGTGCTTGAGCTCCATACAGTCGGCTGTACTGCGAACGCCAAGCCGATAGTAATAGCGATTGTCGCTAGTGTTGTTGCTGTCGAATGCTTCGACAGACACGTCTCGGTTGACAACGACGACGACGATAATGATGATGCTACACCATCACCACCACCCCCCCCCCCCCCACCGAGCTCACCATCATTAAACACCCTATCACCAACACCGATACTGCCACCACCACCCCCACCACCACGAAATCCACTACCAAACCCACCGACCCCATCGCCGCCGCCTTCGTTAGCACCAACACCACCACCACCTCTACTACCATCAATGCCACATCCACCACCATCACCGTCTCCACCATCCCCACCACCAACACCACCACAATCATCACCACAACCACCCCCACCACCACCGCCACCAACACCCCCACCACCAACGCCACCAACACCCCCACCACCAACGCCACCAACACCGCCGCCATCACCCCGAAAACCAACACCACCATCCCGAACACCAACACAACCATCACCACCACCACCACCACCACCAACACGCACCCGGCCCAACCCGTCAATGCCCTTAGAATGCAGACGGCTAAGGAGCAGAGAGGGAGCAGCAGCCATCACAGCCGAGGCTATCATAAGAGCGCCGCGGGTAGACCGAAGGGGTCTCAGCGGCGGCGCGTACTCGAACGCCACCAGAGCCGTTTCCCACACAATCAGAATAATGTACACCTTGGTGGTAGGCGTTTAGGGGGGAAGGGGGCGGGGGGGGGGTGAGGGTGGGTGGGGGGATGGATAGGTGGCAATGTTTTGGCAGAAGGTGGTCCATTGGAGGCCAAAAAGTCAGGAGACGGACGGCACTTTCAGCCCTTGACCGGCGGCAATTTCCCAAAACTTCACCTTGACTTGACACCAAACTACTAGGTTTTAGAGTGGAACGATCGGTTTGACACCCTTGACCGCTGATTTTTGCTTTGGCTCACCGTCACCTGATGCCTTTGACGGGAGGGAGGGTGGGGTGATCAGAGGGTGGCCATGGTTGGCAGCAGGCAGTTTCGGAGGAGACATCGGGGCGGGGGTAGGGTGGCAATGGTAGACAGTACTTGTTACCTGTTGAGTTTATATCCTTCGAACCCATGGCAAACTAACGCACACAAAACCTTCCTCGTCTGCGTTTTCTTCGTCCCTTTCCGCCCCCTTTTTCCCCCAAAAAAAGACTGACACCGAAATTTTATTCCCGTCTCTGTAAGCCCCGGCCATTAAAAATCCAAAACTCACCGCGGCCCCATCGTTTCCGGCACCCTCAGAAGTAAACGTTTCCAGATGCTTCCATAAGGAGGGGAGCGTCAAGGCGACGGTGGACATCTGGGATGACAACAACAATAAAAAATAAAACGAGAGCAATCAATGTGATAGATATTTAGAATGGTGGCGGTGGTGTGGTTGTTGTTGATTGTTGTCGATGGTGCTGTTGCTGCTGCAACAAGAAAATGTAAAGACGAGAACAAGAGACAAAAAATACGGGGGGAAAAAAATAACCGGTGACCTACCGCAGGGGCGACACATTTACACCACCAGTACCAACACAGAAGAACGACCATATCAAACGACATGAACAGCTCGAAAAATAGAAAAACAACAACGATCAAAACAGAACAACAACAACAACAACAACAACAACAACAACAACAACAACAACAACAACAACAACAACAACAACAACAACAACAACAACAACAACAACAACAACAACAACAACAAAATAGTATGATAAACAAATAAACACACACAGTCATACCTCTCCGTTGCCAAACGAAAAATACTGGCATAGCAACCCCTTCGTGCGCACATGCCCCCCCCCCTCCCCCACAGCACACAACAAAGCAACAATCATGTGATAAGAGAATAAACAAGAAACCAGAATGCGAAAAAAAAACAACCGCCTCACCGCAGGTACAACGACACACGCCCGCTCCGGCCAAAGCGCGATCGCCGCGACAGCGCAAACCATCGCTCCCGCGGGTTGGGTCGTCGTCCGAAAGAGGATCCTCGACCATCCACTAGAATAGGCCACCCCTTTATCGTAAGGCGATGCCCCGCAAAACCGCCGTGGGTATCGGGCGACACCGCTCTCCGAATTGGCTCCTTCCGCCCTCGCTGTTGTGTGCAGTTCGGCGGGTATAAGCGCTCGCCCGAAACCCCAGGCCAAGGTAACAGACGCCCGTCTGACGCCATAAGACAAAAGTTGTAGGGATTTGAAAAAAAATGTGTTTTTTTATTGCGAGCTTGAAATTTTGAGGCAATCCCCTTTAGAAGTTCATCCACGTTCTTAAGAGACGAGCTGCATGTAGCCAGGGCGGGTGTGGAGCGACACCGCTCGCAGCATACAGCACATGCCTCTTCTTCCATCGATGTTTTGTCTCGCTCGCGTATACGCGGTCGCCCGAAAACCCCAAGCTACGTGAGGTAGCTGATGCATGCCTACCGCCAATAGAAACAAGGTTACGGGGGGGGGAAAATGTACCCTGGTATGTGATTTATCATGAGCTCACAGTTTAACACCAACCCCCTCTGAAACTGCAACCACAAAAAAAATATTTGTTTATCATAAGCTACACAGTTTTATACCAACCCCCTCGGAAACTGCAACCACAAAAAACATATTTGTTTATCATGAGCTCAAAGTTTTATATCAACCCCCTTAAAAACGGCAACCACAAAAAAAATATTTGTTCATCATAAGCTCACAGTTTTATACCAACCCCCTCTGAAACTGCAACCACAAAAAAAAGTATTTGTTAATCACAAGCTCACAGTTTTATACCAACCCCCTCGGAAACTGCAACCACAAAAAAAAGTATGTGGTTTATCACAAGCTCACAGTTTAACACCAACCCCCTCTGAAACTGCAACCACAATTGTTGTGGACAACAGTAGGGGTCCCCAGTAAGACGGGGATGTGCCGGAACAATGTGACCGCCTCATTGGAGGAAGCGGCCTTATTCTTTTAAGGTTATGAGTGCAATTACTCAGTCGTGACAAGCGATTTTGACCGCCTTATATCTGGACACCGCCGTGTATAGGGATACCGCCTTATTGGGGATCCCTGCTGAAGCTACATGAAACCGGGAGGGGGGGTACAGCGACACCGCTCTCCACATCAGATGCATCTGTCCTTGCTGGCGGATCTCGGTTGGGTGTCGGCGCTCGCCCAGAGCCCCGGGTGTGATGCTCGCCTACCACGACCCAAACCAAGGTGGAGATACATGGTGCAGTAGAGGTGCACCCTTTTCTTTCTGAGGTTCCTCGCACGAGGACCTCTATACAGTACGACGTAGGGGAGGGCCCGGTGGTGTGGTATAGAGAGCAATATGACCGCCGTATGAGGGGAAGCCGCCTTGTCCATGCCGGGCAATGAGTGCAATTCCCCCGTCGCGCCAAGCGATTTTGACCGCCTTATATCGGGGTGCCGCCTATTGTCGGGGTACCGCCTTACATCGGGGTGCCGCCTTATATCGGCAGACCGCACTATTGGGGGACCCATACCGTAACCTCGTTAAAAAAAAAAAAAAAGTGTAACACAATGAAAAACCTGCAATGGCCTAGATGTAAAAAAAACTCATATTGCTAAACAAGAAATGACATTCCGACGACTTCGGGTTAACGCCTTTACAAGTGGAAACCCTTTTGGGGGGACAAATTCACCTTGAATTTAGTACAGGGAGGGATTTGGGGTTAAGGAGATCCGTCGGTCAGAAACAATACTGCCAAAAAGTGTTACCTCTCTCGTAGCAAGCGCCGGAAACGGCTTCAAAACTCTGCGTACCTGGCATACTACACGCGAAAGCAGGTTCCTTACATTCCACCAAGTTCGAGAAAAATGGGGATCCCGTTGCGGGCTCCGGAAGCGTCCATCGCTCACCGACACACACAGGTTGGTGTCAGAAACACACATCCTGCTGGATGAGTTCCTAGCGACAGACGCCCTTACCTTATGGTGAGCTTGCAATTTTACAAGTCGCCCTTCAAGGCATACAGCACTTAGGCCCACCGGTTACCTGACGACGGACCAGACGACACCGAAACTCGGGGACGGGTTCCAATCCTCCCCGGTCAACGGAGACCCCGCCAGCAGCATCGTCAGAAACAATAGAGCACCAAAGGAGGCAGACGCCGCCAAGTTTTGAAGGAACTCCGACACAGCAGACGTCCACGTTCGACTTGCCCCTCTAGCTCCTGTCTCGTGCCCTCCCTGCGTTTCTCGCCCACCGTCCTCTCGCATCCGCGTCGTCGCATCAGTTCGTGCGGTAATAGTAGTAGCAACAGTGGTGGCAACAGAAGTAGCTCCAGCAACGCGATGGCGAGGTAGGGCCGCCACGAGCTCAACTCCCTTTCCTCCAACACCAGCAGGAGGAGCAGCAACGGCACCAGCAGTACCAGCTGGAGCCGCGGCAGTAGTAGCGGCAGCAGCAGCGTTGGCAGCAGCATGGTCGCCACCTTCATCACTGCGACCTCTATCACCACGTCCACTGCCAACCACACGGTCCCAACGAACACTACCTCCACCACCACTAACACCCCCACCGCCGCCCCTACCAACCCCACCGCCAGCTTCCAAGACGTCGTTAGCCGACACCCTAAAATATCGCCGTCCCCGTCCAATGGACCACCATCTAGGGCAATGCCAAGGACAAAAACCAGAACGATACCAGGACGGTGGAGGCGTTACTAGCAGTCCCAAGAGAAGAAGAGCCGGTAACGGTAAGCTTCGCAGAAAACGGGCATCGGGTGACGGGGGGGGCAGCGCCGAGGCCAGCAGGTGAAGGAGAAGAGAAAGGTGGTTTCCGGCGATGAGCCTTGGGGTGGGAGAGAGCGAAGAGGTAAAAGGCGAGACACGAGCAAACCACGGGTGGGGACGGGAGGGTGGGAAATTATGTCTCACATCCATCGGGAACACATCAGTATTACATACCTGGTACTTAGAAGTATACGTTTAACCTTACGTCTACCAATTATGGGCGCGCAAGCAGCACTATCAACAAATAGTAGTTACAGGGCGTGCACGGATGCCAGCGGGTGGGGGAAGAGGAGGTTAGATAGGCGGTTCCCAGCGATGGGTCCTGGGACTCGTCAAGTGACGGGTGTCCGTGTGACTTGCGGGAGTAAAAAGAGCAGAAAAGCAAGCAGGCAAGCTTGACCCTTCGGGAAAAGTCTGGATTACTAGCTATTAATAGGGTAATAAATAGAAATCGGGGAGTATTTTATTATGCGAGTTTGATTGTGGTCGACCAAATTTTCAACAATAACGACAAAAACGTCGGATTGTTTCCGGACAGAAGTTCCATGGGTTGGGGTGGGGGTTAGGGTTAGGGTTAGGGTTTAAGGTAGTGTTTGAGGCAATTTATATTTTAACCTGTCCATAATGCTGGAAGAAAATGTGGGCCGAACCAACTTCGCCGATTTCCATAAGTTATCTTACAAAAGAACTCGGAATTGCGCGGTAAAAGTGGCTTCAGGCAAGCAAGCGCAGGGACAAGCGAAGGAAAAGGTGGGACAATGTCAGAATACCCGAGGCGTGTTAAGAAAGTGGCGGGGTTTCTTCGTCAAACCATCTCAGCGTGTAGCAGAACGGGGAGGAGATTTTTCGGCGATGGGCCTTGCGGGTCCTCGCGTGACAAGATGCGTCGCTGTATGCGCGAGGGAGCGAAGAGATGAAGGGAATCACCGAAAAGTAACCGCGGGCAGCGAGAGAATGGTTGGAAAACTATATCAGGTATCCTTCAGGGATACATTGAAACAAGCTTAACGCTCCGAGGACCAACGCCCGAATGGGCAGGGTGGACCGTAACTGGGCCAAGTCCTGGGGAAGGCTGTCTTCTCATGGCCGGGGGTTTTAGTGGGGGAGCTCGTGCAAATCCCACACTACCCGGAAGGATTACTTTCCGGGTGGCTATCTCCAGCGAACCCGAACCCCCGGGATCAAGTCGCGTCAACGTGCTCACGAATTCGAGCACAACGGCAGCTTGCGCTGCTGGAGCAGTAACGGTGACCACCGGTAGGGACAGCTCGAGCTGTCGCTACCACGAGAACTGAGGGATACACCAGAAAACCAGCTGGATTGCGAATACAATGGAGTAAAAATGGCACACGACATGAATGAAAAATGCGTGGAAGTGTGGCGAGCTTGAGCGTTATTTATCCCTGTCCGCCGGGGGGTAAGAGCAAAACCAAAAACTGCGATTTCTAAGGGAGAAGGGTAAAGAAGATATGGAAAAAATCCATCGACAAGCGTTATTGCACACGCAAAACCCTCAAAAGAACAAACTGTGGGCGCGAAGAAGCGGGGTTTATGCATAGTATCAAATTGTGCGCGCTGAAGCTAGCAGGTGGAGAATAAGGGATAAGTGACTCCCGGCGATGAGGCTTGGGAGTCGTCGTGTGACCGGCGAAAAAGTTATTTTAAGGGGGAAGGAGGGAAAGGGCGAGAGGGAACAGAGAGACAGGGCGACAGATAAGAGATGAAAGGCAAGCGGGCAACCGCGGGTGGCGGAAAGTGGAGGGAGAACGTCGGAAACTAAGTCAAGACAGACCCATCAGGACTACACGATAACACTATTAATCCTACAAGGACGCGCCCCGAAGGTCAATGAATAAATACTAACGTCATATCACCCCCACAGACACCGCTAGGTGAAGGGGAAGGGATCGGTGGTTCGCGGGGAGGGGCCTTAGGGGTCGTCGCGCGACGGGTGGCGGCCCGATTGGACGCACGCTACGACAGAGGTGTGCACCATTTTTTTGTCTGAGACTTTCAGAGGCCCACTATTTTTTTCCTGGAGCCCCCTACCTGAGGAGGTCCATGTCTCTCACAAAACACCGATATGGGGAAGAATAAAAGCACTGCCCTATATACCAACCCCGTGGTTTGGGTATACCAAGAAGATTTTGCAGAAAAAATAAATAAAAAACACGACGATATCGGGTTAACCCCTTCACAACTGGAACCCCTTTTGGGGTTACAATTTTTACTTGAAGTTAGTATAGGGAGATATTTGGGGGCTCTAAAGGGGTTCAGGAACCCCGTCATTCAGAAACCGTTTCAGTAAAAAAAGCCACCTCTATCGAAGCGCATGTCTTTCTTTCATGGTCAAAAGAGCGGAAAGGCAGGCGGGGAAGCAAGCGCGGGAAAGGCGGACGGGGGGTGGGGGGAGATGGGAGAATATCATATACCCGACGCGTGCTGCGATTAGAGTGGCACTTATTTTGCCAAATGATTTCTCCGTGGCAATCGGATGTGGAGGAGAAAGGATAGCTGGTTCCCGGCGAGGAGCCTTGGGGGGGCACCGCATGACGGATATGGAAGACAGCAGGTAAAAGAAGAACGTGAACTCAACAAACAACGAACGGCAAAAGGCGGCAGAAGGCCGGAAAGTATTAATCACACACAAACCCTATGACTACTACAATAATTCGGACACGTCTTTGAGAAGCTACACTATACTAGGCACAACCATGGTTTGCGGGCGCGCAGAAAGCATTGCGATGTCACATCACGCCTGTCTAGCGTGTCAGAATGCAATGGGTGCACACTCAGATATCTGACCGATGACGGTCTTCGGAGGCTAACACAGAGTTGTCGTGATACGAGCCCGAGCAGCACTGATGACGATGTTGAGTTTTGGAATACTTGAATTTTACATGGCAACCCCTTTTGGTGAAATTTCGACAAATTTGCTTCACATTCTTGAATCCACCAGACCCGATGAGTATAAAGACAACTACGTTCGTCGATATTATTAGTAGTGCCGGATGCGGAGAAGACTACAGGTGCTTCTTGCCCAAACGAGTTGCAGAACCACACTGCCGAAATCGGCGTGATAACTTACGAACGTTTAGTGCATATATCTTTATATGTGTACGAGTAGAACAAGGATTTCAGGCAATTGAAAATGTACCTGTTTGCTGCGGCGGATACAGTAGTCATCATCTTCTCAGCCAGTCCCTCTCTGAACGCCTTTACGACATTATGTGAGAACAACACCAATATCACCATCACCGCATATACTACCAATACCTCTACCAACACCACCACGACCACCCCCGACACCACCACCCCCACCACTACCCCAAATACCAACACCAACGACACACCACCGACAATACCACCATCTCTACCGCCAGCACCAACAGATTTACCACCCCCGCCACAACCATCCTTACTAGCACTACCACCCCCCCCAAAAAAAAGCACTCACCCATCCATGGCAACCCTCCCCTGCCGCCCCCCCCACTGAGATGCCTGACAACCCCCCCACGAAACCGCCAGCCCCACCGAGGATATTGCTAGGCGAAGCGTCACAAATCCCGCCGCACCCGCGGCGAGGGAGGCGGTGAAACAAATAGCAGCGATTGCCTGAGACGTACATGCGCGGGTCAGTTAAGCAGCAGTACGTATTAAATGAACATCAGTAGAGGACAAACGAGCAGAAAATAACGACAGCATAGCTCTCTCGTCAGCAACTGGCGCCGCAGGACGCTTGAAACTGCCGTCATTTTTTCGTGCGCTACTTGGAGCATTTGGAGAATTGGAGGTCTCGATCGGTGGAAGCAGAATCGAGCTCGTAGAACCCGGCTTCAGTCAGCTGGAAAAGGATCCCACTGTATTGTTGCGGTACAAGCTAAAAACTCGCAGACGCTTATAACAACCCAAAACATAATTAAAAACAGATTTACCTGGAGAAATCGGAGGTGAAGTCGAGCCAGAGAACGAAGGCGGCCCACCCTATCGCGGAGTAACGGGAATGTGGGAATGTGGGCAACCGGAATGCGGGAAATGATAATGTGGGAATATTGGAATGCGGGAATATGGCAAGGTGGTGATGTGGTTACGTGGGAAGGTGGTAGGGTGGTAATGATGGCAAGCCAGAGGACGCAGGCGACCCACACGACAGCGGGGCATCGGTAACATGGTAATGTCGGGAATGGGGATGTGGGAAAGGGGAATGCGGGGGTGTGCGGATGTGGGAGTCTGGGAATGCGGTATTGTGGGAATTTGGGTAAGCCCGAGGACGCAGGTTGCCCACCCGACCGGTGATCATCAAGACTGTGGAATGTGGGAAAACGGAATGTGGGAAAACGGAAATGTGCGAATATGGGAATGTCGAAGAGGAAATAAAAACATTTCGGTTACGGTGGGAACGCCGCAACGCAAGGCTACCCTAGTTGATGGGAATGTGGGAATAGGAACGCACTGCACGTGACGGTAGGAATGGCAATGGTATAATTCGTGTAAGACTGCCCCTGATACGGCGGTCAGCAGCACGATGCAAAATGAACAGGGTCGCGGGAATGGTAGCATTGCCTTGCGTACGTTGGAAATGTGGGGTTGGCAACGCAGCATCGGGCACGGTAGGAATATGTAGGAACGATAGGACTGCTCCGGATACCGCGGGAGCATCGTCATGGTAAGGCCACCTACGTAGTTTTACCGAAGTTACTACTATAGTCTAGAGCATGATCTCACACCAATTCCAAGTACTTCGTCCGCAAACGTAAGTACGACTCTAAATAATTGCAAGAGTGCGGGGATACAGATCGATAACAACGCAATCCACAGCAGCAGGGTACGGTGTTCTAGGAATGGTAATGCCAAGGCCGCCTCGTTCACGGCCGTCAGAAGCAGAGTGTTATGAGTCGTGGGGGTGGCGAGACCGCCTCAGTTACCTTCAGAACGTGCAAAGGGATACATATACGATGCTTTGGGTACGGTGGGAATGCGGTGCGGTGGCGATAAGGTTGCTCGGGTTACGCTGGGAATCTGCCAATGGTAACGCTTGCCACGGCTACGGTAGGGATACCGCAACGTCGGTACTGGTGTCGCTCCCTGAAACCTGCAGTAGGCTCTGTGGTAAGGGCAACCGCTGTAAAGCTGCCTCAGCTGTAGTTAGTGGGCTACAGCAGGAATGTCAGCGCCGGGTCTGTCTCGATTACGGTGGTTAGCATAAGGTAAGTCAGAGTTGCGGGCGTGGTAAGGCCAACTTGCCTACTCTTCTGAGTAGTGTGGGAAGCAAGTGGAAAGGGGGATGCTACTTACTGATACGTTGACTCGGGTACGGCGGGTGTGTACTGCTGTATTATCACAGCGGTAGCGCTGCTTGTCTTACGGCGAGAATGTGAGAATGTGAGAATGGCGACTTTGCCACCCTTGCGGCCGTCAGCAGCAGATTACGTTTGGAGTCGTACGGGTGGTACGGCAGTCTCGGTTACCTTGGGAACGTGGAACGGGGTACGTTGCCTCGGGTACACAGCGGTGGGAATGTGGTAGCGGTACGGCTGCCTGGGGTACGGTGGGAATGTGATATTGCAATTTTTCTTCGTTTACGGCCGTGAACAGCAGGGTATTCAGAGCGGTGAGGATGGTAAGGCCGCCTCGGTTACCTCGGGAATGTGGAACGGGGTGCTGCTGTTCGTTGCCTCGGTTGCGGTGGGTATGTGGTAGTGGGTATGGTTGCCTGGGTTAGGGTGAGAAAGTGACAATCTCGGATAAGGTGGTCAGCTGCCGAGCATACGGAGTCGTTGTCATTAGTCTAATGACTTTGTTGTTGCAAGCAACACTGCTGCTGTGGGCGCGCCAGTCCGTTGGCACTGTGTATTTTTGTAAACAAGACTGGCTGTTGTTTGCGTACGTGGTCCATAAACCGCGACGGCGGCGCGATTGATCGGGCGAAGGCGCGAGCGCAACGAGCAACGAATGACATGAGGAATGACGATCGACGTCAAAAATAAATGCGGCGCAATTACATCAAACAGAGCAGTAGTAGACGCAGGGGCCAAGACCGCCATCTGGGAGTACCAGTGCAAGCACGCGACAGCACGAGTACGATGGCCATGCCACGCGCGTGTCGTAAAGCATTTTGTTTTCAGACTCAGACCGTCTACGCGCCCCTCTGTGTACCCAGTCTGCAGTAGCAGCTCGAGCTTCTGCTGCATGCGGACTGATACGCGCAAGATCTCAATACCCGACAACTCGTCGCCTTTTCGTTCCAATACTCAGTGTACCTTCTACGTGCAAAGCTTGAACAGGAAACGCATACTGCACACCCTGCAACAGTTATCTGTCTTACACATGCATGTGCCACGAAACAGCCAACGTACCTCGTTGTCACGGAGGGAACAAGCGCCCAGCATAAGCACGCGACGAAGCCGTTGCCTCCCATGCTCTCGAGCAGAAAAAAAAAGAGCTGAAAATGGAACAGAGGTAGCAGGATGAAGCACGTCAGTCCCGCCAAGACATGGGCAGCGCTCTCCACAGAGGGAGAAGCCTCTTGACACAGCCTATGCTGTCTTATGTACGACATTCGTGGCCACGGGAGAATTACTGAAGCCATGGTGGAGCCCTCTCGGCATCTACAGCACAGGCGAAAGCTTGCTTTATTCAACTTTCTCCTTTCTCGTCCTTGTTGTTCAGCAGTAATAATAACAATCGTGAATTTTGAAGAATTTTCATGGAGGGAGTTCCACAATTTTGAAAGGGCGTTAAATTTAATGCCCGTTGATCATTCTCCGGTAGCTTCTGGCCTGATCCGATCACACTGCAAAGGGTCGGAGCACGGCGTCCGTGGCGTTCAAGCCCATTTCTGGACGAAAGCCCACCCCCAGGACTACCCCACCCATTTAATTCCTACTGCTGTTGAACTCGCGCCCACTTATTTACGAACGCGCTTGCGCTGAAAGGCCAACAGCCCGGCAAAGGCACCATGCCAGGAAGCGGCGAGCCCGGCGAGGCAACTACTATCGCTGTTGGGCAACAGCAAGCACCTGCGGCACCAGAGGCAGACTACACATGGGAGATGAGCAAAGAGAATGTCATGCCTCTGGCGCGTGGGCGCAAGGTGGACTGTATTCGGCGTGCGTTCGGAGATCCTGTTCCCTCGGCCGAGGTAGAGGATGCTGCTGGCAGAGAGAGCGAAGATGACCCAGAATTTGCGAGAGGAGCTGATCCGAAGACTACGCTGCTGGCAATAAGGAGGTAGGTGTACGCTGGGGCATGCATGCCTGCATGTTTGCATGCTGGCATGGGCAGTGGTAGCAACAACGCTATCAGTCTGTTCTAGGAGTACCACATCAGTATATTTGGAGGTTAATCCTGCTTTTATTGGTTTGTATGCCGTGAAGCTCATCGGTACTGCTGGTGTGTCTCGTACAGCAGTAAACGCACCATTTCTGTGGGCTTGATTACAAGGACCGTATGTCCATTATTATGAGAGAACAACGGGCCTTATATTTAAGCCTTTTGATGGCGCTGGCCAAGACTAGACTACGACGCTGCCCATACTCTACGTACATCTCTTCTCTCTACATACTGCCACGAATCGCTGCCATGCCTACCACTGCTCTGCTCATCTCTACGACCGCTGTTTACGTACCGAACTACAGTAGACTCGTACGAGGGATCCTGCTGATACTAGATACTAGCGTACCTGCACTGCTGCGTACTTTATGGGGTTGCTGCTGTGTAGCTGTGATACGAGAACACCTCTAGACTATGCGCAATGTGCTGCACCACATAATTTACGGCAGTCCCACATGCGAGTGCCGGTATCGGAGTATGAGCAGAAATACCATTACATCAGTACTACTACTGTACGTAGTTCAGTACGTCCTGCGGCCAGCACGACCTTATTGCTACCAGTATCAGTTATTATATGGTCGTTCCGAGCTTTCTTGTCCTGCGGTCGAAAACGGGCTCGACACAAACGAGCCCGTTTTCGACCGGGACTGCTGTTTCTAATGGCATGTTTTAGGCCCATTCCCATACAGCCGTCGGGATCGTCAATCGTCAGTCGAAAACGGCCGTTTTCCAAGCCCAAGTCGGGCTTTTTATTTCGCGCAGGCAAAAAAGTCAGCCGAAAACGTGTTTTTGAACCCATCACACCGCTTATCCCACCTCAAGACACCCATACCAGGTAGCACACAGCAGTATCATACAACAGCGCCGGCGCTGGCTTGGTTGCTATCACTGCTGCTGCTTCTCTGGCTTCGCCCGCCAGCAGCGTGTATCGTACGATGGTGGCAGCGCGCGGTATCGATGTCAATTGCCAACAACGGCTACGCCTGCTGCATCTTGGCGGCTTTCGGTTGAGTGCAACGCCACGAACGTAGTTTTGGCAGCTTTCCGCCATGTCAAGGACACCAACCTGCTTTGGCGAGGGTTGGTCGCGCGCGAAGCACACGTTTCTCGTGGAGAACACACGAAGTACAAAGCTTCCAAACGACTTTCGACTGCCATACAACACTACTCCCTCACACCAACCGCCTCCACATAGAGCACCAAAACGATTAAATCTAGTCGACTGACGAAAAAAGGAGGCCCAATAGGCCATTTCTTATACAGTCGGATTCCGCCAGTCGAAAACAGCCCTTTTCGACTGGACTCTTTTTCGACTGGAATCTTCCGGTCCTTGTTCTTGTCGTCAGTCGAGTCGATTTTATAGTTTTTGTGCTCTTCCTAGGGGCGGTTGGTGTGAAGTACTGCTGTACAGCTGTCGAAATCGGTTGGCAGCTCTGTGCTTCGCGCTTTCTCCGCGAGCAACGGCTCGCCGAACCCTCGTCCCAGCGAGTTGGTGGCTTTGGGCTTAGCCGAAAGCTGCCAAAGCTACGTTCGTGGAGTTGCGCTCTGCCGAGAGCCGCCAAAGCTACAGCAGGCGCAGCCGCTGTTGGCAGCATGGGATCGATACCGCGCGCTGCTGCCGTCGTGTGATACACGCTCCTGGCGAGCGGAACTAGGAATGCGCCACGCTGACTTGCTGCGAGAAACAACGGCAGTGATAGCCACGCCAGCGTCAGCGCCTTGTATGATACTGCAGTGTGGTACCTGGTCTGTGTGTGTGGCCGTGTGGGTGTGTGTTTGGTGGTGGGATGAACGATGCGATCGGTTCAAAAAACAAGTATAAAAGTTTTTCGACTGAGTTTTCCGACTGGATCCGCCAGTCGGAATTCTCAGTCGAAAAAAGTTGAGTCGAAAAAGCCCTTTTTCGACTGTGTAATGAAGCTTGATTTGGGCTTCAGTCGAAAAAGGCCGTTTTCGACTGACAAATCCGGCTGTATAAGAAATGGCCTCAGAATCCAGTCGGAAAGGGCCGTTCTCGACGGACTGAATCCGACTGTATAAGAATTAGCCCTCTGCTTTGATGCGTGCCCAAGAGTTTTTTTATGGGTTTCTAATTTTTGTGAGCCTTCAAACATGGTCATACCTGGTGCTACTGTTGTATTTCCAAACACGGTGGGTACCTTGATTTACGAGCTCGCTGAGGCAAGCTGATCAAGCGCTTCAAAACTGGACCCACATTTCTCGGGACAAAGTACACGGAATTACCGTCGAATCATTTCTGCAGAAGTAAAAGGGTTGGCTACACATTGATTGCCCTTTCTCTGTACTGGGAATTATAGGCCGGGTGGCTCGTACTATTGCTGTGGTTTAAAAATGACACATCCTTCGGCAAAGGTGCAACCTTTCTTTTCTGAAGCACCTCACTTGAAGAGCTCCTCTTTAAAACTCACCCAAGACAGTATTTTGAGCGAAACGAAAGAGCTTTTCTGACGAACAAACCCATGGCCTAGGTATACAAAACTTAAAAAAATGGGTATTGCAAGACAAGAATGACGTTCATACACTCACCCAAAAAATGATTTTGAGAGAAAATAAAGAGCTGTTGTGATGAACAAACCCATGGCTTAGGTATACAAAAATTAACGAAATCGGTATTGCAAAACAAGAATGGCGTCCATAACTCACCAACAAAATGATTTTGAGCGAAACAAAAGAGCTTTTATGACCACCAAACCCATGGCGTAGGCATACACAAATTTAAATATTCGGTATTGCAAAACAAGAATGACGTTCAAAGCTCACCTAAAAACTGATATTGAGAGAAAAGAAAGCTTTTGTGAGGAACAAACCTATGGCCTTCGAGGTATACACTATTTAAGAAAATGGGTATTTCAAAACAAGAATCACGTTCATAAATCACCCAAAAACTGATTTTGAGAGAAAAGAAAGAGCTTTTGTGACGAACAAACCCATGGCCTAGGTTTACGAAAATTTAAAAAATCGGTATTGCAAGACAAGAATGACGTTCATGACTCACCCAAAAACTGATTTTGAGAGAAAAGAAAAAGCTTTTGTGATGAAGAAACCCATGGCTTAGGTAATCACAAATTAAAAATCGGTATTGCAAAACAAGAATGACGTTCATAACTCACCCAAATACTGATTTTGAGAAAAAAGAAAGAGTTTTTGTGATGAACAAACCCATGGCCTATGTTTACAAAATTTAACAAAATCGGTATTGCAAAACAAGAATGACGTTCATTCCAACGATTTTGGGTTAACCCCTTTAAAGCCCCTTTAAAGCCCCCGAACTCCTCCCTATACTAAATCCAAGAAATGTTGTCCCCAAAAACGGGTTTCCAGTTGTAAAGGGGTTAAGTTGGGGTTAGGAAGCCCCCTCGTTCAGAAAATAGTTTCGCAAAAAAATGGTATACGCCTGTATCGTAGCACGCGCCACGTGCCGATGTGACCGCTCCTTGAACGCGAATGGTTTTATCGTACCCGCTCTGTAACCCTTTTAGCATCGCAGTCCCAACATGTTGGCAAAACGTTTGGAGTTAGAGTAGGATAGGATCTTAGGAGTTGGAAATGGGTTAATTCGAGGTACCCACGTTACAGGCTTTTCATTCCTTCTAGTGTCTTCGCACTTTTCCTTTCGCCTTCTCCTCCATAGATGTAGCGTGGATCCGGGGTTACTAAGCAGGCTCTTTTCTCCCACCTACCCTCTGCGGTACGCGTCTTGGTTTTTATCGCGGGACAAATTCAGCTCCTTCTTGCCTCGCTCGCGTCGATTTGTGCATTTCATAGCCCTAATGGTGTGTTCCCGAAATTGGTGCAGCACTGCATTCTGGAACATTTGTGTTGTTATTAAACATACTCCACGTCTCTATACGTTTCCCCTCAGCCCCAATCCTCGCAGCAGCAGCAGTAGGAAGTTGCCAACCAACCTTCAGGACTCTGGCGTACGCTTCGATTCCCTCTCAAAAAATGATAGCCGTCGTGCCCTTGTTTCTCTCCTCAGTGTGGATTCAGCCTGAGCCGTACACGCCCCGCAAGTATCCGATATGTACCGGTGTTTGTCTGTAAGCCCATCATGACTCATGTCAAATGCGGCTTCACGGCTTTCGTACGCTCAATCTACTGACTGTATTGCTAGGTGTACCCGTAAAATAGTCTTTTCGACGTGCTGCATCACCAATTGACTGTTATCGGTTTCTTTTCTCCGTGTCAGGGGTTTCAAGCCGCTCATATCTGATGGTGGCGAATGTGGCAAGGAACCGGTCGACGGTCGGACACAATCTGACGATACCCCTAAAAGTTAATGAATTTGTGCAGGGCAGCCACTGGTCCATACACATTCTTGTTTACAGCCCTTGAGCATTTAGTCCATACGCATTCACGTTCACAACCTTGATATTTCTTGGTGTACGTTTACCCGGCAGGCGCTTCGAGCCGCTTATCTCTGAGGACGAGGAGGACGGCGAGGGGCCAATCGGTGGCGAGGGGGACAAGCTGACGGTGTGGTGGCAGTACATTCAAGCCGTCCAAGACAACCTGCCTAACGACCAGCAGGTGCTACTCCACTCGATGTCCCTCTATAGCGCCGGTTGAGTAGTGCCGGTTGCCCGTTATAGTCCCTGTGATATCGCATGGCAGACACGGGAACCGCCGTAGTGCCAGTTGCCGTTATAGAGCCGGTGTTTCCGGCTGGTACATACCGGCACTACAGAGGGACCACTTCTCTTGTTAACTATTTTAAAACTATATTCGTTAAGCTGTACCCACGCTTGTGAGAACACGCTCCTGAGATTGCTGGTGTTGTAAATTTTATGCTGTAGCAGTTAATACTGTAGTTTTTGCTATTATTCGGAACTCGCGAAGGTGGATATTTGTAACGATCGCCAACTGTGTGCGTTGGTGGGAAGGAGGACAGTCTCGGCCCAACCACATCAGGCCCCGCACAACCCCCCCCAACCACGATACCAACCCGACCCAACCCATACCAGCCCGACTCTACCCTACCCAACCCAACCCCCAGACCAATACAACAAAATTGCTTTTGAGGTCGCGCCTCATTATCACGCGACATGGAAAGTCGGTTCTCGGGGGCTGGAAAGGAGCCCGTATTTTTTGTTGCCGTGGGAAATCAGAAACTCGCCTCTCTCGAAGTATAGCTGAAAGGAGGAACGAGTTGTTAAGGCATTGTTCGCAAAAGGTTTCCGACCCAGCTGCCGTCCATGCCACCTCCGCAGCCTGCAACGACGAGATTTTCCGCCTTGCCGTGTTCCATGCTCTACTTTGCTGCTGTTGTTCTGATCGGCGACCGCCTTTACAGGTGAAAACACGTTTGGAGGCAAACCGTCTATGTTCAGAAATTTTGTTGGGTATGTAGGGTGAAAGAGCATTTCGAGCTGTTGGAGCGCTTCTCGCAAAGGTTCATGGTCCCATTGCCAAGCCTTCCCCCTCCTTATCCTACTGTCGACCACCACGATTGCGTGCTTTGTCGTATTTCATCTTCTGCTACGATACCGTCTGTCTTTTTGATCGGTTTCTACTTGCACTGCTCTCGAAACTGGCCCACAGTGTTGACCTTTCTGGGACCTATTCATAGAGGCCTAAATGCGATGAGCGCGATTGAGTCAAGCTTCTAGGAAATCTTGAGTCAATCCATCCCGACTATTATATCGCCATGCCTCACGCTTGCCTTACAGCTCCCCGCGTTGCGATTCGAACAAACGTTCTACACCAGCAGATCGGATTACTTCATAAGGCCGATGCTGTAACCACGTCACTTTTTCTTGTCAGTTTTTGCTTCTGAAGTGTTACACGGGTTAATGGAATTTCCCCACAAACGGAGTGCAATGTTGTATATAGGAGAAGCAATTGGATTTGCCTGAGCCCGTTGCATTCCCTCCCGCCATTTGCTGCTGATTTTTTAATCGGTGTAGGCGGCAATTCGAGCTGTTGGATCGCGAATCGCCGGGGGTTATGCGCCCGCTGATGCCCCTGTCACGGCTGCTTTGTGCCGTTGTTGTCGTTGGTACATTGAGCAATTCGAGCTGTTCGAGCGCTGTTTTTTTTTTTTTTCTGATCTAATTACTGCTCCTGCCACCTTCGTGCACCATCGCAATGTTCTGTCCTGTGGTGCCCTTTCCCTTGCTCCTGCTGTCGGCTATAGGAGCAATTCGAGCTGTTGGAGCGCTGCTCGCGAGCGTTTCTAAACGACACACGTTACCGCCAAGACCTACAGTATCTCAGGGTTTGGACGGCGTACGTGAGTCGCAAGGGGCTGTTGAATGTTCATTTTTTTTTTCAAACACCTGACAGATGACGATTTAAGTAATCCGCTGAAGATCTTACAACATATCGAGCTGTTGGAGCGCTGTTCGGGAGTATCAGGTGTTTCTGAACGACACGCGTTACCGCCGAGACAAACGCTATATTAGGGTTTGGACGGCGTATTGGATTAAAGTACTCTACGAGTAAGAGGCTGTTGTTTTGATCATGTCCTTCAGCGGCGCATCGGACTACTTGCAACTTCGCGATGTTAGAATGATTGGACGAGGAACGTCCCAGGCTTTCTCGCCTAAGGGCAGGCAGCCTGAGGGGCAGGAGGTGGGTCAGGATTCGGCTTTTGTTGTTCTTCGAGCCCCTGAGGGAATGTTTTAATGCCAACTCGAGGTCTGTTTTCGCCTCCTTGTACTGCCAAAGAAAAATACGAACAGAGAGAGGAACAAGGAGAAGGTGTCGTCGGTTGGCACCAGCAGCACGACACATAGTTGTAGGCTACCGTCTCAAGAAACACTCCCGAGCAGTTCTTAACCCCTTTACCACTGGAAACCCGTTTTGGGGACAAAATTACTTGGATTTAGTATAGGGAGGGGATCGGGGGCTCTAAAGGGGTTAAGGTAAATCCGAGTGTCTCTAGAAAAAGATTACCTGAGATTAGGCTAAAGCATTTGATCCGACGATGATAACCTGCAAACTTGCAAAATTTTGTTCGTTATATATATATTTTCTCCCCTTTGTTCCGCGTCCGGTGGTTTCTTGTCTTTGTTGTTCGTGCAGGCTAGCTTTGCTGCGTTTCTAACGCGGACTCTGTTCAAGTTTACTTTGTGTATTTGTGTATTTTACTCATTTGTCTTTTTTTGCTGCCTTCCTTCCCCGCGTCAGACTGTCTCGTTTTCTTATTTTGTTGTGCTTGCAGGCTACCCGGAACTTCGAACGCCGATAGCCTATTCCAGGTGCTCCACGAAAAGGTTGTGGATGGTATACTGTAGTACGCATCTGAATACCTTGCTGATTTATATTGAACATGTTGTCTTTCCATGTTCCTTCCTTCCCCCCCCTGTCCGTCGCTCTCTCTTTTGTTGTTGTGCGTGCAGGCTAACTACCTGTCGAACGCCGATGACCTGTTCAAGTTTCTGTACAAAAAAGGTGTTGGTGGCACCCACGCCCACTTCTGGATTGGGTGGGCGTTACACGCGGAAAACGCGGGCAAGTTCCCGCTAGCGGAAAGGTGACTGTTATTGTTATTATTAATATTATTATTATTATTATTATTATTATCATTATTATTTTGTTTTGTTTCCATCAGAAGGTGGGTTTTGGCCATTTCTGATACAGTCGGATTTGCCAGTCGAAAACGGCCTTTTTCAACTGGATCTGCCAGTCAAAAAACTCAGTCGAAAAAGTTTATACCTGTTTTTTTAACCCATTGCATCGCTTATCCAACCGCAAAACACACGCCCACACGCCCACACACCCATACCAGGTACCACACAGCAGTATCATGTAACAGCGCCGACGCGGGCTTGGCTATCACTGCTGTTGCTTCTCGCCGCAAGTCAGCGTGGCGCACTTCTAGCTCCGCTTGCCAGCAGCGTGTATCACACGACGGCAGCAGCGCGTGTTATCGATGCCATTTTGACAACAACGGTTACGCCTGCTGTAGCTTTGGCCGCTCTCGGCTGAGTGCAACTCCACAAACGTAGCTTTGGCGGGTTTCGCTGAGCCCAATGCCGCCAACCCGCTTGGACGAAGGTTCGTCGCGAGCAAAGCACGCGTTGCTAGCGAAGAACGCGCGAAGCACAGAGCTGCCAACCGATTCTCGGCTGCCATACAGCAGTACTCCTTTACACCAACCGCCTCTAGGAAGAGGACAAAAACCATATAAATGACTCGACTGACGATAAAATAAGGACCAGAAGAATCCAGTAGAAAAAAAGTCCAATCGAAAAAGGCTTTTTTTGACTAGCGGAATCCGACTGTGTAAGAAATGGCCTTAGTGACGAATGTTTTTCATTGGTGGTGCGTACAAGTTTCTAATTTCCGCTGTGCCAAAATATAGCCGTTCTGTTGTGCGCTCTGAAGGCGGGTTGTACGGCCGAGGTTCTCAGACCGCGACCCGCAGACCCATATCCATATGTCTGATCCTTCGTTTTTTCCTTGTTTTTTTCCGCCACTCCAAAATGACTGGAGCCTGTCCTGCAATCACGAACTTGATTGTGCGAGTTGACCGTTTAGGGGCTTCATTTATCTTGCCTACAGCATCAATATATTGATTATTGTACACAGCGGCCTAAAAAACGACGATTGCGATATTTTCAAGCGTCTGCCAGTGGCGTGAGCGCGCAGCAGTACGAGTAGGATAGGATCATCCTGCGCACGGCCCTTATGAGTATTGGTATTGTTGTCGTTCGGACGCGAATTTTGTTGTCGCTAACCAGTAGTGGTGGTTGTCGAAATCGTCCGCTTTCGTTGCTAGTTTTTCCCTCTTACGTCTCAAAGAGGTTAAGGTGACAACAAGAAACAACAACAACAACAACAACAACAACAACAACAACAACAACAACAACAACAACTACAACTACAACAACAACTACAACAACAACAACTAATTACTGGAAAGCTCGATCTTTTTGCATTCTTGGTCAGGACAGTGATGGTAATGTTACATCCCCTGTATCAACGCCTTTCAGAATTTTCGGTTCCCATTCGCGGGCGCGATTCGCACTTTTCTTTTTGTCGAAGCACGAATTCTTGCCATCATTGTGGTCTGAAGATTTAATGTTTGCCTCTGCAGGCTTTACTCCAAGGGTATCGTCGACCGGAGAGCTCAGCCGATTGACCTTCTGAAGAAGCGCCAGGGACACTTTCTGCGCCGGATGCGCCGGAAATGGATCGATAGCCAACTTGAGGTAAGATTACTAGGGCTGGTCACTGGCTCATTATGGCAGTAGTGATCTACTGACAGTAATAATCTACTGATTGACCCGGCCAGTATATTCGCCAGTACGTTTTATTTGGCGTACGTGCAATAAACACGCCACATCATAGTATGGAAAACCACCTAATGCTGGCGAATGAGTTGCAGTACTTCTCCGACCCCCTCCTCCCTCTCTGGGTGTTGTTCTCCCCTTTCTTATAGGCGTTCGTGTGATTTGTTGTTGCAGATATCTAGTACATGATCCAGAGTTGCAGTATATCCTTTCGCTGCTCGTCTATGTTGCCATGTTGTCTTTTTGTCCGTTTTCTTTCGTTATTTCTTTGTTGTTTTCTCGCAACTTTTTGGGAAAAGTTTATTTTTTTGTTTGCCGAAAGATCTCCGACACCCCCCCGGCTGTTGCTCATTTTCACTAGTTCCTTCCTTTCGCCTGCTTCCCGTTTGTAGTCTAAAATATCTCCGCCGCCCCCCGGCTTTTGAGATTTTTCACGCGTTCCTTCCTTCCATTTTTTTTCATTTATTGGAGCTGCTCTGCGTTGAGTACCTGATACCTGATGCCGGTTACATGTACGAGTGGCGTTCCTTCATTTTCGTTATTTTTTTATTTTGTGTTGTTCTGTGCTTTCTCTGTGTTGTGTTTGCCGGTGAGGGTCTACTATACTAATATTACTATACGTTATGCACTGTGCTCCAAGGGTAAGATCGATGGAGTAACAGTAAATTTTTGAATATTGAATATGATACTACAGAATGGTTGATATTGCACTTGCGCGAACACCAACAGCATGAACATTACATCATCGCCACACGCTGCATGTATTTTTCTTGACTTTTTCTTGTTTTTTCTGTGTAGATGACCGCAAAACCACCCTCGGCCAATACATTTTAGTTGGGGTTTTGAGCCCCTATCTTGACGGGAATGAAGCGAAATTGCGTATTTTTGGGGCCTCCGGCGGCCCCTCGAGCGGGGCTCCCTCATGAGCCGGGGGGGAGGGGCTATTGGCGGGCTCGGCGTGACTCCCTTCGCTCGGCCAGCATTCTACTGCAGTCCAGCATACTGATTGATTGTCACCACAGTATGATTGATACTGACTGAGTCAGCCAGTGCCCCAGCCCTAGAGATTACTCTAGACCATGTATATAATTTTTACCTGCGTCGACGTAGGCTGAAACTGGTTCAGGAAAATTTCTGCGGAGATTCTGTTTTTTGCTTTCCGATTTACAAGCGCGTCGTACTTCCTTTTTATGTCATACGAGTTATCGTGAGTACATTTTTGCTTATACGCGGTGTATTATATACCTGGGGTACCGAACAACTAGAGGAGACGGCGTCGCTCAGGTTTGTGCAACGATAGACGTATACCAGGTATACCGCATTTTGGCGAAATTATTTTCTGGACCACCGGTTCTCCTTAGCCCCTTACGAGCTGCACCAACAACGTTTTCGGAGACAGATGACTTGGAAGTAGTGTAGGATAGCTTTCTGTAGTTTTTCCCCACTTTGGAGCCCGGAAATACCTCCCTGTACTAACTTCGAGTAAAATTGTAAGAAAATAAAGGGTTTCCAGCAGTGAAGGCGTTAAAATCAGTAGCCCCCTTTGGACCCCCGAAATTCCTCCCTCTACTAACTTCAAGTAATTTTTTTTCAAAAGGGGTTACGGTAGTGAAGGCGTTGAAATCAGTGGACACCTTTGGTGCCCCGAAATCCCTCCCTATACCAACTTCAAGTAAAATTGTAAAAAAATGGGTTTCCAGCAGTGAAGGCGTTAAAATCAGTAGACCCCTTTAGAGCCCCGAAATCCCTCCCTATTCCAGCTTCCAGTGCATTTTTCCCAAAAAGGGTTTCCAGTAGCGGAGGCGTTAAAAGCAGTAGGGGTTACCACTTTTTCGACATCATGGTTGACGCACACTGACTGGAGACGAAGGTGGTTTCAGCGTACATTGGTTGGCTGTCGCGTTTCATTTGGTTAGGTTTAGGGTTGAGGTGTATATAATTCAAAGATTATGTCTAACATGTTGTCGAAAAAGCGGTAAGGTACCCTCGTCAAAAGGGCCAGACTCAAATCGTCGGCATGTCGTTCTTGTTTTCCGATATGAATGCGTTTGATGTCCAGGCCATGGGTTTGTTCATCGGTTGATACTTTCTGTTTGCTCAAAAAATACGTGGGTGGGTGGGACGTAGAGGCCCTCGTTTGAGGAACCTCAGAACGAAAATTGTGCACCCTTAGCGTAACTTATGTCCCCGCGGTGGGGACCCGGTTTTTACCCATTTAGAGCCCCAAACTCCTCCCCACACTAATTTCAAGTAATTTGTCCCAAAAAACGGGTTTCCAGTCGTAATAAATGCGTTCTGAAACGTCAGGTTGGTGCCCAGGCTCCATTTTTTGTTCTGTCTACAACGTGGATCTAACCACGTTGTTCAGGATTCAGAGGGGATCCGCCTTGTTTTACTCCCATTTTTTTCTTTTCCCAACGTTTGAGCTTATGTTTTCAAAGGTGATATTTCTTGAATGCCGACCCCCCGCCGCTGAATTTTTAGGCCAGAAGTCAAATAAAATTTGAGGGGGTGGGCTTTCTTTGCTACTTTGCAAGGGACCGGTACTTGGTAGTGATTTTTTTCAATTTGTTTTACGACACGATTTTGGTATTCCTTGCTGTCACGTTCTAGTGACAAAACAACTTGAGGGTGGTCTTTTTCTTCTTCGTCCATCAAAGCAACCTCTCTTGCCCCTATCCGCTCGCCCTGTCTTGGTTGCAATGCTGTATCTCGTTTTGAATTGAAGGACGGTGTGGAGGATGTGGGCGAAATCCCGGCTGATGAGGAAAGCCGCCGCAATGTCCTACAAACCCTTTCTGCTGCGGCGGTTAAGCACAACCAGCGAACGACGGTCAGTTTTTTTTTTTTGGCGTATTTTGGCGATGGTATTGTAGGCGGTGGGGGTTTGTGGTGGTGGTGGTGGTGGTGGTACTACTGGGAGAGTATTTTTCAAGTGATGGTACGTGAGCTTGTGGGTTTTTTGAGTAGGCGATGGTGGTGGTCATGCTATTTGAACTGGTGTTGTTGGTGTAAGCGGTCGATGTTGCCATGCTACTTCACCGGCGGTCTTATTCGTGTAGGCGGTGGTGGTGTTGGAATTTGAGCCGGTGGCTCTGTTGGTGTAAACGATGTAGGCGGTGATGATGGCGTTGGTGTGTTTTTAACTGGTCGCCAAATTGATTGCGTTGTTGTGGGCGATGGTGGCGGTTGTGTGATGCTGTTTAAACTGGTCGTGTTTTTGGTGTAGGCGGTGGTGGTGATGACATTTGAACTGATGGCTTTGTTCGTGCAGGTGGTGGTGACTGTGTGGATGCTGTCTGAACTCGTTGCTTTGGTGATGGTATGAGTGTGGGCGATGCTGGTGGTGAAGCTATTTTAAATGGTGGCTTTGGTGGTGTAGGCGGTGGTGGTGGTGGTGGTTATGGTTTCGTAACTGGTGGTGTTGTTGGTTATTTTGGTGTAGACGGTCGTGCCGATTGTGGATGTCGTTTTCGGGGAGTCTGCGCTGGTTCCTGTGGATATGGTTGTGGGAGACTATTGAGTGGGACATCTACGGACGGCTAATCTATTCGATTCATACTCGAGGTGCTCATATCGATGCACACCCGTTATTTTGTGGGGCGGTTCGTGATCTTACCTATATTTTTCCAAAGCTGATGCAGAATCTAGTCGTTTGGTGCTCCGTTCCATTTTAAGTATTCATTTCACCGCTGCCAGAACCATCTACCAGGTACTCGTATACGGAGTATATGATAACTCACCTGATATTCGGTCCTAGTTGTTTAAAGTATTTTTAGGTCTCCTGACAGCCGCAGTTACTTTTTGATTGATAGTTGGTTTTACAGCTGAAGAACATCTCCACAAGGCAACTCGCCATATATACGACCCAAGTTGTATACATGCATTTTGTTCGCTTTATAGCGGTAGTTGCCTTTCTACGAGACCCCTAGCCCGCATTTTAGGTCAAGAGCACCCCCATAAAAGACGACTCGTTAAGCTTAGACGAGTCGAATTGTATACGACCCTATTTATTTCCCGTGATTTCAGTTTGCTTATCCACTTTATAACGGCAACCGCGTTTTTGGGGAAAACTTGCTTTAAACTGACGGTGGTCTTTATTTAGGACTTCACGAGTGTTGCCAGTGTTTTCTTATTACGTGGCCACCACTACTTAGCAAACCGGTATATTTTGTATCGTGTGCTCCCCGTCTCAAATCAGTTGTTGTTTGTTGTTTGCCTTTTTTATGGCTTTTCTATTGGTATCAGGCCAGCACGGCCTCGCAGCTAGACGAAAACGACCGACACCGTGATGATCACTTCACAACGACCGACCGGCGGCGTATTTCTAATACATTATTATAGAATATAGGTGATCTTAATAAACAATACGTTGTGTCACTCTCACCCAATCGAGTTTGGGGTCCCCGACTTGTTTTGCCGTTTCTTCTATTAACGCCAGGCCGGCGCCGCCTCCCAGGTGGACGAAAACGGCCAACGACGCGGTGACGTCGTTGGCACCACAACGACCGACCAGCGGCGTAACTTGGGAAGCCGTAGTGGCAGCAGCGGCAGCAGGAACGGCGCGTTCGGAGGTGGGCTTCGCCAAGGAGGGAGCGGGGGTGGAGCCGCTGCTCGGCGTGGTGGAGGCGGTGCGAGGGAGGGGAGGATGGTGGGAGGGCCAAACGTCGGCCCCGGGTTCGCTATTTTTGTCGAGGTGAATATGGTTGGCTACCGCCTGTAACGTAAAACTATCCTATCCTGAGGCTCTCATGTACAATTACCTAGATGTTTTTGTTTTCGAGCTGGGCGCATGCAATATTTATTTTGGACTCTATTTTGGTGGGGGGGCAAGGCGGGCGGGCGCAATGCTGGGTGCCGGACGGGAAAGGTTTTTTTTCTCGTTATTCCGCTCCGTTTTGAAGACCGTGAGGTTGGCCGCGGACTTGTTCACGTGTTTTTGGCCACCTGGAGTGCCACGTCAGAGACGGGGTGGATGTGGTATGATTGCTCTGCGAGGTGGAGGCGGTGCGAAACGGGGTAGAATGCGACGACGGCCGAACGTAGGCCCCGCTTCTTATGCGGAGGTGAATGCAGTCGACGCTGGCTTTGAGTTGGGTTGGGCGTGTTGGGAGAGAGGGGTGGGTCGTTGCGTTCTTTCGTTTAGCTACTCTGGTGGAACCGAAAGGCGCGAGGTGGGGGTGGGTCGGGGGAGGGCCGAGCGCCAGCCCCTGGTTCGATATTTCTTTTTTAGGTGGTGTGACGGGAGTCACTTTAGTCGGCAGGGGTTTGGACGAGTGGAAAGGGAGGCTCATTTTTTCTTTTTTGTTAATGGTCTCTGATCAGAAGGTGAAGATCTTGGGTGTTAAAACACAAGTATATTCGCATGATCTCACCGACGGGACGTCTCTGATATTGCTGTTATCCAGTTTTTTCCCGCTCATGTTGTGTTTTCGCCTCCGGGTTTCCGACCCCCTCCGGTGGCAGGCGGAGTTCGAAAGTGGCGGTAGTCGACCCCCAGCCACTACTGCTCTCGATGACCCGCAAGAAGGCGACAGCTGGGACGATTACGGGACGCGGAGATCTAGGGATAAGGAGAACGTCTACGATGCTACCAGGTTAGTTATCGGCTATCGGAAAATATCTGGTGTCGGTGTGGGTAATATCGGGTATCGGATAATTTTCGTTGGATATTGGTCAGATATGGATGGAATCGTCTGTTTTTGTTAAACCCCTTTGGTGGCCGGGTTTCGAAACACAGAGCTATAGGGATAAGGAGAAAATCTACGACGCTGCCAATTTTGTCATTGGGTATCGGATAATTTGTAATCGGATATCGGCCGGGTGTGGATAGAATCATCTACAGCGGTTAATTTTGTACCGCGTTGGGTTGGCGGATTGCGAAACACGGAGATCTACGCATAAGGAGGGCGTTCCCGACGCCACTCGGTTTGTTATCGAAAATTGGACATGGAATAATGTTGGGTATCGGATAACAAGTTATCGGATATCGACCAGTGAACGGAGTCTCTAAGTGTTGTTTTTTTCCCACCCCCTTGGTTGGGCGGACTACGGAACACGGAGTTCTAGAGATACACGAAGAACGTCCCCGATGCCACCCGTTTTATTATCGGAAATCGAACATGGTATAATATCGGGTATCGGACAACAAGTTATTCGATATCGACCAGTGAATGGTGTCTTCTAGTGGATGTTTTTTGGCACCCCCTCGACTGGGCGGACTACAGAACACGAAGTTCTAGTAATAGGGATATGGAGGACGTCGCCGATGCTGCCAGGTTTGTTTCCGTATGATGGACGATATCGGGCATCGGGTATCGAATAATATCTTCTCGGATATCGGTAAAAGGCTTGTGTTGCCGTTTTTGTTTTGTTTTGTTCGCTTCCTTGGCGGAGCTTACTGCTTAACACGGCGATTCTGAGGAGAAAGAAACGTCTCCTACGCCACAAGGTTTGATATCGGACATATCGGTCATTTGGGGGTTAGGGCGTTGTGCTCCTCTCATTACTCGTACTGCAAAAAAAGCTGAACCGGTTTGAACCGGTTTGAACCATTAGCGGTTGGTCAGAAAAAAGTTTGGTGCAGATACAGGTGGGTCAAGGTTCCGCTTTCGCGGCCTGTTTATTTTGTGGAAATTTGAGGTCGAGGAGGATTTGCGGATTTGGACCATTGGCAACTGTTCACCGCCAGCTTTCATCACAACGCACGGATGGATTGAGCATGGGCTTGGAGAGCGCGTCTCGTGTGGGCCGGCCAATGCGTCCAACTATTCGATTTATATCATCTAGGTTTTGTTTTGTCCGATGTATACAATAGTGATTCGATGATCTAGTTTGCGATATGTTCGATGTTTGCACCAACGGATATATTATCTACTGTAGATCGCTGTCTGTTCGGTTTGTGCAACATTGGATAAATGATCGTAAGCGTGTGGAACAATGGATTGATGATATTAAGCGTTTTCTGCCCAATCGTGTGGAACCATTGATGGAATATATAGATTGTGCTATGTCCGATTTGTGCAATATATGTATCGGTGATGGATTATGTAGTTCGTGATCTGTCCGATGTTTGCAACAATGGATAAATGATCAAGATCGTGATTTGTCCTATCTGTGAAACGGTGAAGAGATAGGCTAGATCGTAATCTGCGCAATGCTTGTAACAGTTGGTCGATGATCTAGGTCGTGATCTCTCCGGTGTGTGAAACACACAGGGTGAAATATCTAGATCGTGGTATGTGCCATGTTTAGAGCAATGGATAGATGATCCAGATCGTGATCTGTCTAATCAGTAGAATTGTTGGTTGATTGTTTACGACACATGGTTCTTTGTCCGGGGTCTGGTGTATACATCACATAATTGATTATCTGGGTCGTTATCTGTCCGATGTGTAAAACAATGGGAATATGATCTAGGTCGTCATCTGTCGGGTATATGCAACGATGAATAGATCGTCTAGCTCATAATCTGTCCGGTGTGTGTAACAATTGGTTGATGGTATAGTTCATGATCTGCCTGATGTGTGAAGCAATGGATAGATGGTTTACTGTAGATCGTGGTCTGTTTGATGAGTGGATCAATTGCTTGATTGTCTAGATAGTGATCTATCCGGTGTATTCAACAAATATTAGATGATCTAGATCATGATCTGTCATGTTTGTGACACGAATACTTAATCAACTGCATTTGATCGAGATCTTTCGATGTGTTGAAAAAAAAAACTGCCATCGGACCTGTAGATCGTAATTCCTCCGATCTGTCCGGTTTTGTGCACCAATGAACAGGTGGACCGATGGAGCACTCGGGGAGCGTCCTGGAGCGCCGGCCGCTGCTGCTGCTGCTCCTGCCGCGCTTGCTGGCGGAAGAGCTGGGGCTTCTGCCCCGTTTACGGTGTATGTCGACGAGCAGTTTGCCAACCAAGAGAAGAAGGTGTGGTCTGGTAATAGCGAATTTGCGGCTTGCAACCTTTGATTGCGTGGAGAAAATATACAAACGAATGTTCGAGACACCAGAAACCACAACTGCAGACGTTTCTTTTAGGCCTATCGATCGTTGGCGAGCAGTGTCATGCCGTCCGCTCGGATGCCTGTGCTACGCTTGCTCATATATGCACGCGAGAAGCTAGGTGCACACTAGGAGAGAAGACACACATGTTCTTTTCTCCTCGTTGCTTTTGACCATAACAGCCGATGTATATACATTCGTAGAGAGCCCATGACTATTAACGGTACTTCTTTCGTACGTGAACTTAACTCATGTCTCATACGTTCTTCGGACTCAGAGACATTATGCGTTGAAACCGACAAGCATGTTATACCCCACATGGGGTGAGCAACAAATTCACGAAAAAACAGGTTAAAGATGTTCCAGGTATATATTATAACATTGGATCGAAGATTTAGTCGAAACTCATCCTTGCAAGCTCTGTGTGTGATACTCCTATCGCGTGTATACAATACGGGTGAAAAAGGTATTTCTGACGATGTTTTTCGCTGATTTTTTTGTGGGTGTGGTTAGGCTTTGATTGAGACGTTTAACGGTTTCAATGCCTTTGTTTGTCCATGTTCCTACCCGACCCCTACCCAAGCAAAGCTGGTACCAGGTACATCGCAAGCGCTCCAACATCGTAGTAGGTTCGGGCTGTGTTGTAAGTGACTGCCTGGAAGCTATTAGCACGCTATTAATAGTTATTGTAGTTTTAGTAATGTTCGCTCATGCAAGTGACAAGTTTGGGGGGTGCTGTATCTGTAAGTGACTACCAGGTAGTTTTTAATGCGTTATTATTTGGTGTTGCAGTTTTGGCGATGCTCCCTGATGCAAGTGACGACTCTTAAAGGCGCTGTATCTCTGAGTGACTAAATTTTAGTACACTATTTATAGGTATGGCAGGTACAAAAGTTTTGATCGTGATATTTGAGGCTCGACAGCCTGTATTTATTTTTGTTGACCACCAAGTCAGTTAGCCGGCTGTTACCCCATCGCCCATAGACGCTAGGAATGAAATCCCTCTCCCTAAAACAACCCTACCTGACAGTGGTTGGCCCAGGTACCGCCGGTTCCCCGCCGTGTGTCAGAGGCTGCCGCCAAGCCGGTTGGGGTCTTGACTGGACTCTGCGTGTGAATGCAGCTCGCACAATGTAACTGCCGTGACAAACAACATGTCGATGATTCGATGTGACGACAACAACAACAACATCCACGCATTGATATGGCGGTTGCTTGATGTGTTGATGTGAGAATACCAAAGGCACTGAGGTGGCTTCACGCGTTGGGGCCAAAATGACTTGTGGTATGAGTAGCAACCCCGGTCATGGTGCTTTCCCAACCAACCCAAAGTCAGGGATACCAGACGACGACAACCACGCATGCTATTGCAAGTTTTATTGAATTGGGGAAAATTGTTATTTTTTCCGATGGGTGTCGTTGGTACAGGTGCTGCCCGTGCCTCGGCGTGAGTCGGAGGTAGCGGCTAAGGCGGCAGGGTCATCGGCTGGACTCTCGGTGAGGAGACAGCTCGACGGAGCGGGTGGAGGGAGAGAAAGCGGCGCGGACATGCTTACAAGAGACCCATTCCGCTTCGAAAAGGTGACGGTTTTCTGTTTTGACCCGAGCTGTGACAAGGGTGGCATTCGTTTTTCCCACACACAGTGAAATCTCTATCTACACCTCGATACATCACCATCTAGATCATACAGATCATATACGTATAAATCATACATATGTAATCTATAGTACATCCCATATTAGCAGTTATGAGATGTCGTGCGGGATCTGTAGCTATAGAGTACGGATACGGCCCAGGCAACATTTGGTAGGTCATGTAGGTGGTGCGACTCTCACTGGGTAGCATCAGGTAGTCCATGCAGATCTTCCGTGACAGATCTAGATGATCTGGTAGGGATTCATGATCTGTTGGAGCTGTGGAATTTTCCGGAATTTTTTAACTGACGGAGCCCGTTTAAACCCATCTTTGAACTGTAACCAGGTTTTTCAGGACGACTTGACGTGAAAGTTTGTGTGGGGTAGTTTTTACCGAGTATGACGCTAACCCTCTCCGAGTTGCCACCACGTTTTCCTTTCTGAACTGTAACCATGTTTTTGACGAGGACACTTGGCTTGCTTTTTTTCTGGGATAGTTGCTATGCCGCCTATACCCTTTGTGATGTGCGGCCGTTTTTTTCTAGGACAACTTGACATGAAGTTTAGTGTGTGATAGCTTCTTGGCTGTAGTGAAAGGGTTATAACAGGGGGACAAAGCACTTGGAGATAGGCCAAAGTAGGGCATTTTTTTTTTGGTTAGAAATGGGTTCAAACCCTTTTCCAACTACAACCATGTTATGTTTTTGAGGACAGCTTGACTTCGATTTTTTTGGGGATAGTTTTTATGCCACTCACCTTTTTTGAACTGCAACCAAGTTTTGCTTTTTTTCATGTGCAACCAGGTGTTAGATTGCTTGAGTTGGATTCTATTTGGGTCAGTGGTTATGCAGTTTGCCCGTTTTGAACTGCCACCAGGGTTTTTTTGGACGACTTGATTTGGATTTTAGTGCGGGAAAGGTTTCATTTAGCCGTAAAAGGGGTATGGCCCCTTTGAATATTTTTGCACCACACTTTCAACACGGGAGCAAAACACTTGGAGTTACGCTACATGTTGTAGGCATGAAATCAATGAGCAACAACAACAGCAACATCTTACTCCGTATTTCCGTATTTTGGCACGCTGTTCCCCAGACGGACGCGGCGGAAGGTGCCAATCGGGCAACCCGGAAGTCAAAAGCAGCTGCTGCGGAGAGAAAAAACGCGAAGGAGAGGGAGGCAGAGGAGGAAGGAGATGAAGAAGAGCAGGTCGAGGAGGTGCGATGTGACTACGGGTTTAGGCCAGCGTTATTGCGGCCCCCTTTCCCGCGTTGCCCCCGTATATGACGATGACCTTTAAGGCCACGGGGGATCCCACAGGAATGTTTCTGAGTATGAGCTCGTATGGGGGCGTTTTGTGTACATAAAAAAACCGCTTGGAAATAGAGCGTGGCATCTGCAAACAAGATCCTTATTTCGAAAGATTAGTAAAAATGCAGCAAAGATCCGTAATACAGAGCTTTTCAGGTGATTTTAGCCTTTTTTTGGAATTCATAACTTTCTACCCTTTTTCGAGTGTCCCTCTGCTTTTCTCCAAAAATCTACTAAAGCAAACGGCATTAGTTACATCATCAGCCTGGCGAGCAGCAAGGTTTTGGTGAATGAAAACCGTTTTTTCATTGATTATGTACCCATTGCATCAGGCTCCCGAGCGTGGATTTAATTATTTTCAGCGATTTCGGGAGCTTTTGGTGTTGCTGGCTCGTACGTTCGGACCCACGAAAACATGTCATGAGTCGCTTCCGGCTGTCTACGACTGCTGTCTGGCGCCCCCCGCGTCGTCACACACCCCGCCAGGAGTCTCCCGCAATTTCGCGGGCCGTAGTTGGTTGTGGGGAGCTGTAGCTGCCCGCTGGTGAAGTGCGTACGTTCAGTCGGGAGTCGTTTTTTGTCTCGTTTTTTGTGTACCCCAATTTTCGGCTACTGCAGTGCCTCAAAGTCGAGGTGTGGACCTCTGCTGAGAACCAGAGGGAAACCGATCTGAGGAGACTCGGGGCGTCAGAAGGAAAACGATCTGGGGAGACTCACAGCATCTGTGGATGAAGCTCTCTTGACCCTGGCGTTTGCTAACCTGAAGCCACGAACCAGCCGAAGTTCTAAACGCAGCGTGTTAACCTAGCAATGTTTTTCTACTGTTCCTATAAAACATCTGGATGTCGGAGTTACTGAAGAACCGGGGACCAGGAGACGCTTAGGTCCTCCCGCGGCCCTAACAGTAGCCTTTGCGATGTTCTCAACCCACAAATCATACCAGATAATGTAACAAACATTACTCGATGTTTTTTTGCGGTCCGCACATTTTTCTAAGCTGTTTTCAAAACGTGTGGCGAAGCCGCGCGCAGGTAGAAACCTTAGCCTGGGTTATGGTTAGATTTTATAGGTTGGATCGATGTCCTTTCGCCTTTTCTTTTTTGTTTTTTGAAGAAGTCACAAGACCATCCTGGAAACCTCCACAATTCAATATGTTTGTTACTTTATTCTGGTGCAATTGGTGAGTCAACGACCGGTAACGGTGCCTCGCCTTTAGTGCGGGGTACCCACTTTGGTTCGGTACCATTCAGTACAGACCCGGTCCGTTTATGTGCTTCCATTATTTAGGGCGGTAACAACCAATTTTTTCGGTACTGTTTAGTTCAGACCCCTCATTCAATGCGATCCCTTTTAATGCCGACCTATTCAGTGCGGTAACGACCAATTTTCTCGGCACCGTTTAGTGCAGACCCCTGATTTGGTGCGGTCTCTTTTAGTGCCGCCCTAATTTAGTGCCGTAATATCCAATTTAAGATGTACCTCTTGGTGCAGACCCCTGATTTGGTGCGGCCTCTTTTAGTGCCGCCCCACTTTAATGCGGTAACAACCAATTTAGTTCGGTACCGTTTGGTACAAAACCCTGATTAAGTGGCGTTTCATGGTAGTGCCGCCTTAATTTGGTGCGGTAACAACAATTTCAACTCGATACCGTTTGGTGCAGTCCTGGATTCAACGCGGTCCCTTTTAGCGCCGCCCTTATTTAGTGCATTAACGACGAATTCGATTCGGTACCGTTTAGTGCAGACCCTTGACTCTATGCGGTCCCTTTTAGTGCCCCCCCAATTTAGTGCAATAACAACCAAGTTTGTTCGTTACGGTTTAGTACAGAGCCTTGATTTAGTTCGGTCTTTTTTTGTGCCGCCGCCATTTGGAGCGGTAACGGCCAATTTAGTTCGGTACCGTTTAGTGCAGAACCCTGATTTAGTGGCGGTCCTTTTTAGTGCCGGCCTGATTTGGTGCGGTAACCACCAATTTAATTCGAAGCCGTTTAATACAGACCCCTAATTTAGTGCTGTTCCTTTCAATGTTGGCCTGCTTTAGTGCGGTCCCTTTTAGTGCTGCCTAATTTTGTGCGTTCCCTTGTAGTGCCCTACTCTAGTGCGGTAATAATCGCTGGGGAAAAAAAGGGAAGGAGGGGGCGGGTGTGAGAGATATATCGGAGGGATGTGATAAGTGGCTACGGTCGTAGACCCGCGGTGGTACGGTAAACTTCAGTGCGGGTCCATCTTTGGTGCCGAAACTGTGTAGTACCGACGAGCAGTGGGATTGCTGAACCCTACGATCGTATGCGCTATAAAAAATCAGCGGCAATAACCGGGGGGGAGAAGGGACGATACCTGCGACCACGGCTTGTCCAGAAGCTGGAAAGTAGAAGGGCGAAAAGAAACAAAAGTACGGACACACGATCTCGTGCGGGAAAGTTCTTCCTTGGTGTACTGAAGAGGGGTTGGGGCGGGGGAGAGCAGCAGGTGGAAAAGGTGGGCTTTGAGTACGGTCGTGGCCCATGTGCAGCGATAGAGGCGGGCGCTTTATGGCTAATTTTGTTATGGACGACGATCCTTCTGATGCCAAGAGTGTCGAATTCTTGTTCTTGCTGTGCGATATTTTCTCATTGGTTTACCCAGGCCGTGGGTTTGCGTTTGGTCATCGGACAGCTCGGTATTTTTTTTTTTTAGTCAGCTTTTCGGTGAGGTCGGTGCGCCTGTGCCGGGCGATTGGTAAATGCGAGTGCGGTAGGGTAGTCTTGAGATGTGAGTCAAGAAAATAGTTTTTGAGGGAGATAAACATCCAGAAAGTGGTGATGAGTTGTGGCTACGCTCGTGATCCCTTGCTAATATTCAGTATTACTGTTACCAAGTACCTATTAATACTGCGGTGCCTCCAAGTGTGGGGCCCGTATTTAGTAAGGTGGCCACTCGGTGCGGACAGAATGGAGGAAGCGGAGCAGGTGAGGGAGGTAGGGTAGTTACCTCGGACCCATCAACATGCCCGCGCGGATCTTGGAGGCTGTTTTTTGCGCTCTCTCATTGGCCGAGGACTGTAAGAGGTGGTCCCCAGATCAGACTAGCAAAAAGTAATCGGCAAGCGCCACAGCCGCGTTGCTCGCCCGTATTTGGGTCCGGCTTGGGGTTAGGGTTGTGGTTTGGGTTTACGCCCGTACCTTGGTCCCACCAGGAGGTGCTTCCTCGCTCGCAAACGCGAACAGCCTGCCGCCCAAAAGACCCGCGCGACCAGATCGTGAGGCCAGCTCGGTAGTGATCCAGCGGTAATGCGGCTTCCGTTATGATGGCACACTATTTAGTGGGTTTACCCATGTTGGTTGATATGCTATAACGCGCGCGGGCGGGGGGATGGGGGGGGGGGCGGTATAATGCGGTCAAAATCGCTGGTCCCAACCGTTTGCTACAATAACAGCGCTACGAGTACTCCGGGGTTATTCAGGACGCTTGTTTTGTGCGGGTAATTGTGAGACTCACAAACTACTACTCGTATGACATTTATCATACAGTACCCAGTTTTTTTTCCTGGCGTCTTTGTCGTTTTCTACTGTTTGTTGTGCTTGGCTTTTCCTTAACGGTCTCTTCGCGACAGCAATAGTTCAAGCAGCAGCAGTTGTTGCATTGTAATTGCTGCCTCGTGTCTCCTGTTGGCAGGTTCTCATGGCGCTCGGCCGTTCATAGTTCGGACAGGTCATGATCTATTTGGCTACATCTTACAGATCATTGGGTTGTGTTGAGATCATGCATATCCTACAGATATTATGTACGGATCACACCGTGCCTGATCAGAGTACCACGTTTGTTAAAATCCGGGCACTCGCATGACAACATAACCACGCAATTTAGATCGCTTCGACTGCGACTGCGAAAACCTGCACGGATTGTTCACATTCTACAGTCCAGCCGTGTTCATCCTTGTACAGATGATGCAACTCGTTGAAAACGATATGTGTGAGCGGTACGCTCATCTGGTTTGTGTGATCTGTCCAGTTATCTCATCCTTACAAGGCAGGAAAAGCTTCCCGCCGGTGCCACCGTTGCGTCTTCACCCTATCCTCCTTCCACGACCACCGCTAGACCTGGTACATATGGTGCAGCTCCATGAAAGTGACCTGTGTGATCTGCTTGATCTGCTGTGTCTAACTTATGCAACCTTTCTCACCTGGCCACCTTTGCGTCATTGATCTACCATTACCCTCTACCAGGCGCGTGCTCGTTGGCACGCTGAGCGACAGGCGCTTACCAACGACAACCAAGCGGGCTCGACCACTGCCAACAGAAATGTCGCGGACTCCGCTGGGACACGTGCAAGCCATGCCGCCGGTGACCCTCGCGATGGGGGTGACGCTGGCCGCCAAAGCCATGGCGCGGCGAACCCTGGTGGCCAATCTGCAGCTGTGACGGAGCCTGTCGCTTTTAAGCCATCGCCGAGCGGTGATGCTGGCAGGATTCGCCAACCGATGTTTGAGGGTGGAGATGCCCGCGGTGCTAACCCTGCTGTTGGGGGTATGGACAATACTCGCGGGGGGCGTGCTTCAGCTTCCACCGCTGCCCATACCGGGGGCGATAGAGAAGTGGGAACGCGTGGAAGAAGCGGGCGGGGGGGCAGACAGGGCCGCCAAGAAGCTACGGGTGTTGACGGGGAGGGTGGCGGTCGTGGTGGGCGTGGTGGAGGTTGTGGACGCGTTGGGGGTGGTGGAGACGTGGGCGGTGGTCGGTTTGTCGGTGTCGAGAGAATGAAGGCCGAGGTCGGTTTGAGCGGGAATGACCACATTGACAGGGGTGGGGACCCTCGTGCTACCGGAGGGAAGAGTGCTCCCGACCACTTGTTCCGGGAGGGCGGACGGGAAGACTCTAGTGGGGTGGCTGCGACAACCGGTCCTGCTATTGGCGCCGGCGGAGACGCGCGAAGAAAGTCTGCTTTTGGCACCGGCAATGCATCTTTCGTGGGTCCAATAAACCCTCGCGAGGCAATGCATGCGGGCAATGGTGACGAGGAAGGCGAGGAAGAGCTAGATGAGGAGGAATATCAGGGGGGCTGGACGGGGGCTGAGGAGGGTTTGAAGCGGCGTTTAACTTTCGGCCAAGGTAATGCGGAGGGTGCAAACCGAGGTGGTGATGGTGAAGGTGTTGGTGGGTGTGGTGGTGCTGCTACAGTGCCTGCTGCTACTGCTCCTTTTCCTGAGGCTGCCCCTGCTGTTGCTCCTGCGGATGCCCCTGCTTCTGCTGTTACCGTTGGTGGGGGACAAATTTCGGCCGAGGTGAAGGAACCCTTCCGATATGTCGCCCGTTTCGTAATATTACCACGGTAAAATGTTGGTGTTGTTTTATGAATGTTTTAGGACTTTGAAGGGGACACCTGTCGAAAGTAACCGCGGTTAACAGTATTGTCCGTATTGTCAATTGTCCGTACGAAGCAGGCCGTGTCAAAATTTAATTTTTATAATATAATTACAATACACTCTAGCTGTGAGATCGAATATTTTGTCGAAACTCATCTTTGCAAGCTGTGTGTGATACCCCGATCGCGCGTATTACGGGTTGTGTGTCCTCAATAAGGATATAGATCGGCGACTCCCCTTGCAACTACAGCAGTGTAACTATCAGGGTCAACAGGGTGATGTTAGGCAGTCTGTGCGCGGAAACTATAAAACCCCTTTCTGAGGGGGACAAAATGTGACAGCTGTGGAAGGAAATGCATCCGTTTATCACGTAAATCCTGTAAGTCGAATCACCGGTGAGGGGAGGGCGGAGTTTTGAAGGACGTGGTGGCCTGATTTTGATCAAAAGGGGGGCGGGAGGGGGGGGGAAGGAGACGGGAGAGGGTAGCTCAATTTGTGCGTGGAAAACTATAATATAATACAATAATAGGAAGAAAGGAAAGGATAGGAAATTACAACATACCAGCCGGTCCCAGGAACTGACTAAAGACGGCATTGGGCACATAAAAGGGTTTCAAGTATTGGTACTGCATGGGACATATAGAACATAACACAACGACGGGGTGGAACCCAAGCCTTCTTATATAATCATGTTAAATCGGTTGAAGAAGAGGAGGAGGACCTGGCCGTTATCTCCAAACTTATTTATGCCATGCGACAGGTAGACTACAGTAGGACAGCGACGGGGTGGCCGCTAATCCCAAAACCCCTTATACAAACATATTGAATCGGTTGAAGAACAAGAGGATGACGTGACCATTTAACACGAAGCTTCATGGTTCCATGGGACAAGTAGAGTAAGATAAGCCGGGGTGATCACTAAGCCCAAGCCTCCTTATTTCAGCATGTGTAATCGGTTGAAGAAGAGGCGGACGGCGCGGCCTTCAACGCCGACTATACCCAAATTTTATCATATCATGGGACGTGTAGACGACGACACTACGTGGTGGTCGCTAACCCGAACCGTCTTTTTTTAAATGTGCAGGTAGAAGAAGCGGAGGATGTGATAGCCTCGTAGCCGCCAACGCCAAGCTTGGTAGGTCATTGGGCGCGCGCTACGATAGAGATGTAGCCCTTTTCGGCCTAGTTTAGCTGAACGAGGGGGCTCTGAAACCCGAAATCGCCCGAATTTAATTCCTGTATTTCAACATGACTGTTATTTTTGACCAAAAAGTGTCTGAGTGTCATTCCTGTTGTTTAATATGAATGCTTTTTTTGTCATCGAAAAATGCCCGCATGTCATTCCTGTTGTTCAATATGAATGCTTTTTTTACCGAAAATTGTCCGAACGTCATTCGTGTTGTGCAATATGAATGCTTTCTTCGACCGAAAACGGTCCAAACGTCCTTCCTGTTGATCAATTTGATTTTTTCACTACCTAGGCCATGGGATTGTTGATTGTTTTGTACATTTTCTTTCTTGTCAGGAACATATTTCGGGTGAGGTATGGAGTAGTTTGTCAAGCCACCAACTTTGCAGGGGGAAAATATATATATATAGGTGCGCCTGTACGGCAGCATGTGTCGTTGAACAGGCAGAGGATGACAATCCACTACAACCCGAGCCCTCCTGATGCATCTATTTTATAGCAGGAGGAGAAAAAGGAGAAGGACTTCACCATACGGTAGCATGTGTCATGGAACCGGTAGTGGATGACAAACCAAAACCCGAGCCCTCCTTGTGCATCTTTTTTTTAACAGGAGAAGAAGGAGGAGGACTTAACCATACGGTAGCATGTGTCTTGGAACTGGAGGAGGATGGCAAACCACTACAATCCGAACGCTTCTTATGCATTTTCCCTGTGACAGGAGGAGAAAAAAGAAGAGGAATTGACCATAAACACCAAGCTGGCGCTAGAGGCGATGGACGGGTGGTTCTGCAGCCCGGAGTCGGATAGAGGCCGAGAGGAAGAGACACCCCGCGAAGGCATTGCCCAGGACGATGGTGGTGTCCATGTTGGCGATGGAAAAGGTCATGGTGGTGGGGGTGGGGGTGGGGTGTCGACGTTCAGTAGCGGCGGTGGCGGTGTTTTGGGTGGCGACGAGAACGGCGGAGGAGCAAATGACAGTGGTATCGGTGGCAGTGGCGAGGGTGACAGTGACAACGTTGGCAATGGTGTTTTCGGTAAGGAAGGTGGCGAAGGCGGCAGTGGCGTCGGCGGCGGCAATCGTGGCGATGGCTTCGCGGTCAGTGGCGACAGGGGTGGAGGAGGCGGAGCGAAAACGGAAGGAGGAGGCGGAGTAGGAAATCAGGGGGGGGGGGACGGAGGACAACGAAATGGGGGGGGGGGAGGAGGAAGAGGAAGAGTAACAGAAAAGTTTAGGGGAGGTGGGGGTAATGGAGGAGGACAAAGGGGAGGAGCTAAGGTCAGGCGGGGAGGAGGAGGAGGAAGATCGTTGAAACCGGTGCTTGAAACGCGACCCACCGGGCGCTTCACGAACGCTGACTTTCTCCGAGGGGTCGGTTTGTCTTCGTCGACTCGTGAGGCTGACGGAGCAGAAGAGGAGGGGGACAACGCATTGCCAGTTTCGTCCGTTCTAAGCTTTCCGGTGTACCAGGATGATAATGCGGCTGGAGATACAGGTGGCGGAGGCGGGGTAGCGGGAGGAGACAAGGAGTCGGTGTTTTCGAACGGGCTAAGCTTTTCCGTGTATCAGGATGATGCTGGCGAAGGAACCGCAGCTGAAAGCGAAAAAGAAGGAGAAGGTGGAGGACGAGGTGGGCGAGACGAGGAGTCGGTCTTTTCGAACGGGCTAAGCTTTCCTGTGTATCAGGACGATTCACCCGCAGCAGCAGGAGGAGATAAAGGAGAGGGTGGAGGGGATGGGGCTTCTGTGTTTTCCAACGGCCTGAGCTTTACGGTATATCGAGATGATGCTGATGATGCAGCAGCGGGCGCAGTGGGGAAAGGAGCTGGGGGAGAGAAGGCGAGAGGGGCGGAGAAAGGGTTTTCGAACGTGCTTAGCGTTTCGGTTTATCAGGATCACGTTGATGATCCAGCTGGTGAAGCAAATGGTGAGGGTGGGATGTCGGCTCACGAGGATGATGGTGCCACCGCTGCTGCGCCTTCGGCTTCTTCCAAGGCATCGCTCGGGCCCGGCTTCGCCGTCTACACTGGTAAAGGTAGTGGTGGTAGTGGCAGAGGACGAGGTGGTGTTGGTGATGGTGGAGGTGGTAATGGTTCAAACCATGGTGTGCCCGCGGCGCTTGGTGCAGGCCAACCAGATGTGAAGCCCCGGCACGAGGACACTGCTGTTTCCGCGGCGGGTGGGAGTGGTGTGAGGAAGCTAGAGGTGTCTTTTTTTGAAGACACGGTTTTCGGAGACGCAGAGGGTGACGATAGATCGGAGGAGACGGCCGGAGCTGCGTCCTGTCTGAGATTTTTCGACGACTCGATGGTGAGGACAATTATTAAGTTTAATGGACCTTTCCGTACGGGAGACGAAAGCGAAAACCGTGTACCAGTATGTACAGAACTACAAGGGTCGTGGGATATATACTAATACGGGGGACAACAATAATTAGAACCCGTGACGTACATCAAAACCTATATATTACCCTTCTTTCTCTTTCATGTTTGGTCCTCACTGCACTGTGACCCCCCGCAATAGAGTTCACATCGGATGGGATCCGATACCAGGTAAATCGGTAATCAAATCAGTAACCATATCGAGAAAAAAATGTCATTTTATAGGTAAGCGTCCGATGACTGATTACCGATAAGTTGCCGTCATGTCTGCCACGGAGAAGCCTGGACAGTTGTTGCTGCCCCTAGATAGCCCGACACCCCACGTGAACCCATCGCGGACTATCGACCACGTACAGGCCACAGTATTGAGGCACAGCAGGGCGCCGGTACGCACAACGCACTATCTTGCACCGGTGAACGGGGTGAGGCAAGTACGTGCGCGTGACGTGTGTACCACAGTTCTCTTGGCGTGATTTTCTCGACTGTCAGCGATGTATTCGTCCTTTCTCGCCTCATCGGCTGCGTGTGAGCGTGTGTTTTCCGTGGCTGGGAGTATCGCGAGTAGGAACCGCAACCGGTTGCTGTGGATGGTCTTGTTTTCCTCGGTGGATCTCACGAATTGACGTGGAAGAGTAGGCTCTCGGAGAACGAGACAGAGGATGCCCGCTCTTAGTTTTTGAGGTCTGTTCTGTTTGCGTGGCCATTAGCTAGTAGCCTTTCTAGTAGACATAGTGTACAGGTATGTGGCCTATGCTGTAACTGTCCGGAGGCGTTTTTGGATGCGTTTTCACGGGGAAGTCGCGGTAGGGTTGGGTTGAGTGGTGCCCCGCACTCTGGGTGTATCATATGCTGACGGCGAAAAACAGGACAACACAGTTATGCCCATGATGATCTGTCGCTTTGCTTTGTTTTGATGAATCGCCACCATTTGTCGTTCTGCTGACAGAAGGGTAGGGCACACAGACGACGAAAAACCGGACAGTGCAGCGATGCCCTGATGATATGTCGCCCTGTTTTGTTGATCAACCCCCACCGTTAGTCAATATACTAAAAGGAATGTGGGGCTCACCGTACCCTCCGCAACTGTACGAGCCTGGCCCGACATAAGGCGGTCTTAGCCGATGTCGATTACTCTGTTTCTTGCCCCTTTTTATGCAGTGGAGGTCCCCCAATAGTGCAGTACCCCCATATAAGGCGGTCAAAATCGCTTGACGCAACGGGTTAATTGCACTCATAACCCGGAATGAGTAATGCGGCTTCCCCCGATAAGGCGATCATATTGCTCTCTATACCACACCACCGCCTGATGTGGAGGGGGTTACTAGACAGTACTGCAATCGTTGTTTCACACTCATTGCAAGTAGTTTTGTCTCCAACCAAGATGCTGCAGATCTGTAGGTATTAGCCCTATTGGGACTGCAAAGGGAAACGCTGGCAAAATACATTGTACGATTTCAACATCGATTATACGAAACAAAACGAGCTGTACGCTGTTGGTGTTGGCGTAGGGGTCGGTTAATCCTCGGACGTTTACCGTATATCACATTTCAGTAGGCTGGTGATCAGGCCACTTGTCTTGATCGATCTGTTTGTTTTTTTGGGGGGGGGGTTCCAATTTCCCCACCAATTCCTTCTCCGACAAAATGGTGCAGGTCTAAAGGGATTTAAGGCTAAACACAGAACCGCTCTAGAATACCGAGATTATATGCCGTCCATTTTTCTTCAAATCAACCATCGTTTACCTTTTTTCTGGTTTTTGGTTGTATTTGGCGGTTGGCGATAGGTAGACTCTTCGCTGTTCGAGCCCGCCGTAGACCTCATCCCTACAACGGTGTCGGGTACTGCCGCATGTATTGCACGATACCCGAACGACGACACACCGAACAAGCTAGAAGTTCTCGACATGATATGTAGCTCGTTTTTTGTCGTCTAATCGACCGCCACCGTTCTGGTCTCCGCTCGATCTGCTTTCCTTGATTTTTTTTTGTTGTTGCCGATGGTAGATGGATTGAGTGACGGAATACCTATTCATAGCAGCTCAATGATACCGAGATGATCTGTGACCTTTGGGAATAAAGCGCCACCGTTTGTGCGCCTGCCTTGTTTTTTGCTTGCCTTTGTTTTCTTCATTTTTCATCAGTAGCCGCCGTAGAGGTGATAATGGGTCGTTGAAGCACCAAACAGCTCAATGATTCCTAGGTTGATATGCGGTCTTATCTTTTTTGTAATCGCCCCCCACGGTTTGTTTGGCTCTTTTTTTCTTGTCGGCGATAGGTGGACTCTCCTTTGTTGGAAGCCGCCGTAGACTCGCACCCGGCAGCAGCGATATTGTCGGCGGCCAACTCGTACGAACGTTCGAGCAGCGCTGACTCGCCCAACGAAGCGGCATCTTCAGCGAGTGGATGGACAGCTTTTTCGACTGCTGGAGCATCCGCTTCGACCACTGGAGCACCCGCTTCGGAGACTCAAGCCGTGACGTCAATGGGAGGAGCGGCAACTCCATCTACCGGAGTGATATATTCAACTGGAGGAATGGTGGCTCCATCATCGAGTGGAAAGGCAGCTTCGTCAAGTCGACCGACACCATCGTCAAGTTCCGGCCACCAACCTTCTCAGGGGCTGCCGGCTTCTCGTCGCTTAGCCCCTTCTTCCTCGGCTGGAGACAGTCTCAGGAGGGCGTCGCTCTCGGCGAAACCGGCGGCGGCAAAGTCGGGCAACGCGGGCACCTCAATCCGTCGTAAGAGCTTGGCCTTGACCCATGAGGCTGGGGCATTGAATCGGCTTGAGCTGTCACCCGTCTTGGAGGGCGCCGTCAATGATGCTGGTGCAAGGCAGGAGTTGTTGCCCTCCCGTACCCCCCGCGCGGTTCCCTCTGGTGGTGGTGATGGTGTTGGTACAAATCCTGCTGCGGGTGTTGCTGGTAGTTCTGCTGTGGGTTATGGTGGTACCGTGGGCGCTGCTACTGCTGGCATTACCGCAGCCGGGGGAATTTCAATGGAAACCCCTCGGTCTTCAACTACATCTGGCCGGCGTGTTCAAGTAAAGGGAAAGGGATGCGGCCAAGGGCAAAACGATGTAGACGATTTCTGGTCAGACGATGACGGCATCCACTGCAGTGGTAATGGCAGAGGGCATCGAATCAACCAGTCCAACGGCTCCTGGGGAGGGTGCTCAACGATTAAGAGGCGTGCCGATGACATGAACGATCACACTCACGGGGTTTCTACGGGTTACGGAGGCCGTGGCGTTGGCCCGGTGCACAGGGGTAACGCTGATGATGATGGCCATGGGAACCTTCTTGGCCGGGGTTTGTCTAACCGAAGTGGGCTGTCTTCGTCGTCTTCTTTATCAAGTGGTGACGTTTCACTTAGGTCTACCGTGGGGGGGGCCGGGGATGGTGTTGGGAGGGCTGGGGCGAAGCAGACGCCTCAGGCGGGGTGGCGTAGAGGAGCTGGTGCTAGGGAGAGTTATGGGCGGGGAGCGCTTGGTGGTAGTCGTGCGGATTATCACTCGTTGTGCTTTTCGAGTTCTTCGTCCGGGTACAGTGCTTCTTCTTCTTCTCCATTTGGGTTGTTGGATAGCCAATCAACTCCTGATAGCTGATTTGTCTTGCCCCTTTTACGGATGATTGGGTTGGTTTACTCTCTACATCTGACTGGCTTGCCTGCCGTGGTTGGTGATGTGGTCGTGATCAATTGAGCTGGCGTCAGGAGCCAAATTGGTCGCATGCCGGCCAGTGGCGTTGTGTTATCCGTACACGCGGAGAACCAAATCGCTTCCGATCCGCTAATGGTTTTCACTAGTGCTATTCGCTACGCGATGTGGTCGTGAAAACCGAGTAGCTCGTGGTCAGCATTTGGCGAGAAGGAGAGATCTCAGCGAGGAGGGTGTGTCCGCAGGGCGAGTGGTGGTGGTGGTGGGGTGGACCACCACTGCCTCTACTGTTCGAGCTCCTTAGGTTTCAGCCCTTCTTCGTATTCGCTGTTTAAGCTGTATGACAAGGGCTTATCAACTCATCAGAATGTAAGTAGTGTTTGTTGTTTTTCTGCCATCCCGGGATGGAGAGCGGGGGAATTGTGTAGGATTCGTTTTCGCCTTGTTTGTCCTTGCTGTTCATCATTTTGGGAGGGGTTGGGGAGGGTTGGGTCTGTTGTCGCCGATAACCGAATGGCCCGCAACAGGTAGAAATATGAGCGTTCGTCGTGAGAACCAAATGCTTTTCGGTCGGCAATACAACCAGTTGTCGCGATAACCGAATCTCCTGTCGATCGGTGAAACAATACTAGGTGCTATGTGTGATGAGTTGCCGGTACAGAGAGAACCGACTGGCTTGCATGTGTTGTAGGTGTTTTTGGGTTGTCGGTTACCGTCGAAGACCGATTGGCTTTTTTTTGCAATCGGTGATGATGTACGTAAAATATATGATTAGTTGAGTTTTTGATGGGAATCGTCTATCCTTCCCTGCAAGGCCAGGTAACACGCACCACTACACCATCCATAGTACAGCGGGTACCCCGGTATAAAAGCGCCCCGTGACAAGCCGAAACAAGCGCTCTTAACTACACGCTGCTCGTATCTGTACTGGGAACTACAATGATTTTGGTGTAGGCGCGGCATGCCGACTTGGCCTCTCTTTGAATCGCACATGCTCTTATCCTGGTCGCTCTTTAACCGGGTACCCACTGTGTCGTTCATTGCATATTATTGTTCCCGGCGGCGACGAATGCTATGGTAGCTCTAGGTAGTATTTTTTTGCCATTTATTGTTCCAAATAACGAGTTCACTTACCCGAAATTCTCGCAATTTCATTCTTGTTTCTCGCAAAATTATTGTTTTTATAACTTGGCCCCGGGTTTGTTCGTCAGATTGCACCTTTAGTTTTACACCAAAAAAATGCCTTGCGGGGCTCACCGGTACGGAGACCCCCATGTGAGTAGCTCCAGAGAAACAATGTCGTAGCGCACCTTTACGTACCATGTGTTCTCGGCTAGCCCAAGGTGTTCGGAATGTCCTTATTGGTTGACAAAGTCTTTGTTTCAAATCCCTGGGCCGCGTGTTTTTTCGACGGATTACACTTTAAGTTTGATCAAACCTTTTTTTTTGTCGTCCCGGATTGCACTTTTAAGTGTTTTTTTCTTTGGTGGAGATATAGACCCTCAGAAGTGAAGAGCTCCGTAAAACATATCGGTTCACCCCTACTGTGGCATGTTTCGTTTTTTTATTCGGATAATATTATGCCCAGGGTAAGTTTGGAAATACTTGTTATCAGGTTCGGCTTTTTGTTGGATGAGGGATGTTTGTTTCAAGCGAGAGCTGGGGATTACAATAAGGTGGATTATAGCAAATAAATGCGGCATTTTGTTCGTTTGTCTCGCTGTCCGTGAGCTGCGACTATTGTCGGCGCGCAGTTCATGTCGCTGCTACGGACACCAGCGGAACTAACTTCCGCGGTAGAAGTAGCGTAGTGCGCACGTGGATTTCTGCCGATGTGTGGATGATGCCGCAGAGTGTCAATGCACCTGCAAGTAGACCGTAGGTAGGGTAATGTCGCAGCCTATCCACAAATCTGATATCGTGCAGCACAGGAGATCAACTAACAATTAGGGTGTTTGTAGTTTTTTTTCTGGCATTGCTTTTGACGCACGCTACGGTAGAGGTAGCACTTTTAGCCCGCGTATTTTTCGAACGACGAGGCTTCTTGACCCCTTCTAGAGCCCCCGAATCCGTCCCTATACTACATTCAAGTGAGCTTTCCAGTTGTAAAGGCGTCAACCGAAACTCGTGGGAACTTCATCATTTCTTGTTGAGCAGCTGGTATGTCTTTTTTTTTTGTATATCTGGGCCACGGGTCTTTAAGTCGGATTACAGACTTTAGGTTCGCTCGACATCCTTTTTCGAGGGGTGAGGTGTAGAGTGATCGATCGGTAGGGGTTGCAGTTGTTATATTAACTAATCATGTACCTGTTCCCGTTGAGCCTCCTTGAGTGAAGAACTACTACCGGTTAGTTTAAATATGTTACGAGTCTTGATGGTTTTAGGACGAGTTCTTAGGGGATAGAAGCTTGGTCGGGTTGCGCGAACCAATGCCTTCGAAATCATGTAGTACCGGGTGAGATATTGATGTAGCGCTTCATGTTAGGAGCTCGGAAAATTCTCAGAACCTGCGGCACCCCTACCGTGGAATGGAGCTCCACAGAGCTCTTGAACGCCTCCACAACTGGAAACCCTTTTTGGGGACAAAATTTTCTCGACCATTTTTTTGGCTAAACTACTAATTTCGGAATGATGGGGCTGCTGGACCGAAATTCGCCGGAATGCCATTCTTGCTTTGAGATATGTTCTCTTTTTTTCCCCTCAGGAAACCCTAGGATTGGTCATATCGGATTGCGCTTTCAGTTTTGTGTTCAAAACTGAAATCTCCGAAACGCATGGTTGTATCTGCTTCTTCAACTGCGCACTGCTTCCTGAAACCGAAGCACACAATTGCCTGCAGAAGAAGATGAAGAAGCTTCTAGAAGATGCACGCTATTGTAGAGGTGCACATCAATATTTTGATGAGGGTCACAACCTATTGAGAGAGGTCTATACCTCTCCAACGAACTCAATTGTGGTGAAAAAAACAGTGTGTCATTAATATCACACCCGATGAACAATTCCATGACCTAGGTACGCAACGAAAAACATGTTACATTCAAAAGAGTATTGAAAAAACGAAGTTGCAACGATTTCGAGACGCACGCTACGACGGCGACAACAGGGGTACGTACGTAGCTCTTTATTTTATTTTTTGGTTTCTGAATGACCCGGGTTCCAAAAAACCATCTGAATTTTGTTCCTGTTTTTCGATTAATTTGTTCTCTTTCGGTGTATACCTCGCCGTGGGTTTGTTCTTCATCGCATTTTATCACTTTTAAATTTTCTCGCATTATAATCACTTTTTGTGGGGTTTTCTTTTTTACAGATCTCTTCAACTGAGAAGACACGGGAAAACAACAAAAAAAGCTCTAACACCGTAGGAAGTTTCTCGAGTAAATGACCTCCGTCATTCTCCAATAATACCCGCGTTCGTCGAAAACCAAATATAAAGTGCTACTTCTGTCATAACATGCGTCAGGTACACAACAAGCGCGAGTTTCCTAGCGAGAGCTGAACAAAGCTGGCCACGATACGGCGTGCGTGCCCTATATTTTTCACTGCCGGGTTTCAATCATTCACCCGTGTGACACTCTGTCTGTACACTCACTGTACAAAAGGCTCGAGGCAATCGGTGTGACGCAGCATAGCTAACTATTCTATTGTGGTGTCATTCATGCCGTGCAAGAAAAAAAAGGTCGCGATACCTTAACACCGCAGAGGAACCGGAGGGTCGTTCGCGCAAGTTTACTCGATCCACTAGGAAAAAAAAGCCCTAAAAATTATCGCCGTATCATAGCCTTGGGGAGCTATACTTCGCACGTGTACTGCACATGTGCACAGTGTCTTACCTTGCCCTTAGGTATCGGCTGTCCCTCCGTCTGCAGTATTATTAGGGCAAGGTCGAGCAACAAACAGTACCGGTTAACAGGGGGCAAAGTAAGGCCCGCGCGATACATTATTTGTCACAGGATGGCAATAAAAAATCCTTGCTTTTATCAGTGTGGTACCGACAAACACATTCCACACTGATCCCAAGTGGTTCCGGGCGGGATTAAGAAGGGTTCTGGAACCTATGATTGCGCGATGTGTGCCAAAACAATAATGTGTGTCAAGAACACGGTGCCATATTATGCTGTGTCAAGGGAAAACGTGATCTACCAAAGCGTGATGTTAGACCGAGTGCTCCGCACTAAAACCTAGTGCAATTGCAAAGTTATAGGCGGGGACAACAGAGTGCCCCCTACAGGTCTGCCAGTTGAGCAGGTTCTTGGAGAATATTAACTTTATTTGCCTTCGTAGAGACGTTGCTTCATTCGATTCCACCAGAGCCCCGGGTAGCTTCTGAGATCGGAGGCACGTGCCTCCGATCTATTTCTAACTTTCCCGAATATGAAACGCTGACCTTATCATACGAAACACATCCAAATGATCTCAAATTCGGATAGTTACAGGCCTTTCCAGGCCGTATCTCAACACTAGCCCACCCTGATGAGTCGCATATGCAGAAGTATGGGAGATTCGGGGAAACTCCGGTTCTACGAACTAGACCACGAGTCGAAGATGCGGCTCCTCAAAACCCACTCCCACGCCTCCAACGGTCTGGCTATGGAGCCAGGAACACGCGAAGAAAAACAGTTGAAAGAACACAGCCCCTACAACAATGCAAAAGTCAACCATCAAAACCCTACCGCGTGCCGCCGGTGTGGCGGAGGAGGGCAGAAAAAGCTCTGGATCCTGCCGCATGCCGCCGATGTGGCGGGGGGGGCAGGAAAGGCTCTACGGCAAACCAACCACAGGGAAGGTACCATGGCGAGGCGATCCCTTGTCGATATGGAGGGAAACACCGGCGCTAACACAAGGGACAAGTCATGCGAAAAAAAAGAAAATAAACTCCTGCGGGCCATCGCCATGGCGGGGGGTTAGACGAGGAAAGAAACGACAAATATCCGGGATGGAAGGTGGCAACACCTACAGCCCCGCGAGGGAGGGAAATGTTTGGTCGAAAAATACAAAGAAGAACAAAAAAAACACTGTAAGGTTATAGGGGGGGACAACAGAGTGCCCCCTGCAGGTTTGCCAATTGAGCAGGTCCTCGGGGAGTACTCACTTTCTTTGCCTTCGTAGAGACGTTGCTTCATTCGATTCCACCAGAGCCCCGGGTAGCTTCTGAGATCGGAGGCACGTGCCTCCGATCTACTTCTAACTTTCCCGAATATAAAACGCTGAGCTTATCATACGAAACCCATCCAAATGATCTCAAATTCGGATAATTACAGGCCTTTCCAGGCCGTATCTCAACACTAGCCCACCCTGATGAGTCGCATATGCAGAAGTATGGGAGATTCGGGGAAACTCCGGTTCTACGAACTAGACCACGAGTCGAAGATGCGGCTCCTCAAAACCCACTCCCACACCTCCAACGGTCTGGCTATGGAGCCAGGAACACGCGAAGAAAAACAGTTGAAAGAACACAGCCCCTACAACAATGCAAAAGTCAACCATCAAAACCCTGCCGCGTGCCGCCGGTGTGGCGGAGGAGGGCAGAAAAGGCTCTGGATTCTGCCGCATGCCGCCGGTGTGGCGGGGGGGGCAGGAAAGGCTCTACGGCAAACCAACCACAGGGAAGGTACCATGGCGAGGCGATCCCTTGTCGATATGGAGGGAAACACCGGCGCTAACACAAGGGACAAGTCATGCGAAAAAAAGAAAATAAACTCCTGCGGGCCATCGCCATGGCGGGGGGTTAGACGAGGAAAGAAACGACAAATATCCGGGATGGAAAGTGGCAACACCTACAGCCCCGCGAGGGAGGGAAATGTTTGGTCGAAAAATACAAAGAAGAACAAAAAAAAAACTGTAAGGTTATAGGGGGGGACAACAGAGTGCCCCCTGTAGGTTTGCCAATTGAGCAGGTCCTCGGAGAGTACTCACTTTCTTTGCCTTCGTAGAGACGTTGCTTCATTCGATTCCACCAGAGCCCCGGGTAGCTTCTGAGATCGGAGGCACGTGCCTCCGATCTACTTCTAACTTTCCCGAATATGAAACGCTGACCTTATCATACGAAACCCATCCAAATGATCTCAAATTCGGATAATTACAGGCCTTTCCAGGCCGTATCTCAACACTAGCCCACCCTGATGAGTCGCATATGCAGAAGTATGGGAGATTCGGGGAAACTCCGGTTCTACGAACTAGACCACGAGTCGAAGATGTGGCTCCTCAAAACCCACTCCCACACCTCCAACGGTCTGGCTATGGAGCCAGGAGCACGCGAAGAAAAGCAGTTAAAATAACGCAGCGCCTACAACAATGCAAAGGTCAACCATCAAAACCCTGCCGCGTGCCGCCGGTGTGGCGGAGGAGGGCAGAAAAGGCTCTGGATCCTGCCGCATGCCGCCGGTGTGGCGGGGGGGGCAGGAAAGGCTCTACAGCAAACCAACCACAGGGAAGGTACCATGGCGAGGCGATCCCTTGTCGATATGGAGGGAAACACCGGCGCTAACACAAGGGACAAGTCATGCGAAAAAAAGATAATAAACTCCCGCGGGCCATCGCCATGGCGGGGGGTTAGACGAGGAAACGACAAATATCCGGGATGGAAGGTGGCAACACCTACAGCCCCGCAAGGGAGGGAAATGTTTGGTCGAAAAATACAAAGAAGAGAAAAAACACTGTAAGGTTATAGGGGGGGACAACAGAGTGCCCCCTGCAGGCTTGCCAGTTGAGCAGGTCCTCGGAGAGTACTCACTTTCTTTGCCTTCGTAGAGACGTTGCTTCATTCGATTCCACTAGAGCCCCGGGTAGCTTCTGAGATCGGAGGCACGTGCCTCCGATCCACTTCTAACTTTCCCGAATATATAAAACGCTGACCTTATCATACGAAACCCATCCAAATGATCTCAAATTCGGATAATTACAGGCCTTCCGAGGCCGTATCTTGACAATACACAAAAGTTTAATATAAAAGATGGGACACACAGACCTGTACATAGCCCTGTACCACGTTACGCGCGAAAAGGGTACCCTGGTCACCCCCGGGCTCTGGGCTGAGGAGGACGTCGGCAGGGCGAAATTGAACAATGACGAAAAAGCGACAGCCCTGCGCCTCAGATAGCGGCGTTTTTTTTCTTCTGTCCTGCCGACGACGCCATATGTAAGGTTACAGGGGGGGACACAGAGTGCCCCCTGCAGGTCTGCCAATTGAGCAGGTTTTTGGAGAGTACTTACTTTCTTTGCCTTCGTAGAGATGTAGCTTTATTCGATTCCACCAGATCCCGGGATAGCTTCTGATATCAAAGGCACGTGCCTCCGATCTATTTCTAACTTTCCCGAATATAAAACGCCAACCTTATCATACGAAACCCATCCGAATGCTCTCAAATTCGGATAATTACAGGCCTTTCGAGGCCGTATCTTAACACAATCATGGTCCTTCGTGAGTACGGTGCTTTGCCAGACGACGATATACACACTAGAGTGGGGGCTCCCTCTCCATCCCGGGATGGTGCAGTACAGCGCTACATTGGACAACAACAGGAAAAAGCCTACTGAGCAGGCACTATCACCGCATTAAACTGGGGCACCGCACTAAAGAGTGCCAGTGCCTCGACTGCTGCTGTAGTAGTGTAGAGTGTGTAGTGTCTGTAAATTTACTTTTGTTGCTAAAATTACAAAATTACCGCCCCTCAAGATGCGACAAGGCTACGCATCTGACTGTGATGACAAACGTCTGTCTGTCTGTCTGTTGTGCTGTGTGCCCCAAAGGACTACTATTACTGAACACTACTACTCGAAGGGTGCGCCAGCTAGCGTTGGGCTGCGAAAGCAACTGAGTTAAATCGACACACTACGCGTATGAAAATACGTGGAAGTGTGGTGAGCTAAAGGTTTATTTTTCCCCATCCGCCGGAGGATGAAAAAAAAAAAAAAAAAAAAAAAGCTATCTAATACTACCTCGTACTACTACTACTGCCGACGACTGTAAAAAAGCTCGAGCTACTTGAACTGGCTGACGTGTGTACAGCCTGCTCCGAATTTTTTTTGAAACAAATTTGCCCCGCACTCAATCGTACCATGTACGAAGACGTGTGTATGTTTGCTTGTTGGTGGTCTCGGCTATGGGCACAGGCAGGTACGCCATAAGTTCCGGCTCCAGGTGCCCTCAACACTCCGTTAGTTACAGCATCGTGCATCATCACGGCACCAAAAAAATGTACCAGATACGGCTTAAAAATCAACAGGGCATCGTGTCGAATGTAGTGGTGGTCGTGGCATCTGCATGCCCTTTGTAATCATCTTACTAAGTGCGGACACCTCCGTACGGGCGGACACTACGCAGTGAGTACTCTTGGGGCCGTTGGGTTGCCGTGTGCCAGTTGGAAGCACGCCAACGTCAACCGTCCAACGGAGGGGATGGATTCCGATTGGTCCCGTACAGCGAACTAAGGCCTTCCATCTACTATCGAAAAGTCCGTTCGACTGCCGACTGCTGACTGCAGGAACACGACTGAGGAAGAGTACTGCTGTACCACTGCTGCCTCAACTGGGCAACGACTGACCCATGGGGGTCCGAGGGCTGACCTCGTATGTGATGGGATGCCAGTGGTCGTGTTCTGAGCACGTGGAGTTCAGCGCCGGAGGCGAGGCAAGCAATGCACAGGTGTGAACGTTTGAGCTTACATCTATAAGAGACGGGACTGTCAGAACCAACAAATATGCTTGGAGACCGCGGCTTGACCGCTTGACTGACAGATTACGTATTCTATAAATTGTATGTTGAGTATATAATCGTCTTTGACGCGTCCAACAAAAGGTCTCCTATTGTAGCATCAATACGATAGTCGACTACATGGCCGCTGGTGGAACTATCTGCGCGCACACGGACACCCAGATGCACCCCCACTAGCAAATTTATTGCGATATTGCTAACCATCTATCAATAGTCCAGCATGATGGGCGCGCAGCAGCACGAGCTGTGCCGCGCAAGTCTCCTTGCATGGTGGCTCGGACACCAAACACGCATGCTACGGTAGACAGGGTAGAGGCGCACCGCTGCTGTGTTTCTGAGCTCGATTCTATTCATAGCATAGACTACCAGGTACCTCACCCACAAAAACTGATTCGAAGAGAACCAAACGTTCCATTGTACCTGATGCACAATTTTATGGACTAGGTGTACAACCAAGCATGTTGCAAAGCAAGAATTGAATAGCCAACTCCTAAAGCTATCCTAGTCTAACTCCAAGTGTTTTGTCCCCGTGTCGGCACTGCGGTGCTAAAAGGGTTAAGGAGCCCCGTCGTTCAGAAAGCGTTTTAAGTAGAAATTTGGAAGGTTGGGTTCTCTGGGACACGCACAAACCATACACGTGGTATTTACCCCGGGTATTACCGTACAAAGAACTTCTGTGAGTTCTGTAGGACATTCATACCCGTACCCGGAACTTCTGGAAGTTCTGTGCCACGAATACCCGGGGCACGGGTATGTCATTTTTATAACGTATGTGACTTCTGTACGCCCGTGCCACAATACCCGGAACTTCTGTGAGTTCTGTAACACTTCCGTACCGTACCCGGAATTTCTGTAAGTTCTGTAAGATCCCCATGCCCTAACCCGGAACTTCTGTGACTTCTGTAAGACTGTGACACAATACCCGGGGTACGGGTATACCTTTGTTACAAAACCCGGGGTACGGGTATACCTTTGTTACAATACCCGGGGTACGGGTATACCTTTGTTACAATACCCGGGCAGCCCACGTCCATTGCTTCAGGTTAAACAACCCAAAGATTGTATTATGCATTTTATTATAATTTCGTATCTTCTCAGTGACACCAACCGAACACCGAAAGCACAGCTGCATGTAGCAGCACGTATCGTATACCAGGTATGATAGTAGCACCTACTGCTGTAGGTCCTGTCCATGTTTCTTTCGTTTCTAACCCGTGGGCACGTATTATATTAACGAAGGACACTTTTGAATCAGAATTTTACATTTTTTATGAATCGAATTGAATTCGATTCGATTTGGTGGAAACATTCCTGGTACGAATTTGGCGCATCATATCGGGAAACCATGTACTGCGTATTGTCAATGTTTTTTTTCCGATCGGAACAATGCATAGATATGCCGTTCAGCGGCGATGCAGCAATCATCGACGTCTAGATGTATCTTCTGTGTATTCGGTAGTTTCGCTTCTTTGTCGCGGCACTTGGCTTATCGAGCTGTGGTGGCAAATATGGGCTTGCGGCTGCCATTATTTGTTTTGAAGCGCCACAGCCGGGGTACGCTATGGTATGATCATAGCGCATAGCGCAGTATAGCCGTGAGCGAGGCTGTTGCCCCGGTCGCCACTCATTGAGGTTCACGATTTATCGCCTCTTTCTCTCTCGATGGTGGTTTTGTCAAAAAATCATGATTGCCTTAAAGCTACGACAGATTGCCTCGGGGACATTGGCCCAATGAGAACATGCCATCCATGCAAGTTGGATTACATCCTCCACTTCAAATCGAACTCCCCCCCGAGGGGGTGTGCATTTACCCGGGTATTACCCGTACCCGGAACTTCTGTTAGTTCTGCAGGGCATTCATACCCGTACCCGAAACTTCTGGAAGTTCTGTAAGACTCCCATACCTTTACCCGGGATCCACAAACCCTACAGAACATACAACCTTGAAAAATTGCTACGACCTCTATGATATATGTCGTGCTAATAGGACGCGTCTACACATGGCACCGCGCCATCCAGCAGCCCGCACTTCTTCAGGTGGCCGTTTCTGTATTTCCCCCCCGTTTTTTTCTCCCTCTGAGCGTCCCGAAGGGGCTCGTCTCGTATACGAGGCACACAGGAGATTCACCGAGCTGCAGTTCTTCATCTATAGACCTGGTGCATACGTGTACGGTAGGAGTTCGCCAATAGGGCGGTCTGAGGAGGGCAGTACACCTATATAAGGCGGTTTGAAACGCTTGGCGCCACTGAGGAATCGCGCTCATAACCTTAAACGAATAATGCGGCTTCCTTATACAAGGCGGTCATATTGCTCTCTATAGCACACCACGGTTTTATTGGGGGACGCTTGCTGTAAGACCGCTTTTGGTTCGTTTTGTTTTTGGCGTGGGGTGTTTTTCCGCTCCCGAGTGACTGGAGCCTGCCTGTCCTGTGACCGCGGATCTGATTGTGCGAGCCAATGTGAGAACAACAACGACGACAACCCTTGCGTCACAAGGGACATACTTCGAAGTACACCGCGTAGCACTTTCGAAGTTTTGCACGCAGCTTGCAAATTCGAGTTTTGACGTAGTCTTCGATCTGACGCCTGAGAGAGGTGCCTTCTTCTTATTACTTGAACAGACCTAAAATGGCATGCGTTACTCGCGCAGCTCATGCCGTCATACGCCTTGTCCCAGCTTGCACGTCTGCCTATGCGCCCGTTGCTCACTTGCCTGCGGGAGTGTTTCAGAGAGACCCTTGGTGGTGAGAGTGTTGATGTTGGTGTCGATGTTGTTTTCGGTGTTGTTGGTGTTGGTGTTGATGTTGATGTTGTTGTTGGTGGTGGTGTTGATGTTGGTGTTGGTGTTGGTTTTGGTGTTGGTGTGGTTGGTAATGATGTTGGTGTTGGTGCTGGTGTTGGTGTTGTTATCCAAATCTGATTTTGGCCTTAGACATGTCTTAAGCTCCCAAATTGGGAAATCTCAGAAAAAAAATGGTGCACCTCTATCGGAGCACGCGTCTTGATGTTGATGTTGATGATGATATTGATGTTGATGTTGATGTTGATGCAGGTGTTGATGATGATGATGATGATGATGATGGTGATGAGGATGATGATGATGATGCTGATGATGATGATACTGATACTGATGATGATGTTGATGCAGGTGTTGGTGTTGGTGTTGGTGTTGGTGTTGGTGTTGGTGTTGGTGTTGGTGTTAGTTTTTTTTTCCCTTGTATCCTCCTGCGCACGGTGAAAAATATAGCTTAAGCTCACCACACGTCCACGTATTTTCATTCACGTTGTGTGTCGATTTAACTCAATTGCATTCGCAATCCAACGCTAGCTGGCGTGTCCTTCGGTTCCCGATGTAGCGATAGCGCGAGCTGTCCCTATCGGCCGTCCCCGTTACTACCCCGGCAGCGCAAGCTATACAGTACTATAGTTGTATACGGATGCGAGAGTATGCCGACCCGGCCTGAACCCTGAGGGTCAGGTGCGGTGGAGATAGCCACCCAGAACGGCATCATTCCGGGTAGTGTGGGACTTGCGCAAGCGCACCCACTAACAACAACCCCGGTCATGAGAAAACAGCCTGACGCCGGTGTTGGCGTTGGTGGGAGTGTTGGTGTTGGTGTTGGTGTTGATGTTGGCGTTAGTGTTGGTGCTGGTGTTGGTGTTGGTGTTGTTATTGGCGCTCGTGGTGGTGGTGGTGGTGGTGGTGGTTGGGGTGGTGCGGGTGGTGCTCGTGGATGGTGTTGGTGTTGGTGTTGATGTTGTTGGTGATGCATGTGTTGGTGTACGTGTTTATGGGTGGTTGTGGTGATGGTGGCGGTGATGGTGGTGTTGGCGATGGTGTTGTGTTGGTGTTGGTGTTGGTGTTGGTGTTGGTAGAGGGGGGATGCTACTGGTGGTCGGTGGTAGTGGTGGTGGGTGGTGCTGGTGTTGCTATCGGTGTTGGTGTGTGGTTGCGGTGATGATGGCGGTGATTGTGATGATGCTGTGTTGTTGGTGTGGCGGTCGTGGTGGTCGTGATGGTGCGTGGGTGGTGCTGGTGGCGGTGATGGTTCTGGTACCTTGCGTGGGTGCTTGTGCTGTAGCTGCTCTCTTGCGTACGGCGGTGTCTTAGAGAGACCCCCCCAAGAGGTGGTAAAAGCTGTTCGTGCACACCGGGACAGCTTACTGCGAATACCACGCCGTGGACCCTCATTTGTTTTTTATATGACAACCGGCAACGTTCCAGAGGTGCCACTAGTGGTACGGTCGTTGTGCGTCATTATGCCTGTGGCTCCCGCTTGGAACTCGCGCTGGTGGAGACTTGAACCTATCGCCAAGCCAACCCAACTCAGCCCTATTCAACCCAACCCAACCCAACCCAACCCAACCCAACCCAACCCAACCCAACCCAACCCAACCCAACCCAACCCAACCCAACCCAACCCAACCCAACCCAACCCAACCCAACCCAACCCAACCCAACCCAACCCAACCCAACCCAACCCAGCCCAATCCAACCCAACCCAACCCAACCCAACCCAACCCAACCCAACCCCACCCAGCCCAAACGTGCTGTACACTGGTGACTGGTGCTGTCCAATAGGCACGAGGATCCATTTTTGACCGATTCGTGCTGGTTTACGTGAAATAAATCAAAATGTATACCCCGGCGAATGTCCACGCCGTTTTTCCGATTCAGACCGTGAACTTTTGCGCACGTCTTTCTGTGTGCCATTGCGAAGTCCTCAGCTGTCGGGCTTTTTTTTGTATATAAATGATTTTTCGTCAGTTATGATTTTTCGCAAAATGTGGCCCACCTTAGACCAACATATTTCGGCGAAATAAAACAAAAACAAAAACCCCCGGAGGTCAGGCCTCGGGATGGGCATGTAGAACACGTGTGCATATTTTTTTCAGGGTTTATCTCTCAAGTACGGCGTGGACATTTGGACTTGTGTACATAAAAATAAGTCTGATACATTATTTCCTTCAGATTACTTGGTTTTAGTGTGGGGTCCAGTTTTTTCGCTAGATTCTGCTAAATGTTGAACACAGGGCAGGTCAGATCTTCGTTTTTTTGCACGAAAATTTCGACAGACATGCCTTGGTGTACCTCCAACTGGTTCGTGTAAAAGGCGGCGCGTGTTTTTTTTCTCGCCTCCGGTTGGAAAAAGCCCAAATATTATTGAGGTATATGAAGGCCTGCCATTGGTCGATACGAGTTTCGCCCCGAGAGACAGCCCGAGGCCGTTAAAAAATAACATGGTCACATGTCACCCTCTCCCATTGATCATGAAGGTCAGTATGATACCAAATATTCACTCCGGTTGACTGGATATTGCGAGCGGCATTCGCCCGGGAGAGAATTTTTTTTTCTTCACGTGAACCAGCCTGTAGCATGTTTCCTTTTATGAGATGGACGCGACAGCCCTTAATTTTGTGGCAGCTGAGAACTTCGGGCTCGAGTTTTAGACGAAAGTAAAAACATTACCTCTTTTGTATTAAAAATGGTGTAGAACATACCCTGCCGTGTACATAAGAGTTCAAGCCTGGCTAGAATTAGGAGATTCTTAACTGGTGTGGCGTAGCGTAGAAGGTATAAGCTGTTGTATTCAGGATTACCGTCGTGCCAACCGGTTTCAACCGCCCTCTATCGAATGCCCACCTTGTTCTAACCGCCTTATATAGGCCCCATTTGATATTTAGTAAGAAGCGTCACTTTGGCGTGGAGGCTCAAATTCTTCTCTCGCCTCCACCATTGCATGAGGATTGGTGCGGTGTCCTGTTAGACTGGCGCTACTATCAGAGATATAGTATGCTCCCAACAGCCAGTCTCAGGCTGCGAGCTCACTGCAACACACAGTAAGAAAAAGATATTTGGATATATTTACCAGCTGGTCCCTCAAGAGGTAAGCCAGTGCAAGGGGGAAACGTGGGGTGAGCTTGTGTGCAAACTATCATCCAAACTCACACAGGTGTCAAAGCTATACTGCGTATCGAACACGCCCAACCCTGAGCACAGTGTTTTTCGGTCTAATATTTATCCCGGAGCAATATGATCAGATTCCACGATACACACTAAAACGTATATATTACATAGTTCGTACTAACCATGTTCGGTCGTCCTGATTTCCCCTGTGGTCTACTGTAGTGGTCATCCTCAAATACTACTAGAGTTGGTTCTGGGGTTCGAATCTCACGTAGGTCGGATTTTTTTTTTGTTTATTTGCCAAAGTAGAAAACAGAAAGGAATCAACTGCTGAGAGCGCCTAGAGCGTGGGTATTATAGGCACAATTCGATGCGAGTCGACGAGGGAAGAAATTACTGAAAGAACTTTCGCGATAAAAATTTCAGCAGTTAGCGTGGCGGAGAGGAGGGAGAAGAGCCTACGTAGTGCCCCTGGATCTGAGATGCGTCAATGACGGACGAAAATATCGAAAGAAAAGTGCCAAGATAATAGATGCGACGACCAAAAAATTAAGATAGAAGTGTACATACAGACTATTAATATATTACGTTCCCCGGTAATAGCTACCGTTAGAAACGAACCTCAACTTCTTACGTGCGAAAAAACAAATGTCGTGTCGTTAAAACACGCAAGATTTAGGCTCCTGGGATGGGGACTTCCGGGCCTATTTTTCTCCCAGGGCCAACTGTTGCAAGAACCTGCTTTTGAAAATCCGAAACTGGAGGTTTCAGCATGTTCGCAGGCGTGTTTCTTCCGGGGAAAGGGGTAATCGGGCCCGCTCTTCTCAAATTTCGACGAGCCGTTTTGGCGAGACCCATCCAACCACGTTTGCTGTTTCAAGGTAGATTTTTTCTTTTTGATCGGAAATCGAGTTTATGATACATGGTTATCGCTGTTTCATCCGAAAGAAGAGCCACTTGAGAGGTATTCAAACTTATACCCTGAAGAAACAGCAAACTGCGTCGGATGCGTCCTCTCGAAATGAATTTGAGAAAAGCGCATCCGATCCCCCGGTTCCACGGGTCGAACACGCCTGTGAAAATGCTGGAACACCTATTTTCGGATTTCAAAATCAGGTTGTTATAGGAGTTGGCCTATACAACGTTTGGGTTTACCCCCCCCCCTCTCTTTCTACGATTCATTTCTGCCTGCCAGGCGAAGGGTTCGATGTGCTGGCTGTATGTAGACAGTCTGGCCCTGATCTATACACCATCTGACTTCTGATCCACCCACTTAGTGGGGGAAAGTGAACTGCACAAGGAGGAGCGGAGTGGGTTAGAGAGGAAGATACTAGGAGTTTGGACGGGTGTGACATGGACAAAGAATATTACATTAGCTGGTTGCGAAAAAAATATCGCTATACTAGGAGACTGATGGAGACCACAGACGGCCAAAGAGGAAGGAGGTAAAATACTGTCATCAAAACGTTTTTATGCACCATATGGAAGAGACGTACTGAGCGCGCAGATGCTGGACGGGTCTCTTTTAGTAGGAAAGGTTCTCCATCTCGAAAGGGACGCGTGGTCGAATCACTAAGGCAAGAAAAAAATGAGCACGCCCCCTCCCCCCCATCGCCCTTTCTCGCCCCCCATTCACGCCTCCCTTTCCCCTGCCAGCTCATTTTTCCGTACCACACGGGGGGCCTGGGGATTGTGTTTTGCTCAGAAGTTGCCGCGGGCGCACCCCCCTACGGCCTGTTTCTGCCATGCCAGGCGAAGAACCCGGTAGTATCGGCTATGGATCGTTCGGCCCTGATACACAGTCCACTTTTAGGCTTGTCCCCCCGCATGCCTCATTATCTGTGCACGAGCTGTTTCTGCCCATGCCAGGCGGAGGCACCGGTGATGCTGCCTTTCGACGGCCCGGCCCTCGTCCACGAGTATACATTGCCCTACTTCGGAGCCCCCCCCCCCCGCCCCATGGCGCGTCATCTTGTCTCTACCAATTATTTCTGCCCTGTGCCGGGCGGACGGGACGGTGGTGATTGCTGCAGACGGTCCGGCCCTGATCTACACATATTTCAACTTCTCTCCCCCCCCCCCTGCATCCTTCTCTCTACGAAATGTTTCTGCCAATCGTCAGGCGGAGGGCTCAGTGACGCTGGCTGTCGATGGTTCGTCCCTGATCTACCACGTCATGCAAAACCCGGGGGGGCATGAGCTCCACCTCGACTTGGGGTGAGAAGATTGTTTTCGCACAATCCCGCCGACCTTTTTTGTCACTTTTTTTCACACAAAGCGGACAGATCACGATCTACTGTACAGTAGGGATCCTCCGATAAGGCGGTCCAAGTAAGGGCTAGTAAGGCGTTATCCTAACATACGGTGGTTATGATCGCTTGGCGCGACTGAGGAATTGCACTCATGACCCGGCACGAACAAGGCGGCTCTCGCCTATAAGGCGGTAATATCGCTCTCTATAGCACACCACCGCTGATGGGGGGGGGGGGGGCTACTGTACTGCTGTATAGATAGATCTTTTGGGTGCTGTTTTGAGTTTCCGATAGAGGCGGCAGTTTTTGACTGGAATCATGTCAGAATGACGGGGCCTGCTTGGCCAAAAATCGTTGGCATAGCGGTCTTTGAGTGGTTCTACGGTAGCCTCCACAACTCTTCCTTGACGAAATCGCCGGTTTTGAAACCAGCTCCAGGCCGCATGCCCTGAAATATGTTGCTCCTTGCCACCCCCGACGTCATCGGTCGATCGGCCATAGTCCTTCCTTCGCGAACACGAAACTTTATGAAGATACATCGTGATCAAGGCATCTTTCCTCGTGCCGGGCAAGCATCAAACGTTCGTTCAAGAAGTCGCTGGTTTTGTTGGGGGGGGGCTATCGTAGAATCAGTCCTTTTTTTCGTTTTTCCGTCTGGGTGTTTTTTTTTTTTTTTTGTGCTTGGGCCGTGGGTTTGGTCATTGGGTTGCGTTTTTCTTGTTCCCTCATGTCAGGAGCCCCGGAAACAACAATGGTTGGCCCACCCCCACCGTAAAAAACCGCCATGTTTTTTTTGCGCGTTTTCGAATATAACCTACCAGATAAAGTTATTTTTTATTGGTTAGAATGTATATCGGTTGCAGGTTATATGCTTCGGTGGGGAGGCGTGATGGTTTTCTTTGTGATCGCCTATTACTTTATAAAAATATTTGAAGGATTTCAGCCGTGACTTCGACCAATTTCGGGTCAATACTTATATTTGCAAGCTGCGTTGTTGGTACTTGTACTATGTGGGTGAATTATTTCTTAGTGGGAGGGGTCCTATTCTTTTGTTTTAGAAAAATAAATACATACACATATTTTGTTCTTCTCCACTATATTTTATTCTCCTCTTTTCCCTCGGCAGGTGTGACTACCCCGCTCTCCATGACGCTCTCGTGGACTACCTCAAGGACTTGACCAGAGCCGGGATCACTCCCCTAGTGGTCGTGGACGGCATGCAGGACGGAGAGAAAGAGGCCACCACCTTGGACAGGCGTCGCACACAGGCGAGCGGATGAACCGCGCTTTTTGTTGCCTTCCCGCGGAGATATATTTCGCCGCTTGTTGTACGGTTTCGTGACTTGGCTGTCCGACACGTGTTGTTTTCAGGTGCTTGGACGATGTTTCCCTGCCTGCCGAGGTCCGTTAACGTTCGGTAAAGGAGTGTATTGCGCCGCGTTTTTCGGTCTCACGAGATTAATTGCGACGCCTTTTCGATTCCACGAGATTGAGATTGCGCCGCGTTTTCGGTTTCACACTGGTTCGACATTTGTTTGTTCTTGAAAAAATCCCCAAATGTATCCCTTGGTAGTCGTGGTCGTGGACGATATGCGGGACGGGGAGAAGGAAGCGCCCACCTTGGAAGGCGTTCGCCACACGTGCTACGATAGAGGCATTAAGGTATACCGATTTTTGGCGAAAATGGTTTCTGAATGACGGGTCCCCTCGACCCAAGATCATCAAAATTTCATAATCGTTTTTCAACTATTTGCTTGTTTGTATACCTAAGCCATGGGGTTTTTCATCGGCTTTGCATTTTCGTTTTTTTCTTAGAGGGGTGCACAGAGCTCCCTAAGCGAGGAGCCTCAGAAAAAAATTGGGCCCCAACCCTGCCGTAGCGCGTGTCAGTGGTGGCACGTTTTTGGTGGCAGCATTTCTGGCCGGCAGGGCTGTTGTTATGCTATTGTTATGCTATTGTTATGCTATTGCTATGTTGTTGTTGGGCTATCGTTATGCTGTTGTTGGGCTATCTCCGGTTCGAGAGCTCCCCAACACTGTTGCAGAGGGAAGACGTCATATTCATATTTTCCACCCGCAGATATTAATTATCGAGGGTGTTTTACGCCGCGTTTCTGGGTTTTCACATAACGCCGCTCCTGCCGTAGGAGGGTGGGTCAGCCACGCGACGTCGTGTTTTCTTCCCGCCTAAACCCCCCCCGCGGAGGCATGTAGACGAGTGCTATTATAGCGGTAGTATGTACTGGTTAAAACACGTTCTCAATGACGGGGCTGCTTAGACCATCTCTTATAATAGACTGATTATGAGAACCGGAAATGGACGTTTCAGCACCTTCGCAGGCGTATTTGACCCAGGGAGAGCGAGAATTGGGCCCGCTGCTCTCGAAGTCCGACTGGCATTTTAGACACATCCAAAGACGTTTGCCGCATTTTCAGCAGGAGTTTGATTTTGTTCTTAGATACACCATCGTATGTCCTCAAAAACAGTTTCGGACGCCATTTACCCGAAAAATAAGCGTTTTTTTGCGGATGAAACTGCGTTAAATATCCGAAACTGTTTTTGCAATTTTATTTTTTATTATTTTCTTGAGTGATATCCTAAACAAACGGCACACGTCGTTGGATGCGCCTCGAAAAAAGGCTAGTCGGAAGTTGAGAAGAGCGGACCAATTGTCCCGTTCCCCGGGTCAAACACGCCTGCGAAGGCGCTGAAACCTCCATTTTCGGTTTTCAGAATCAGTTCATGTCCTTATCCCCAGAACCGTCGCAATGCCATTCTTGTTTTGCAATTTGACTTTTGTTTTTGTACACATATTGTTATAGGCCACGGGATTGTTCATCGGGTTTCATTTCCGTTCTTTTTTTTTCTGAAAATCATCATTAGGGAGAGGTATGACGGCGCCCCCCCCCATGTAAGGAGCCTCGTGAGCAGAGCGGTGCACCTCTATCGTGTAGCATGGTTGGTGCGTCTCTACCGCGTAGCGTGTGTCTTTTTTCGCGCCGCGTTCTCCGTTCCACAACGCCCCAACACTCTGCTCCTTGTACAGTTTGGGTTTCGCCAGGTTTCCCGGTAGTGACTCACGATTGCTCCAAACCAAGTACCCCATCCTCGACCTTTTCCCTGTGCTCTCGACACCTTCCGCGCCATTTTTTGTTGCCGTGGCTCCTAACCACCTGAGGAGCTAGCTTCATGCCCCTCTAGCCCCTCTGGGGAAACAACGTTTAGCCCCTCCAGCCCCTCTGGGGCAACAACGTTTAGCCCCTCTGGGGCAACAGCGTTTTTTTTTAGCAGACTGAAGATGTAACCCGATGAACAGACCCATGGCCTATTGTAATAGGTATATACAACCGTATCCTTTTGCGAAACAACAGTAACTTGTGGTCAAAAACGATAAGCCCCGATGTGTCATTTTGCGTAGCAGTAGTCACAATCGTCACGTAAGGAGCTTAACAGAGAGTAGGTTATACTTCTGCCTTAGGATGTGCCCATGTTAGTCCTATGCCTTTCTACGCGCTGGACGCATCGGAGATGATGGAACTGACCTCTTTTTCACCACGACTCGTATAGCACCTTACCTTACCACCCATGATCCTTTTATGTTTTTTTTTAATCATCACTTGTACTCTCCAGCTCAATTCGTAAAGAGGTTTTACCCTGAGCGTCCAACACGCGCTACGGTGGAGGTGACATCACCATTAGCATTAGCATTAGCATTTGCCTTCTGAGACCCTTCCCTTGATCAAGTACTCCGCACGATTACTAGTGTCGGTGGTACTATTGGTACTATTAGCACTATCAGTACCCACCGAACAGCATGCCTTTTTGGAGAAAGTCGAGAAAGCAACCGGGCGAACAAATTTGTGGCGTAGGCATACAAGACAAAATCTTATTGCAAAACAAGATACTGCAATCATATTGCAACACAAGATATTGAAAAACAAGAGTGAGATTCCGACAATTTGATCAGTACTATTAATAGTATAAATAGTGGTTGTTGTTGTTGTTCTCACATTAACTCGCATAATCAAGTCCGTGGTCACAGGACAGGCTCCAGTCACTCTGGAGCTGAGAACAACCCCAGGGAAAGAGCACAAACAAACCAAAGGTGGTACACGCATATATCACAGCTGACGCAATTCATGCCTCAACCAGGAACATATACAAAGTGAATTCGGGAGTCATCCTACGATGTGCCAGGTCCATACTGGTGCATACGTCTCATAGTATTAATAGGTCAGGGAGCCTCGCCATAGAGAAGAAATGTTCTACGACCTTTGTCGTAGCACGTCAATGGTAACTCCAAGCAACCTGTCCCAAACAACGCGGACGCACTTCGAACGAGGGCTAACTCGTACTGCGAGTACTTTTTTTTTGTTTTTTATCATCACATTTACTCTCCAGCTCAACTTGCAGAGGTTTTAGTTACCCTCAGCGACCTTCAGGACAAGCCGTGCTCACATTCACATGTGTCTTCCCTTCTTCCCCCCCGGTACTTGCCTTCATTTTGTCGCGCATAGGGTTCAACGTTCCCACTTTTCAGTTTTGTTTTGCTCGTGGATTTCGTCAGATTTCTAAGCCTAAGTAGCTCTAACCCTTATGGTCAGAGAAAGGTTAATGTTGCTCTCACACTATTTCGCATAAGCAAGTCCGTGGTCACAGGACAGGCAGGCTCAAGTCACTGTGGAGTGGATGAATACCCCACGGGAAGAAAATTCACCAAACCAAAGGCAGTACACCTGGTGAACCATAGCTGGAGCAAATGTACATCCACGAAAAAAAAAGAAAAACAGTGAAATCGGAAGTCAGCATATGTACGTATCAGCCACATGCTAGTTTAAACGTTTTAAGCCGCGCAGCAGAAACCGACGACACCGCATGCCACCACGGAAAACACAACCCTCGTAATGTACAAATCCGAGGAGGAGAAAAACCTGAGCATCTCTAACCCTATGCCTAAGCCCTAAACGGCGACCGTAGCCATGTACATCTAATCCTACACAGGCTTTGGAAGCGTCGGGCATGGAATGGATCTCCTGGGACGGGGCCGACCAGGACTCGTAGAACACCGTACTACCCCCAAACCCTAGCCTTAAGTAGCTCTAACTGTTCATCTTAATCTAAACCCAACCCACACGCTAGCCTTGACTGTAATGCCAACGCTAAGGCCGACCCTAAGGCCGACCCTGATCGATCACACACCCACCCGTTGCCGTATCCATGATCTACCGACTGTTTGCGCCTTGCTTCTGATAGGTGCGACTGCATAGGGTCTACGGAGATGGTTGGTTGTTCGTGTTGATATGATTCGTCTCTACGACAAGGTCTGGTGGTGCCCTCTGTGTCACTCTTAGGCGTTGACTTCTTCGTCTTCCTTATTCCACGTCAACTTCGTGTGTTCTTTTTTTTCTGCTCCTTATGGTGTACACGCTACGTGGACAAGGAACGGTTTTAATGTTCATCTGGTATTCTTTCTTGTGCCCACGGCCCATGGCGGTGCTGCGCTATCCTCCTCTCCTCATGAGGAAGCCAGGCCCGTGCACGATGTTACCGCACGAATCCTAAGGGCCGTCCCTAATGAATACCAAAACGGGCTTGGAATCGTGACAAGAGAAACGTGACATTTTCGCGAAAAATCGCGATATTTGACCAGGAGTCCGGGTTTTTTTCAATCGTTTTAACATTTTTCCTAAAACTTGATGTCCAGGCATCGTGATGAAAAAAAACGTGATGTCTTTATTTTTTAACCTGACTTTGCCAAATTTTAAAACTGCCAGGGATCGTAGCATTGTGTCATGATTTGTGATTGCCTTGCGTTCGCTAGGAACGGCCCTTACTCTAGCTGTAGTCGTAACGTAAACGCCCACCCTAACGCGAAGGAACCAACCCTACCTCTAACGCGATACCCCTAAACCTATGCAGGCGTTGGAAGCATCGGAGATGTTTGAATGGATATCCTCAGACGGGATCGACCAGGACTCATCATCCAGTTTTGCGTCGCTGCTGCCGTTGTTCGCCGTGGAAACCTTAGCCATTGCCTGCGGTGCAGCGGGAGTTGCATGCAGGCGAGTGGTGACATGTCTCAAGGGGGGGGGGGGGGGGGTCGGGTGGTTGTTGTATTTGCCGTCTGCGGTGCAGCAGGAGTTGTATCTAGGCGCATCGTCCCGTGTCTCAGGAGGGCTAGGTTCCTGTTTGCTACAAGGAACCACGTGCGTGGTACCCTAAATGTACGATTGCATGTGGTGCGGTGGGAGTAGGATGTGGGGGAGTGGCGTCGTGTCTCGAAGGGAGGGGGGGGAGTCGGGGTGATTGTGTTGCACGACATTGTTGCGTGCCGGTTAGGCTTGGACAAGAATTGGCTCGGATTCTAGAATACACTGCATGTATATGGTGTTAATCCTCAGCGCCAGCTGGTGATGCAGCGGGTGTTGCGAGTATGCGGCGTGTCTGGGGGATGGGGGTCAGCGCAATTTGTTTGAACGATAATTGACCCCACGTACCGCAATGGAAGTTGCAAGGAGGCGGCGGATGGCGGCGTGTCTCGCGGGGGCTGGATGCTAGTTCGCACGACTAAATTTATTAATGCCTTAGCTGCCGCCGTGACTCGGCGGGAATTTTTTGCAGGCGAGTGGTGTCGTGTCGCCGATTGGGGGGAGGGGGGAGGGGTGATTATTTAGCACAAGAAAAACACGTGGTCACAGCTGTCTTTTGTTGCTACGGAAACCTTAACTAGCGTCCGGTTGCGGGGCCGCGGGAGTTGCATGAGGGCAAGTGGCGGCGATGTGTCTCGGACGGGGGGCGGTGGGCTGTTTTACACCAGAATTTCGCGTGGTGGCCTCTGCAGGCGATTAGTCTCGGGGCGAGTAAATACTAGTTTCTTCTGGAGAAAGCTCCAACTCCAGCTGTATCGGAGCATCGGCCACACCAATTCCATGAGTACACATGTGCTATGCTACGAGTACAACTAATCCTGCCCTCTACCTTTTCTTGTCTCTTCCGTGTTGCTTCGGCGACCATTCGTTGTTGGCCAGGGCAGCAGAACGCGAGGCTGATCCTGAGCTCGCCGCCTTGTGTCGACGACGCGATAGCGACCCTCCCGCACCTGAACCGCCAAACCAATCCCCGTTGAAAAGTTTGGGGGGCGGGGACGGGGGGTGGGGGTCAGCGTGCTGCGATGCGGTGCTGTCGAACGACAGCGATTTCCTTGTGGTGGACGTGCCTGGGTGAGATGTTGAGCGGTCCTGAGTGTCGTTTTTTTCATTTTTTCGTAAAATGAAGGTCTCAATACTTATTGTGACGTGTGGTATGATAATGAGATATCACTTTTTTGGCCTATTAATAAAGATTAATAAACTGTTTTCTGAATGGCGGGGCCTCCTTCACCCTTTTGGGACTTGATTATATCTCGATTATACTATAGATATCTTGATTATAATATAGCGAGAAAAAAGTCGACGACTTTTGCGATATTTCAAGCGTCTACCAATAGCGTAGAAGCGCAGCAGTACGGGTAGAATTACGCCGCCCGCCCATCCGGTAGCGAGACTTTGCCTTGCTGTCGTTCGCACCCCAAAGTTCATAGTCATCGACTTCGTAAACGTAAACTGTCGTCGTCAATTTTCCAGCACGCCTTGAAACGACCGAGGCAAGAGGACTTTCCAGGACGGTTCGATCTTTCCACGATTTTTTTACACTATTAGCCTGAGGAGGACAAGTGGTGGCCCGCAGTTCGAATTGTGGTCTGCTGATCTGGACAATTTACAAGAAAAAAAAACCTGCGGCGCAGCCGCGTTTCTCACCCGTTCCTGGCCCGGTTTGGGTCCGGGTAGTGGTCAGGGTCAGGTTAGGATTAGGTTTAGGGTTAGGGGTTAGGTAAGTTGGGGTTAGCTTTAGGGGTTAGGTTTGGTCTATGCCCGTGCCTTGATCCCATCATCGGAGGTGATTCCTGGCACGGAACAACCGTGGCAATCAATAACCCGACCCTACTAGTAGGAAGATCTATCCTAACTAGCTTCTGGGGGTCCTCCAATTCATCATCGCCAGCTGCTACTAGCAGTAGCTAATGCCGTAACGGTCAATTTTCGCTGTCCATTTCTTCCCTCGGAGGGGTTTCACCCATAATGGTTGGAGTTTGGTCATTCTTGTTGTGCCGTAGGCAATGGTTTTTGTTTATCGCGTTTTGCCGTTTCAGTATTCTCCCAAAAAAACGGTGAAGTGCGCAGCTCCTCAGGTGAGGAATCCCAGAAAACATTGGTGCACCTCAACCATAGCATGTATCGTATATAGTGCCGGTGGGATAGTGCCTTCATCCTGTATAGTGCCTGTCAAATTGCTTGGCACGACCGGAGACCGCTACATCCTACTAATTGTACCAAGGATCGGTATTGCAAGGGGAGCACAAAAAAAAAACTCATCCACACAGACAGGGGCGGAGAGAGTTACTCAAACGAAGCAAACAAACTACAGAATATATACGTTCATTTTCTCGATTTGCACAGAAATTACAACGCTCCGATTTTCTTTTTCGTTTGGACCCTTCTGGGAGCGTGGCTCCGGTTTCTCTTGTTTTTTGCCGGCACCTAATTTAGTGCCGGTGTTCGGTTTACTGCAGGTATTGTTGGCTGGCACATACCGGCACTATCAGGAGATCACCACTACTGCGTACTGATAGATACCTGGCGCACAACATGTTTTTGAGTGAGTTTTTTTTCTGTAAATTGCGGTTGTCTTTCGTTTCTGTCTCACAGTCTGTGACTACGTAATTTGTACCTGGTATCTCTCTAGGACGAATAATCAGCACGGGCACTGGTTGTACTGGTGTCGCTGGGTAGAAAGCACCGTTTAGTGTCAAGGCAGCAAACAGTGCAGTTTGCAGTACGTTCCCCTCTTTGATTATGCCATGGATTGTTTTTTTTGTTCGTCTGTGTTTGTCTGTTGCTTAAAGGCGTGTGGTATGGTATGGATGCGGGTGGGTGTCAAAGACTGGGGGCTGGGTAGAGCGGGCTGCTGGATGGAACCGTGTTTATATGCGAACTGGCGAAGGTTGGACAGTATGAACGAAAGTGTCATGCATACGGAACCAATAAAACGACGATTGTGGTCTTGTCGCTCGAGCGTCTAGATAGAGTGTGTATAGCTGCACGACTATGACCATGTTCTCTTGCGACTCATCCCATGGTAGGGGTGCAGCAGATTCTAAGAAATTTCCTGAGCTTCTAACACGAGGTGCTCAACATCACACCCGAAACATGACTTCGAAGGCGTTCGTTCGCGCAATCCGACCAACGTTTGTGTGAGCTATTACTAGTCGTGAAACAAACGTACTCGAAAAATGTATCACGCTATCCGCTAGTTCCTTACGTGAGGCCCCCAACGGACCAGAGACGCTTGGCGAAAAGAGTGCAATACCTGCCGTTGGATGACTCGTGCGTGTCGTTCAGCTTTCGCAGCCCGCGAGTCCGCCTGTCCATGGGACTGTTGCGGTCAGTTAAGTTTGTACAAGGCATACCTTGGTTTTCCTTCGTGCGCTTGATTTAATGTTTCTGGTCCTCAATGACATCCACGTCTGGCCATTCTTTTCGTTTTCCCCTTCTGCCTTGGGTTGGTATGTTTCGGTGTATTATTCTACGCCTACACCCATCATTTAAAGTGTGTGTTAGATATCATGAGGCCTCCTGCCCCAGCGGGGGGGTCTCGCCCGGGACACACTCCGCGCTGAGTGCGCTCTCGGCGCCGCGCCTATCCGAAAATGGTGTAGTTATGGAACCACCTCTGCATCTTCGTTGGCTGCAATTTCATGGCTCCCAATTTCACTAATCCATCATGCGGTGGTTGCGTCTCGTTTTGGCACCTTTTTATTGTTTCCTTGTTACTCATTTTTTTGCTACAGTAATTATTTGATTTCTTCAGTGCAACCCTTATACAAGTATGTGTTTTTTCATCATGCGCTTGATAGACATTGTCATGAGCTTCAATGTGGCAGGCGCATTCCGTTCCGGTCGCTCTAGGACTATCTACTCTCGAAGTTACATTATCTACTGCGGTTGCTGTCGTTGTTGCCCCCCTTATGTGCAACCTTAATAACCTATACCTGGTGTATATTTGTGCGTTTGATTTGGTTGGGTAATGTTGCTGTCTAATCCTTGTGCGGCGGTTACATCCCTTTCTGGTCTGTCTTTCTTTCCCCCCTCTCGATTGATGGTGCGTTATGAACAGCCGTTTTTTTTCATTTCACCCACTGCTGTAGTTCGCTTCATTGATGGTCTATGATGTTTTTTTTTTGTTAACCCTTGTGCGGCAGCTACATACCGTTCTGGTCGCTCGCGGTGGGGGAGGACGGCTCCGCGGGGGCCCTCGTTTTCCGCCGACCGCTGGTCGCAGGTGCGCTGACGTTGTCGCATGCTGTAATATATAGCTATTAATAGTACGGGCAAACGCGTTTTGGGCTAAAAAATATGTCTGACGCCGCTCCTTATCGAAATTCGATGCAACTCGACGAGCGTCAAGAGCTGAAAGGTGGGAATGCTGAACCCCGTGCTCGGCAAAAATGAAGGCACGTGCCGGTCGGGGGAGGAGGAAAGACCCCTGTGACCACGGCAGTCCTGTGATGGCCACGGCCACGGCTAAAGCTTGTTGTCCAGAGGGTCGCTGAGGGTAACGCCTCTTATGATACGATTTCAGCTGGAAATTGAAAAATGATGACTAGAAAACATAACTGGGGAACTGCCGATTATCGTTATTATTAACACTTACGAGGTATTTTATTTTTCAAAAGTACTACGTACCTCGATTTCGGCTATCATTTGTCTCAGGTACGGCGAAAATGGCGGTTGCTGCCGTTTTTACCACCCTCCAGGTTGTTTGCTGTGTTGACAACTGTTGGACCCCCCCCCCCCCCCCCCCGCTGATAGAAGTTGAAAATGGGCAAGTTGTTGTTGGGAAGCACGGTGGTCTATATAACTGTTCAGGGTAATCCTCGGTATTTTTCAAGGCCTTTTTTCACGGCGTGGGTCCCTTTTGTTTGTGCGGGTCGGGTCGAGTCAGGGTGACCCGGTCCGCCGTGTCCTACTTGAACACCTCCTGACCCGACTCGGCCCGAACCGGCCCGTGACACTTCGAATAATTGCTGACCAGACCCGACTTGACCCGCGATATTTTTGAAACCCTCTTGACCCGACCCGCGGGCGGGTCATGACCCGTAGTAAGCCCTGATATATATTCTCCGTGGGAAAAACCCAGTAAGTGGTATTTTCTTCCCCCCAAAGAGTGGTTTTGGTTTGTTTTCTCGTTTTCTCTCGTGGGTTATTCCTCCACTCCAGAGTTACTGGAGCCTATCCTGTTACCATGCACTTGATTGTGCGAGTTGACATGAGAACAACAACAACGATGTCCGGCGACACATCAGACACCGGCACTAGTGCGTGTAGTACCGGTACTGGTACTGGTATAGCGGTTCCACTCGTGCCAAGCGACTTCATCAGCACCCAACAACAATCTGCACTACTGTAGGGTCATCCCATACTGGGGGTTTCACGTTTCTGGTAATGTTAAGAGGCTGTTAGGGAATGTTGCGGAATGTTACGCCTCGTCTCCTCAGCTGTGGACCCCTATCGGATAGTAATTTTGTGCTAGTGCACTTGTTTTAGAATTGGCGTTTAACAATGTTAGTCGGGTTGGGCGAATGGGTATGTTCGAAGTCATGCTTCGGGTGAGGTACTGAGTTGTTCATGTTAGGAGCTTAGAAATTTCTTAGAATCTTCTGCACCCCTTCCGTTCGATGACTCCGAATCAGTAACCTCGAAAAAGAGCTAGCTCGAGCTTCCAAGGTGAGCTAATCTGTCCGGGGTGTGGGTTGTTTAAGATCACACACAGAAACGGCTCTTGTACGAAGCCCGTTACTGCTACGTAGCACCTGTGTTGGTTTCAACTATCAGGCACGAACACGCTGTAACTAATTGTCCCGCACAGCAACAGCTACGGCACAGTAGCGGTCCCCCAATAAGGCCGTCTGAGTAACGCGGCATCGCGGTATAAGGCGGTTAAAATCGCTTGGCGCGTCAGGGGAATGGCACTACAATACAGCAGTAAAGTACTCATAACCTGGAACGAGTAACGCGGCTTCCTGCAACACGGCGGTCACAATGCTCTGGCACACCGCCGGACTCCTAGTACGGTAGCAATAGGCACTATTCACTGACACGTTTCGGGAGGGCCCTGCTATAGCTTGTACCCAGAACTTTTTGTATGGTGTTAGTTTTAAAGGTGCAGGAAAATATTGAATGCTCTGCTCCCCGCGGGGTTGATGTTCTGTTGCGCCTGCCTGTTTCCCTCCGTCCCCACGTATCAGCGAGGCTGGGGATACTACCTGAGCATATGCCGGACTTAGCCTGCCTTGTGGGCAACGATTGGATCGAGCCAGACACCTGGGTGCACAGGTGTGACACGGGCACTTAATTTAGTTGCTGTCGTAAAATTTTTCAACGCCTCCCGACACATACTGCAACAGCTGGTGCACATAGGGTTTTATTCCCCACATGCGGAGAGAGCTCCACACATCACCCAATAACTGACTGCCGAGATGAAACACAAAAACCCGACAAACAGCATCATCATCGTCGCGCAGCTGCAAGCTTCCCGTTCGGTTCGGGGTTGTTGACTTGATATCCCGGGGGTATCGCAAGAATCACTTACAAAAAAATACTTGGTATTCTCGAAGGCTAAAGGGAGAATGAGCATTAGCCACTGCGCAAGTAACCGCGCAAGAAACAGTATCGCCATAGTAGGGGTCCCTCAGTAACGAGGTGGTGTGCGATAGAGACCAATATGACGCGTCTTCTTGGGGGAAGCCGCCTTTTTCCTTCCAGGCTATGGGTGCAATTCCCCGGTCCCGCCAAGCGATTTGTGACGCTTTTGCCGGGATGCCGCCTTACGCAGACTGCCTTGCTGGGGAACCCCCACTGTCGCCCAAACGAGTTTATAGTTTAGACGCGTACCATGCCGGAGGTATATACCGTTTTTTGGCAATAATATTCTCTTAACGGGGCTCATTCACCTATTTAAGAAGACGTACTTTACTGAAATCATTGGAAGATCATAGGTGTTTTTTGCAAAATTATTTATTTTGTACACCCCGGCCGCGGTTTTGTCCATCGGATTGCACGTTCGGTTTTCGCAAAATCAGTTTTCGGTCGAGGTATAGAGCTCCTCAAGTCAAGCGAGGAGCTCCAGAATAGAAACACGGCTCACCTCTACTGTAACACACTATTAATAGATCCAATTTCGAACCCGTCGAAAAGCCCTGACTCAGCCCCCCCCCTTCCCCCCCCGCCCGCGATTGCAGAGTAAGTTGATTGAACTAATCCCAATCCACCACCCGTATTATCAGCTCGTTTTTCATTCCGACATGGTGCCGAGTGGTACGGTGCATTTTTGTCGTTATTTCAACGTTACCTCCTTTTGCGGGAACGTTAAGTTTCTATTTTTTTCTCACTCGTACCTCTGTGTTACGTATGCCAGGATCATAATGGGCGAAGGAAACGCAAACACGAACACCAGCACCAACACCAACGCCAAAGCCAAGAAAAAACGCAAGGGAGCCACCACGACTAGACGAAACGGCACACGTTCCGCCGCTCCGCCCCGAGCCAGAGACCTCATCGAAGCGACCGGTCGGTACCTCTCCCGCTTCTGCGGCGCTACTCCCGCCATCAGTCTTCCTTATACTACTAGTACTGCTGCTTCTACTAGAAATAACGACGGTGCTAATCCTGCCGCGACAAACATTGATAGAACAGACGGCGACGCTAGTCCTGCCGTTATAAATATGGATGGAATGGACAAGGACGACGACCACTCGCGTCTCCTCTGCGCCCGGTTTTTCCCCACGCTTTTGGATGCGAGAAGCGTGACGAAGGAGCGAACATCGCCGCCTTACGGTGTGGGGGGCGCTAACACAACTAGCGCCGTTTTTTCCTCACCTGCTAGCGCTTCTACCGCAGTTGGTGATGGTGATGGAGATGATGTTCATGGAGATGGTGTTGGTATTGGTGTTGGTGGTGGTGGTGTTGATCGTGATGACGATGCTGATGTTGTCACCAAGTGTTTCGTGGTGGCGTGCTCGGCCGGTGTAACCGCCGCCAAAGCTGTCGACGAATCGAACCGAAGCGACTCAAAGACTGTAGACCACTCTCAGTGTTACGCCGAGCGTTTCATGGAGGCGTGTTTCGCCGGTGAAACCGCCGCGCAGTCTGTCGACCGAGCCAGATCAGGTATCGCAATAGCTGTCGACCAGCCGAAAAGTTACGCCGACGCCGAACGTTTTATAGATGAATGTTTCGCCGGTGTAACCGTTGAGAAAACTGCGGATCAATCCAAAGGAAGGGACACCGAAGCGACAACTCCTCCTTCTAGGCACTCCGGCCGCGGAACGAAGAACAAGAAGGGCAAGAAGGGAAGCAGCGGGAAAAGCGGTGGTGGTCGGTCTCAGCGAATTATGGGGGGCGTCGCAACCGTAAGCAGCGAGGGGCCCAGGATCGAAGCGGGAGGGGGTTATCGGTCACACGCGGCATCGGAGACGTTTCCCGGAGGGGGGGAGGCCGGGGTTGGCGAGCAGTTTTTGAAGAATTTTCGGGCGGCCAAGCTCCACTACGAGGTAGGCTCATATCAACCCGCTTGCAGTCATGGGGGTTTCATTCACGTTGACGAACTCGGGGGCGGCGGAGGATGGGGAACGGGGGGACTGGGGTCGATTTGTTTATCAATAGTCTCGTCCTTTACCGGTGCCTTTGCTTGCACGTTTTTGTGGCCTGACGGCGGATGCTGGATACGTGTTGTCCTTGTTGTGACGCTTTTGGGCTCGGGGGCGTATGGTGTCACTTCCGAGTGAGGAGTGGATCCCCGAGGCGGAAACAATCTGTCCCGCTTAAGAATGTGATGACTTTTACTTATAGACGTGTTTTACGCATAAAGTCTGTTTGTTTTCTCTTTGTGTGCTATCTGACCGGTCCTCGCTTTTTCTCCACGCTTGCCGCAGACGCCGAAGGAAAGCTCAACAGGCCCGTCGGCCGAAAAAGCGCTCGCCATCATTGGGCTGGCACCATTGGGGTCATTGCTGTTGTCACGCGTGGGTTTACGCGCCGGGATCTCTGCACCCCCGGAGCTTGCCCAGGCGGTCCTGGAAGGCGTGTTTTGGTGCAGGTGGGCTGCTTTTTCGAGGCATTTTCGGCGGGTATTTGTCGCCGTGTGTTCTACACCTTTAAATGCGATGCGTGCACATTCCGCAGGGTGCGTTTTTGCAAGAAGCACGTTTGTGGGGAGCTTGCCGTCAGAGAGGGTAATTATTTAGTTTCGTTTGATTTGTTATCCACGAATCTCGACAGAAGAACACAACATTAACATTTTCGTGAATCGCGATGCTTGTCATGTGGGTTTCCGCATGGGGATTTCTGCGCCCTCGACATCAGCCCAGGCGGCCTTGGGAAGGCGTTTATTGGTGGAAGTAGGCTGTATTTTTGAGGTATCTGTGACAGGTAGGTTTTTTGTCGCACGCCGTCTGCCTCCGATGCTTGCGTGCTCGGCAGTAGGCTTTAGTGCTGCCTCCCGTCCTCCCTCACTCCCTCCCTCCGGCCGTCCCTCGCTCCCGCCCCCTCCCCCCCCCGCTCGCCCCCCCTCCCCCCCTCGGTCCGCCCCCCCCCCCTCCCCCCCTCCACCCCTCCCTCCCTCGCCCCCCCCCCCCCCCCCCCCCCCCCCCTCCCTCCTGCCTATTTCATGTCGCATGATATTCGTCAGAGTGATGCTAGAAGACACGAACACCACCAGCAACATTGAGGAAGCTACGGGACCCGGTAGATGCTCTACACCATCGCTGCCGCAATCTGCGGGTGATATTGCCAGCTACGCTCTCGCAGCTCGCCTACCAAGTGACTGTTCATCAGCGTTCGGGAGGCTCTCGGCTGTACGAAAACGCTTGTACGAACTCTGCTTGGCAATCATGCAGGATGGTCCCCATATTCCAGCGGCCTCTGCGAGAGCCTCAGCGGCCGCGCAGAGAGCTCCAGCGGGCGCCACGGAAAGAACTTCAGCGAGCTCCGAGACAAGCACTGAGAGAGGCTCTGAGAGACACTCTGAGAGAGTTTCAGCGGGCGCGGAGAGACCTGGTGCGACCTCTGGGCGAAGCTCCGAGAAAGCCTCGGCGGGCGCGGAAAGAGCTTCAGCGAGCTCTGAGAGAGGCCTTTCGAGAGGATCTGAGAAATCTACAGCGGGCGCGGACAGAGCGTCTATGGGTACGAAAGCAGCGGGGGTGGAGCTGAAAGGTGGATGTCCGGGGTCAGGTGGTGATGGGATGGAGGCAAAGTGGCGGCCTCTTCGTGAAGGGGACGCGTGGGTGGTAAAGGAGTTCCGCAGGGTGGGAGAGAATGTTAAGCCGGTCCAAGTCTTCTGTCAGGTGGGGTGAGGTGGCATGGGACCGCGTCTATACTGTACGGTTGCTGTGCGGTTACTGCACGGTTCCTGTACGGTTTCTGTACGGTTGCTGAACGGTGGCCGCAAGGTTACTTGTACGGTTCCTGTACGATTCCTGCACGGTTCCTGTACGGTCCTGTACGGTTACAGGTACTGTACAGTTAATGTACGATTGCTGTACGGTTGCTATACGGTTGCTGTACGGTTGCTTTACGGTCACTCTACGACTACTTTAAGGTTGCCGTGAGATTATTGTACGGATACTGTACGGGTGCTGTACGGGTACGGATTCTGTCCGGATACTATCCGGTTGCTGCACGGGTGCTATACTATTGCTGTGCGGTTACTGTGCGGCTACTGTATGGGTACTGTACGGCTGCTCAACGTTGCTGTACCGTTACTGTACGGTTGGTGTACGGTTGGTGTACGGTTATTGTACGGTTACTGTACGATTATTATTAAGGTTACTGCACGGGTACTGTACGGTTGCTGTACGATAGGGGTGTCACTTCTAGGGCTTCTTTTTTTTCACGCGCCAGAACCCCTTTTGTGTAGTGGTAACCGCTTTTGGGCTATATTCTTCCGCTATATGTTTCCGCGATATACACACAAGCCCATGGAATTGATTGTTACGTTGTGCCATCACAAAATCCTTTCGATATGTGAGTGGCCTGAACTCGCTAGGTACACACAGTAGTGAAAATGGGGTTAGAGTACTCCTTGATACTACATAGTAGTATGCATAGACGCGTGCTACGATAGAGTTTTTTTTGTGCCTGAAACGATTTTCAGAATTACGTGACCCCTAAACCCAACGCCGTCGGATATTTTTCATTTGTTTTGCAACAAGTGTAGTTGAATACCTAGGCCATGGGATTGTGAAATCGGGTAGCTTTTTGTTGTTCCTCAAATCAGGGTTTGCCATAGAGGGGTATAGCGTAGCTATTAAAAGTATAGAGCTCCTCAAGTGGGGAACCCCGACAAAAATATTTTTGCACCTATATCGTAGCATGTGTCATATTAGATGCATGTATACATATGTTGGCCCTTGCACGAGAGCAGACGGAGGGTCCGATTTAGACCAGGTTTTCGGCCGTCTTCGAGATAAGCCGAGCTGAGGTCCACCTCTCGCCGCACTATTTCCTGCACGTTCCTCACCTTGCTCGCCACTGCCGACTCTGCCGGGGGCCGGCGTCGGCCGTGCTCTATTGGTGTACCGGGAGCGAGTGCTAGTACTATATATTAATGCTGTAACCTTGGTCATGGCACAGTCGCCCTACAACTTCTTTTCCGCCTATGCGGCTAGGCACCGTTGTATGCAGCTTTATTTCCAGCGTTGACGTGGCGAAAACGGCTGTGCTCGTGCCCTTAGCAACTCTGATATTTTTTGTGTCGAAGCTGTTGCCGTATCCACGGTTGGGGGCTCTTCGAAAGTTCGGGCTGCTTCAAGTTACTTTTGGTGATTTTTCGGACGTTTTCAGGTTGTTCCCGCCTTACGTTTATTGTCTTGGCAGGTATCGCCCACACTGTCTTTGAGCCCTCTTGGCGCGGCTGACAGCCTTATATGTCCCCGTAACGTAGAGGGCTTCATGCCTGCCACGATGGCTTAATGCCTGCCCCCATACCGTAGGTATTGATAGCACGTTGAGCAGTTTGTTTTTTGCCAATGAGTCGTTCTACGGCAGCCCCTCCCGAAATTTCCTTAACGAAATCGTTGGTGAAACCAGGTCCCGGCCTTATCTCCTGAACTACGGTGCTCGTTGCCACCCCGACGTCATCGTTCGATAGTCTTTTGCGAGCAAGAAAATACATAGGGATACTTTTTTCATAACATCCTTCCTCGTGTCGAAAAGCCATGAAACGTTCGTTAAAGAAAACCGCGGCTTTGGGTGGGGGGCTATCGCAGTCGGTGGAATGACGGGGTCTCCTTAGCCCAAAATCGTCGGGGTGTAAGTATTGAACGTTGTTTTATATTATAAAAATTAAAGTACACTCCAGCTGTGCGGTCGAATATTTTGTCGAAACTCATCTTTGCAAGCTGTGTGTGATACTCCGATCGCGCGTATTACGGGTTATACGTAGGCCGTTGGTTTGTGCATCGTGTTGGATTTTTTCGAAAACAGCGTATTTCTTTGGGGGGAGTATACTGGGGCTATAAAGGTGAGGCGACTCAGGATATATATATATATATGTATATATAGGAAATAAGGAGCACCTCGGCCGTCGCATGTGTGGGTTGACTGCCTTGAGGTGCACTAGGCATGGAAAAGCAGTATGAGCAGGCCGAGTGTGTATCCCTCTTGATAAATCAGACAAAAAATTGGCCAAAAATACGGTGACCATTGCAGTAATATCTACCGCACAAAAGCGGACCGGGACTGCTTCTGGCTTCAAAATCACCCAGCCCCGCTCCCTTCGTCGCGCCCCACTCCGCTCCGCCCCCGTCGCCTTGTCCGACTCCCATCGTCTTGTCCAACCCCCATGTACAGGTACCGCCGCCACTCCGACTGAGCCCTCTTGGGACGGATGATGGTCTAACAGATTTCGGTGGTGTGGATGGATCGAGGTGGAAGACGTGCCTGTCTGTGCTTGGACTAGCCGGGAGAGACAACGGTCTTCTTCTCGATATTGTCCTCTCTGAGGTGCGGCCGAGAACTACCACTGTAATCTCAGGGAGATGTCGCTATCTTTTCCATTTTTTTTTTTCAAATCTGTAAGGGGTTTGTTGATGACGGGGGCGTCCTTAGCCCAACATCGTCGCAAGACAATCGTTATTTGTTGGCAAGGATTTTCGTTGTACACCTGAGACCATGAGAATGTTCATCGGGTACTATTAATAGCAGTTTTATGTTTCGAGTCATCCCACGCAAGGTTTGCAGGATGTTCTAAGAAGTTTTTGAGCTCCCAACACGAGGAGCTCAATATGAACATCATCCATCGTCACCCGAAACATGAGTTTGAAGTCGTTCGTTTCGCGCAGCCCGACATACCTTTCAAAGCGCTAGTCCTAAAACAACCATACCGGTAAAATGATCAGACCAACCGATAGTCCCACACTTGGGTAGCTCAACTGACCAATGCAACCCCTACCGTGAGATGATTCTTTCCCCAAAGCAGGTTTTGAGAGAGGTCTAAAGCTCTAGCTGAACTGACCAATGCAACCCCTCCCGTGAGATGAGGAAGGACCTTCAGAAACAGAATGGTGCACTTCTACCCTAGCGCGCGTCTTGTACAGATGCGGAGGCATGTTTCCGTAAGGATGTACCAAATTTTTAGGGCTTTTGACGGGCCAAACGATCTGGCCCGCGGATCGATCGGGCCAGGAGATGTTCAAACACTCGCGGGTCTATTCGGGTCGGGTCGGTTCAGGAGATGTTCGAAATCCCACGGGTTGAGTTGGGTCGAACCAGGAGGGTTTCAAATATCAAGCGTCCGGTCGTGTGACCCTGACCCGACTCTCACGTGACCCGACCCGCGAGAAGTAGTCCGACTCGTGGGAAACCCTGCATTTTTTCAGGGGGGTCCCCAACGTCGCAAAGGAACAAAGAGGTCACTCGCGCGAGTGAGCCCGAGCCACTGCGAAAAATGGCCACAACAAGTCACCCATCTACCGGGGTCATGGTGTGCTGTCGCTACCGTATCACGCGTGATCTGTCGTCGTCTTCCTGACCCCCCCCCGTTCCCTCCTCCTACGTTTATTCGTCTGCTGTGTTAGGCAACCAGCACCTGGCGGGTGACAGAACGAGCGAAATGGTGCGGCGCAAATAACCTGGGGGGGGTCGCTTTGGTTGCCTCGGTGCTACTCAACGCGACGGCAACAACGTCGTCCACACCGACACCTGGCGGCCCTGCCTCCAACGAAAGCGCCCATCGCCCTGTTCCCAAGGGCCAGCAGAGGTGGTGCTGTTGCTTGGAGAACGTCGCTTTTGCGTTTGTGGCGGCAGCGACTCGGTGCGCCGAGCACCCTTGCGATGTCTCGAACGCTAGCCCTCCGTGTGGCACCCGAGGTGACCCTCCCGCAAGAGGCCGGGCGAAGCACCAAGAGCGAGAAGGGGGGAGGGGGAGGGGATGTTGCCATCCGTCCCCGGGGGGATGGTGTACTCCATTCCCGGGAAACCCATCCGTTTTGGCGGGCAAGGGCATATATCAATATAGCCCCACATGTTGTGCTCGAGATGACCGCCCAAGATTCCAAACGCCGCACCAAGAGGGAGGACGGGGAAGGGGAGGGGGATGGCGTCATCCATCCCCGAATTCGCCAGGGGATGGCTGTGGGGGTGGAGGGTACAGCCCAAAGGGGTGGGGGGGTGCACCCTGTGAATGGTGCTCAGCGGCAGGGGAGGGTGGCGTAAAAGGGCGGGGGCAAGGGAATACGGCAAGACGGAACTTTGTTGGATTTTGGAGCCTAGTGCAGTCAACGGCGTGGCATGTTAACGCTTGCCTGGACGTGCTTGGCTTGTCAGGAGGAGGCTCCAGGATGGGTGGTGGTGGTGGAGGTATTGGGGGTGGTGGTGGAGATACTGGGGGTGGTGGTGTTGGTGGTGATGGTTGTAGTAGTGGTGGTGTTGGTGTTCGTGGCGGTGCTGACGGTGGTGTCTTTCTCGACCCTCTGCGGCTTCGTCCCGCGCTTGCGCTGGAGGTCTTAGACGGGAAATTAGGCCGCATTCTAGGAACTCCCCATCCCCCTGGCGACAATGGCCATCGACATAGTCATGAGGTCCCAGGGCAGTCCGCCTCATCGCCCTCTGCCGGAAAGGGAGGGGCAGTCCGGATTTGCGGACCGAAAACAACAGATAGCGACCTCAACATGCATGAACGACGGGCGCATGGGGCTGACGGTAGCAGGGGATGGGAAAAACTGGGGCGGGACCTGCAGACGCAAAGTGCTTCGGGGAATCAAGGCATTGGGCGTTCCGGAGGTGCGGGGGAGGGGGATGACGTGGAATGCCAGTGGGCATGGCGCGTCCGAACGGTGATGGAGGCCGCAGGATCGTCCAACTGGCGGTAACAAAACGGAAGTGTTCCGAGGGATGAAGGATTGCGCCCTGCACGCAGCGCCCGATTGTATCGCATGCTGGGTGGTGTTCGGGGTTGGGACGGCTATTAAGTATTAAGTAAGTTTATTTTCCAGCCGGCTGCTCCCTTTGCAGCACTTGATTGAAGCGCGTGTTGTATATATGCATCCACGGCGTCCGAGCGGTGACGAAGGCCGCATAATCTTTCAGCTGGCGGTAGCGAAAGTATTACGGGGGGTAACGTATTTTTAACACCAAAAAAACGACCCTACACGACTTGCAAGTGTTGCCCACCCCCAACATGTGTGCGTGCGGTTAATAAGAGGTACAGTACACGCTTGCTTGCGCCCCCCGCAGCGCCCGACCGAATCGCATGTTGGGTGACGATTGAGTACGATGAGATGATAGTGTTCGTGGTCAACTGAGTTCGACGGGATGGCAGTGCTCTTGGTCATTAGCCTAAATATGCTACGGTAGAAGTGCCATTTTTGTTTTTTTTCTTCTTTTTCTGGAGCTCCTCCCTTAAAAAGCTCTGTATATCCCACCACACAAATAGATTTGGGAAAATGAAAGTTCAGCCCGATGAACAATCCAATGGCCTAGGTATAATGATCAGACCGGGGTGCTGAACAACAATAACGACGTCGTGACGATTTTGGTGAAGGATCCCCGTCACGCAGAAAATTGTTTAGCCACCAAGGGATAGCTAGCCCTAGATATATCGTGCCCCGTGTTCCATGGGTAAGGATTGAGTGGAACCGTAGGTTCGCCAGCCTTTCCGGTGGAAAGGGGGTTCTTTCAGGGTTTTTCACGGGTCAGGAGGTTTCAAAATGTTGCGGGTCGGGTCGGGTCGGGACGTTTCATTGTGTTTTAATATCTCCCGGGTCGGTGAACTTTTGAAATCTCCCGTTTCGGGTCGGGTCGGGTCAACGGTGTTTTGAAACCTCGCGGGTCGGTTCGGGTCATGACCCGCGAGAAACGGCTCACTCGCGGGTCAAGCCACCATGACCGGCGGGTTGTTTTTGGCTGACCCGCGGGTCGATTTCGCGGATCAGGCCTGCGGATTCGTCTTTTTCAGACTTACAGCTGCCGGAGGGTCCTTGTTGTGCCGGCGCCTCGTGGGTCAGACCCGTGGGTCCTTGTTGTGCCGGCGAGTCCGAAAAGGATACAAAGCTTGCCGCTTTCTGCATGGAAGCCTCTCTCGCCCCGATACTCCAATCGTGTGTTACCGTGGCGTCCAGAAACATCAACTATCTTTAGACAGCAACTTCTCGTACCAGGCACAAATTATTTCTGTGCGAATCCCCGTGTCGGATGAAGCCGTAAGTATTATTCAGGTACATTTTCCACGTAGATTCTAACAGGTTCGGGTTGACACGTCTCGAAATTATCGCGCGTCGGGTCGGGTCGGCTGACCCGACCCGACCTTACCCGACCCGACCCGCGAGGGTTGACCTGCCCCGTGAAAAGCCTTGATCATTTTTGGTCCCAACGAATCCGAACGGGGGAGGTGTGCTGAGACAGCGGTATCCCGTTTTCGGCCAAACCACTTCTGATTTGAGACCAGCGGTACAGTGGGGGGGGGGGGGATCCTCGTTTCCACTACCCGGTTTTCACCCCCCGCACGAGTGCTCTGTCTGTATTTCACGGACGAAAAATGTACACACGATTTTTTGTTGAACGCAGCATCGTAGCTAGCCATTCCATTGTGGATTTCATACAAGTAGATATATATATATTGCATATCTAAGCCGTGGGGTTGTACTCCGAGTTCCTATCCCCCCCCCCCCCGGTGAAATGATTGGTGACACGAGTGTATCTCAATGAAACAAATGTAACGGTCGTTGACACGTGTTAATCGGTCGGGAAATATGTTTCTGCCTCAGAGGGGTACACTATTACACTATCAATAGTATTGGTCACAGTATTAGCGGTATAGTCTACAGCTTATCGAAAGTGAGGAGTAGCATTTTATAAAAGGCAATGGTTGGTGCATCTCTACCGTGGCATGTTGGCATTATACAGCAGGATTACCTGCTATACAGTAGGACCGCCTGGTATACAGTAGCATCTACACCAGATGTCTGTTACGCCCGCACACATCTGACATAACGCCACCCCTCCCGTGCCCGATCCAGATATGTCCGGGCGGATAGACCTACAATAGTTCCGGAGGTCATCATCGATGGACCTTTCGGGGCAGATATACCCCCAAGGCACCCCTGACCTCACACCGTGGCTACGGTATCTACGGGGGAAATTTGATTTTCAAGTAATTTTTGGCGCCTCTGTTCGCAGTGGCTCGGGGTAACTCGCGCGAGTTTTTCACCTCCCTATGGCAGCTTTCGGTCTTCATAGTTCGTGCTGTTTTGTGCTCGCTTGTGAAGTAAGACCGCCATGGGATGTTCAGCTACGCCGCGCCAAGTCGAAGACCAAAATCGCCCTGTTTTCATCGACGTAAAGTGTCACTCGTGCGAGTGACTCAAAAGTCCAGCAGTGAACAAGGTACCTCCCCGCCGTAGCCATGATATGATGGTGTCAAACATGACATACCTCTAACGTAACATAACATCATCATATTATGTTATGATGACATGGTTATATGGTCTGCAGATGCACGGTGTCTATATCATGCCAGCTGAGGAGACCATGGGTCTTTCTAGATTGGGTGCTCGCAGTGAGCCCTCTCATCCTGCTCCTGGGCCATGCCAACAGACCGTTGTACCTGACCCCCAGTTCAAATTCTAGCTCAGGAACAGCAGATGGATCCCTCGTGGGACGAAGGCTACGGTATTGCAGTATAATTGTAGAAGCTTACTGGATCATTGCATTACCATACTCTGTCATTGTTGTATCATACTCTATCATACTCTGTCATTGTAGTATCATAATCTATCATACTCTATCATATTCTATCACACTCTTATCATTGTAGTGTCATACTCCATCATACTCTTATCATTGTAGTCTCATACTCTCATCATGTACTCTATCATACTCTATCATACTTTATCGTATCCACCTTTTTCACTACGACTGTAGACTGTGGGGTTTGAGCTATCATATCGTACTCGAACGAACAACTCTGAACCTCACTGACCAAAGTGCTTAGGCGATAGCTAGTTTTTCCGTTGCGGATTGATGCAGCAACAACACTCAAAATCAGCACTACTGTATACAGCTTAAGGCCGCACAGGAACAGGGAGGGTCACTCGCGCGAGAAACCTCGTCCATTGCAAAAAAGCTTCCTAAACGGACGCCCTACCGTATATAGCCACGCTCATGCACTGCATGTCGACTCGTGACACATGCTACGGTAGAGATGTGCCTCCCCCCCCCCCGAGGCTCCAGGGCCCACTTGAAGAGCTCTATGCCTCATCTAATGAATGGTTGTTGATTCAGTAAACTGAATGGGCCACCCGATTAACACAGGTACCCCGAAGAAAAAATAAAGACGGTGTTGGGGTAAGGAGGCCCGTGACCTATTTTATTAATAGAAAACAGTTTCCCCTCCAATTTTCGGTACCTCTATTCTAGCGCAGGCGTCGAGTGCTTCCATAGAGGTACTATTAATACTGCTGTAGCACCTATTATGCCAAAACCACATAAGAATGACGGGGCTCCTGGGCAGGACAGGTACCCACTGCCGCTGGTGCATCATTTGCTTTTTTGCCAAAATGGCTGTTGAATACAGAGACCATGGGAGTAATCATCTATGAATGCGCGTAGATGGAGTTATTATTATTGTTCAGGAGGTCCTTTTTGGGTAAGGTATGGGGCTCCTTCCTTTACCCCTTTAGAACCCCAAAATCCCTCCCTAATCTAAATATATATGAGAAAATTTGAAAAAAAAGGTTTCCAGTCGTAACACGGCGTTACGCCAGGAAACGCATAAAAGGCAGGCAACCCCTTTTTGCACGACGATCGTGCAAAGAAAAAGTGCACGACTCCAAAACGCCTCCTGAACCAAACATCCAGAAACCTGAACCACACACCCCAGAAACCCTTCTCTCTTGTTCTTCAAATCAGAAACACAGCGTGAGTACCAAGGCACGATTACCGCACGCATCACAGCCCCCACACCGCCACAAGGGTCATGTCTCTTCATGAACTGCTACACAATTGTGGAGCATATGACGAGGTTGACGATAGCTCCGATAGTGACATGGACGTGTGCGTAGGGGACGAGAACTCTCCCGCTCCCGCTCCCGCTCCCGCTTCTCCTGCGGGCAGTGCCTCTCCTTCTGCTCTGTCTGCCGCAGTCCCTCCATACTCCTTGCCCCAAGAGGATCAAGCACAAGGGTCCGGTGGCAATGCCGATCACCCTGTGGATGTTGACCTAGACTGTGGCCACTGTAGCCCTCACAGCAGCATCAGGAGTAGCAGTCAGAGCTTGGACGTTTTTGATGGGGATGGCGCAAGACCACTTCGTCAACCAGCAGACCCAGCAGAACGACCGACGCCGTGAACACCAACGAGCTCGGCGGGAGGCGCACGTGGCGAAGGTGGTCCTGAGGCCAGCGACCGCAGTCCAACGGTGAGCATCCTGTCGGTAGTTTCCCGTCCCGTCCGTGCGTCCGTCCGTGCTTACCCGTAGTCTGCCACCGACGCGGTGTGTACGCTGGCCTCTTTTTCATTTTGTGCAATCTGGCTCGTCTGTCCTGTGTCCGCTGGGGTTGTCACGATGGTCTGGGTAATGTCCGCCGAGCAGGGCACTGCTGTCGTCGAAACATACGCGACAGGTATAGACTGCGTGTGAAGTCCACACCTTTGTCGTGCTATCTCTGTGTTCTTGCCGGCTACTCGCCGGCTACTGCTTGTGCTGCTGAAGAGGACGTATGATATGTTGCTGTACTTGGCTGCTGTACTTGGCTTTACCTGCGACATGGACGAAAAAAAACGCGTGCCCGCCCGCCTAGCACGCGCTCACTACAACTACCACTTTTATTACTGCAAAATTTCTATTTTGGATCTGCTCGCGATGTGAGAGGACGGCCACGACTCCTAAAAAATCTACTATGGTACACATACAGCAGCAGCCGGGCTGCACTGGTTTGTCATGACAGACATACCAGACATACCGAACGCATAGCTGACCCACTTTCGATCGAGGCAGTCGCTACTGCTGCACGCGCCACATGCTTGTGTGTGGCACCTGGCAACAACACGGTTTATGTGTTTTGCAAGTGATTTGTGTTGCATCTTCAGAGGAGGGTTTTGTCGTACAACGTAGTCGTGCGCGTGTGGTGTGTGGTTATGATCTTGTCCTCTCACTTCCCCGCGAGGGGTTCGATTCCCCGTTTGGTAGTTGCATTGCCTTTTTTTCGGTGAGCCCGAAAAACAAGCGGCGCCCTGAAATATGAAAACCGAACAAATATTTATCATGATGAGTCATGTGATTGAAGGCACGGTACCACGTGGAAATACCGTACGTCTGACGGCGAGCAAAATGCGTTCGTTACCGCTGTCGATTGGCTCTGCTGCCTGCCATTCCAGACTAGTAGTCCTGAATACAGTGCCAACATAATGTCCTCAAGGCTTGACTCCATTCCTCTCGAGGGGCGGAGCGTCGAGGATGTGGAGGCCGACGTGAAGAAAGCATATTTGGAGTTCGGGATAGAGATGAAGCGGTTCGACTCAAAAAAAGCAGCAAGGAGCCTGGGGCGCGTTTGAGGTTGATCGGACTAGCGTGCAAGCACGCCATACCCAATCGCCAGAAGGAGTACAGAGGTAGTGCAGGTGAGGTACCGGAAACGTGGGCGCTGCCCTCAAGTATATATTTTGCTTGTCTAGGTTGGGAATGACAGTCGTGAATGATAGCCGCGAAGACTTCTCCCACGTGTGCCGCGGATACGGTTGCGCTATCGTCTGCGGTACTCATGGCGCGCCGGTGACCCCGCTAATGTAAGGTGGTGAACAGATAGTGAACTAATGTTCGCTGATATGAATGGCATGAGAGATGAGTTTTCGAAAGCGAAAGCCGAAAGGACCTCAACGAGATGGGATATCATGTTCTAATCCTGTTCTGCCTCGACGATATTGTTGTGTTTTTGCGCTGCGGGCACCACGTCGCGCGTGCATGCGTGCAACTTCAGGCAATGTGACGAAGAAGCGGAAGACAAGGAGCGCGAGGACAGGCTGCGAAGCGAAGGTGAGTAAAGTATAGTTGTACGACATGCGTGTGTGGGTTATTGGCCTGTGTGGTGGCCGTGGATTGGTCCATGAGTACGGCCCCATGGGTACGCAACCTCTGTACCGCCGGATAGCGAGTGATAAGCAGGACATAAAATGTTGCCCATCGGCGTGTATATCGTTTGGGATCGATCGAGTGCATGGAAGGTTCATTCTCGTACGTTTTTGTGGTGTTGTTTTGCTGCCAATGCCAGGGGTATATCACTTGGCCCGTTCACGGCGCGGCGGGAAAAGAGCACCCTGTGCTGAACTTCACTAAGTTGGACCACAACCACCCGGTGAACAAGCACGCTGTTGACGAAGTTCGTCGGCAGACAAAGCCTTTGGACACCCCGACGAAGGAGGCGTGTGTAAAGCTCACAGGCAAGTCTTGAGGAAGGATGTGTGTGAATGTGAACGCATCCTTGCTTTTGATACACATTGAAGTATGCTTAGTGGTGCATCGTTTTGTCTGGAGCACACCAAGCCCTTTTGCCCTCCTCACTGACCTGGAGCACACCCTGCACTTCTGCCCTCATCACTGGTCACTGGTCGCGACTATGCGGTTGTTGTTTTGTGACAGACGCGGGATTCAAGCCGGCGGTTCAAGGCAAGATGATCGAAGCTCTCACCGGTGCACGCCCGAACCCCCGAGCCATCCAGAACCACGCTGCTACTCATGGAAGGAAGAAGAAATCTCCTTACGACGCTAACGAGCTGCTGGAAAGGGTAAGCGTTGCAGTAGATTTGAGCCTTGACTCGTCGGTTCGCATACGGTCATGGCACAGCATTATCTCAGGTTGCATGCCTCGATTGAAGCCCCCCCAGTCAGACAGCAACAGGTCCCTGGCGCTTTAGGGAGAAGGGTAGGGATGCACACTGCACACTCCGCCGATAGAGGACGCATCGTTTGTGCCGCGGCCGTTTGCGAGGAGCGCGGCGTTGAGATATAGGCAGTGTTGTACAACGTTCGCTTGTGAGAGGTGAAAGAGAAGCCGAACACTGGCCCCAGGGCACCCCGTGAGTAACGATATCGTTGGTTCACCCGCCGCCGCTAAACCTGCTACCCTGCAAAGGTGAAGGCCGCCACTGGCGATGGAGGGAAGTACCTACTGAAGATGGACAACGAGGGACGCATGACGCGCCTCTTTTGGATGACGGCATCGCAGGTTAGGGGACCCGTGGGATGGGAGGGAAGACTTGTCTCAGCGCAGTGCAAAAGATGGAAGTAGCTGTGGCAACGAGCGACAGGTGATAGATGTAGCCGTCGGCAGACGTGTTCACCCACGGACAGAAGATTCCCCCCCCCACGAGAGTTGCGAAGCTGCACTACACTAGGTGAACATCTGCTGATAGCAATGGCGTGCAGTAGACCTTCCATGATCATGCAATACCCCAGGGTCCGCCTCTCTTCCTTTCTACCATCCCTTTGGCGGCTGCAGGTGGCACTCTCCATAAAGTATGGCCACGTCCTTCTCTACGACGACACCGCGGTGAAAAACATGTACAGGCTGCCGGTGGGCATCGGCGTAGTGATTGACGGAGAGTACTTCACGCGCGTCGTCTTTCAGATGATTGCGTCGGACACCCAGACGACGACGTTCGAGTGGATGATGGATGCGTGGAAGGAGACGCGGAGCGGGCAGGGGCCGGACGTGTTCATCCAAGACGCCGACGCTGCATGTACCTTAGCAGCGCAGAGCCGGTTTCCTGGGGCGACGATGTTCAGGTGCCAATGGCACCTGTACAAGAACGTCAGGGAGAAGCTCGGCCCCATCTTGGGGCAAGCGTATCAAGTGAGTTCGCATTTCCCTGTGTGCAGATGCGACTCGGCTTGGGTTGTTGGGTTGTTGGGGCAGACGGGGAGGTGGCGTTCCGGTACAAAAACATTGTCGTATGTTTGGCGCTTCGCGCTTCGCGTCGAGTTGCCATACCCTCGCCGAAAGCACCGGCGACGATATTTGCCGTTCGTACCAGTGCCTTAAAGTGTCGAATAAGTCGTAACGGCTGGCCTCGGGGACTGTTATCCCCCACGAACTTCCGAACAAGCTATAACCATCCGGCCCACCGCGTGGTCACCACGGACAAGCTGCAACCGCCTCCGTTATACGCTCGCCGAACGTCCTCGCGTACTTGCAGCGGCTATTGTTGTTTGAGTTCAGTGTTTTCACCCGCCTACACCCAACCTGTGACAACACGAAAGCGCTTGGAGAGAGACTGCTTTGGACTGAACATTCCCCCCCCACCACGCGCCCGCCGCTTCGGCCATCGTCGCTGTCTGTAACCCCACCCACTACACTCATAGGCTTTCTTCGGAGACTTCCTGAAGATGCGTGGCCGGCTGTCGGAGTCCGGGTTCGAGGAATCGTTCGAAGAGCTGGTCGAGAAATACCCGAAGGCGGAGGAGTACTTGCGGCACACTCTCTAGAAGGACCGTCATCGCTGGGCAGCTGCTTTCTCTGTGCTGAAGTTCAGTATTTCGTCCTTCACCTCCAGCCGAGTCGAAGGTGGGCCCTTGCGTGGTCAGCATGTATCGGAGTATGCTTTGTGCTTCGGTGTTCGTCGGGGCGACCACGGCCACGTGTCCACTGCTGCATGTTGCGTGCTTGTATACTTTTGCAGCGCCCACACTAGGAATAGCGCCGCTGGCGACCCATTTCCTTAACTCCTTTTGGCTCTGCCCTGTGGGAAGTGTAGTAGACGTCCATCGATGTCTGTCCTATGTACTTGTTCTCCACTTTATGCAATGTTGTGACAGCCCAAGGAACCATGTTCGGCACGCCTGCCAACCGCGGCAGGTATCAACAAAATCATGAAGAAAGTCTGCGGCGCGATGACTTCTTTGCAAGGGGTCTTTGAGTTCTTCGAGGGAACACTCGAGGCTCAAGAAGATCGGGCGAAATTTCGCAGCGCTCGGCTCGCCCTTCCAGCTGTTGAGCTTCAGGACATTGGCGGGGTGTGGTTTAGGGAGAGGTTCATGGCCCCCATCCGTTACGGGCTTGGGCAGTGGCCGCTTAGGTTCATGACCCAAGAGATGGACGCCGCCGCCATTTTTTGTGGTGGTGGTAACAAAGTGCTTGAGGGGGCGGAACGTTCCTCAGCACTAGGGAAACTAGAGTTCCTGGGCGACTTGATGGTAAGCGTCGAGACGGTCGCCGGCGTCGTTGAGAGCCGGCAGGGCCGAGAGATGCAGTACATAGTATATGAGGATGGCAGTCACGTCTGCTCGTGCCGTACACTGCAAGAGCTCGGTCTATGTTGTCGGCACTTTTGGCAGGCCATGCGTTTGACCCCGAAGTTCAAATTCCATGTAGGCATACTCAACAGGCATTGGCTAACAGAGAATGGCCTGAGGGAACTAGAGGCTTGGCCACCAGAGTGCAAACCGCAATGGATGGTAGCGCGGAACCACGCCGGCGCGTCCGACGAAAACCAAGTACGCGCTCCCACCGTAGCGATGGTTGACACTTGGCAAGCAATCCCAGCAATCCCGGAGAACGCCACCATAGAGTGTACTCTGCAGAGGAGGGATGCGCAGACAGGGCAAAGTAGCCAGGAACGCCGGCTCCTGTACGTTGAGATGTTGAAGAGGACCAGTGCGGCCGTGAGCTCTGGGGTGCAGCTGGTCCCCCCTGACACTCTGCGTGCCATCGTACAGACTTTCGAGAGTAGCCTCAACGCCGCGGCGAGGATTTCTTCGGGAGAGGGGGCTGTGGTTGGCAACCCACAAGCTGTGCACCAACCAGCCGCTAGAAGTCAAGGTAGTAGGCAGCGGTCTAGCATCGAATCCGGCGGGGCACTGCTTAGGGGACGCGCGCAAGGCCATTGAAAACGTTGGTGAGGTTGCCGGTTTCCTGTTCTTTCCTGTTCAGACGTGTTCGTGCACGACCACGAGGGAAGTTAAACGAAGTTGGAGGCCGATGGCATCGTGCTGCTCAGCGGATTTCGCGTTTAGAGTTGGTCGACCCCCCCCCCCTGTGGATCTACATCCAAGGTGATGGACTGCCACATAGCGTGTTTGGGTGGATGATTTCATGTCATCGACGTCCTCAAGCGGTGTGGGGGTCGTTGGATGTGGTTGGATGGTGAGTTTCCACCGGTGGTAAACGGGGTGTGTGATAAAGGGGGTACGAGTTGAAAGCCAGCAGACCGTTCGAAATTACCACGCTAATAAGGAGCGCCATTTAGCATTTCGGGTGATTGGTGTTGAGGTGTTGTGCTCGAGGGCACGTCTGCCGCACATCGCAAGCGCAACGAGAGGACTCGAGAACCTCATCTCCTCGAGGAACCCAGCACCTTGACGGTCCCTCCCTCCGAACATCTAGCCTTACGCATGGATCGCCATGCACGCGTGCGTTTTCACGTCTCTTTTCACGTCTCTTGGGCCCCATCTTCCCTCAACGACGATCACAACGCAGCAGGTTTTCAATCTAAAAATACCTGTAGCCACGCGACCTTGAAACAGCAGCGCAAACCTTTGCGCGGCACGACAAGTACGGATTTATAATGCCACTCGCAAGGCAGAAGATCAACAAGATACCGTTCCATACCCTCGTCACACCTCGCTGCCTGTTCAACTTGCACCTGGCAGGCGAAACCCCTCCCCACCAACGCCGCAATGACATGCGAACGTCCCTCCTTCGCAGCGGCTTCCATCCACCTCTCGTCATATTCCCACCCGTTATCGAGGCACCACAAAACCAAATCGACATGCCCGGCGCCAGCGGCGTTGGCGGGTACACGCGACCAGCCGTCCACCGAAGCGCAGTACAGGCAGAAGCCCCGGGAAACTAAGGGAAAGTTTGTTTTGCACCACCGCAACATTCCCAAATGTCCGAGTCTGGCTACCATAACCAGGACGCCGTCCGGGACAAGTTGCTGGCCGCCCGTTTCAGCGCGCATGTGAGGAGGTACTCCTGACCACCACCAAGTCAACAGTTGGGCCACCGCGCTAAACCGGCCATGTTCGACCGCTGTCCAGAACGTGTCAAGAACAACCCTTCATATCGCCCACACATGATCATGTCCTCCAGGCATAGCAACATCTCCATGTCGCCATCTTCCGCAAACTCCAGAACTTGGTCGCGCATCCATCCCCCGCTCTCCCCGGCAGCCCCCACGAAATGCGAAAGAGACGGCACCATTTCCAAACCTCTGCTTGCTATCGCTTCTTTAAGAGGAGGGGTCACAATAGCCTCGGCCTCCACGCGCTGCTCGTCCAGAGCAAATCCATTTCCGGAATGACGTAGGTCAGAGATGTCGCAGCAGTCTAGCATGGCCGCACTACCCGACTCAACGGCGACTTCTAAGGCCTTCAATCCCATCTGGTCCTTATAGCAGCCGGCAACGATCAAGAACTTCAGAACGTGAATGTGCCCGGCCTCCGCAGCAGCTGCGAACACTCCATCGCCCCACTCGCCCAAGTCACGTGCGTCTTTCAGTACTTCCGATTCCAGCAACATATTCAGTACTTCGATGTTCCCCTCTCCTGCGGCACATTTCAGTGCTCCGTTGCCCGGCTTCCAACCTAAGCCCAACGCCTCCATCGTGCGAGGAACCGACGTCACGATAGCGGAGCTCGCGGTTTCCCGTGGTATCCCTTCGAAAAATGTGTTTCGCCATTGAAACCCTCCCTACAAATATATACGCTTGCAGCTGCCGCCCGCCCACGAAGGCAATGATCTCCGCACGCACGTCCGGGTTGTGCAGCACCTGAAAACAAAAATACAGTTCCAACATGGGCCAATATCATGGGTGGAAACACGGCGGGCGGGTCGTGTTGATGAATTTGCCATGATGCCTCTATATCCAACAGGTTTTGCGAGAGGAAGGACTTAGCAGAGATTTAATGTTTGCTACACAAAACGAACGTACCAGGCCTTCATCACTTTTGTACAATGTAGAGTCCATACACGTGACAAGATCTGCTTTTCCAATTTTAAATTTTCTTCAGCCCACATGATCCCACAGCAACAAGGCGTCATCCACATCGGCGACACAGCAGTCTCAGTTCACGGAGTGCACGTCGTCGAACGTGTTCTCACAGGACACACTTCTATCCTCACCTGTTCCTCTGCGGCCTCTCCTGCTGTCGCTCCTGCGGTTGCTCGTGCCGCCTCCCGATGATTCGGCCGTTGGTGCTTCTGCTGGTGCTCGGATCGCACGTCGGTGTCAGCGCTTGCACTACGAGCCACCATCGCGATGGCAACATCCATCAGAGACATGCCTGCTGTGTTTCGTCTGATTTGCGCGTGCTGCTCGACCCTTGTGGCGGTGTGGGGGCTGTGATGCGTGCGGTAATCGTGCCTTGGTACTCACGCTGTGTTTCAGATTTGAAAAAGGGTTTCTGGGTGTGTGGTTCAGGTTTCTGGATGTGTGGTTCAGGAGGCGTTTTGGAGTCGTGCACTTTTTCTTTGCACGATCGTCGTGCAAAAAGGGGTTGCCATAAAAGGCAGGCGTCTCTCCTATCGTACTATTCTTATTACTAGCATTGTGTGTATGATGCTATCTGCATGCTGACCTAGATTCGGGTCTGCAAATGACACGGCGGCTCTTCTTGCGCCATTTCTTGCCGGCGGGATCCGTATTCGGAATTTGTACTGTATAGCTCTTGCACAGACAAAGAGAAACACCAAAACAACGTTACTTTATCTAGATAGTCTAGATCTCGACCTGTCCGAGGTGTACGTGTTCCTTCTCCCTTGTTGTTGTAAGACGTACGTTTGACGGCTCTTTCACCGCTGTTTCGTTACGGCAACCACTGCGGAAACGTGACAGGACCTTAGACGATCTCCCACAGCACATCGCACCTGTAATGCTTATAGTCTACATCTTGTACGATGTATTTGGTCCGGATCGTGATCAGTCCGATGTGCATACTTGTCTCTCAACTCGGTGTGGTGGGATCTGTTTTTCGCGGCGCCTGCACAACATGTTGCAACGACAATGAATGGCAGGGTCGATACCATCTAGATTCTACTATAGGTATCTACCTGTTCGATAGATACGCGCAGATTTATCCCTTAAACCGGTGTGGTGTAATCTGTTTGTTAGGGGTTGCACTTTTTTTTTACCCGTGCTACGGTAGAGGTGGCACTTTTTTTTTTTTCTGAAAACTTTTTCTCAATGGCGGGGCTCCTTCACCCCAAATCGTTGGAAAAAAACAACATTTTTCTCGCGTTTTTTTTTCTGCATATCTAGGCCATGGGCTGTTTCATCCCCAGCAGCAGCTTCATTTTTTCAGCCCACCAGTTTTTGGGTTGAGATGGTAGAATCTTAACCTCTCTTAGCCTCCTAAAGCCGGCAGCCCCAGAAAAAAATCGCTGCACGTCTATCGTAGCACGCATCTCTTGCACTCAACATCTCGTAGCGGAAAACTGCAGGAACTACATTGATCTCGCACACCAATTCGTAACGGCAATTAATTGTTGGATATAAATGGTGGCGATCGTGATATGTATCTGTTCAATCTGTGCATACTTGTCTTTTAACTTGGGGTAGTGGGATCTGTCTTCTACGGCTCGTGCACCGCACTTTTTAATCAAAATGATCTAGATTCGTAGCCAAACCGATGCGTGCGTGCTTGCCTTATTTCCCGGTGAAGCTGAATAATACCTGTCGCAAAGCTACTCTGGCATTGTACACACATATATTTGTATTAATGTCAGTTACAGGATTAAGGTGATTCAGCACAGCATTTCGAAACGACAATCATAGGATAATATAATAATAATACACTCCGGCTGTGAGATCGAAGATTTCGTCGAAACTCATCTGATCTTTGCAAACTGTGTGTGATACTCCAATCGCGCGTATTATTGGTTGTTTGTCCTCGTTAAGGATATAGGTCAGCGACCTCCCTTGGAACTATAGTGTAGCTTGTACCAGGGTCAACAGAGTGATGCTAGCTAATCTGTGCGCGGAAAAAATAAAACTCGATTTTGAGGGGGACACAATCTGACAGATGTGGAAGGAATGCACCAGTTTATCAAGTATATCTTGTAAGTCGTATAACCGGCGAGGGAAGGCGGGAGGGGGTGGGGGGCGGGGGCGGGCGGAAACGCTGAACCCGTTAAGGCGACCAATCTGACGGTTGTGGAGAGGGAATACATCAGTTTATCGTGTATGTCGTGTAAGTCGTACAACCAGCGAGGAGAGGGCGGAGTGTTCGAAGGGGGCGGGGGGGGGGGGGGGGGAAGGGGGGATTTCGAACAGCTTTAGGTTGCATACATGTAAGCCTTTTAGGAGCTTGCTATACGCGTTGTGCTAGGTCTAGGGGATGGTGCGGGTGGTGGGAAAGCAAAAAAGAGGGGGCGTTGGGGGGAGGGGGGGGGGGGGAGGTATGAATTGAAGCTACGGCATGGATGGCTAGAAAGATAGTGAGGTGATATCAATTGTCTTGTAGTGTCTCTTACTCTAGCAGATTTTGATTTTGGGTAGGGCGGCGGGAACGAACAAAACGAAGGGGGGGGGGGGACTCAGGCCCCTTTAGATCGCATGAATGTATAGCTGGGAGAAAAATTACTATACGTGCTAGGTCTAGGCGAAGGTGCGGGTGGTGGGGAAGGAGGGGGCGGGGGGGTATTGAGAATATACACCTTGGATTCAAATCTAAGTTGATGCGCAGTCTATTCGGGCAGTCTATTTGCACGAATAAGACAAGCAATTGAAACCTATGTTGAATCTTACGTTGAATCTTCGGTAAAACTTAAATATATAGGTAGATTTGAGTATGGTAAGGTTGTCCCGTTGTCCCGGTATCCTACCGGACTACGGGCATTGTTCCGTGGAGATCAAGTGGTGGTGCAAACCACCGTGATCGCTCTTCCTTCTCTCCCTTCTCTCCCTTCTCTCCTTTCTTTCCTCTTCCTCTTTCTGTGGCCTCAAGTGCCCTTTCTAAACTATTCCTTTTCTTTCTTATCACAAGTGATCTTGACAGACACGTCGGTGCCACCTCTGCATCTCTTCGAATAGAATACAAAGCTTCCACATAACCATTGTGTTTACAGGCTATTCACAGGTTATGAGCCTTCGACCTTCGATATAAAAATCGATCGGCATCAAGCGTCATCTCATTGAAGTTTGTCGCATCTCACCGGGAAATTTGAGAGAAACCTTCATTAAGCCGGCTACAGCATCAACATCATCAGCATCAGCATGGGAGAGTTCACGAAAGCAGATGATGCGGTAGGCAAGCTTGTTAGAGCTCTCAACGGCAAATTTAACGGCTCTAGTTCGACGTATGGAAACGCACGGCTCAGTCCCTGATAAGTATGCGTCATGCCGGGATCTCTGATGTCCTGGAAGGGCGTCCTTGCCCCGAGCCCAATCTAATTAGTCCTCGTCCATTTTCTAGAAGAAGTAGGCCTTCACGAGCTGTAACTCGCGGCCAGGCCGCTGAGGAAACGGAAACTTCGTCCGGGGAAACACACCCGGCTGAAACAGCAGAAAATGTACAGCCGGACGCAGGGAGTATTCCCGTGGAAACGGCTCATTCGCTACTACTATTATCTTCAGGATATTCTGCACTCCCAGCCGCCACATCAGTTTTATGGGTCACGGATGACAGCATCTCGAATATGGAAGACATCAATAACTGGCACCGCGACAACCGTCTTGTGTTCGACTTCTTGTTCCTGAGCACATCGGGAGCTGCGGCCATCATTCCTCTACAATTCAAGCCGAGACGAGGCGAACTTGCGAATGGGAAGGCTGCTTGGTATGGTATGGTTACAAAGTATCAAAATTCCACCCGCCAACGTAGACGTATACTGAAGCAACAGATACACCAAATGGTCATGACGGATGGGCAAGACCCAGGCATATTTATCAATGAAGTATACTACTTGCAGGATGAACTGATGGGCATGGGAGAGGTATTCAACGATGACAGCATACTGGACATAGTGCTGGAAGGACTCACGGATGAATACCTGCAAAAAAAATATAGCGCCGAAGCAGACGATGACTTCACACTCGACCGAGCTGTGATAACAATGCGTAATATGCACGCAAATAGAGCTATGCGAAACGGGCCTTCGCGAAAATCGAAGGGGCGTGAGCCTGCTACGGTAGTCACGTCAACACCCTCAGCAGTAGTGACTTGTTTACACTGCGAAACGCCAGGCCATTGATTCCAAATTGCTGTAAACGCAAGGGAACGATGTAGGGGAAAAAACCTCCCCCAACACCCCGAACAAAATCGTGGTGAAGCCTGCAAAATATCGGTCGGCACGATAATAGCGACTGTCGGTCTCAAAAGCGGGACGACAGCATAACCCGTCGCCCTCGTCCTGGTCAACTAAATGGCCGGCACAATAACAACCGTAGTGCTTACGCCAACACCGCCTCAACTCCAACTTCAACAACGCAAATGGAATCTTACGTCCCAGTGAAACATGCTCAATGTGCACTACTGCGGCAGCGACTACAGCAGCTACTTCTACGCCCATCGCGAATCCTCCGTGTCCATCCTCACCTCCGGCTGGTATGAATTCATCGCCGTACCTCCGACCAACATCGCCGCGCAGCCGGTCGACTTCTCCGTGACTGCGGACAGCGGAACTTCTAGCCACTTCATCGACAATCAGCTTCTACCTGGCATCGAACTCAAAAAGAACCACTACGTACAGCTGAACCCTCCTATAACAATCAACGTAGCAGAAAACCATCGCCTTTATGGCGTTGGTCAAGGGGTTTTGGTCGTTCAAGCGTTGACCATATAGGCTCTTCTAAGCACCCTGTGCAGCTTCCCGTCACGATCGTACCAGGCCTTGGCAGGCACCCCTTTTCGGGGGGATCAGCAGCTACGAGAGGGGTCAACATGATCATCGCCAAGAATTCGTATTTGGACATGGGTGCATTTACTGCTACACACCTCTACGCAAAGACAGCCACTGATCGTTTCTGCATCATCTCGACCTCACCGCTGGTGCTACCAGTCGAACACCTGACACGGCGTCTCCGACCCTTTCCGGCAGCAGCTTAAAACCGGAAGCCGTCTTCGCTGTTCACGTCTCGACTGCTACTAAAGCTACTTCCCTGCCTACACCCGTCCCAGCTAACATCGGGAATAATAAATTGGGTCATTCCAATGGGCAGGTGATGGCCAGGGTGAAAAATATCGCAGGTGATGGCCAAGGTGAAAAATATCGCAGAGCGTGGGGAAATATTCTCAGACACTTGATCGGCGTGTGATACGTGCAAAATCAATAAGGGCACTCAACAGAAACACCGTAAGACATCGCGGCCTGACTCTTCCAGCGAACGTATACAGCCGGTGAGTACTGATCTGCTAGGACACTCACAGTCTATTCACAGGGGGGGGTAAATGAATTGGAGCTACGGCATGGCTGGTTGGATATGTAATGAGGTGATATATATATTATAAAAATTAAAATACACTCCAGCTGTGAGATCGAAGATTTCGTCGAAACTCATCTTTGCAAGCTGTGTGTGATACTCCGATCGCGCGCATTACGAGTTGTGTGTCCTCATTAAGGATATAGGTCGGCGACTCCCCTTACAGCTACAGTGTAGCTATCAGGGTCAACAGGATGATTTTAGTCAGTCTGTGCGCGGAAACTATAAAACCCGTTTCTGAGGGGGACAAAATCTGACAGCTGTGAAGGGAAAGGGGGGGCCTGGTTTTGATCAAAAGCGAGCGGGTTTGGAGGGGGGCGGGGGGGGGGGGGGGGGGGGGGGAAGGGGCAATTTGTGCATGTAAGCTATAAATCATTTTGAGGGGATAAATCTGACGGTTTTGGCACCAGTATATTATTGGGGGCGGGGGGGGGGGGGGGGGGGGGGGGGGTTGGGGCGGGGGGGGGCGGGGGGGGCAGCTCGATATGTGCCTGGAAACTATACATTATTTCGAGGGGATAAATGTGACATTTTTGGAAATAATACATCAGTTTATCGTGTATATCCTGGGGTAAGTCGTACAATCAGTGAGTAAAGAGAGGGTGGAGTGTTCGAGGGGGTGGAGTTGGGATGGGTTGGGGGGGGAGGGTGGGGGGTGGGGGCGGGGGTGGGGGGTGGGGGGGGGGGGGGGGGGGGGGGGAGGGCTTTAGGTGAGGGGTTTGTTATACGTGTGGTGCTAGGTCTAGGCGAAGGTGCGGGTGATGGGGAAGAAGAGGGCGTTCGAGGCGGGGGGGGGGGGGCGGGAACACAGCGGCATGGATGGCTCTCGAAAAATAATGAGGTGATATCCTGTGCGTGAAGTGTTTATTAATGTGGCGGATTTCGATATTTGGTGGGGCGTTTGAGTAAGGGAGAGCAAGAGGGGGGGGGGGGGGGGGGAATGATTTTTTAGGAGGTTTAGCTCACAAATAATATTCAAATACACTTCGGCTGTGAGATCAAAGATATGTATCAGCTTGTTATACGCGTGGTGCTAGGTCTAGGCGATCGTGCAGGTGGTCGGGAAAGAGGGGGCGTTGGAGGGGGGGGGGGGGGGGGGGGAAACACAGCGGCATGGATGGCTCTCGAAAGATAATGAGGTGATATCCTGTTCGTGAAGTGTTTATTAATGTGGCGGATTTTGATATTTGGTGGGGCGTTTGAGTAAGGGAGAGCAAGAGGGGGGGGGGGGGATTTTTAGGAGGTTTAGGTCACAAATAATATTCAAATACACTTCGGCTGTGAGATCAAAGATATGTAGCAGCTTGTTATACGCGTGGTGCTAGGTCTAGGCGATCGTGTAGGTGGTCGGAAAAGAGGGGGCGTTGGATATATATATATATATATATATATGAATTCTAGATGGCGATCTGTCTGTCAGATGAGTTGATACGTACTTGCCTCTTACTTCGGTGTGGCTCAAGGCGCCTCTTTTGCTGGAGAATACGTTAATCGCCTAACGCTTCTATCAATAGAGTAGCTGCTTCATCTCCGAACGGATATGGTAGGGTCAATGCGATCGATATGATCTACATCGTGACCTGTGTATCCGATGTGTCTATACATGCTTTTCGATGAGCTCAGTGTAGCTCAACACGCCCCCTTTGCTGAAGAACAAGTTGAGCGCCTCCTTCTCCAAGAGCAATTCGATCATTTCGTCAATACGATGGCATCGTCTGCACGGTCTAGATCGTGATCTGAGGCACACTACGATGGAGATAGCACCTTTTGGTAAAATTGTTTCTGGACGATGGTAGGCCTTATTCCAACATCGTGGGAAAGTAATTCTTGTTCAAACGGATTGTCATTTGGTTGGTAAACCGAGACCACGGTTTTGTTCGTCATAAAAAATATTCAGTTTGATAATAATGAAGATTTTGCATAAGGTATAGTCTACAGGACCCCAACCCTAAGCGAGGAGCCTCAGAAAACGCAAAGATAACACAAAATGGTCCAAGTCCACAGTAGAATGCGTAATCAATCTGTCCAAGGCGGGTGTACAAACCTGTCCCTTATTTTGGTGTGGCGCAAGACGTCTCCTTTGCTAAAGAACACGTTGAACGCCTAGTGCTGCTTCAGACATTCAGTGTCTCACCCACACCGCGTTTTCGTCTTCCGCGCGTCCTCGTTCCTCAACGGAAGCGTTTATTCATACATATACAAAGGGCGCAACAAACACGAAGGATAGGGAGAGAGCGCAGGGTGGTTCGTTGGATCTGACAGCATTAACTCTGCATTGATTGGTGTCTAGTTCTTCCATCTCTGAGGCGATTATCAACATACACCAAACTGTTAGAATCACTCTTCTGGGCAGCTTGGTGGATTGCTCACTCAACGGTCTGTCTCGTTTCTCTGCGTCAATACACCGCCAAAGAGATATCCTGCTACACGCTGGATGGGAGTCAAGGCGAACAAGCCGGGGGCAACGAACAGCAGTTGAAGTAATAGAGCAGATTAATTCGAATACTCGAAGCACAGTTAACCGCTTTCGGACTTGATACAGCAGCGAACAGAGATTGCCACAGCATCGGCACCACGGGCCGGTCAGATGTACCAGGACACAGGGGGAGTGCTCGATAAGCGTGATGTAAAGAGCTGAAGCAAATGCATGCTACGGCAGAGGTGCACCAGCTGTTTTTCCGAGGCTCCTGACATCATAAGGCGTTCTACACCCCTCGAAGGCGAAAACGCTGGTCACGAAGGAACCGAAAGCACAACCCGATGAACAATCTCAATGTGCTAGGTATGAGCCGAAAAACAAACGCAAAATATGTAGACTATACGGCATTCCAGCGATATTGGCTTCAGGGGTCCCGCGTTTTTTTTTCGATGATAGTGTTGCTTCTATTGCGGCAGGCCTCTGCACGGGCGCAGCTGTGAGTGGTAGTTAACTGCTGCGGACCAGGACTTCGGTAAAGGGGTCACTTTGGTAGCACCCCCAGTGGACGCCCTTTTTAGTAGACATGAACCTAATAATCGGGTATACTCGGCGCTATTGTGGACAAAATCGGGTACCAGTGTTCGCGACGCCCCCAAGATACCATCTGATTGGCCAACGCCGGCCTCCACACGACGATGGCCACATTTCCCCCGGGTGCACTCGCTTTTGGTTACTCAACCCGCAAAAGATACCCGATTATGACACCCCCCTACCCGATAATGGCCGGCCGTTCGACCACATCGGCCCAACGGCCCACCACGCACCATGTGAGTTCCACCCGACTGCATCCCTCTGTTACCGCGCAATAACCATCTAACCGGGTGATGTAGGTGTTTTAATTCTCCCGGCCTCTCTTCTTCCGGCAACAAACAGTAGCCATTGCGATGTTCACCCCACGAACCATACCAGATAAAGTTATCAATATATTTCGATTTTTAAACTGGTCCGCACATTTTTCATCAGTTTTTTCAAAACGCGCGGCGGAGCCGCGCTCGGGTCGGAGCCTTAGCCTGGGTTAGGGTTAGGGTTGGGGTTAGGGTTGAGGGTTAGAGTTAGGGTTGGGGTTAGCGTTAGGGTTGGGGTTAGGGTTAGGGTTAGGGTTAGGGGCTAGGGTGGGTCGACGCCCTCTTTTCTCTCTCTCTCGTGATTTGACAAAAAAAAATGCACAAAAACACTCAAAACAGCTTAAAAACCTTTATAAAGGGAAATATTGTAGGTACTTTATCTGGTACGACTTGTGGGACAAAACCGGTAAAGGCGCCTCGCGAAAAGCCACCTCAGAACCGCGGCCTCTCTCTTCTTCGACCAGAAAGCCACCACAATACAGCACACGAGTAGAGACAAAACCATGAGCGACGCTACGACCCTCCTCTCTAAGAATTCGTACTTTCCAACGACGAAGTCCCCGCGAGAGGCCGTGGGCGCGTCAGCAGCGAGAACTAATTGCCCGTGAAGGTGATAGAGAGGTCGGAAGAACGAAATCATGGACATCAAGCAGATGGTTCTTATGCGTCTTCGTCGGTGGCAGAGGGATGAAGTCGGGTGGAACTCAGATGGTGCGTGGTGGGCCGTTCGGCCGGTGTAGTCGAACAGCCCGGCCATTGTCGGGTAGGAGGGCATAGTCTAATGCTCAGTATTAGGGTGCGGGTTGAGTAGCCCAATACGGGTCTATCCGACGGAAATATGGCCATCGTCGCGTGGAGGCCCGCATTATTAGCCAATCAGATGGCGTTCTGCGGGCGTGGCGAACCCTCTGGTATAGAAAAGGTACCCGATTTTGACCATAAAAGTACCGGGTATGCCCGGTTTTGACAACAGAGCTCCATTTTTCGGCCATGAGCGTCGTGCTTCCCGGTGATGCTATATGAGCTATCTATATCATGGCAAATACATAGCACATGCCATGGAACTGTTCCTTACGCTACGCAAATACATACACCAGGGATATTCAAGTCCGCTTCTGTTCGAGGCGCAGAGTCCCTCGCGCGAATGGCCTATGCTTGGTATAGAAAACGCGGGTAAAATACTACATATTGCCGTCCTATAATATTACCGTCCATAGTGCTGTTATACTGTACCTTAGATGTGCGTGCCCTCGCCATAAATAGTCCCTTGCCAAGGTATCGCAACAAGTGCTCGTGCTTTTAGTCGCTGGCATACTACAGCAAGTATAGTCTAGGGGTCAACGTAAAAGTTAACCATTTCGAGAGGGGTGTGCGCGTAGAAATATCAGTAGTAGATATGTAAACCAACTCGTAGCCTCGACATAGGAGTATCACGGTAGGTACTACACGAAGTAACTCTTTGGCAAAGACCGCACATTTCAAATCCAAGGAAACACGTACTACAGAACAATCTTCACCTCAACAGTAACGGCTGCTCGCATCGTAGATACGTGGCGGCACGGTAACAGGAACTCACGTAACGCCCTGCGAGTTCAACATATCATACCTGCCCGACGATCGCGACCTGCTGATGGGTGGACCATTCCGTCTGCGGCTGCGTTCCCCCAACCGGGATCTTGCTGGAGGAACCCAGGCTGCCGTTGCTGCTTGCCATTGTTGTCACGCTCAGTCGGCGTCTGACCCACAGCAAAATAATAGTTGGTCGTCGTGGGCAGAAGAAATAGCAGTACCAGTAGAGCTCGCGGCAAGGACCACCGGGGAGGGCTCGCTGCATGCTTGACAAGGTTCCCGAATAGCGGCGTCGGAGACGTCGGTGGGCACCGGAGGAAGCCGGGCTCCCACCACACGCTGCTGCTGCCGCTGCTGCTGTTGCTGCTGCTGCTGCTGCTGCTGCTGCAGCTGCTGCTGCTGCTGCTGCTGCTGCTGCGGCTGCTGCTGCTTCTGATGCCGCTGCTGCGGCTGCTGCTGCTTCTGATGCTGCTGCTCGTGCTCTTGCATTTAGGATAAACCCGAACTACCTACCAGGTACTAGGCTGTGCGGTTCTGGTCCGTTGACTCAACTACGCCTATACCATGAACTCCCTTACGATGCCCTATGTGCACAGCAACGGTACTTGCCATTTACCACACGTTCAAACTCGGCAGTAGTAGTCAACACCCGCGCGCGGAGTTGCGGATTTTCAAATTTTGACTTTTTGCAGGGTTGATTTCACAGGTTTTGAGCACATTTCAGTGTGCGATACGATCTTTTCGGTGTAGTTGCGTTTTACATCGCGATAGCACGAGATTAACAGTGCTTGCCAAACGTTAGAACTTGGTAACGGATTCTGTGTTTGGACGTAGTGCGATAGTCTATGAGCTGTATCATTCGCACAGGTATAAGTGGTGCGTTTGCCTGCGGTGCCGTTTGTTTTGCCTACTATCAACGCACGAGTTTATGTAGGACTGCAAGAACATTTCCTAGATTTTTATGCTGGCAAACACGCGCCCCAGGATTATTTGTTGTTGAATTTTTTGAATTACTTTTTAAAGACCAGGGCAGAGAACAGTGTTTTAGGCTATGCGCCCCAGCATCTTTCTTTGTGGTCGAGATTTGCTCCTACGTCACCGCCTTCGGAGGCCGTGCACAAGTTTGGATACCGTCGCTTTTGATACAAGATACCCGCGCACACGGCGTCACACTGGTGAGACAAGAGAACCGGACACAAGGTATACATTCTTCCCTCCTACTGACTGACCGTTGCGTCTTTCGTGCGAGGGGGAAGAATAACGAAGCACAAGAGGAACTAGGTGTAACAAGTGCTGCTGACGAAAGAAGAAGCAGAAGAAGGAATCTACTTCCTAGCGGTGAGGAGACTGGAATTGACATTATGTTCCCTGACGAAGCTGGTTGTGGCCGTTCAATTCATCCGAAAACTAACTGTGTAGACTACGAGTCTATTGGTATTGTATGTTGTATCTGGTTTTATGTATGTGTAGTCTATGTTGCATGTATGTTGTATGTATAGTCAGTCTTATGTTGTATGTATGTTGTATGCATGTTGTAGGAATGCGTGCCGCACATCGCCCAGAGCTTTGGTCATCATGTTCGATGGCACAGCAGTCGTAAAACAGCATCCGTAATATAGTGCGGCCGCTTGCCGCAGCTATCGTCATGTTGACGCCAAGAACTTCGAAATATTGAGGGGAGACCCCGAGCCTCTATGTCAATCTCCTTTCTTGGTTTTGGAAAACTCCTCCAGGTGGGTGCAACTGTGAGGGTTGCACCCTGTTTTACAACGGTGTGCCAATCTGTGTTCTTATCCGCTCGGGGGGTACGCAGGTACCTTGGACGGTTTCGTGTACTATTAATAATAGTATGCATGATCACGAGATCGACGAAAGGAGCTAGGAACACGAAGCAAACGGATCGAGCGCGCCTTGTTCCGAAAAACCAACACCGATCAATGCAGTTGGTTAAAACTACAAATAAATGCAGCAAATAAAACACATTCGACGTGGGGACCTGCCTCTTTCCCCTCTCGTTTCAATCGCGCTTCAAGGATTTTTCTAGCTGTAGTCTTGTCGAAGAAATTATTTGCCGGGATTTGGGGGTTTTAGAGTGGGTTTTTGCCACGAATGGTTTTGTGTACATGACAGGATCGAAAATGGTTTCATCCGAACCCAAGAACGATGCAGATGACAATGTGGAGCAGTAAAAACACCGATGGAACCTCCTTTCCAAGTCTTTACGCTCCACGGAATCTTCCGGCTGTGTCTTTAACGACGAAGTAGCTGCTGTATTTTTTTTTGTGTTCTCACTGACCGACAGACGGCGACTGCCGCAGCCCAGCGAAAAAACATACATAATCCAGCTCTGAAGACCTTTCCTCCGGTGCTGTAAATCGTTCTCGCCGTCGCGAGATGGCCCCGTCACCAACGTCTCTGCCGTTAAGCCAGCTGGTAGCTCCCGCCAGATAAACGTACCTGAGCCAGGCTCAGCGTAAAATGACATCCATTTTTCGTTCCGTCTCCCTGTACTGTCGGCGGCCAAACGCGGCAGAGAACTAGCGCGACAGGGAGATCGTCTCCGTCTCGCTTACGCACGAAAAAAAAATCGGATATTCTCAAAGTATGTGTGGGCGTGTTTTTGTTTTCTCCAACATAAGACCCCTCCAGAACCGTGGATCTACATTCGCCACGTACGGTAGGAGAATGTCCCTTGTGGCTGAAGCCCTATGCTTGAAAAGCTCTACGCGGCGAAATTGAGGAAAATTAAAGGTGCAACCCGATGGGGAATCCCACACCCGATACACTACACACTAGTTTGCAATGCCACCCACATTCCGAACGACGCCACTTTACATTGCTACTGGTATATTTGAAGCAGTTTGGTTAGTCCGTCAGCCGTCAGTTCAGGAACACTCTGTCACTCAAAAATTTTGCACCAAAACGCGTTGGCCATATAGTCGCCCGCGTGATTGGTGTGCATTTTTACAGCGGATTAATGTGTAGAAGAAGTTGCCAGTGAAGGGGTCAAGTCACGACTCGGGGAGCGCTTGGGTGCCGAGCACGGAGAGGCGTTTACGCGAGACCATGTGTGTGGGTGTCGTACATGTTACGCTTGTGTTGTCCACCCCCCCCCCCGATCCTCGCGGAAACCTTGGGTCAAAACGTGGCGTAATTACTCATCCACAAACGTCTCAAAATCCCAAAATACTTTCGGAAGGTGATAGCGACAGTGAGTCAAACCACGGTTCCGAAATGGATTCCTTCATGCCGATCACGGGCTTGCGCGGTGGCAGGCGACGCTCGGGAGGTGAACTTCTTGCATCCCCCTGTACCCCTCGCCTCCCCTACATGGAAAACTTGGTAAAATCGTGGGATTACTTTTCGCCTGCAAGCTAATCCAAGTTTCAAAGGTGACGTGCTTCAGGAGTCTAACCACGGCCTCCTAGTGTTTTTTTTTGCCAATGACGGCTTGGCGTGGCGCGAGACGTCGCGGTCTGCCCCTCGTGTCACCCCCCCTCCGTCTACACGGTCTCTTAAGACAGGGCGACAATGCATGATATGAGCGGAGCACGCACCCACTTTGAATAGTCCTGAACCCTGGGTCCAAATACGTGGCAGAACGGAGTGTCCACATAAAGAATGCACCAGTTTCAAATGTGACAGTCAGAAGTCAAACCAAGGTCTCCATGTATCTTTGATGTCGAGCACGGGATGGCGTGGCGCGAGACGAGGCGTTTTGCCTGTTGTATCATACCCCCCCCCCCTACTGGTCTCGATACGACGCGCATGCATGACACGAGCATCCCCACACACTTCAAGGTGTTTGGGGTACGGCCATGCATGGTGTGGGCACCACCCCCATCTCTGACCCTACCTGAACGCATAGTTTTAAGCTTGTGGCAGCATGAGGCGATCACCAAATTGACTAGTCGTTTCATAGGTGATATCCATCACGAGTCAAACAGCGCGATTTCCTAAAATCTTTGTTGCCGATCATGGGATGGTACGGCGGGAGATGACGCATTTCCCTCTCGAGCTACCCCTCCCTCTATTGCGTGAAGACGAAAGCCTCTAATGATACGACCCCCCATTCCCCGCCATGGTATCTAGGCTTTGACCATGCATGATATCAATACACCCGCCGCAACCCTTCCCACCCAACCCTTTGCGTATAACCGTGTCTAAACGTGTCGCAAAGCAGAGCATCCGGGAAAAGGCTCAAATTAAACTTAAAGGTCGTAACCTTGCGGAGTCAATCCGCGGACTAAGGTTACAATAGGGAGGGAGGGAGGGAGGGAGGGAGGGAGGGAGGGAGGGAGGGAGGGAGGGGGGGCTCGTTTGTTGCTTGCCTTAGTATTTTAATCATCAATCACGCATCATTTGCGACACAGAGCACCGTTGTTAATATTGATAGAGACGACACCAAGGGCGCTCGGGTCGTTTCTTTTATATGCCACATACATATGTGTTACTCATCTTCTCTCCTTCATACGTGGCCGTCCGCGGGCATCACCTATCTCCTAGGGTGGCGGTCGTTTTCTCTCTACCATCTAGTTCACCGAGCTTTTGAATGTCATATCCGCTAATTTTCACCATTTTTTTCTCTAAAGCATTCCGTTCCTCCTTGCACAGTTCCTATTCTCCGACTGTGTGAGTTCTACTATCGTCTCCGTTGCCACAAGGGAAGCTCTATGAGCCCTCTGCCACCTTCACCGCCTACCGTAGGTATGTAGTTTGTTCATGCATAGCCACTGCATAGCCAATGCAAAGCCAATGCATACCCAACGCAAAGCCATCGAGACGCATGCTACGATATAGGCAGCAGTTTTCGTCTGAAATGTTTTGTGAATGACAGGGCTCCTTCGCCCAAATCGTCGGAAATCATAACATCATGACAGGCCATTTTCTTTGGCATCATTCTCGTTGCGTACCTAGGCCGTGGGGATTTTCATCCCGTAGCAGCTTTATTTTTCTCCATCATCAGTTGTTGGGGGGATCATCATTAAGACATGTCTTAACCTCCCAAATTGAGGAACCTCCGACAAAAAGCGGTGCTCCTCTATCGTAGCACGCGTCTTGACCCTCGCATCCCTGACCGATTCTACGATAGCCCCCCCCAAAAAAAAACCAGCGATTCTCTTTGACGAACGTCGCGTGGCTGCTCGACACGAGGAATTATGCTATAAAGGAAATATCTTCATGTATTTCCTTGGGGGCAAAGGGCTATCGAACGATGACACCGTGGGGGCAGGGGGTCACCGTGTATCAGGAGATACGACCGGGAGCTGGTTTTTAAAAACGGCGATTTCGTCAAAGAAAAGGGTGTCGGTGTTGGGGGGGCTACCGCAGAACAACTCCCCGATAATGCGATAATGCCGGGACGGAGCACGTCGGGTTGTCACCGACCAGGCAGATGCTGCGAGTCGCATGCAGGGCATGAAGGGTGAGCTACATCCTGCAAGAGACACGCGCGGGCTTCCGCACCTTGCGGGTACTTTACCGCATACCCGATGGGAGCTTCGACCAAGTTTAGTCGTTTTCTCGTGTGGCCCCTTTCAGATAGAACAATTTCAATGGGGCTGCTTTTGATATGTAAGTACCTCGTGGGTGCGGTGCCATACGTACACTACGTCACACATCACCGCCTTGGCACGGAGTAAAGGTTCCTCGCTCCACCCAATATGATCTGAACCGGCCACCTTCTGGGCTTTCGCCAAAACGTTAGACGGAACTAAAAAGGACCGTACCCAGGCGGTCTAGTGCACGTTGTGAGAGGCTCGTTTCAAAACGTAAAATGCGCCTCTCACTACGTGCGCTAGACCACGAGCGTGTACCGTCCAGCTTTGATACCATTTTACGTTTTGGCGGTAGGCGAGAAGGTGGTCGAGTTAGATCACATTGTGGGTGAAACGAGGAACCTTTACTCCGTGCCAGGGGGATTATATGTCACGTAGTGCGCGTATGGCAAGGCACCCACGAGGCACTCACACATCAACAGCATCGCCGTCGTGACCAACCGACGCCAATCTCAGCAAGGCGGTGGGTATCTTGTAGCTACAGTAGGCGGCCCTGTATAGTGACATATATAGTGGCAGGACAGAATTGTGCCACTATTCAGGGCAGTGCCACTATTCGATATAGTGGCACTATTGCCACTATTAGACAGTCTATAGTGGCAATATTGCCACTATATCGAATAAAGAGCTTCGATGTTCACGCTGTACACTGATTATACGCTGTTGTGTACAGGTAAAGCCGTGCATACTGTTCCACTACTCGTGGTTGATTTGTGTGCAGCAGTATCCGCATGAAACACATGAAATGACCGTTGATTATCCAACGGTTACCGAGCCTTCTGTGGTCAAGACCTGTTTCTTCTGCGCAGGCAGACCACAGGAACCACGTCCAAACGCATTGTATCATAGGTGGCACATCAATATTTTTTGTCCGGCGGGCAGTGTAACATGGGGTTCAACATTCAACACTACGTGTAGAACGCATGAAAACAGCAACGTAGAGACGCGAAACTAACTGAAACAGCCAGTAAAGAAAATTCAAACACCCCCACCGCGGCGCATCAACCCAACCACCACGAAGCTCTGCAACTGCGGTAGGCTTTACTCGTGCCCGTCTTTCTCTCCCAGTGGTTTGTTTGGGAGTTTACACAGTTCTAGGTCCGCGCAGGCTGGCATGATACGTGTGGCGCCCACCGCTGAGAGTGTGTGTGGGCAGGTGTGGTACAGCAGAAGTGGGGGCCCACTACTTGGAACTGCCACTATTGGGTGTGTGTGATGCCCAAAATGCCACTATTGAGGGCCCCGTCCTCAATAGTGGTAAAGTGCCACTATATCGGGTTGAGATTTTGCCAGGAGATTTTCATGCCACTATATAGGGCACTTTACTATTCAGGTTGCCACTATACAGGGCCACCTACTGTACTAATTTCCTAGCGGCGGCTCGCGCAAATAAATACACTTGTTCGGCTGTCGGTTTTGAAATATACATCACCCCGCGAAAATCTTCGTTGCCATGCCCCAACAAACTACAGGTCTAAACCTGTTTCTGAGTGTGGGTGCCGAGCACCCGTCGCGCGAGGCACCCGTATCAGGGGGTACCCCCCTCAAGGTACCTGTGGTCCCTACTAGTGTCGTTGGTACGGAGGGCAGGCGGTCTTGTCTCGAGGCAACGCGTCTAGGTTGGGGCATCATACATCCGGTGATACTACTTCCTGAAGTAATACTTACTCTAAAGACGACCGGAGCACACTGCCCCTCCGAACACCAAGAGAAACTCTGGACATAATTTTGACAGGTTCTCTCGGATTTTCTCTTTACCGTCCAACGCCAGGAGCGTAAGGCACGCTAGCCATCTGAGCGAAGCGAAATGGAGAGGTACAAGGACATGAAGCCCCGCGTGGACGCTTTGGAGGCACTCAAGAATGAAACCCCTCTTGAGGACAGAGCCAAGAATAGCGAGATCGTCCAGGAAGCGATGGAACTCTATCAGCTCTGCAAGAAGAAGTACTTACACTGGGATGGAAAAGCGACTGGCTACTTTGTCGGTCTCGGCGTGGGAATTGTATGCGCAGCAGCCACAGCAGGCTTGTCTGTACTAGCTGCGTATTTGCTGTATGCGCATAGCCGCGGAAAGAGTGACGCGTGGAAGACGCTGAAGGATAAGTGTAAGGGCATTGGAGAGGCTGCTGCTGAGAACTCTGACATGGAATTCACCAAGACTAGTGAGGGCGTTATGACGTTCCTGAAGCCATTCGTGATGGCGGGGGGAGACGAGCTGGCCACTCCTACTGGCTTTTGGTAACCATGTCTGTGTTTCCCAAGGATGAGGCTGGGCTTTGTTGCTCCTACGGTGCCAGAAAATGTGTATGTCGGATCTTTGCCTCGGACTGATGGCCGACTTGGTTTTCTGCGCGGTTGCCAGTCGAAAAAAGGCAGTAGTCACTCCCACAGCGTATACGATCGAGTGAGCCGAATGTAGGAAGCACTAGGGTCACAATGTGTGCTAGTTGTTGATTGCTTCTGCAGTGGATGTACCAATTAGTAGCATTGTCGTTGCTGGTGGCTGTGCGTCCGCCGTTCGCAAGTGCACAGATCAAAGGTATATACTCCTATGGCTCGTTTTATATTGTATTTCATGGTGCGCTGCGATGCTCTGTCCTCGGTTACAGCATTGCAAATGGAGGTAGACAGAAAACGAGGCAATCGCGTGAGACGTGGCCAGGGTGTGTGCCAGCCAGGGGTGACTTTGTAGTCTGGTTGGTGGCGTTGGAGAGGTGCTCTCCGGCTGGAGTGCTGATGATGACGGGTAGACCGCAAAACGCACAACAGTCACACCTGTGTGTTCGCAATTCGTCACTGATTTCGACTATATACGAGTCCTAGCTCTAACCAAGTGTATGGGGGGTAAACTTGAAAAGGTGGTGACTTAAGGGGTCCAGATGTATCTGTTGGAGGCTGGCAATCGTCACATGACCAGGTAGTCCTTGCCACTGGGCCACACCACTGCAGGAGTACCACGATTTCGACATATAGTACGTCACGCGGGCGGGCTCCTCGAGTAAGGAACTACAGTACATGTCGTCGGTATCGTTATACACGAAGCTTGTGATGTTGTTCTCGGTGCATACCTACGCGATGCTACGTGTTCATTCGCTTTATTGTACATTTTTTATACTCGAGTATAGAGTCCTATAATGGGTGCGGTATGGAGCTCTTGAATTAAAAGGGTTCTCCTTAAAAAGTTGGTGCCCCTGGCTGCTGTAAAAATGCGCGCCTTCGTCTGCGTTGAGTGATGTTCTGCTCCAAACGTAGCAACGACAATTGTCACGCTCTTACAAGTTCGTTAGACAGCAGTGTACAGCGATTTTTTTGGTTCTAGCGTGTTGTGCTGTACGACGGAATCGGTGGGCATTGATCTTTATGATGTGGTGGGCATTGATCGTTATGATGTGCATACATATGCCGTTTACGCGTTTGTGATTCCGGGTCGATTTTAATGAGACATTTATGTTTATGGAGTTGGTCGGGTATGGCACTTAAGCGAAGTCATTGTGCTGTAGTGCTTGCGTGTTTGTCGTCGTGGGTTGCAATACGAAATGAGAACCGGTCTCACTTCGTCGCGGTTGGTGCTCTGGTGGGTGTGCATAAAATGTGCACGGTGTTAAAACGATCAAGTGGACGTGACCGTGGGTGGTATATGTTGGATATGCGAAGTGCGAGGCATTCTTTCATCGGTATAGGTACGTTAAAGGCCAATTTACAACATATACTGTAAGCTTGAAGGTGTGTACAATATTACAGTCGTCTGCATTCCGTGACGAATATCGCTCTTCGATGTGTGAAAGGATGGAGGTAGAAAACTTTGGTCGAATTACTTTAAACTTTTTGTGTGTTTTACGAGGCTGTTCAATTGAAGAACTACCTTATCTATGCTGTTGGAACGCCGTTTGCGATTCATATGTTTTGCATTCGACACCAAGGCAGGGGAACAAGTAATCGAGGTGCCCAGCATCGTTTATTGATTGACGTATAGGGATCCCGGAGTGAGAAGTCTCGCATGGTTCGTGGGCACGGTCGTTAATTTTAGCGAGCACAAAGGCCACTGGGTTACGGATGTACCTCCGGCTTGTTTGCTTCACAGTTAAAAAATGAACACACGAACCGGCGCGCTCAATTGGGGTCGCACACATAAAGTGGGGTTGTGTATCAATGGTCGACGTTAAAGATAGTGCTGAACGATGTTGGATGGCAAAAGTATCACATCATTATATAGGGGCTCACTCCAATACAGGAGGTGTTAAGGCTCCAAGATCAGGGTACACCGTACCGTGTGGCAGGATGGGACGCCTCGACTGCAATTATGAACGCCGTGTTTACATTTTTGGAGGTATCCAAATATGTTGCGGCTACCCTTTGTGTTTTAATATAGCACTAACTGAATACTGAACTCCTTGGATTGTCCATCGGGTTTCGCTTTGAGCGTTTCTCCATGCCAGCACTTGAACAAGGTAGAGAGCCCCGCGACTGAGTAGCACTCACCGTTGACCAATGCTACTTTATCCCCGAATGCGTTCAAACGGCTCTTGCATCGTCAAGATATCTTCAGGGAGGAAAAAACAGTGCTTACCCGTCGAGGGAGGCAGTGGTGCAGTGGTTCAGTGGTTCAGTGGTACAGTGGTGCAGTGGTGCACTGGAGCGGTGGTGCAGTGGTGACTGATTCTACGATGGCCCCCCCCCCAAAACCGGCGATTTTCTTGAACGAACGTTTCATGTCTGCTCGACACGAGGAAGGATGCTATGAACAAAAACATCCTCAAACATGTTCTTGTTTGCGAAGGACTATCGAACGATGACGTCGGGGTGGCAAGGGGCATCGTATTTCAGGAGATATTTAAGGAGGGAGCTGGTTTCAAAACCGGCGATTTCGTTGAAGAAAAGGGTGTTGGGGGGGGGCGCTGTCGTAGAACGACTCTGGTGCGGCGGTGAAGTGTGGTGCAGTTTGGTGCATCGAAAAACATCAACGCCTCGATCGGGGTAGCACGACATGGCCCAAATATCTCGGAACCGACGGGGATCGCGACAACTGAGGAAATATTCAACGTCGTTGAGTTAATCTTGGCCATGGGATTGTTCATCGGGCTGCAATATCGTATGTGCTTTGGTAGGGCACTTTTTTCCCGCCAGTTTTAGTGCCCTTAAAGAGCTGACTCAGCGAACGCTAGGCTCACCATGCGTCTAAACCATAAATATGCCATAAGGGGATGACATACCAGCAAGTCAATTACCCTTTACTTGCTGAAGTAACGCCTTCTGTCAGGCGCTACAAATACTCTGCTATATCCATGATGGTTAGCTGCAAATATCTTACAGTTCCAGTCGGGGGCGTTACAACCGATGCCCACGATATCGGTAACCTGCGACCGGCGTGGTATTCGGTGCAGCTGAAAGCTCGTTTCCAGTTTTCAGGGGGCACATCATCTGCAGCCTGCTACCGTCCTGATGGGCGGAAATTTTGTTTCTGAGGGTCATCAGAACCTTCGTAACCCACCCGATCGCTGGTGTAGGAACTCAAGTCAAGGTACAACCCGACGAACACTCCCACGGCCGAGGCATACCAAACACATATAGCTGAAGATTGTTTTTAGACTTTCCCAGGAGATTTGGGTTAACAACCCCTATCAATCAGAAAATACAGTGGTTTAGCCAAACGCGCTACCTCTGTATATGATAGCACGCGTAATCTTGATCATTTCCTGAAGCGCCTCCAATGTATGAGTTATCATTCCCCCGAGCGACCTGACCGAGTCCCCCAAAAAATGCTACGAGGTACCCTTCCCGTCAGTTATCCCACGACAGAGGTTGCAGGTTTTGCGCCAAAAAGTCCCTGATCGATTGAGTTCCTCATGTCAGGAACTGCCGGTCAATGAAGTAGTTTCACGAGTGCATTTTGGTTTAGGACTAAGGCATAGAAGTCCGGTCGGGTTGTGCGAACGAATGCCATCGAAGTCATTTTTCGGGTGAGATATTGAGTGCCTCATGTGAGGAGCTCAGGGACTTTTGGCTGCAACCTTATCGTGGGGTGGCTCCCGTATGGTCATTGGTGACCTCTCTGGCCACGGACCGTGCTACGATAGGGGTTGAACTTTTTGAGCCCAAACGTTCGTTACCGACGGACCTCCTCTATATATCATTTTCCGATGTCCGGCGCGTAGCTTCATTCGCTCGAAAGAGAAAGCCGATATCATGGAGCCTAGGGCGAAGCGAATGATTGCTCCGAACACGGTTGTAGGGTTGGGTATACAAGACATGAGGTAAGGATGGAAGCCCATTAAAATGTATATGATATCGTTACGGTAGCACACGTACCCTCGTATTATAGTATATGTGTTGGGGGAGTGGCCGCTCCCCTCTCTATAAATAGGGAGTGCTTCATGCGTCAAAGTACATGAGTCTTCCCCAAATAGAGAAGCGTTCGTGCGCTATTGAAGAACGCCCCCCCCCTCCCGCGCCTACGTCGGGTAATAAACGAAGTCCTTCGACGCTTTCATTCATACGCAAGGAGGTACGCACGGGGCGCCTGAGGTCTATCCACATGGGGTTCTGAATAGGATACAACCAGCCTGTTTTGCGACTCGCCTACCACATCACGGGGCGTCGCGTTGGATGCACGCGATGTCTGTCTGATCGGCCAGAACTCGACGTGCTCCGTCCGGGCCTTGTCGTGATGCGAAGGTCAACGGTCCGAAATATTACGGCAACGCATGAGATGAATACACCATCTGTCCCCGAAGGTATAACAACTTATACAGTGATGGAGAAGCGCCGCCTCCCCCCCCCTCTGTGAGCACCCGAAGGACTGCAGAAGTAGATATAGAAACCACCATTACGATTATAATTATATGATAGAGTAGAGTACGCGAGGAACAGGACAGTGACGCAGCGAACGTGAAAAAGTGCTCTGCAGTTCTATATAACGAAGATAAAGTGAATTCGGTAAACTTCGAACGGAAGTGGAGAGAAGATGAGCCACCGATCGTAGACCAGCATTCGTACCTTGTCGTCGAGATCTTACATGACTGCTCTCGGGACGCACACCTAGCGAAAGTACTAGGAAGTGGTAAACCAAGATTGATGCGACTCTAGCAGACTCCCACCTTGGCACTAGGGTCAAAGTATGTATTCCGATTAATGTGATTGTACCGAATGAATGTAGAGTATGCCGGAGACGTATGGGAAGGGAACGCGAAGTTTATAAAACATCTGGAAACAGTGCAGATGACAGCGGCTAAAAAAATACTAGGATGCTCAAGTACGACGAGTAAGAACAGTATTATTACGGGCAGAACTAGGAATGTACCCACGTAATTCAACTAGAGACGCGAGAAATTGAGAAGGCAAAATATAAAGCAAGGGATATACCAGAAAAGAGGTTGCCAGAGCCATAGCTGATAGGGCTGTATGGGAGGAAACAGCAAAAGGTCAAACTGTAGCAAGATGGGATAACGTAGTCGGGAAAAATTGAAAGGATTTAGGGGGAGACCAAGAGATACTGTCTATAGATTGGCGGATACAAGACGCAAGTAAAAGATGTAATGGAATAGAACGTCAAAAACTAGCGCAACACAATAAGGTGAAAGATGAGAAGTACTTAGAGATATACGGGGGTTTGAGGGAAGATATTGGAATGAAAACGTATATGCACGCCCAATGGACAACGCGAAAAACTGAATTTGCGATTGCGTGTATGGGACCTGGACCTACCACAAAGAATAGAGAGATACACCAGCAGTAGGGAGGGGGAAAACGTGGCTACACATATTTGCGCCCGTGTGGCCTAATAATAGAGAGTAGAACTCACAAGGAGGATAATGTGAAATATACAAGGAGGAACGGGATGCGTCAAAAGAGGAGATGAGGAAATTAGGCGTGTGTGGCATGGAAGCGTTTGGTAGACTAGTAGCGAGAAAACGATCGCTGTCCTTGGAGATAAATGGTGGCCGCAGACGGCCAAACAGGACGGGGATAGGATAAGCATATACTTTCTATGTAATATATGGAAGAAGCGTAGTGAATACCCAAGTGTTGGAGGTGTCTCTATTAGGAGTAGGAACGGTGCTCCGTCTCCAAAGGGGCGCGTGGTCAATGGTCAAATGACTAATGCAAGCAACACATGTGCCCCCCCTTCTCCCCCCGCAAGGAACATAAACGAGACATACACAAGTACATGAGGGCATTTTGTCTAACGGCTGTTCAACTTGAAACAACGGGCACCATCGATACGCTCCTGAGGGAAATTTCTCTTCCCATCATGTGGAATGGTGTATCGAAAACACCCGACATAACACACCAACTAGGAAGAATTTCGATGCCTCTTTTTTTGACAAGGGAGAAATAGAACCCCCTAGCAACACGTCTGCAGAAAGGTCTCCACGAGATATTCCCAGAATCGCTTCTTTATTTCGGCATGTTCCCCGGTTCGTTTCGGAAAACATTCCGGTCTGAATTTCATCGTACGGGGCGTGCTATCTTGCGTGGTACACGGCATGCGTTGGGTTGTTGGAGCAGCCCCTTGTCCCCTCAACCATAAATGCTCCACCGGTTCGACGGAAGAACCCCTCCTTCGCCTGTCGTTTTGATGAAGAGTTGTTCAAGCGTTGGTCGTGTGGCAAGAAAATAGTGCGTTTGGTACGTGCACTGAATCTACCACTTCACAAGTTATCTGCCACGGCATATGATGGCGTTAAAGTGGTTGGTGTAATTTTGGCCGCAGTCGATTGGCGTAATGAAGAAATTGGTATCAGTATCCTAGCGATAGCTTCATCCATGAAGCAGCAAAACAAACGCTTCTCTGGCACACCGAATGCGTCCTGTCGCGCAGGCACCCATGGCAGAACACGAAAAAAAAAACACATCCTCCTACCGGTGTTCCATATCATATGTAGTGGATAGGCAGAATAGGGTTGACGCCGTGCGATTGACGTGTGGCCTTTTTTCAAAACCATCAAGTGTTCGATGTTTGTACCCCCTTTGCTCTTGAGAAGACCTTCACGGAATTTCGCAAATAAAATGTACTATCTCGTGTGGTGTACGGCAAACCGCAGGCAGCCTTACCCCATTGTCGAACCTTACCAGGGCGTTTTTGTTGTGTTGTAAAACGTACACCGTGTAATACGCAAGAGCGAAAATACAAGCACCATTCTCGACAGTGGGGAGATAGATAGCAAACGCCGAGCGACGAGTCCGACGGATCCCAATAATATCTCAAAAGGTCTACCAAACGCCTCATGGGTATGACACAAAAGCCAGATATCAGTACTGGAAATTAGTGGTAATGAGGCGCGGCCTCAATATTTCCTGTAGTCATATAGACTATGCGTTGCGTGATATACTGAGTTCCTTGAAATGTATTGTAATGTACTGGCGTTGAACGCGCCCCAGAACCAATTGCTCACCTGCGGTAGATAGACTCCGGATTCGTTCCGTTGAAGCTGAAGCTCTCGTAAACGTTTAGGCGGCGCGGCCACCCGTCAGGACTGGACAGGTCGCCAAGGGCGTTGCACATCAATTCGAATTGAGGGTGTACCCGTAGTTTCGACAGCACTGAACTGCTTCTGGTATACCGATATATACTTGTAATAAGTATAGCGAATATCAAGGCTACGGTAGAGGGGTACCTTCAATTTTCACTACTTGATTTGAGTCAGTCGCGCGAGTGACTCTGTACCTACCTCACTGACAAAATCACGTTCGGCGACTTTTTTGTTGCAGCGTAGCTAACCATCCTAATATCGAGAATATTCAACGGCAGAGCGAAACGAAGGAAGAAAGGAAAGAAAGGAAAGAAAGACTGTCACCGCAAGGAAGGAACAGGGGGGCCACTCCCGTAAGTGACTAACGAGCCACAGAAACAATAGTGCCCTAAAGCCCCACCCCTAGATACAGTAGTGTTGGCTTGAACGAAAAGGGTATGACTGCGGCGAGGTCCTGTTGTTGTTGTTGTTGTTCTCGACGCGCTTGTGGGCTTGTTTGTGGGTATTATTGTGGGCATATTCTCGACTCGTGAGCTTGTGGTCTTGTTGGTCTTGTGGGCTTATTCTCGACGAGCTTGTGGGCTTGTCGGTGTATTGTACGGCGGTTACTCGGATAGTGTATGTGCGGCGGAGTTAATTCTACTCTGTATGCTCTGCAACACATTTAATTTTCAAACACAAAAAAATGGATGTTTCATCACGTGCTGTCAGCTATTGGGCACATGCCGCGGTTCAGCAGTGTTTTCCAATACTGGTACGATGATACGATTTTTTGAAAACTCGAAAACAATCAGTCTAAACTATAGAGGAACCCGGTTTTGGTGGCGGTGAAAACACACGTTGCCGCACTTGCCTCGACGAACTCTTAAGGACTTACATAGCAGAACCAGCTCGAGAAGGCCTGTCAGTTAGTTGTGCGTGCACGGGACTCGTCGGGACCGGCCTTGGTCTTGTGTATGTTGCGTGCGGTGGACAAATGTGACCGGTTGACTCGCACAAACATACACACACTCACACACACAAACAGCGATGATAGATAGTCGTTCAAGGCACCCTACCCTCGTATGCGATTGGTTGTGGAAAGTTATTTTCCTTGGAAAACTAAGAAAACAAACTCAGCGCTACGCGCTTCGAGCGCCTCATTACGAGATAGATGCAGTACCTATGTGTTTTAACACGTCGTACCATAGACGGAGTAGGAGCCTGCTGACCCGTAATACGCGCGATCAGGGTATCACACACAGCTTGCAAAGAAGTACGAGTTTTGACAAAGTATTCAATCTCACGGCTGGAGCGCATTTTCAATTTTTATTTTCTATAGACTATGCCGTGAAGGCCGTTGCCCGCCCCTCCCTGGAAAGGGAGGTATGGGGGAACGTAGGGGACAGAAGGCCAGACTCTCGCGCGTGGCAGCTGTAGGCATCGAATTTGTCATTAAGATTTCTTTCCTTTGGTTTTGGTTTAATGGATTGAAAGGGGCGTTACCGTCTGTCCTTTTGTTGGCCTATGGGGTATGACACGAGAACAAGAAGACATAGTGGTATGCGATACCTGACCGGTTTTCTCCTCGTAGTATACCGTAAACGAAGTGGAAGTGAGCCAGAACTCACGCTATGAAGATCGGTGCCCGATGGAAATAGAGAGATCTGGGAACTCGCAGGTGGCAGAAGCCAAGACACTTGCACGGGCCCGCAGGCGGCTACGAAGTATATTCTAACCGTCTGTACATTTTTTTGTATCTTTTTTTTTTATTTTCTCGATTGAGAGCAGTCATCCAAGTCACCGCCCTTGGATTGGTTGGCCCTCGTATTGGTATGGTAAGATATCAGGTAAATTATGAGGTGCAGTAACTGTATGTTTGCACCTGTTATTAGCACCATAGAGGGAGAGGGAACTTCCTGGCTTACATGCCGGAAAGATTGTTGCCGGCTGGGAAGGTAGATTTAGCGACTCGTAGGGGCCAGAAGCGCAGAATCTTGCGCGTGGCAGCACTAGGCCACGCGGTACTTTTCTGCCATCTGTATGCTTTTGTATCTTTCGTTTGGAATGTCGAAAGGATATGAGTAGCCGTTTTGGGTCTTTGATTTGCCTCAGAGCATGATACAATAACATATGTCAGTATATGAGGTTCAATATACGTATGTTTTGCACCTCGTACTGTAGGTGGAGTGGGAGCCTGATGGTATGCATGCCGAGAAGGTCGCTGCCCGGGGGGAAGGGAGGTATGGGGGCTCGTAGGGGGCAATAGCCGAGACTCTCGCGCGTGGCATCAGGAGGCTACGAGCAATGAATTTTCAGCCTGTAGTCTATACATTTCGTATCTTTGGTTTGGATATTTCGGATTGAAAGGAGTAACCGCCTTCAGGTTTGGTTATTCAGTTGGCTTATGGGTGGCATACGAAACTACATGCCCTTCTGAATTTCAGTAACGGTCAATTTAATTGCGTCTCTACCGTGTAGGCGGAGTGGGAGCCTGCCGTTGTACATGCCGTGAAAGTTATTTCCCGGTGGGAAGGGAGGTATGGGGACTCGTCGAGTGGAGAAGCCGAGACCCTATCCCTCGGCAGCGGGAGAGTACGGCATATGTTTTTATCGTGTCTGTAACATTTTGTATCTTTGGCTCGCATTTGTCGGATTGAAATGAGTAACTGTGTTTGTTTGGTTGGCTTAATATATGGGTATGATACGACGCCATATATATATATATATTCTCGTTATGAGATGCAGTGCCCCTATGTTGGTACCTCGTACCACAGGCGGAGGGGGAGCATGTTGGTACGCATGCCGTGAATTACTGTTGCCCGCTGCGAAGTGAAGTTTGGCGACTCGTAGAGGGCAGAAGGCGATATACCTGCGCGTGGCTGCAGGAGGCGACGAGTTATTATCCGACCGTCGACAAGGTTTCGATTCTTTGGTTTATATTTGTTGTTGTGTTCAAAGAGTAACCGCTGTATTGGCGTGATACGACGCCAGGTGTCATTAAGAGATGCAGTACTTGTACCCGTATGTTGGCATCTCGCACTATAAACAGAGTTGGAGCCTGCTAATGTGCGTGCCGTGAATGTCTATGCCCAGAGTGAAGTGAAGCATGGGGACTCGTAGAGGGCAGAAGCCGCGATTTTGTCACGTTGCAGCAGGAGGCTACGATGTACTCCGGAGTATAATTCTACCGTCTATATAAATCTATTTCGCATAGTCTAGACTAGACTATTTGGTTTGTATTTTTTTTTTTTTTTAAAGAAGTAAACGCGTTTTTGGAGGGGTAGCTTAGGGATATGATACGAAGCCAGATGGTTAACATTTTCAGCACCGCGTATGTTTTATCTACTCGCACCATAGACGGAGTGAAAGCCTGCTGGTATAGTCTATACATTTCGTGGAAAGATATTCGCCGGCTGGGAATGGAGGCATGGGGACTCGTAGGGGGCAGCAGGAGGCTACGACGTATTTTTCTACGGCCTGTTTAATATTTCGTGGCTTTGGATTAGATTTGTTGCGTTGAAAGGGGTAACCGTTTGTTTTGTGTGATAGGAAAATCACGATGGTAGATGTCATTGTCCGACACAATCCCCGTACAACGTACAAGTGCCTCGTACCATGAACGCAGTTGGAGCCTATTCTGTACATGCAGTGAAGACGGTTGGCCGCTGGGAAGGGAGGTACGGGGACCCGCAGGGGGCAGAAGCTGAGATTCTCGCGATTGGCAGCAGGCGGCTACGAGGTGTAAGCTACTTGCATCAAGGATTTAAATCGTAATTTGGGCTGTGGGGGGAAGAAAATCGAGAAAATAATAACTTGGTTAATGTAGGTTGATGGCCCAGTTTGCGAGGGAAAAAAACATGGTAGAATCCCTATTATGGATATTGTGGTATACCCCATCACGGTGGCAGAGAGGCTGTGTCCCCGACGCTAGTCGGGTTGGTGACACTGTGCAGTGGATAGCCTGGAAGACTCGAGTGCTTCCGTGTTGAGGAGAAGATATAAAGATGCTGTGAACACTGGCGCTTATGTGGCCAACACACACAGATAAACCGCAGACTATGCAGGAGTCCAGAAGTTGGCTGGGTACTGGAGATGACCAGAACGGCTACGATGCTAGACAATCGGGAAGGATCCACACGAGAGAGTGGGCTACCTGGATATCAAGGCCACACGAGAGAGTGAGCTACTCGTCAAGGCAACAGAGAATCCTACAGAAGTAATTCCGCCGCATATTCGTACGCACGATACATACCAACCGACACATAACAGATCTACGACGATCTACGACGTACAAGTGCAGTGCTACTGAACATTGACTCATACTTGCTATGTGCTAACATTTCCATAACACTCCTCCTCAATGAAAGTTGCTTGGAATTGTACCAAAACTAATGATCATAAATTTAAGCAAACAAATGCGTGTCATGCGTGTTTCAACCAAGTGATGATATTCATTGTTTCCTACACAACTAAGTACAATCTTCAACCCTACGAAAGAAATCAAAAGTGTAAGCTAATTTCAAACAGACAGAGTCAAACAATCAAATATTTCATCTTCTTTTTAATTCGACGGTGGTGAACTTGTTGACGTCGAACTTGTTGATTAGGTCCATAAGGTGCTGGAACCTGTCCTTGTTGAAGTTCTTTGTACCGATGTCGGCGAGGTTGTTCTCCGTCGTGACGTAATGTATGGAGATCCTCCCCTCCGTTACTATTTCTCGGATAAATAAGAAGCGCAATGCGATGTGCTTGGTCCTCGAGCTGAAGGACTGGTTCCTCAATGCATGTAGGGTAGCCGTGTTGACGCAGTACACAGACATTTGTGCAAACTCGTTCCCGAATCCAAGCTACGTCAGCATGTTTGAGCAAAACACTGCTTCCTTCAACGCCAGGGCGGACGCGACAAGCTCTGCTTCCATGGTGGACATCGCAGTCAGACCTTGCAGCCCGGACCTCAAGCTCATCGGAGCGTTCGCCAGCATCGTCACGTAGCTTGAGGTCGACTTCCCGTTGTCAGGGTTGTTTGCCCAGTTCGAGTCCGAGAAGGTCGCGCGCTTAAGACCACCTATCTTGTAGGTGATGCTGAAGCTGGTTGTTCCTCCTAGATAGCGAAGAGTATGCTTTGCCGTGTGCACCTTGCTGGGTTTCGCCATCGGGCGAGCCAGTTGGCCTGTCGCGTACATGATGTCATACCTCAGCACTTGCGCAATGTACATGAGCGATCCGACGATCCCTTGGTACTTGCGCGTCTCCTCCTCGTTGAGAAGTGTGTCCTCGGGCTGGTTGTTCCAGATTTCGGAGCCGTAACCAGGTGTACTAGTCGGCTTGCAGTTCGACATCCCGAACCGTCCAAGGACCGATTTGCAGCATGCCTCTTGGGAAATAGTAAAGGTACCTGCCTCGCGATCCCTCTTGATTTCCATTCCGAGTACGAGAGATGCTTCTCCCATGTCGGTCATTTTGAAGCGCTTTTGCAACTTCCCTTTCAACATCGAAATGGCTTTAGAGTCGTTGCCGGCCAGGAGACGGTCATCGACGTAGAGAGTCAGGTAGATCTTGGCCCCGTTGTGATCATACAAACACACGCACGGGTCCGGTATGAGTGCGACGACGCCAATCTCGACAAGCACGGGATCGATGGTGTTGAACCAGTTGCCTGGGCTTTGAGCAAGTCTGTAGAGGCTCTTCTTCAGCTGCATTACCATGTCACCTTCATCCTTGTCCTTGACCTCGAAACCGGGCGGTTGTTCAACGAACACTTGTTCTTGGATGTCCGCGTAGAGAAGAGCGGTAGAAACATCCATCTGGTCAAAAATGAGGTTGAACTCCACGGTGATGCATGCCATCATTCGCACGTTCTGGATCCTGCACACCGGAGCGTACGTGCTGCCGCAGTCTAGTCCGGGAACTTGGTTCCAGCCCTAGGCCACGACACGTCCCTTGAAGGAGCCGTCGGCCTTGCGTTTTAACACCCACTTGGACTTGATGCGTTTCCTTTCGGGAGGGACGGCTGAGCGCGGGACGATTTTGTAGACCTTGCGGTCGTTGAGGCTTTTCATCTCGCGTTCGGCAGTTGCGTTCCACTTTGCTGCGTCCGGTGAGGCCCGTGCTTCCTGGATGGTGCGAGGAACGTCTGGTTTCACTGCCCCTACGGCGTATGCGTATTTCGTGAATCCTAATGTGGCGTCCCTGTGCGCGACGTCAGGAACCCCCCTCATCGCGGGAAACGCGTACGAAAGCCGACAAAGCTCGCTGAGGGTCTTCTGGTTGGGCACGCGCGATATCGCCCGGGTAATACTGGTGTCAGGAGAGGCTGGCATGGAGCCGCGACCACCACGAGAACCACGCCCACTCACCGAACCACGTCCACCACGCGTCGCGATCCCTCCCCGCGCAGATGCACCACGCAAAGAGCCACCGCGGGTGTCACGCCCACCACGAGATGAACCACGCCCACACGCGGAACGACCCCGCGATGCAGCACCAACTGGAGCAGAACCAGTACCTGACGTACCAGGCGGCAACGGAGGACCAGATGATGAACCGGCCGGAGCAGGACCGGAAGGTGATGCGGCAGGTGAAGGTGCACTGTTACCCTACTCAGGAGGGCTGACTCCTCCAGGCGAGGCAAGGCTGTCGTCCGCAGGCGCATCGTCGGAGACAGGAGAAGGGTCAGCGGAGCTGAGCCCAAGGTCACGGTTGTTGGCGGTGGAGATGTCCTCGAGAAGCTTGAGATCAGACGGGTCCCCGACGGCATGATTGGGAGAAAGTGCATCGACCGAGTGGTGGGTGGTATAGTTGCGCACATCTCGGATCATGTCGTCCTTATGGGCGCAAGTGAACTCCCCGTCGTCAAAACCACGGTCGTCCAACGAAGGCGGCGCGGGAGTCGTTTCAATGAAGATAACCATGGGACTCTCCCGCACCCGTCTCGTCTGAGCGTTGTAGAGACCGTAGGATTTGCTGTCCAGGCTGTAGCCCACTAACCGTCCTTCCCACGCACGGCTTTTCAAGTTCTTGGTGTCCGTCTCTTCATGCACAAACGCCCGAGCCCCGACCACCCGAAGGTGTCCAAGGTGCGCATCCTTGCCGTAGAGCGCCTTGTACGGCGTCCCGTTGTGCAAGGCTGCATTAGGAGTCCGGTTGCTTAGGTAGACCGTCGTGGGCATCAGTTCTCCCCCAAGAAGGCTCGGCCGCGTAGAATCAGCGAGCATGCAACGCACGATGTTCATGATCGCCCTGCCTGCACGCTCATTCGCTCCGATCTGCTGGGGGGTGTTCATCGATGCAAATTGTAGCTAGATGCCGATGCCCAGGCAGTATTGTCGGTAGGCCGCGCTTGTAAACTCGGTTCCCTTATCCGCACGAAGCACGTGGATGCGCTCGCTGCGGAGGATGACGGTCCCCTTGTTGAACAACTCGAGGGCGTCAGTCGAGCAAGTCTTATCTTTCATGAGGACAACCTCCTTCCACTTGGTGTGTGGGTCTACAAACGTGGCGGCGTATTTGAAGCCGCCCAACGCGGTAGGCGTGAAGGGACCAAGAGTATCGACGAATACGATCTGAAAGGCGCGTAAAACGCCGTAAACGGCGTGCTTTGGGTGCGGCTGTTGAGAGCTCTTACCAAGAGGGCACGCACTGCAGTCCTGCACGTCGCCGGTGTAATCGATGCCGTTGGCCGCCTTCTTCCTGAACACATCCAAGCCCTTGCTGTTAATGTGCCCCATGCGCCGGTGTCAGAGACTAGCAGTCTCCACCCGCACGGAAAGTCCGTCATGAACTTCCCCGAGGGTCTGCCGACCGCCATCCCCAGCGCCGAGCTTCACGGTGATGGAGCAAGTGATCTTACCGGTGTCATCCACTCCTCGAATTTTCATTGGGACGACTACGTCCCCCGACTCCAGCCTGGGGTTGTCCGGATAGAAGAGGGAGGCCACTCTATTCAACAGCGCAGCGGTGACGGAGAAGAGGTTGGTCCCCAGCCCCGGTACTAAGACGACACGGAAGGAAACTTGCCTGTCGTGGCCGCTGTCGTCGGCGACCGAGCCGAAGAGAACCCCCCTCGTAACGCCGTGAAGAACGTGCTTCACAGCGGCAATGATCGGGAGCGGGGTCCGAAGGTCTTCAATGTCACGCATGTGAGCCCGCACGCCAAGCGTAAGCGCAGGATCTAGGTAATTGTGCGTCGCTCCGCTATCCACCAACATCAGGATGTACGATCGGTCGGATCGAAAAAGAGCGAGCGGCGACTCCGCCGCAGAAGAAGCCATGAAAGCACCGAAGTACTCGGAAGACAAGTGGTGGTCCCGCGCAAACGACGCGGATGACGCAGACGCGGAAGCCGCCGGCGAGGCGGCGGGAGCTGCAGAGGCGCCGACAGCGTTGAAGGAGAAGCCGACCGTTGTTGGTTCCGAAGGTGCCTGAGACGCCTGGGGCGCTGCCGCCTGAAACGGCTGCGCCAAGTGGGAGAAATTGGCCAGACCGGCTGCCTGAAACAGTGCCAGGTTCGCCGCCACCCCTCGAACCTCCTCTTGCTTCTTCTTGTTTCGGTTGTCCTGCTCAGCCTTGCACTCAGCATTGCTGTGCGTCTTCGTGCGGTGAAAGGAGCACCACTTGGACTGCCCACTTCCCCCACTTCCGCGCGTCTTGCCTGGCTTCTTCCCTTTCGTCGATCGGGACGGCTGCGCAGACTTCGGACAGTCTCGCTGGAAATGTCCAAACTTCTTGCAGCGGTGGCACTGGTCGCTGCTGGACGCGGCGATCGCGGTTCCCCTGCCCGAGACCGCGGGCCCCGTCGCCTTGGGCGACTGCTGGTCCACGAAGAAGCGGTTGTCCGTGTCCTGAAGACAGTCGACCGATGCAAATGCGTTTCGGTAGTGCATCTCCCGGATAAAGTGGAGTTCCGGGGCAGACATCAGGCCCGAGAGCAAGATATCCAGGTAGACCTCGTCTCATACTTTCCCCCCCAGAGTCTCGAGGCGGAGCTTGAGCTCGCATCCCTTGGAGGAGAAGTCGACAGGATCACTACCCGCAACGTGCGTGAGGGCGAAGAGCTCCTTGTGGCACGCACGTCGAGCTTCCTGGGTGTGGGCGTCGAACCGCACGCTCAGAGCCGCCCAAGCCAACTGTCCCTTGCCTTCGGCGCTAGTGCCTGCCTTTCGGTAAGCCTGAACGGTGATCCGCGCCGAGCCGGTAGTCGCGAAGAAAAAGAGGGAGTAGAGGCGGCTGTCGGCCTTGTCCCAAGCGGTAACGTCGGCCAAAGTAGCAGCCAGAGGGTCTTGCCGGGCCGATCCGCGTAAGACCGTGAGAAGCTCCGGCGCATGGATGTTGATGACGTGCTCGAAGCTCTCCTTCCACACGCGAAAGGTAGACCCAGAGCATTGTCCAATGGAATCTAGTAAACGTTGGAGCCCAGAACTAAAGCTTGATGAGTTTGCCATAGCTTAGAGACAGGGACACGCGATGGGTGTGATTGAAAAGCGCTGCATCCGCAAGACGCCCCAATCACCTGAGACGGGTCGGCGCGCCTGGAATGTGTGGGGCAGCTCTACACAGAGGTTGGGTGAAAGGTAGTCGCAGAGCCGTAGTTGGCAACCCGAGTCCGCCGGAAGCTCGCAAGCCCCCCGCTCGAACGACTGCGCTCCCGTGAGCACAGCTGTGACCAACCGCAGTTAACGAGGCTGCGGTGATGTGGTGAGTAGTCAGCTCCGGCCACTTGACTGGTCCTGCAGGTACACAGCGTGGTGCACTGCGTAGTGTTACGCGTCTTTCAGCGCAAACAATACGTGAGCTAGCACGTGTGAGTAGCTGTAGCAGCGGCCGGCTACCAGCTAGCAGTCGTATCCTCAACCTACACACGCGACCAAGCCGGCAACAAGGTATGTGGAAGATGTCTTGGACAGACTACGCCTGGCGAAGAATCTAAGCGCAGGCGATTTGGCATTCGGAAGCCAGTTGCAAACACGCGGAACCGAGTATAAGAAATAACGGCACTCCGCGCGCAGAATCGACAACCTGCACAACTCTGTTCACCGGCCGCAGTCAACGCCTAGGAATTGCGCCCCCGAATGCTTTACACGGACAGTTGCGTACCGAATGTGCAGCCGAGAGCCCAGGTGATCAGTCCGGGCCCAATAAGCAAGCGGGTTGACTCAGTGTGGCCTCCAGCAGAAAGCTGACCCCAGCAGTAGCTCCCCGCGGAAAAATATCCAAACTATCCAAATCCTGCAGAATCCAAAAATATCCAAATCCTGAAGGATCTAAAAGTTGCGAATCCTGGAGGACGGGTGTGCGCTCCACAGCACTCGGCGACAGCATCACACGCGCAGTCGCCGCAGGCCCCCACTCACACACGTGAGGCTCATAACCTATTATGGATATTGTGGTATACCCCAGCACGGTGGCAGAGAGGCTGTGTCCCCGACGCTAGTCGGGTTGGTGACACTGTGCAGTGGATAGCCTGGAAGACTCGAGTGCTTCCGTGTTGAGGAGAAGATGTAAAGATGTTGTGAACACTGGCGCTTACGTGGCCAACACGCACAGATAAACCGCAGACTATGCAGGAGTCCAGAAGTTGGCTGGGTACTGGAGATGACCAGAACGGCTACGATGCTAGACAATCGGGAAGGATCCACACGAGAGAGTGGGCTACCTGGATATCAAGGCCACACGAGAGAGTGAGCTACTCGTCAAGACAACAGAGAATCCTACAGAAGTAATTCTGCCGCATATTCGTACGCACGATACATACCGACCGACACATAACAGATCTACGACGATCTACGACGTACAAGTGCAGTGCTACTGAACATTGACTCGTACTGGCTATGTGCTAACATTTCCATAACACTCCTCCTCGATAAAAATCGATCAATCGACCAAGCAGCCAGGACGCCAAAATATCGACGCACACATTATCTTCCACAGGGCATCCCGGACACACCAGACGGCACCCACAACACTCAAGTACTCTCCCAACGAGGCTGCCAGATTCCTAGAGAACGCTCCGCGGGATTGCCCACGGCAGACAGGCTGACGCGTCATTAAGAGTGTCCGAAGCGGCCCAAATTTAGCTCTTTGCTACGAACACGGCGTAGTAGCCAGCAAACAAATTTTCGAAATCAGAAGGCTCGCCTCACGTTCGTTGGAGACCGACGAGCTGCGGCCCACACACAAACGCAACGCGCCACAAGTGCTCCACCCACGCCAACGCCACAGGTGGCGAAGGCTCTCCCGGCTCTACCTCTGGCCCGAGGCAAAGCCTTTTTGCGGCCCGCCAACAGCAGCGGTAGATTAGCCTTTCGGCGTTTTGAATTTTTCGAGCAGTCTGCTCTAGAATCAAAAGCCATACCCGTGCATGAAAACCCGCGAACAGTTTGAACATCAAAAACTCGGAGATCGAGAGACAGGAGGACGACACCAAGCAAGGCAGGCCAGAGACACGGTGCGTCCTCTTTTAGAGAAAAAGGCTTACCCCGACTACGATCAAATCGGAGTCTGAGTCGCCTATACGTGGCACGTCTTGCCCATTATAGTGAACATCGTTTCTATCAGATTGATCTGTGTGTCATCTTTGTCGGGAGAGATGCTATGTAGCAGTCGATGCCGTCGAATGCGTAGCTTAAATGGTTTCGCAATTACCGCCGTGGTCGAATAACTAAAGCATGTTGCCTTCGTCGCCCAATGTGGTACATGCGTCCTCGTTTCACGTCACAGACGCGCCTCCTTGGAATACCTCTTTACTCTCGCCATATGCTCCGATATTTCCTTGGAGGTCCTCTGATTTCCCGGTGACGCCACTGTGTCGAGCACCGACACGCAGCTTTAGCTCGGACGCGCAAATATTCAAATAGAGGCACCTCGTCGTTTTCCTGAACGAGAGCTTCTGCAGCGTCATCCGTGTGCTCGATATTTGCGCATGAGAACGTGGCCGTCGACAGGAACGACGCCATGACCCCACCATCACAGCAGTCTCTTGAAATTCACCACCTCCCTCCCGTGACTTCCTTGAGTAGACGCGAAAGCCCACGCGCATGCCCATATTTTCTTCAAATCAAAAAAATCGAATTCTCATTGACGATATCAAACCCAGATCAGTCGTTGAATAGACCACAAACGGACCATCCGCTGCCATTGGTCGCTATTCACCCAAAGCAGGAAGAGATCGGTCGATGATGTCACGCATTTGAAAAAAACAAAATTCTGTCCAATTCAAGGTGGAGGTCATGCCAGGGGCCCGCAGATATGCTGTGCTCGGCGCGGGCGTGGGCGCCCACTGTCTGTGCTTTGTCTGTGTGGAGTGTGCCTATCTCACAGGCATCTTGCGTTCGTAGAGTCCGCGCTATAGCTCTACGTTGCTGTGACAAAACATATTCGATGCGGTCCTTGCTCGATTCTCTTAAAAAAGCAAAATATAAAACAAGAACAACACAGCACCCCCTAGGTTGCTGGCTGGGTGGTATAGGACAGCGCTTCACTGTGGAGGGGGCTCGCACGGGTTGCGCCCTACAGCTTCCTCCCTCGATTGTACTCAGGGCAATTGCCCCTCTCATCTGAGCCGAGCCTGCTGATTGATCAAGATATTTATGACCAGAACAAAATGCCGTCGTATTGAGTGCGTTGTTGGTTGGTGGATGGCAACCGGTATGCAGTTCGTCGGTTTGTTGTCACATCGCCATAATGCGTGTTCCTGTTCCGGTTCATCTACATGAATGTCAGAAGGAATCTAGACGTTCGTTACGGCTGCTGCTGTATACTGTCTAGTCTATAGCCTATTGCTACAATTATCGTTCTGCAGTCGGGCGACAGTATGAGGTACAAGTAGCTGAAACTCGACCGAGCGGAAATTTTTTTTTTTCTTCACAGCAAAACTTAACGGCATTCAACAGCAGTGGCATCAGCAGTGTCGATTGTTCGATGAAAAATGCTGCGGTTTCGTGGTTCTGAGCCCCGGAGTAATAGCGTCGCCTTGAGTGATTACAACCCTAGGAGGAGTGTCAGCCCTTCCTTTGTACGAAGGAATAATATATATGAGACATTCGTCGTGCGCTGATGGGAAGAACTCAGACGAGCTAGGAGAATCCCTCTGTTGATGTTCTTTGTCGATCTCAAGATGACATGTAGCTCCGTCGACCGAGAGCGGCGGTTGGTGGTGCTCGCACGTTTCCGCGTACCAGAGGTGATGTTGACCATTATTGGCCAGTTCCACGAAAGCATGTAAGCTCGCGTGCGTACGGATGACGGTGAACACTATGAATGGCATGACGTCACTCAGGGATTGTGGCAAGGATGTGTACAGTCACCGCTTCGCAATGTAGTTTTTGCCGCACAGAGATACATTCCGTTCCGCTAAGTTTCCGTGAGGACTCAGAGTTTTTGAGGACTTGGTGCACCTCGAGGAGGACTTCGGGGAGGTCGGGTTGGAAGTTGAACACCTGGCATATGTACGGAGGTCAGTCTGTGATATGCTGTACGCCGACGATGCAGGCGTTGTGTCTAAATCAACGGAAGACCTTGCAAAGATGACTGTCATTGTGACCGTCTTCGAAACAGCAGGCCTCACCGTGTCCGAAAGGGAAAATGAGACAACGCTGCTCCACACACTCAACAAGGCTCTCTCGGCCCCACCGCTCGTTATCGAAGCGGCGGGCCAGAGGTATACATGCAGACGATGCATTTTCTGTACCCGGGCGCGGTCTTATCAACGCAAGCGCCGACATTATGCCATGAATTAACGACGGATCCGACTCGCGTGGGCATGTTACGATCGTTTCAAGCGTGAGCTGTACGATATGGAAGATGCTTCGTTCACACTAAAGGTGCGCCTGCTAAGGACCGAGGTGATGGACACCCTACTGTACGGGCATGTGGCTCGGAATCTCTGCCAGGGACACGTTGCTGACCTTCGAACGGCACACTAAAACCTCCTCCCAAAGGATATTGACTTCCAGCGCCGACAGCGCACCGACCACCGCATATCGACCGCCAAAACCCTCAACACAATGCGAGAGCGTTGAGACGACCACGCAAAAACAACCTCCTCTTCGCGGGAGCCGTACAAAGGACGGCAACTGAGCGGCTGACTCATCGGGTGATGTTCGAGACGATGGTTGGTGTGGGGACAACTCGGGACCAGGCCGACTAGAAAAGAACTGGGCCCAATATTTAGCAGACGCTATTAAAGCATTCAACGGACAACCCCGGTTTGCTGTTAGGAGTAAAGAGTGTGCTATGGTCGAGGGCGGCTAAAAAGAGTGGAAACTGGTACCATGGCGTCGTCAACGCGGCGGGCCGCTTCATGACGAAATGGCACAGGATCGAGGTGGATAAGGGCTTTCTAATCCACGCAACAGTGGGCACCAAGAACAGCAACAAGGGAAAACTGGAAGGGGCGGGGGTGGGGGGCGTACCGATACAGCTGTGGACGAACGCCGAATCGAAATGGTACATGGTGTGGCAAGCTACCGGTTTGACTAATATGCGGAGCGTATGTACTATGGTGTAGCCCTAAACCCTATAGTGAGCGGTAGTGTTTTGCTATGTTTGTATTCATCGAGATCAATGCGGGGAGCGCGAACGCGGCAGTAATGACATTTACTTGTTGTCTTGTATGCTTTGTTCATTTTTATTACCTTATCTCTCTCTTCATTCCCATGTTTTCCCTCCCCGCCGGTCTTATGACGACGCCTTTTGGAAGGTCATCAGTGAGGTATTAGTCCGTTTGACCATTTGCAAAAGGTCAACCAATAGTTTACCCAAACTAAGCCTTATAACATCGGTATCTTCCTCTTCTTCCTGCTGTTTTGTCCGTGCAACAGTCAGATGTTTTCCTTCACCAGCACGTGTGGTAAGAAGTAGGTTATTTCTCTTGCAGCTGTTCTGGCTTTCTTGCATCACATTCTTCGGATCCCCTGATGTTTTCTTTTTTAGTTTCCATGTTTTTATTATGTTATGGTCTCACTCGTTTTGTTGTGCTGTCGTGCCTGGTACGCCGGCATTTTACTTGCTTTATGTTGATTAAAACAAAAATCTATCTATTGAGATTGTTTGGTTTGCCCTGTCTCAATTAGACTAGACTATATGTGTATGAATAATTGTGATTTTTTTGTCCCTTCGGGCATATATCTTCGTGCTCGCACCTTTGTCCCAAACGTCGGGTGGGGTGGGCACAATTCGACCGTCGGGCTCACGTTACTGGAGGTTTGGGCGCGATCCGTGCTGTGTGTCGCGCATGTGGCAAGCCTTGTAAACTTTTTTGGCCTTGGGCACACTTAAGGCAAATCCCCGGGTTTCCGAAACATCCCCGGGGATTGGATTTCTGCATCCCCTATCCCCGCGTACGTACGTAATTTTTTGATGCAAACCGGGCTTTTCTGCTCGTAGAGGGCACACGTTTCTTTTCCTCTTTTTGCACAGAGCACCACGCTACGATCCTGCCGCCCAGCAGCAGTCCAGCCCCCTAGCAGCAGCAGCCTGCAACTGTGTGCGCGTGTGGCTGCAGATTTAGTAGCTGATAATTTAATCGGAGCGTGGCACTATTCACCCCATCTTTCTGGTGTGCTGCCGCTTCGGACGCATCTCAATTGCCTGTCCATAGATTGCGCCGATTTGGTCGTTGATATAGGAAACTATTTGATAACAATTGATATACTAACCCATCCTTACATTTACGTCCAAAGAGGCAGTATTTTTCCGTACTACATACCAAAGGGGTATTTTTTGTGTCGGAGATTTTGCTCACGCCACAGATGACAGGTACTAAAAATGAGGACGGCACAACGCTACGTGTACAACCCTACCGCACAGCAGCAGCAGTGGGATACATCATGTATATGTGCGTGGCGAGTCCTCGCTATGCTGAGACGAGTTGCTTTCGTCTCCACGACGGGACGACTTTGAATCGGACGACGATCAAAATAATCCAGCGTAATTTTGCTTGGCTATTAAAGGCAAACAGCAGTGGATATAGGCGCTGATGGCACCACGCTACGATCCTGCCGCCCTGCAGCGGTCCAGCCCCCAAGCATCAAAAGCGTGCAACTCTATGAGCGTGTGGCTGCTGTTGTAGAAGCTGATTCTTTGATCAGAGGGTGGCATTATTCACCCCACAATACCCCATATTTCCCGCTGTGCTGCCACTTCGTGCGCATCTCCATTGCATGTCCATAGATCGCGCCTATTCAGGAAGTAATATAGGAAAATTTCTGATTGAACTTATATACCAACCCATCCTTACATTTACGTCCAAGTAGACAGAGTGTTTTTACGTACATAACAGAGGGGTAATGGTATGGGTCGGAGATTTTGCTCACACCACAGATGACAGGGACCAGACCACATGAGGACAGCACAATGCTACGTGTACAACCTTGCCGCACAGAAGCAGTAGTAGGATACATCATCATGTATGTGCGCGTGGCGAGTCCTCGCTATTATGCTGAGGCGAGTTACTTTCGTCTCCACGAGGGGACGATTTTGAATCGGACGACGATCTAAACAGTTTAGCGTATTTTTTCTTGAATCTAAGAAGCAAATAGCCGTGGATATAGGCGCTGATGCTCCATGAGAAAGGGCTTCTCTGTCTCAGCGACAATAGCAGCGCTACAGTTCCTCATTCCGCGCACTCTCCGCGACGAACTGGTGGTGAAGGGGGATGATTGCCCATCCTGGCGTGTACCACTTGTCGTTAAGTTCAATATCTGGCTCGACAAGACACGAAGAGTACCTATTCTGAAATTGCTGATTCACATACGAAACAACAGGAAACAAGACACGAAGAGTACCTATTCTGGTATTGCTGATTTCCATACGAACCGACAGGAAACAAACAAACCCCATCGATACCACGACAGAAAGACGGCGCACGGAACAACTGCTGACTTGTTTTTTTGCCGGTTGAAAATCCACCTATTCGTCCTTTTTTTCACCACGCAAAATTTACTGCATAAGAGGCGCCCGTATGAAAAGTCTCCATCGTACGAGTACTGGCGCTGGACACGTACGTACTGATGGAATCACCACTTATTTACTGGTCTCCACCACGACGGCGAGAGAGCGAACCGTACCCGGGAGGGCGCCTCCCTACACTCCGCTTCTCGAGCTGCGGACAAGAACATAGTTTTCACTACCACAAGGTACATCTTATTTGCTCACAGACAGTCAGATGTTGGATGTTTGGGTTTCGTTTTTGCGCCACTCCCTTAGGCACTTCCCGGAAGGGAACCTTGTACGTTGTATGTCTCTAGGATGAATAATAAGCACGGACGCCGGGTGTACTCACCACACATAACAAACAATCTTCTGGTCATTCATGCTACCGGCTGTGCTGCAGTATATTTTTATTGATTCTGGGAAGTTGAGGAGTATGAACAAGAGGTATTGTTGCAGAAAGGAAAATTGCACCGCAGCAAACATCACGGCAGGGTATCAGTACTTTATAACTAATTTTCAAGGACGTCAGCCGTGAGTTTGACGAATTTCCAAGGTCAATACTCATCTTTGCAAGCTGCGTTGTTGGTACCTGTAATATACTATACAAGGGGCTACGCCGGCGGCCTGGACGGCCGCCGATCGCAGCGCAGGATAGTAAATATTAAGAGGGTAAGAAGTAATGCCAAGAGTTAGACGAAGTTTGTTAATTCATATATGGGAGATACTGGAAAGGGAAAATGCCGACAAATTTTTCCCGATTTCCCGTGTGCGGCGGAACAATGCGAGAAGGCAGCCTGGAAATTATGGGAGAGCATGGCGGTTCAACCCAGCTGGGTGACGCTCTGCGTTGCTACGCAGAAAGGCGCGGCCACAGCTGCTGCTGTGCATATACCATTTGTAGCTTCGTCATGCTGCAGGCTCATCATAGCTTCAGCTACTGCTGTACATCATGTACATGTACGTGCTGCTGTATAGACTACCGGGGGTGTAAAAATATTGAGAGTTCGCAGTTCTCCACGACGCCTAGCTGCTGCTGTGCATATACCATTTGTAGCTTCGTGATTCTGCTGTGCATATACCATTTGTAGCTTCGTGATGCTGCTGTGCATATACCATTTGTAGCTTCGTCATGCTGCAGGCTCATCATAGCTTCAGCTACTGCTGTACATCATGTACATGTACGTGCTGCTGTATAGACTACCGGGGGTGTAAAAATATTGAGAGTTCGCAGTTCTCCACGACGCCTAGCTGCTGCTGTGCATATACCATTTGTAGCTTCGTGATTCTTCTGTGCATATACCATTTGTAGCTTCGTGATGCTGCTGTGCATATACCATTTGTAGCTTCGTGATGCTGCAGGCTCATCATAGCTTCAGCTACTGCTGTACATCATGTACATGTATACGTGCTGCTGTAGACTACCGGGGGTTCAAAAATATTGAGAGCTCGCAGTTCTCCACTACGCCTGGGTGGCATGTGTTCTCGGGGATTACGAACTTTTCTTCCCCAGATCCTAGCACAAACCTCGCTTAGTGGCCTTTACAATGGCGACGCCGGCCAGGAAATCGACCCCTCCCCGTGTGTCGGAGGTCAGAGAACACGTACCGAAGAAATTACGCGAAGACATTAGCCCTGTGTGCAGACTACGCACCAAACGTCTCACAGGGCACGATTTTTCGGAGATCTCGTCGTAGATCTCGTCGTCGAGGCCTCGCGCGCGCGCTACGGCGCCGAGCGGGCGGACCAGCTGAGCCGGTGGTTGCAGGCGAGGCGGGGGCACGCCTCAGCGAAGAAACCGCGCGGAAAGGCGGTCAGAGGCGGGAGATATCCGCAGACGTAAGGATGTGCATATGTGATAAGCGAACTAAGATATATAGATTTATGAGTGAGTTTTTATTGGGAGGTGTCTTATTTTTTTCCACTATAATGATTAGTATTGGTATTTATACATTAGGTGGGGAATTTTGAGCTAGGTAAACAAGTACTTGTACATATGGCAGGGAGCCCAGCGACCGGTTCCTACCCTCGACGCTGACTACTGACTGCGTAGAGGCTGCTGTGCTGCTGCTGCTGTTGCTGCTGCTGCTGTGTGGGTTACTGCGGCGCGATTTTCTGTCACTCTCCCTCTCGTGTGTTGATGACGTGCTCAACTGCTGTTGATAATGCGCTCAACTGCTGTTGTTGTTGATGACAATGTGCTCAATGCTGGGAACAAAACAAAACGGTTTGAAGGCTCTGATGACAATGATGTTTGATGTATGTGGATAATTTGGTTGGATTGGGTTTCATGCCAGAGCAGGGGGAGACGGGACAGAGATTAAAAACAATATATGACGATTTAGAAGTGTACGCCTAGGACGGGTCATCGGTTACCACGTCATGATGTCGATGGCTTCTTCAAGAGTAGAGACCGGCTGCCTCAGGGGCAGAGACGAGCTGCTCCAGGGTGAAGAAAAGCGCACCACCGTGTCTCTGGTATGCCTTGCTTGGCGTCGTCCTCCTGTCTTCCGATCTCCGAGCTTTTGAATCTCAAACTGTTCGCGGGTTTTCATGTACCGGTGTGGCTTTTTGATTATCATTGAGCGGACTGCTCAAAATATTCAAAAGCGCCGAAAGGCCACACTACTACTGTTGTTGCTGTTGGTGGGCTGCAAACAGGCTTTGCTGCGGTCCAGGGATGGGGCCGGTTGAGTCTTCCGCACCTGTGGTGTTGGTGTGGGTGGAGCACTTGTGGCGCGTTGCGTTTGTGTGTGGGCCACAGCTCGTCGGTCTCCAAAGAACGTGAGAGGAGCGTTCTTATTTCGAAAATTGCTTGCTGGCTGCTTGATGGCTGCTACGTGTTATTAATAGTCGCAAATAGCTAAATCTGCGCCGCTTCGGGCACTCTTGATGACGCGTCAGCCTGTCTGCCGTGGGCAATCCCGCAGATCGTCCACCAGGAACCTGGCAGCCTCTTCGGGAGGATGCTTGGGTGCTGTGGATGCAGTCTGGTGTGTCCGGGATGCCCTGTGGAAGATGATGTGTGCCTTGATGTGTTGGTGTCCTGGCTGGCTGGTCGATTGTTTAATTTTTTTATTTGGGGTTCTACTATGCTTTTTTTTCCTCTCTAACTGGGCCATCACCCTACATCCCTATTTTATTACTTTCTCGATTTGCCTCCCCCTACAGTCCAAATTACGATTTAAAATCCTCAACCCCCTTTACAACTGGAAACCCGTTTTTGGGGACAAAATTGCTTGGATTTAGCATAGGGAGGGGTTCGGGGGCCCTAACGGGGTTAATGCGAGTAGCTTATAGAGGCATGCCAAACGAATGCCAATTTGGCAGCGAAACGGGGGCGGGGTTTCGCGGTTGCTCGCAAGATCATCATCAAGCAATTAACAGCAGAATCGACGGGCGTCAAACCATCATAAAAGCCCAGCCGAAGAAGAAAGGAGAAGAGTAATAAATGATAAAAGGCGCACAGCATGTCCTAAATAGTGTAACAGCCAGCTAGCACCAATATTTATTTATGGTAACGTCGGCAGCTAAAACAAAAAGAAGCTGCTCTCCATCACCACGAAATAAACGGTTTGATATAAGAGATCTCTGTCTTAGAGTTGGCGACGAGCGCTTGTACTCTAAGCGTTTCTTTCAAAACACTAACGGTTCGTACTTCTCGCTTTCGTTCTCAATGGCGGTGACATTGCATGACCACACCACCTCGCCTGTTGTATTTATCAATATGTGTCTCTTTCTTATAAGTATTAATAGCGATTGTACCCATCGATTGAAATATTATATTATTCGATCCATGAACAATAACAAATTAAATAGCTTTTAACACGTTGTTTACTACACCTAAAACCTGGGTTGCATACTACATGTAACATCAAATCTTTTAGAATAAACATTACCAGGCAGGTGATATAAAGGGTTGTCTTCTTGGTACAATCGACAGATTCGTCCCCTTTGAGGGTTTAATTTTTCCGCGCACATATTGAAATGCCCCCCCCCCACCCGATCCCTCTCGTTTAAACGCACCAGCCTAAAATCAAAACCTACCAGAGTACTAAACACTACCAGCCAGCTGATATCATCTCGATATCCTTCTAGCCATCCATGCCGTAGCTCCAACTCATCCCCGCCCACCTCCCCCCCCCCCCCCTTTTTGTTCCCCGCCCAGTTCGTTAAAACGCTTCACTTACAATCGAAATCGGCCAGAGTAATAATGAACGCATCTACGCAATTGATATCACGCCATTATCTTTCTAGCCATCCATGACGTAGCTTTAATTCATCCCCCCTCCCCCCCTCCAACGCTCCCTCCTTCCCCACACCCCGCACGATCGCCTAGACCCAGCACCGCGCGTACAGCAAGCCCCTACATAGTCTATATGATTAATACGCGCGATCGGAGTATTACACACAATGCTGCCAAGATGAGTTTCGACCAAATCCTTGATATCCTACAAGCTGGGCTGGCCAAGAAACCTATAATCCGTCAGTCGGGCATATCTTTTGAATGACAGTGACCCACTGCAAACTGAGCAAATCCTCGTAATCAGCTAGATGCGGTGGTCATTTTAAGCCCTCCAGCTTGAGAATCTGCGAAGTTGGCGCCGAAAAAAGTGTTTGCCACTCACGTTCCCTAGTTGGAGCATTTTTTTCATGATTTGTTTGTGTTGCTTTTTTTAAATTGCTCGAAATACAAAGTAAGTGGATAAAATTGGCTTAATTTTTCTGGGCATGTACATCTTGGGACCAGGTGTAGGGACATATGCTTTTCATTTCATGGGTCATTTCCGTTCGAAAGATGTGGAGAAATCCCTGAATTATATGTAAACTTGTAGAAGCACTCCGGTGGAAACTTGGCCATGCACCTCTCAATTTTTGAAGTTAGGACCTGAAACTTTGACATGTGACTTGGACCAAGCTCACCAAAGCAGTACTTGGCGAGCTCCAAAAAAAAAAAAAACTGCCGACATACGGCCTGTTGAAAGTTTTCCATGGTCATGAAATGGACGGAAAGTCAACGGATTTTCATTTTGTTTATTGAACTCGCCAAGTAATGTCTCGGCCAGCCTGTTCTTAATAGCGTGTTAAAATTTCAGGTCCGAACTCGAAAAACTGAGCGGGGCACAGCGATATTAGTTTGTTTTCAGCGTCTTGGCCGGCCCAGCTTGGAACTGGAGTGTATTTCAATATTATATGTGACCTAAACCTATTTAAAACCCTTTCCCCCCGCGCCCCCTTTTTTGCCTTGCTCTCTCTTGCTCAAACGCCCCACCTAATATCGAAATCCGCCAGAGTGATAAACACTTCCACGCCCTGGATATGTCGTCATTATCTTTTTAGAGCCGTCCATGCCGCTGCTGCAATTCCCAACGCCCTCCCCGCCCCCAACACTCCCTCCTTCACCACCACCCGCACCATCGCATAGATCTATCACCACGCGTATAGCAAACCCCTACATCTTTGCGACCTGAAGCCCCCTTCCCCCCCCCCCCCCCCCTCCACCCCCCCCACCCCCCCCTGCCCCCCACTTCCCCCCCCCCCCCTCCTCTACAAGAAGGATTTATCGTTTCCACGCACAAATTGAGCTGCCCCACCCGTCCCCTCCCCCCCTTCCCCCCCTCCCGCCCCCCTGTTGAATAAAATCAGGCCCCCACGTCCTTGAAAACTCCACCCTCCCCTCACCGGTTATTCGACTTACAGGATTCACTTGATAAACTGATGCATTTCCTTCCACAGCTGTCAGATTTTGTCCCCCTCATAAACGGGTTTTATAGTTTCCGCGCACAGACTGACTAACATCACCCTGACCCTGATAGCTACACTGTAGTTGCAAGGGGGAGTCGCCGACCTATATCTTTAATGAGGACACACAACCCGTAATACGCGCGATCGGAGTATCACACACAGCTTGCAACAGATGAGTTTCGACAAAATATTCGATCTCACAGCTGGAGAGTATTTTGATTTTTATTCGTACAAGGGCCCCGCATGGGCGCCGGCATTCGCCGGCGCCCATGCTTCGGGTAGGGCAGGGCAGCACTTCGACAACTTGAGGTGTAGCTGTCCGATTTGGCATGCATTGAACTTTAAAGTAATGCGAAGAGTTTAATACGAACATGGGATTATGAAAGTCATGATTTGACAGAAAAAAAACAAAATATTATTCAACAAAGACGGCAAGGATAGGCGAAATACACTATGTTAAATGCGCCGTCAAGTAAAAGTTGGCGTCTATCAAACAAAAATACCGAAAATAGTATTATTGAGAACCTGCGTCGCCTCTAGGCGAAACGAAAGAGGCCTTGGCATTAATGAAGAGACTGCACTGCTGTCCCCGTGGCAATGGAGGTTCAAAGTCGACAGGATGCAAAGTCGGTTTGCATCAAACGTCGACATGGGGCCATGTCAGCCGGCGAGGTTTTGGAAGAAGATTGCTTTGTTTGTTACGTGAAGGCTGTCACATTGATTGGTCTGCGTGGTTGCGGGCGAGAAGAAAAACGAAGAAGAGGAGGGCGATCTCTCGTTGCGTCGGCGTTGTCTACGATAGGTGCGGGGGTGGCTTTGCTCGTACGGGAGGTTGGCGTAGCGGTTCTTCTCTGTTTCTTCTCGAGAAGGCGGGATATGTGTGCCTGCTATCTTTACTTCGTGGGTGCTTTCACGTTGTCGAAATCGGACGCGTCCCCTCAATACATAATATCCGGAGTGTCTCTACCATGACGACTGCTGATGGTGCCGTGCGTATTTCCCCAGAGACTGACATATTATTTACTGGTAGAAATAATCATACCTGGTATACCTTTCTTTGCAACATTTTTTTTTCTTCATCCCATTAATCATCCCCGCACCATTCTCGCGCTCCCTCCCAGTAGTGACTCAGATCCGGGGTCACATAGCGGGCCCTCCTCCTGCCTCCCCACTCCATCACGTGTCCTCATTTTTACCGCGAGGAAAATCGAGCATTTTCTTCCCTCGTCGACTCGCGTCGAATTGTACCTAGCAGGCGCTCTCAGCAGTTGATCTCTTTTTTTTATTGCATTTTTGCAAATTAAGTAATATTTCATCGTGGTGGGTGTCGAACTCAAGGACAACCAAACGTTAGTAGTATTCGAGGGTAAAACCATTAGACCACCGGGGCGGCCGGCTGACAATTGATTAAAACAAAACAGGATCTTTGCATAGACAGAGATCACATTCTCCCCCATATTGTATGATATTACGATGGTTGGCGCGATATAGAATAAAGCGCCAAATACCTAAATATCAGCCTACGCGGAGTTTTAGATATCATGAACAACGAACGATCGCGACGGCAGAGCACGGCAAAACATAGCGCTTCGCTCTGCTGAGCTAGCGCTGCGCTGCGGTGCGCTGCTGAGCTGAGCCGCAGGGCACTGCGCGGCGCTTCGTTGCTGTGAGCTATAGCGCTGCGATGGGGTGCTGGGCGGTGTGGAGCTGATGAGCGAAGCCCAGATCTCAGCCAATGAAGCTTCGCCAACTACAAAACAAATGGTGGTAATCAAAGAAAAGCTAAAGCTGGACCGTTCCGCAACTAATGCGCAGGCGGCAAATTATCGGCAAATCAACTTACTAGACAAAAATAAAAGAAAAAATCGCGAAAAGGTTCAAAATCGTGTTGGCAGAAAAACCAAATTTGCAGGGAAGCAGCTGAAAGGTCAAGAAACAGGCAATATTTCAGTTGCTGTTCTCACATTAACCCGCACAATCCAGTCCGTGGTCACAGGACTGGTTCCAGTCACTCTGGAGCAGAGGAATACCCTAGGGAAAAACACAAACAACCCAAGGTGGTACACGCATTAATCACAGCTGACGCAATTCATGCCTCCACCAGAAACATATAAAAGTGAAATCGGGAGTCAGTATACGATGTGCCAGGTCCATACCGGTGCATACGTCTCATTACTCGCGCCTGGGAAAACCGACTATACCGCTTGCCACTCAAAAGACTATCACGTATATATCACTCGTAGTATCTATCACTACGCATACGCACAACAGACGCAAGTCAATTGGAAAAAAGACACAAAGAACAAAGAAGAGAAAGGAAAGGAAATGGGTGCATGGGGCCAAGAAAAAAAAAAGAAAAATAAACTTTGGGGGGTCTACTGCCGAGGCTGCCACCAGAACTGATGGATGTCACATGTCACGTGGTCTTTACACGGTCTACAGCAGTAGTACTACGAACGACTTCCGATACACCCACCGAAGCACGGACTACCGGCCAATTACGCGATCGACAGCTGGCCGTGGTTGTCACGTGTCTCTGTGTTGGGGGCCCCTGCCCTGCCTCTTGTTGGCTCTTGAGAGTGATGCGTGTACGACTAAACTTGCCAACGGCACTCGCACTGCACTTTGAGCTATCTGCTGTAGTTCTGGTTGCTACTTGTTGCTGCAATATGTGCTAGACGTTTCGCCCTTCGGCTACTGCTGCTACACCTGCTGTTGTGTGTTTGCCAATGTCGTCAGTTGGCGTTCATGCTCGTCGTACATACTGCTGTTCTCACCGAGTACGTGCGGGTTTCCTCGTACCTCAACCGTACGACGACGAGCCCAAAACAGAAGGGAGGTGACATGAAATGGCATGGACAATGGCCACATAGAAGCGAGCACAGCGGGATAGTTCGCTGCGAATCAACCGCATTCGTTCATGCCTACAGCAGAGGCTGCCTGGAGTGTCAGCGGCCGTGCTAAAGCCAGGGCCAAAGGCCGAAGAGACGGCTCTACCTGCTTTGTTTTGTCTCGAAATTCTGTTATATATTGGACAGAGTGATGCGGGTACGACTAAATTTGCCAACGGCACTTGCACTGCACTTTGAGCTATCTGCTGTAGTTCTGGTTGCTACTTGTTGCTGCATTATGTGCTAGACGTTTCGCCCTTCGGCTACTGCTGCTACACCTGCTGTTTTGTGCTTGCCAATGTCGTCAGTTGGCGTTCATGCTCGTCGTACATACTGCTGTTCTCACCGAGTACGTACGGGTTTCCTCGTACCTCAACCGTACGACGACGAGCTCAAAACAGAAGGAAGGTGACATGAAATGGCATGGACAATGGCCACATAGAAGCGAGCACAGCGGGATAGTTCGCTGCGAATCAACCGCATTCGTTCATGCCTACAGCAGAGGCTGCCTGGAGTGTCAGCCGCCGTGCTAAAGCCAGGGCCAAAGGCCGAAGAGACGGCTCTACCTGCTTTGTTTTGTCTCGAAATAATGTTACGTGAAAGTATCATGCTTTGGGAGTTAATTTGTCACGAAACGTCTTGCCGTCGGTAGTTTGTGTCACGAAGTTGTTGGATATCGTCGGTAAGTTGTGTCACGTTTTAGGTGAACCCACACTAAAAAATTGAATTTCCAGCTGGCCAAACGAGCAGAAACAAAAAAAGCAATTAAATGCCGAGCAAGAAACCTAACGAACTAGTAAAAAAGTACAGCGAAGAAACTAACGCTCGAGAGTATGCCACCGCAAAATTCCAAACATTATCACGTACCGTTTGGAAATGATGCCAATTTTGTAAACCATTCAGGCGTTGCAGCCATTAAGATTCAACAATTTTTCCAAAATTCCTCCTCGACACTCGCTCGTCTCGCTCGGCGCCCGTCCGCGTTCACGTCGATGTGCGGAACGGACACGGCAGGGCGAGGGGCGTAGGAGCCGCCCCCCGAAGGCGGCGCTCGAACCAAGCTATATTCGACCGAGAATTCCAGTTCCGCGAATCGCATACTTAGGCCGAGACAAAAAACTCCGGACCAAAGTCCATGACACCAAGGAATGGCTCTATATTCAAGGAATGATTTTATATATGTTTATAAGAGACAAATGATCCATGATTTTGGGAAAGGGTGTTCTCTGCCCTATGCTTCCCTGTGGTACAGCTGGGTAGTACGTACCCAGCTGTTTTCTTTTTTCTGAAACTGCTGCTGTGCATGCAGATTTGAATTACCACGGCCACCGATATTATTTCAACGATGGTACGGTGTTTGCGCAGGGGGGCAGTTGGTTGGGACTCATAAAAACGTTCCGGGGATGGCAGAACGTTTTGATGGAGTGTCGCCACCACATGCGTGTCACATTGATAGGTAACGTAGGACAAAAAAATTGAACAAAAGAGAAGGAACACCAATAATAATGGCAAGTGTTGTGCCGCATTCGACACCAGTAGACTATATGGTAGGCAGCTGTTGTGCCGCATTCGACACCAGTAGACTATATGGTAGGCAGCTGCGATACCTAAAGCAAAAGAGTGCATGAGGAAAAACCCAAAAAATACGGCGTAGTGTGGAGGACAGGGCCGTAGATACCTATCGTAGATCGCGTACACGCATGCGCGAGAGGGCACGTCACCGGTCAGGCAATACACGATCCCGAATCGCGAACGGAGTCACCCGTCATAGACGGCGTTGACCCGTCACCGGAAGGTCCGCCACCGAAGGATGATCCCCCCGCATGACGAAGGGCATAAGCCCACCGTCACTCTAGCTTTAGCTTTAGCATCTCCTTGCTACATATAAGAAAGAAAGGTTTTCAGCGTGCGTCCACTGTGAGGACGATCGTCAAGGGACCTCACCACCACGACGTCCTCTCCGCTTCGACTTCAGCTCTGCGACGCCCTCTCCGCTTCGACTTCCGCTCCGCGACGAGTACCAGACCTCCGAGACCGCCCTCTCCTCTTCGACACCGGGACCCCGTGAGAGACCAGGTTCCATAGTAGTACTGGTATCTAGGAGAGCGCGTACGTTATAGCAATGTGAGACAACACCAACAACAGCACACAAGGACGCTTGGTACTTACTGCTGTAGGTTTTGTCCTGAGAATCGCATGGTACCAACTGGTGTCCATCTCACACGAGATGCTTCAAACGTTCCAGCAAGGCAAGACGAAAGGTTTCAAAAGTTTCATCAAAGCAAGATAATAGATCACCAGAATGAACACATCTAAGAGTCGCGACCTGCACTACTGCTCGTTGAACGAGCCAACAAAGCAGTAGTACAGCTAGCCGTCGCGCACCGCCGGTGGTGGGCCTATACGAGTAGATCAGCCGTACTCTGCGCGAACACATACAAAGGTGGGGTTTGTTTTAGGCCAGAGGCAACGCTGAAAAGGTTACAACACAATGCGTGCTGGTACCTGTTTAAATTTTTCGAAGCACCAACCCTAAACATATGGTTCAGCTAAAAACAAATAAAATAAAAAGTAGGCCGGGGTAAATTGGCAACGATCGTACTTTCTATTAGTACGAGGGTACCAAAATGTAGTCGCGCACCGCTGTCAAGAAGAGATTATTAGCAGAAATGCGACGGGATGGCCAAGAGTAGGAGAGAGAACAAGAGCGAGTTATTGCATTCATCCCAAGCGCGCAACCTGTGCTCGGGTTTGTGTGGTAGGGCAAACTATTGCATGTACCCCTATTCCGTAGCGACACGGTACAGTAGTAAGGTTGTGGTGCAACGGAGCCGGCCACTCGAATTAGGCTAGAGTGCACATAGCTCGCAGGGTTGGTTCCAACCGCGAAATTTCCCACAAGGTGTTACGAATTAACCTGGCGGGGTATTCTGAGGGACAGGACTCCCAACATGGGTAAAAACCACTTGAATATGACTAGGATCGCTTTTGAGGTGGAAAAAGTAGAGACAAGTATAGCATTGAAAACAATATATATGGGAGCCAGTACTTTCTTTGTTCGATTGTCATAAGTAGTGTCCAACGAAGAGAGAGCACGAGAAGACAAAATATCGAAAAGCTTATGCGGTAGCTGCGGGCTCAACTTGTCAGTCACAAAGCAGAGACCCGGAGGAGGCTGTGGTTCAACCGATAAGAGACGCAAGGATAACCAAGGTCGCTACTGGAGGACATGGAGCATTATAAAAGGCAAAGGATGAAAGAAACAAAGAAAAACTAACCGAAGAAAAAACGGAAAAAAGTAAAATGCAAAGCTATGTATGCAAGGCCAAATGGGCTTGCCTTGGGGAGACAAGAGCACCGGGGAGGAGGGGACGAAAGCCCAACGTCGACACGTTCACTGCTCCGACGACGTTAAATGTAGTGGTACTCCGAGTGGGGGATGGGTGGTTGGTCGGTGTTGGGAAGCGTGCTCCTTATGGGTTCCAGTGTGTCTATTGCTCTCTCCTCATGTCTCGCTGGATAGACTCAATAGCTCATAAAATATTTCTTTACATTGAACTCTAAAAGACAGAGAAACAACACAAGCAGGGTAGGGCAGGGTAGAGCAGGTAGGGCAGACAGGCGTGATAGGTGTAGTCTATGGATACAGCAGCCATCCCAGAGAGGGTGTTGTCTTGCGTGTTACCAGGTACACAAAGTCTGATGCCGTAAGTATTACAGGTGTATTAAGTGCATGATACAATAATAGAGGTGTACCCATTTTGAGACCATGAAGCAGGTGGTGAGATGTGGGGCGTCCTGCTTGGCCTATCATCGTCACCTACGTTGTCGCCCGTCTGCGGTGGCCGTGACATGAATGTGGCCGTGTCGTGAATGTGACATCTAATGTCACGTGGTTTCGCATCAATCATGACATTGTTTCACGTCGAATCTATAAACCATCCTTTCAGGGAGGGCACTCCACTACACTTGGCACTTTGGTTCATTCAATCAACCATTTTCCCTCATTTTCGATAGGGCAAGGAACAATGGTTGCTGCGGAAAACAGAACTTTGCAGTTCGGTGAATATTGCGGTATCGTTTGGTATGGTATTGATGTGTGAAGCCCGAGGGCGGGGGTGATGGCTCCAGGATTGCTGAACGGTGACCATCCCCCATCCCAAACCCCTTCCCTCACTCTGCTTCTGACTCAGTTCTAAATATCAAGGGTGTAAACCTCTATATTATCCTCAACAGAGCACGCGTCAAGTGTTGGATACTCCTGCACCCGTACCTGGTCTGCCACCCCGTTTCAACTTGCGTCTGCCGGCAGGACTACTTCCCCGCTTCACAGTGTGCTCTTCTCGTCCTACTGTGGGGGGGATCGGCACGTACTTCTCCCCTTCTTCTCTACCTCGTAGGTTCCGTTTTGTTTTTGCTAGCTGGGTTTTATCCACACATGGCATGGGTGTTTTTCCCAAGTAGGTTTTGTCTCCAGACAACTTTGCCCCGCGCGCACGTGCAATGAAATCTGATCATGCGAGCGCACTTTATGTTTTGTACATCACGCGACGAATCGAATTTGGTTGGATCGGGTGAGCAGCTTGCAGAGATTTGTCTCTTGAGATCTCTGGCGATACCTGAAGTTATCTTTGTGTCATTTTTTTTTCGACTGATGGTCCACTGACCGCCTCCGAATTTAGCGCGTTGCCTGCTCGCTCTCGATCACACCAATACTCCTTAGTATCCTTGTCTTTGCGGTAGAAAAATTGAAGACATCAATACCGCGCACATGGACTTCATATTTTAGACAGTGGCCACAATAAAATACGTGATGCAGTAGACCCTGCCTGTTTAAGCTCAGCTTTGTTGTTGTTCTCACATCAACTCGCAACAGGTCCGTGGTCATAGGACAGGCTCCAGTCACTCTGGAGAGGAGGAATACCCCAGGCAAAAAAACACAAATCGAAGGGTGGCACACGCTTATATTATAGCTGAAGCACTTCATTCCTCCGACACAGAGGAATGCAAATCGTGAAATCGTGTGGGTGTCAGCCTACGATGTGCCTGGTCCATACTGGCGCTCACGTCTCACTACTCGTGCCGGAATGAAACGACTGTACCGCTTGTCACACTTGAAAGACTACTATGCATAGTCTAGCACATTATATAATTAGAAATACAATCCAGCTTTGAGATCAAAGATTTTGTCGAAACTCATTTTTGCAAGCTGTGTGTAATACTCCGATCGCGCGTATTACGGGTTGTGTGTCCTCATTTAGGATATAGGTCGGCGACTCCCCTTGCAACTACAGTGTAGCTATCATGGTCAACAGGATGGTGTTAAGCAGTCTGTGCGCGGAAACTATGAAACCCGTTTTGAGGGGGACAAAATCTGACAGCTGTGGAAGGAAATGAATCAGTTTATCAAGTGAACCCTGTAAGCCGAATATCCGGTGAGGCGAGGGTGGAGTTTTAGGGACGTGGGGGCTTGGGTTGTAACAAGAGGGAGAGGGGGAGCGGGGGGGGGGGCAGGACGGGCGAGGCGGTTCAATCTGGGCGTGGAAACGATAAATCCTTCAAGGGGATACATCGGACGGTTTTGGAAATAGTGCACCAGTTTATCATGTATATCCTGTAAGTCGTACAACAAGTGAGGAGACGGCGGAGCGTTCGAGGGGGTGGGGGGGGAGGCAAAACAGTTTTTAAACAACATGTTCAGGTATTACAGTACACGTTGAGTACCTTTCACCATGCATACGCACGTCACACTCAAGAAAATTGGAAAATTTGACTTATGCCTTACAACAGCTTACTGTTGGTGTGGTCTCTTCGAACCTTTATTAACTATGTGCTGAACACATTCAAAAGGGTTTTCGCCAGAATCAGGTATAATAAACCTCAGTAATTTTGTGCCAAAAACATACCTGGTATAGAACAAAAATCACACCCCCCAGAAAACTGTCATTGGCCAGCCTCACACTTCACCTTCACCATATCTGGCTTAAAATGGCCAAGTGCACGGCCAGGTACTCCTATATTGGTGTACTTTGTCTAGGTTTCTTCTGAATTCGGCTAATTCTGAGCCAATCAGTGGCCATGTACACTGCTGTTGTGTTGGGCGGTCTGTACGTATCTACTCCTACAACAGGCTGGATTGAGCAAGAGACTCACTTTCGTTCTCTGTTCTGCACGCCATAACTTTTCAAAGAAATGGAATCGGGAGGAGTTCGGCATATCCGTTTGCTCGCCCAATCACAGCGGATTTGCACGTCTTGCCGAAAAAGCCCTGGGGACAGGTTGTCTCAAACGAAGAATATCCCCCTGGAGGAAACGGAAACGTCATTTTTTTTTTGCGGCGAATTTTTTTCACAAAATCCAAGACAACACACCCTACAACAGCAGACAGCATGGCACCGCCGAGCGCCCCTTCTGCAACCACACACCGGTGGAAGAGGACCTCCATGCCGGCACACGTGGCTTTCGCGCCCGTTTTACGGGCTGCGAACCCCCTTATTCACCTATATTCGTCTGCCCCTGCACCCAAGTATTTGAGGGGAAATCGATATTTGCGATTTCCCACGCGATGTTATCGAGTTAGGTCCTGAAATTTTGAGACGTGATTTGTACACAGGGGGGGCAGCAGGAGGGGTAGAAGGAACACCGCACAAGGGTATGGGGGCAGGGGGGGGGACAGGAGGAGTAGAAGGGAAACCGCGGTAGATGAAAGTAGGAAGGAGACCGCAGACAGGGTAGCAAGGTACCAGGCCGACTAGTAGGTGGAACCTTTCTATCTATGCCACTCGTACCGCCAACTGCTACGGCTGCTCGGAATGTGATGTCTTGGTACTTTGATTTTTCCGTGAATTTATTTATTTTCTTTCTTTTTTTCTCTTCCCTTCTTATCCTTATGAAGGGAGTCTTGCATGGTGGGTAGGTGACGAGCCTGTTTTATTTGGCCCTCCCAGTCTTCCTTCTTTTACTTGTTTCCTTTTTCCGGGGTATTTTTTTCCCTTTCTTTCCCCCTTGCATGTCCATTTTGGCTCATGCTCGGGGTATGTTTCTATCTCCCGAGCTTTGGCTCCCCTTTTTATTTATTTATTTATTTATTTGTTTTGTCTTGGTTTCTTTCGTTGTTTCTCTCTTTTACAAGGTATTTTGGTTTAATGAGAAGAACACAAACGGGGGAGGGGGGGAAACAGGAGGAGTAGAAGGAAAGCCGTCCAAGGGAGTGGGGGCAGGGGGGGCAACAGGAGGAATAGAAGGGAGACCGCGGTGGACGAAGGCAGGAAGGAGATGGCAGACAGGGTAGCAAGGTACCAGGCCGACTAGTAGGTACGTAGCACTTTTCTTCTTTTTCTGGGGTATTTTTTTCCCCTTTGTTCCCTCCTTGCGTGTCCAGGTTTTTGGCTCGTGTTCGGATTATCTTATTTTGGTTTTACCTTACTTATTTTATTTTATTTTTATTATGTTTCTTTTCCGAGCTTTAGCTCTCATTTCCGGTTGGGTTGTTTCTTCGATTTCCTCTTCATTTTATTTGTTTCATTTTTGTTTTATTTTTATCTTTGTTTTTATATGTTTTCTTATTATTATTTTGTTTTTGTTTTTGTTTTTGTTTATTTCGTATTCTCTCTTCCAATGTATTTCTGTTGCTGACGTATGTATGTTGTGCCTGTCGTACCCAGTACTAGGGCATGACATTGCGTTGTCGAATGCATTACGATGCATTATCTCTGTGTCGTAGCTTGTGACCACAGAGCTGATCTTTCTAGGGTGAAGAATCAGTACGGACACTGGGTGTGCTGGATGTCGACGAGTAGAAGAACGGTTTAATGTGAAGAACACACACACACACGCATAACAAAGACATCCTACGCAGCTCATTTTATTTATTTTTATTTTTTGCTGTACTTTGTCCCCAAATCAATATCATTTGCGATTCTGCTCTTTTTGGGATAACTCACGAAAAAAACAAAAAAAAAACAAAATGAGCTGCTTTGAATGTCTTTGTTGTACGTGTACCAATCACGTCTCAAATTTTCAGGATCTAACTCGATTATATCGCGTGGGAAATCGCATCCAGCCATTTTGGGAGCGTCTTGCTCAATCCAGCCCGTACACGCCGGGCGCAAAGGGATATCTACTCACTATAAAACCTAAGCACCACATACGAGTGCCGCCCACAACGGCATATATATGATATAGTTTCCGCGCACAGATTGAGTTGCACTGCCCATCCCCCCCCCTGCCCCCGCTCCCTCTTGTCAAAACCCAGGCCCCCACGCCCTTGAGATCTCCGCCCCCACCTCACCGGTTATTCGAGTTACAGGATACACTTGATAAACCGATGCGTTTCCTTCCACAGCTGTCAGATTTGGTCCCCCTCAAATACGGGTTATATAGTTTCGGCGAACAGACTGATTAACCCCTTTAGGGCCCCCGAACCCCTCCCCATACGAAATCCAAGTAATTTTGTCCCCAAAGACGGGTTTCCAGTTGTAAAGGGGTTAACATCACCGTACTACACTGTAGTTCCAAAGGGAGTCGCCGACCTATATCCTTAATGAGGACACACGACCCGTAGTACGCGCGATCGGAGTATCACACACGGCTTGCAAAGATGAGTTTCGACGAAATCTTCGATCTCACAGCTGGAGTGTATTTTAGTTTTGTAATATTATAGAAAATAAAAAAAATACGCTTCGGCTGTGAGATCGACTAAAAACACGTATTTGATGAAAGTTCAGCTTTGCAAGCTGTGTGTGATACTTCGATCGCGCGTATTACGCGGTGTGTACCCTCGTGAAGGATGCAGGTCGGTGACTCCCCTGCTCATGCCAGGGTCAATAGGACTAAGAGTTCAGCCTTGTCCTGCGCACGGAAACTGTATAACCCGCGTGAGGGGGACAAAAGCAGACATGGGTAGAATGCAGTATGCATGAAACATGAGGTGTTATAGAGCGAGTTAGCTCTTGCAGTGGGCTGCTTGGGTCTACCGGGCATGTACGCAAGTCCCTGTGTACTCTCTGTACATGTGGCCGGCCAGCGGAGGCCTGATGCTCGTTTATTTTTATGTCGAGTGATTATGGAACATGCCGAGGATGTCGATGGCTACTGCTCCGAAGTGATCTCTCTTCTGCTCGTAATATAATGCAAAGGCACACTCACACACCTGCATTGGTCGGAGTGGCCCTCGTCACGTACAACTGCATCAGCGCGGCAGGTGTCGCAGCTCGTCGGCTTCTTCATACATGTCTCCTTTGCTGATCGTCCGGGCCGGTTTTTCGTGAACCGTTTGTTGGCTTCGGTGGGTATGCCGCGCATATCTGCCGCAGCTGTTTTTTTTTTTGGTTTTCGTACGGCCAACCCCGGGCGGCGCCTCGTCTTGAGACCCAAGTTTCAAGGGGACCTCGAGTTTCATCGCTGGTTTCTTGAGAAGGGATTGGACGCGCGCGGAGGAACCTTGTCGGCTCCGATGAATCATTTCCTTGAGCGCCCCTCCCAACGTACTTTGTTTTCGATGCATCCAAAACCGCTGTCGGTCGGGGGTTTCTGCCTTGAAACTGGGGTGTACTGGAGATACGATCATGACGCCGGGGAACGATCTCGCTTTTGCGGGTCGAGCAAGTCAGTTGCAGGCGAGAACGATATATCGATTAACGTCCTCGAACTGCTAGTTGAGGTCGTCTCCGCGTGGGTCCTCGTATCTCCGTGCATCGAGCGCCCGGCCGCGTTGGGGGACTGTGTTGTAGCGTGGTGACAACGAAGCAGCCGTAGAGTGGGTGCGGCGTTGTCGAGGCGGGAAGGAGCCGAGATCGGGCGCGTTGATGCGCCTCCTTGGTGTGCTCGAATTGTCCTCTGGTTGGCACTTTGACGCGAAACACGTACGGGGTATTTGTAACGTTGCCACGGACGGTATCTCACGCTGGGATCGCGCTTCCGTCCTCGTTAATATGCGTGCTGTCCGTGGGATATGCTGCTCGCGGGCGAGAAGCTGATCCCCACGTGGCGTGCCGGGGGTCGTGTTTTGTGGCCGGCCATGTGCGCTTCGTTCTGTCTCTACTCGCGCGTCAGAACGTTTCGTGGAAACCCGGTTACGAGTTCACGAGACTTATTGTTCGCGGCGTGCTGAGGTTGCTTTCTTTCGCGGAAATTTTCAGCTTACTGTTGCGCAGTGGTTAACCTCGGATCGTGTCGAGGTTCGTTTTTGCGGGTCGAAGGGTGACCAACTGCGGAAAGGGGCTGTTGCCACGCGTGCGCGAAAGGGTCCGTCGATGCGCGTAGGGGAAGGTGGCGGCGCCGTCGATCTAATGATCGACTTGGTGTCTTGTTACTTGTTTCTTCCCTCTTCGGCCCCCTTTGTTGCGTTTGGCGTTGGTAATGGCAGATGGTCCATGTGGACACAACATCCCGCGACGGCAGCTTTGCGGAAAGTGGTCGTGTTGGCGGGTGTGCGTGCGGAGGAGTACGCCTTGCACTCTGTAAGGGTTGGAGGCGCAACGCACTTGTCGGCGGGGGGTGTAACACCGGCGGTGTTGCAGCGTGAGGGCCGATTGACGCCGACTAGTTAGGCAAACGCGGAATTACAAAGTAGTGTGTTATCCCTTGTGCACTCTACGACTCGCGAGTAGGGGGGGGGCGGGGGGGGTGGGACTACATTCGTAATACGGGTCAACTACCAGTTTGTGCTGGAGGCTAGCGTCGAGAGATCGATGTCGCCAGTTGAGTTGGGAGTTGTCTCGGGTATACGGATGTTAGCGTGGGGTTGCCGGCGGGGCAACCCCGGGGTGTTCCCATCTCTAATCCCCCTCTCCGGGCGTGGTTTTGTACGTGCGTGAGAATTTAAACCAATCAGACCAATGCGGTAATTCGTAGTCGTATATGCGATAGCATTGGGTACACCTGGACCAGCTGTGTAGGCGACGACCTGCACGCGGAGGGCGTAGGGGAGTAGAGTCAGCTACAGGTCCTAGGTGTACTACAGACTAGTTTAAGTTCCCACCCACCCGCCCATCTTGTGAGGGAGTCAGTGGAGGGGGAGTTAATCGGTCGCAGTAACGTTGCACGTGTTTGTTACTGTTTTTGGTAAACGTACCCGTTTTCGCTGTGAAGATTATGCGACGGGGTTTGGTAGATTGCGCAGGTTTGCGGTGGGTGCTAGCCGCATAAGTGCTATGGCGTGGTGCGAGGGATGTTCGTTGTTGTGTTTTTTTATTAGCATGTGTAATATCTGAGTATCCCTCCGTGCGGTGGGGTTACGTATGACTGTCTCACGCAGATATTATATTGATAGTTGAGCAGCGAACGTTGTGGCAGTGCATCGGCTCGGATTTGGCGCGCAATCTCAAAGTGTGGGAGAGGGAAATTATCCGTATATTGGCAAATAAATGCATTTGTTTGATGTACATGGTGTGGGCAGGCGTGCATATATATTACACGCGTGTGTACGTTCTTATATGCTGCACGTTATAGGCGGTTGCCTCGTATGTCTTCTTCGAGTTGCCAACGATTGTTCGTCGTTGGCTGTTGACTGGCGTCGAGAGTTCGATGTCGCCAGTTGGGTTGGGAGTTGACTCGTGTATACGGATGTTAGCGTGGGGTTGCCGGCGGGGCAGCCCCGGGGTATTCCCATCTCCAACACCCCGCTCCGGGCGGGGGGTTGCGCATTAAAATAATACAACTTCGAAAGCAAAGTGCAGAAACTGGTATTTCTGGGCTCAGAAATCACCTAATCCGCTGATTTCTGGCCTCGATTACTTTTGAACCCAGACATAGCGATGGTTTCTGGCACTATAGTTGATGGTTATTATTTTCGGCGTCGGAGATCCCTGCAAACAAGAGAAGCAATCGCTGAAAATATTTCCCATAGTAGTTGGCCTAAAACACAATATATACTGTACAAGTACTTGTATCGCGATTCAAAATTTGGTATCCGCGAACACACAAAGCTTGCCGAACTTGCCTGGTGGTAGCACCGCAATCTCCTCCGCTGGTGTCGACCCTAGCAAGCTGTGGACTGTGACAGCACTGGTGGCTTTGCCTCTCACGCTGTATTGCCAGCTGGCCTTGAACGTATCACAATCCGCGAGAGCCTCCTCACCGGTGTCAAACCGAACAGAAGTCTTCCTAACTGATCGATGCCGTGTCCTTGAGGTAAAGAAGTCGAGCCAGAGCCTGTGCTTCCCAGACCCACGCGCAGCCTAATAGTGGACGTCGGACGTCTTCGTCCAGCGTCTGGTCGTGCTCGTATCCGCAGGCGAGCTGCGCGCCATGTTTCTCGCGCCCGTGTGTGGATGCTTGAGTGTGCTTGTCGCACAAGATGCGATGGATGATGGGTTGTTGTTTTTCCAGCCTTTTAAATAAACAAGAAAGAAACGTCAACTGTGAGAACGACCGATTGAATGATTGAAACTCAAGTTTGCAAGTTGCGAGGTAAATATACGGTAGCTGCACAAAATTTACTGAAGGTCGTTCGTGCGTTAGACTATGTATGTAGTCGTCAGGAAATATATAGGTTTTTCCATTTTGTATTCCGTCGCATTAAAAAACGTCTACAAAATTTTGTTTTAAGCTGAGAAAGCTCATAAAGTACTAGAAAAAAAAACCCTATTATGCGAACATGCCTATTCAGCATACAACATGGACGTGCATGACCGATTTGATTGGCTGATCAAGGGAGTATGCTCAGCTCCGGATAGTTCGTCGATCAAGGCGTGTTGTTGTGGTTGTTGTTGTCGCTGTCGCTGTTGCTGTTTGTGGTCGCTGATGTTGCTGTTGCTGTTGTTGCTGTTGCCGTTGCTGTGGATGTTGCTGTTGCTGTTGCTGTTGCCGTCACCGTTGCTGTTGCTGTTGCTGTTGCTGTTGCTATTGCTGTTGCTGTTGCTGTTGCTGCTGTTGTTCTCACATTAACTTGCACGTCCGTGGTCACCGGACAGGCTCCAGTCACTTTGGGGCCGAAGAATACCCCAGGAAAAAAACGAAAACAAACCGAAGGTGGTATACGCATATATCACAGCTGACGCAATTCATGCCTCCACCATAAACATGTAGTCTAATAGTGATATCGGGAGTCAGCTTACGATGTCCCAGGTCCATACTGGTGCATATGTCTCACTACTCGCGTTTGGAAAAATCGACTATTATTCAGCTTGCCATCCAAGAGCGACTACCACGTATATATTAATATTGCACGTTCCCTTTTGATCAAAATCAGGCCCCCACGTCCTAAAAAACTCCGCCCTCCCCTCACCTGTTATTCGACTTACAGGAGTTACTTGATAAACGGATGCATTTCCTTCCACAGCTGTCATATTTTGTCTCCCTCAAAAACGGGTTTTATAGTTTCCGCGCACAGACTGACTAACATCACTTTGTTGACCCTGATAGCTACACTGTAGTTGTAATGGGAGTCGCCGACCTATATCCTTAATGAGGACACACAACTCGTAATGCGCGCGATCGGAGTATCGCACACAGCTTGCAAAGATGAATTTCGACAAAACATTCGATCTCACAGCTGGAGTGTATTTTAATTTTTATACTATATTGCACGTTGTACCTATCACTACGCATACGCACGACAGACGCAAGTCAATTGCAAACAACGAAACAAAGAAAAGAAAAGAAGATAACACGTAAATGAAAGACAAGAAAGCGAAAAACGACAAAGGAAAGGAAATAAAAGAAGAGACAAGAAAAACAAGGAACTACAAGACAAGAAGAGGAAGCAAGAAAAGACACATGAACAGACGAACTACAAAGCAGATAATGGCTGGCTCAGCTCGTAGTGGCTTATGTTAGTGTTATCGAGCAAGTATTGCTGATTTTGGTCGGGATACAAGAGTGATCGAGACGGGGGAGGAGAGGAGGGGAAGGGGTGGAAGCTTGGCTCTGGTCAAGCTTCAAATTCCGGCTTTCGTACGGGCAAGGTATCCAAAGCTTCATGCCAAACGTCAGCCCCGAGTGCAAGCTGCTAACGGCCTACGTCGGCCACTTCTACAAGGCCACGTGTGTGACTCATTGCGTACGTGAAGTGGGAGTAAGGACGAACTCACAACACAACGAATCTCATCGGGTCCTAATGTTATCCTTAGAACCATCCTTCACTTTATGCGAAAGTGCAGCTACGTAATCTACGCCAGTCAGCGCAGGGCGCGTAGCGTAAGGCAGGATGAGATCTTTGTCAAGTTTCCTACATGCTCCGCAGGTCCAGTGGTTCAATATACTACTGTGCGATATAGATGTACGTGCCGAATCATCTATTGCACGACAGCCTTTCTAGAGCCTCTGGTGATTCCAAATCCCACGCTTCCGATTCCGGATCGTTCAACAAATGAATAACGGAAATCAGATGTTAACTTATCAGCAGAGATAGACGGCTCATGCAGATAACGGATACCTAATGGAACAACACATAACATCACTATGTTGACCCTGATAGCTGTAGTTGCAAGGGGAGTCGCCGACCTATATCCTTAAAGAGGACACACAACCCGTAATACGCGCGATCGGAGTTTCACACACAGCTTGCAAAGATGAGTTTCGACAAAATCTTCGATCTCACAGCTGGAGTGTTTTTGAATTTTATATTATAATTAGCCCATCGTAGATGCATACCATACGCCGATATGACAACGGCTAACTAAGACATCAGGAAATCTTGAAGTGGGTCGAAGATACTGCTATTCCAACCAACGGCAGCAAACGAGGCTATAGACCAACCTACACCTCGTGATTGAGGATATGACGCCTCCGGTAGGGGTTGATCCGTGGCCCTACTTTAGCTAAGGCGCTGGGCATAACGCGGTGGTGCAAGAGAACGCAGAGAGACGAGGAACTGGCTCCAGAAACGGTAGCACCCGTCGTCCTAGCGTCGCCAACAATGAAGGTGTTTCCCGTGAGGGGTCCTTGCCGACATGGTCCTCAGAAGGGACAGGTGTATCTTTCGCGGGACCACGGCTAACAGTATACAACCCAGGTATAGATAGTAGACGATCTTATTGTTACGGAGAAAGGCTGGCTGATTTAGGTCACGATACAAGAGAGATTCAGAGGAGAGGAGATGAGAAGAGGGGGTAGAAGCTTAGCTCCGGCTAAGCACCAAATACCGGCTCTTGTACTGGCAAGGCATCCAAAGCTTCATGGCAAACGTCAATCCTTGGTGCAAGCTGCCAGCGGCCTACGTCGGCCGTATCTACAAAGCCACATCTACAAGGCCACGTGTGTGACTCATTGAATACTAAGTGGAGACCAAGGCTACGGTAGGGGGGGTACCCCCCTTTTCACTGGTGTGTTTGAGCCACTCGCACGAGTAGCTCTGTACCCTACGGATGAAGATGTTTAGGAACTTGGTTTGCCGCAGCTTAGATCACCTTTGCATTGCGGATTGATTTCGTCAATGTAAAACATAAAGAAAACGTACGATTGCGTAGGAACAAAGGGGTTACTCGGGCGAGTGACCCCTAGCCACTGAAATAAAAGGCCCAAAAGGGGACCCCCCTACCGTAGCCTGGGTCTGGACGTAATGACGAACTCACAACGCAACCGATCACCCCCAGTCCTAGTGTTCTTCTAAGAAGTATCCTACTCTTTATACGAACCTGCAGCTACCCATTCTAAACCAATCAGCGCAGGGGGCGTAGCCTAACGCAAGATGCTATCTTTGTTACGTTTCCTACATGCTCCGTAGCTCCGGTGGTTCATTGTACTGTTGTGCGATATATTATATAAACTACACTCCAGCTGTGAGATCGAATATTTTGTCAAAACTCCTCTTTGCAAGCTGTGTGTGATACTCCGATCGCGCGTATTACGGGGTGTGTGTCCTCATTAAGGATATAGGTCAGCGACTCCCCTTGCAACTATACTGTAGCTATCAGGGTCTATCAGGGTCAACAGGGTGGTGTTAGGCAGTCTGTGCGCGGAAACTATAAAACCTGTTTCTGAGGGGGGCAAAATCTGACAGCTGTGGAAGGGACTGCATCCGTTTATCAAGTGACTCCTGTAAGTCGAATAACCGGTGTGGGGAGGGCGGAGTTTTTAAGGACGTGGGGGCCTGGTTTTGATCAAAAGGGAGCGGGATTAAGGGGGGGGGGGGCATAAAATACGTTTTTATTTTAGGAACCTTATCGTGTTCCTGTATCCCCGGTAGTCCTTAGATTCCTAAACGAAAAACTTTACCGTAAGGTATCAAGTCGAAAAACGTTGTCAACGACAACACTACTACTACAACACTACCGATAATTATAGTTACGACACGGAAAGCCTACAACAAAATTTGACGTGAAACTGAGGCTCATTGTTTTGGGAGGTCGCGTCGTCATCAACACGAAAGCCCGTAAATAAAGTTGATATAATGTGGAAACTCCCGACCTATATCCTTATTGAGGACACACACCCAGTAATACGTGCCTGGTGTCACACAAAGGTTGCAAAGATGAGTTTCGACCAAAATCTTCGATCCCACAGCTGGAGTGTATATTTAACTATACACGCCTCAGCTATGAGATCGGGCAGAACGTTCTTTTATCAGAGCTCGGCTTTCTTTGCAGGCTGCGTGTGAAAATTCGACCACGCGTGTTACGAGGCGTGCACACCCTCTTAAGGGATTCACGCAGGTCGGTGACCCCCCCGCTAATAATGCCAGGGTCAACAGGACTAAGACGTTTAACCTTGTTCTGCGCACGGAAACTGTTTAACCCGCATCAAGCGGGACAAAGACGGACATATATGTGTGGAATTCAGTACGCATGAAACAATAGGCGTTAGAGGGGTGATTAAATTCTTGGAGCGGGCTACGTGGGTTTACCGGGTTCGTACGCAAGTTTCCGCGTACTCACTGTGTATATATATATTCTAAAATAAATATACACTCCAGCTGTGAGATCAAAGATATTATCGAAATTCATTTTCGCAGCTACTCCGATCGCGCGTATTACTGGGTGTGTGTCCTCATTAACGATATAAGTCGGGAGCTTGTAGCAGGGTCAACGGGGTGATGTAAACCAATGTTTACTCGAAAACTATAATACTCGTTTTAGAGGGGGACAAAATCTGACAACTGTGGGAGGGAAGGCATCGGTTTATCAAGTATACGAGTATCTTGTAAATCGTACAACCGGCGAGGAAAGGGCGGAGGAATATTAAAGCGTGGGGGCCGGGGTCCGGGGGGGCGGCGGGGTGGTATAGTGGGGGTGGTAACTCAGTCCGTGCAGCAGCCATAAACCCTTGAAGGGGTTACATCTGACGGTTGTGGGAGGAACGCCTTAGAATCTCATCATTTATTTTCTATTTTTTTAATCATACAGAAACAAAAATCAGACCTAGACATAAAACTACTCCACTAGCCATTTTTTTACCATACCAGCACACAAACAGAAATAGACATGGAACAACTGAATCAACCTTTCTTCACATTCCAAAATACGAACTAAACTTAGACACGTCTCGTCAAAAAATGTTCCGACACTCGTAAACATACCATGTTAAGTACTTCCGGGTATATACTACCGTCACAGCAGCACATGCTCGTATTATGGTGTGCTTTTTGTTTTTTCATCTCTGGGTTCTTGCATTTTGACTCCTATTCGCGCCCTTCTGTTAAGAAACGGCCTCGAAAGGCCTATGATGACCCCAGTTTGAGATCATTTGTGTTGGTTTCGTATGATAAGGTTGGCGTTTTATATTTGGCAAAGTTAGAAAAAAGATCGGAGGCACGTTCCTTCGATCTCAAAAGATGTCAGGGGCTCTGGTGGAAACGAATAAAGCTACGTCTCTACGACGGAAGCGAAAGTGAGTACTCTCCGAGGACCTGCTCAATTGGCAGACCTGCAGGGGGCACTCTGTCCCCTCCCGTATAGCTCTACATGTGGCATCGACGGCAAGACGGTATAGGTGCGCGCACCAACCGTATCAAAAACAGGCACTATAACCTCCCGAACAAGGTAGTTTCCCCCGACCGCACTAAAAGGGGATGGTCGAGCCTACAGTAGTGCTGATTGCTGCTGTATCACTGCTGTGTTAACAGGTAACGGTAATTTCAACCGCACCAAGATGGATAGTGTAGTACCAACACCAGCTGTGGAAAATATGTGTACGCCCACACTCCACTACGTCTCTACGAAGGAAACGAAAAGGGGTGCTCTCCGAGGACCTGCTCATTTGGCAGACCTGCAGGGGGCAGGCTGTGTCCCTTCCTATACCTTTACACTCCGGTACTCGAGTTCTTCTAATGCAGGCCGATCTTGACGATATCCGTGTATTCCCTGTTGCTGTCAGACATGTTTCCACTGCTGCGCCTGGGTCGTACGGGTTAGGGTTGGGCTGTACAGCCAGCCCTGGGAGGCGGGCGTCAAAATAGCATGCTTTTGAAGCGGAAATATACACGAGATACACTGTTGACGGGGAGCGCGCCGCTAGCTCATACAACTCTTGTGCACAAGCTGGATATATCAATAACACTCCTGAGGCTTGTTCTATGTTACCCCTAACACGAAACGGCGAAGCGCCGACCGAAACCAAGGGCGTGGTAACGAAGGCACTGGTCGGTACGGAACGGTAACCGTTTTGCCCACCGCAAGCTGAATTTTTCTCAAGTCTACAGTTTGAAAAAAGGTTTGCGTTTGCTTACAGCGGGACGGGAATGAGACGGGAAGGCTGGAATCCATGTGGTTCAAGGGACGGGACGGCAATTCACGATTTCTTGGCTGGACGGGATCATGGAACGGGTGGGGAAAAGGTCGGGAACAAAGTTGGTAAATCGGTCGGGAAGGTGGTCGGGATATGACCGTGAGATGCATTTCGGAACGGGTGAGAACACGATCAAGAATGCGGGTTCGAGACACGGATAAAACGTGCGAAATGATACCGAGTGTTCTTCTAAAAATATTTTTTGACAACGTCAGCTGTGAATTCGACGCTAATGGTCATGTGCTTTTAATATATATTTGTGACATAACAAAATGTATACATTATACTTTCGAAGTACATTTTTTTCGATTTTCTTGTCGTTAAAAAGTCTCAAGCACATATATGTCCACTCATACGTAGCTGAAGTCTCAAAAATCACCAAAACGCAGGGGAGGAAAGAAATTTAACAGTAAATCTCTTCTATTACATACTCCGGAGTACATATTTACCGGTATTTCGTACTTTACGTCTGCATGATCGCCTGCCAACTCATGCCAAACAATGTATGACTAAAGAAGTAACGTAAGTAAGCGCGGGTACACCAAGCTTTCATTTCAAAACCCTGACGATTTGCACTTCTCCCTCTCGTGCACAATGGTGGTGGCATTGCTTGACCACATCACCTCGCTCGTTGTACTTCGCTAAGTGTATCTCTTTCTTATCATCAGCGATGTCAAAGCCCGACACCAGCACGGTAAAATAATGGTAATTACATGGTTGTACCTATCAATTGAAATGATCGATCTTGCGATCCATGTACAATAACGAATTGAACAACTTTAACACGTTGTTTACACCAGGTGAAGATTGTGGTAGCACTTTTCGGCTTTTTTCTTTTCTGAATGGCGGGGCTCCTTAGCCATATAAATCGTTAAAAACAGGCCAATTGTTTTGCATGATTCTCGTAGTGTACCTATATCAATGGATTTTGCGTCCGGTAGGCGTTTGGTTTTCTTCCAAATCGGTTTTTGTAAGAGGCCTTGAGCTACCAAACTGAGAAAACTCAAAAAAAAAAGAGTGGTGCACCTCTATCGTAGCACGAGTCGATCGAAATATTCTATGTTGCGGTCCATGTACAATGTCCAATTTGCTAGAAAATAATGAACAATACCAGGCAGGTGATATGAAGGGATACATGTATTCTTACTACATCCGTCGAGTTTGTCCCTTCCAAGGATGCATTGTTTCCGCGCACATATTGAAGTGTCCCGCCCGCCCCCCGACCCCCCAATCTCTCTTGTTCAAACGCCTCACATAGAATCAAAATCTGCCACAGTAGTAAACACTACTAGCCAGATTATACCACCACATTATATTTATAGCTATTCATGATGTAGCTCCAATTCATTTCCGCCCCCCCCTCCTCCTTTTTCCCCCCGTTCCCTCTTGTTCGAACAACTCGCCTATAATCGAAATTGGCCACATAAATCAAACACTTGTACGCAATTGGTATCACCTCATTATCTTCCTAGCCATCCATGACATCGTTTTAATTCACTGCCCCCCTCTCCCCAACGCCTCTTTCTTCCCCACCACCCGCACGATCGCCTAGACCTAGCAGCACGCGTACAGCAAGCCCCTACATATATGCGACTTAAACCTGTTCAAAGCCCCTCCCCCCCCCCCCTCGCCCCCTTTCTCTTTTCCCGCTCCTTTTTGCTCAAACGCCCCACCTAACATAGAATCACCTCATTATCTTTCTATGGCCATCCATGCCGCTGCTCCAAATTATCTCCCCCCCCTCCCCCTCAAACGCCCCCTCCTTCCCCACTACCCGCACCATCGCCTAGACCTAGCATCACGCGTATAGCAAACCCCCACATATATGGGACCTAAACCTGTTTAAAACGCTTTTTGCCCATGCCCCCCCCCCCCTCCGCCCACCCACCCCCTTGAACACTCCGCCCTCTACTCACTGGTTGTACGACTTACAGGATTTACATGATAAACCTGGTGCATTCCTTCCAAAACCGTCAGATTCATGCCGTTAAATGACTTGTAGTTTCCACGCACAGATTGAGTTGCCCCCCCTCCCCGCTCCCCATTGTTCAAACCCATGCCCCCACGCCCCTTAAAACTCCGCCCTCCCCTCACCGGTTGCAGGGCTTACAGCATACACTTGATAGACAGATGCATTTTCCCCCAAATATGTAAGATTTTGTCCCCCTCAAAAACGGTTTATATATTTTCCGCGGACAGATTGACTAACATCATCCTGTGACCCTGGTACAAGCTAGACTGTAGTTCTAAGGGGAGTTGCCGACCTATATCCTTAATTAGGGCACACACCCAGTAGTACGCCTGATCGGAGTATCACACGCAGGTTGCAAATATGAGCTTCCACACAATCTTCGATTTCACAGCTGGAGTGTTTATTTTCATGTTTAGAGTATATATATACCTGTACCTGTTCTCTTGCTTAAACGCCCCACCTAATATCGAAATCCGCCAGTGATGAACACTTTCACGCCCTGGATATCGACTCGTTATCCTTTTAGAGCCATCTATGCCGCTGCTGCAATTCCCACCCACCGCCGACCTCAACGCCCCCTCCTTCCCCACCACCCGCACCATCGCCTAGACCTAGCACCACGCGTATAGCAAACCCCTATATCAATGCGACCTGAAGCCCTCCCCCCCCCGCCCCCCGCCCTCCCCCGCCACATTCCCTCCCCCTCCCCCACAAGAAAGATTTATAGTTTTAACGCACATATTCACCTGCCCCACCCGTCCCCTCCCCCCCTCCCGCCCCCCCTTTTGATCAAAGTCAGGCCCCCACGTTCTTGAAAACTCCGCCCTCCCCTCACCGGGTATTCGATTTACAGGATTCAATTAATAAACTGATGCATTTCCTTCCACAGCTGTCAGATTTTGGTCCCCTCAGAAACAGGTTTTATAGTTTCCGCGCACAGACTGCCTAACATCACCTTGTTGACCCTGATAGCTACACTGTAGTTCCAAGGGGCGTCTCACACCTATATCGTTGATGAAGACACACAACCCGTAATACGCGTGATCGGAGTATCACACACAGCTTGCAACAGATGAGTTTCGACAAAATATTCGATCTCACAGCTAGAGTGTATTTTAATTTTTATAATTTACCTGTGAACCCTTGCATCAATGCTGCATCAGCTATTGCATCCAAGTTTGAATAATCCAAATCGGAATAATCCAGTTGCAGCCATAAACATGGAAATATATGATACAACCCATGCATGGTGAATGGGATGGGGACATCTTTCACTAAAGTGAGTTGCGGGATGGGACGAAGTGTGTGCGAACGTCTGGATGAAATGGGAACAACTGGGCAGACGGCGGGGCGGGACGGGAAAAGTCGGGAATACAGTTTACAGCTGGACGGGAAATGGTTGGGATGGGAACAAGATGCCATAGGTCAGGATAGTAGACAGTGGGAAAAGAGATTGAGGTCGGGAGGGGATCACGAAGTTGCGGTCGGGAACGAAATATACACAGTTCTCGCCCCGGCCCGTTCCCGACCCGACCACTACCGTGCGCATCCTACACCGAAACACAGGGAACCTATACCGTTTGCGCTTTTTACTGCGCCGTTGATACCACTGCTGATTTGTTTGCTTCTGCGCCCGTCCGCCCATCTCTCCGCTTCGCCAGGTCCCACGTCATTGTGTACTGCGGGACCACCGACCTCGAGTCTCCCTGTGACGCAATACTGCCGTATTTTTGTTCTGGTGCTGGGGGCAGAACAACAATCCTACCATTGACGGCGGCATGGCGCATGCGGGCGACACTTCAGAGGGCGGTGAGATTGTTGTTTGTTTCCTGTTCTTCTCGTCGAAATTGCACCCGCTTCCGCCTCCGCTGTCTTGCAACCCCGGCACTCCTTCCAAAGATGAACTAGTTCAAGAGACGGCGCTTTCATATTTATACACACGCTGCTAAGGCAGGCGCCTTGGCCGACAACGTAGACACAGGCGCGACCCGCGGACACGAGAACATAACCCCTTTTTCGGCATACATATTTAAACATTGTTAAGAACACGAGAAAGAAGGTTCCCATATATCTCGATGGATGCTTTTTACCAAGGGGGAAAGGGGCAATCCGTCTAGACGGATGGAAACGCCTTGACAGACAGCCTCTACTGAATGACAAAGTGACGGTTTACTCGACGAGTGTCCTGCCGTCGTTGCCACCTATGAGATGTTTTGGAGCACATTAGAAACAGTTGGTGAATGCGGCATAACTTGAGTACACCGTATTAAAGAATACAACGGCTCCGCATGGGTGCCGGTGACGCTGGCACCCATTCTCCGGGTAGGGCAGAGCAGCAATTCGACTTGTTGGATTCAATGCAATTCCCACACAACACATAGTCTACGCGTGAAGAATTTAAAGTTATGCCAAGAGATCGATATTGACTAACAGTGGACTGTATACTTGTGCCGATACTTGCGTTAATCGGAATCCGAGCCCACGCAGACTGACCCCCTAGTTTGGTCAAGTTGAGACGCGTTTCGAGTGCGTTTCTAGATGTTTGCCTCAACCGAGGATCCAGGGCCAGCAAGGGGGTGACCATGTATGCGGTATGCTCTCTACGTAGCCACTGAGAGGCACGCAGTGAGCTAGCGTCTGCTATACCATGCGTGGTGATATCTAGATCCAAGACTCGCAGACCGACTGTCTGTGTGTGAATATTATGATCGTTGAGAGACTTGCGGACGGTATTCTAGGCGTGATCACGGTGTCGCTGCTTTCGTCATTCAATTCTTCGTACACTAGTACAATGATGCTGCTTGTTGTTATCTGGTAGATGATGTATACAGAAAAACCAGGGATTTTCACAGCTCGGGTCAAATCTCGCGGGTCGCGTCGGGTCGCTGACCCGACCCGACCCGACCCCTGAGAACTTGGAGACGTTATGACCCGACCCGACCCGGCCCGCAACAATTTCGAGACGTCTTGACCCGACCTGACCCGACCCGCGAGGTTTTGAAAACCTCCTGACCCGACCCGACCCGACCCGCAAGGTTTTAAAATCCTCCTGATCCGACCCGACCCGCCACGATTCGGGTGACCCGCGAGATGCGGGTTTCATGCGGGTCAGGTCGACTTGACCCGTAACATTTATCACGAGTCAAAGTCGAAAAATCACGGGTCAAAGCATGTATACCTCGGTCGGTCGGTTGGTCCTTGGTCCTTCGTACTTTTCCCAATATGTCGTGTTCTCTGTTTTTTTTGCCGGCCTTGCTCGCAGGTTGTGATTATGTGATGTGGTGTGCGCGCGAAAAATCGGAAAGAAACCGCACCCCACATGCATGGGCATGCCCGTACCCCTAGACCACCGGGTCGACCGGACGAGCGACCCAACGAGCAAGCTACATATATATTGTAATAGTGCAAAACTTCGGCCCCGGCAAGCAGCCTAGCTGAGCCGACTCCGGCAGCAAAAGCCCACAACTGGGGCGGTGGATTTGTCAGCCGGGGCTGCGATCCGCGAGAATCCGGGATCTACTGCTGCTGCTTGCTGCTGCCAGTGCTGCTGCTGCTGCTGCTTCGACGACGACTGCCTTTTCTTGCCTTTGTACGTTAAGTCACATTCCGTACTGGTATGACCGTAATATTGCTACTGTTGTTACGGCTTCAGCAGGTACAGGATTAGCGTCACACTGCTGTATGCCTTGGTACGAGTAGCTAGGGGTACTGCCTGGTGATTGTTCTACACGCTGTGATGACATTGTATGTACGGAGCATCGGCCCGAGGGAGGCAGGAAGCGGAAATGTTTGTATTATATTTGCGGACCCGCGGGCCCGACCCGTGAGATGCCTGCACGGAATTAATGGCTCTCAGCTGTAAGTTTGAAAAAGGCGGTTCCGAAGGCCAGATCCGAGGGTTTGACCCACGGGTCAGCCCGAAACAACTCGCGGGTCAAAATGGCTTGACCCGCGAAGTAACCCGTATATCGCGGGTCATGACACGACCCGACCCGCAAGATTTTGAAAACCACTTGACCAGACCCGACCCGACCCGCGAGGTTTTGAAAACGTCTTGACCCGACCCGACCCGGCTCGACCCGACCCGCGAGGTTTTGAAAAAGTCTTGACCCGGCCCGACCCGCGAGATTTTTAAACCTCCTTGACACGACCCGCGGGTCGGGTCATGACCCGTGAAAAGCCCTGAAAAAACGATTTTGAGCCTGTGTCAGATTTCCTGGGAGAGAGTTTACATACTATGTAATTTGGACATGATGTAATTTAAAATGCCAGTTAGTTGAAAAACAATATTTTCCCGTGTTTTATTCGTTCAAGCTCTGCAAACGTTATTTCCTTAATAAGTCGCGCAAAAAAACGATTTTGATGTTACATCAAGTTGACGTGCAGAACAAGCAAACTCAAAAAAGAGAAAAACTTCAATAGCACCAAACGTAACACAAAAATACAAATTAGAGCGATCTACTACTCGCATAACAAGCGTTCTTGGGTACATTTTTCGCCTGGACGCTTTTCTAATCTTCTTGCATCGCATTATTCAGACATTTACCGCGTGTGTTTTTCGTTCAAGTCCTGCAGACGTCAACCTAGCACAACAAATGCTCGAGAGTATACCACCGCAAAATCCAAAACTTTACAATCTACCGTTTGGAATGATGGCAATTTTGGAAATCATCACGCTCTGCAGACGCTGCAGACATGAAGATAAACCGAAAACTGGATATTACCCACTCGCATACCAAAATTGTACAAGTACTCGCATGTCTCGCTCAGCGTCTATCTGCGTTCACGTCGAGGTGCGGAACGGATAAGGCAAGGCGAGGGGCGTTGGAACCTTTCCCCGAAGACGGCGCTCGAACGAAGCGATCTGACCGAGAAATTCTGGTTCCGAGAATCCGATACTGAGGCGCAAACAAAAACAAATCCTGACCAATTCGTGTCCCTTCAAAAAGAAGGATCATTCCATAGACTATATACGTAATACTGTATCAGACCAGTAGTCGATGGGAGCGGAAAAACTACCGCCATATCGGGTAGAACCTGTGAGCGCTATGTTGTAGCCACAACCGGCGAAAAAGGACCAGGATAAGCGATGCAAATGTTTTTAAGAGGGACCAAACATTATCGGTGACACCGTTAATATGACGGTAGGTAAGGTGCAGGGTTATGCTTAGACTTCCGTCACGGGCCCCAGACCGTGGTACTGCCCCGCACCACGCGCCGAACGCCTGGTGTGGCAGGGCCCTCTGGGGGCTGTCGGCGGCCAACATTTATACATTGGTCTATGTGTGTAAGCAATGCATAACAACTGTACTCACAATGTACGTCTTTCACGCGCCCTGTACGCTATCGAAATAAGGTATTTATCTAGCGGAAAGAAATACCTCTAGACTATACATTGATTCGAAGTTGAAGTACGTGGACGAAAGAAAGGTAAACAAAACCAAAACATTATCTATACATCAGGACCCAAACAAAAACAACGCATCCCTTCATAATTACTAATAAAACCAGACAGGCGGATGCTAACACCAATTGAAGGATAATCCAGTCGTTATCAAGGTTCGCACTTAAATATCAAGTATCAGGTAACATGATTCGTTTTGACCTTTCAAGCAATGCGGCTACGTTGTCTCGCTCAATGAACATATGTCCATTATGGCCACAGACAATGTCTCGTGTGGCACGCCCTGCGGGGAGTTATCCACCGGGAAGGTCATCGTTGTAATTCCCTCGTGGTTGGGGCTGTAGAGATTCGGAGGATTTCTGAACCGAGGATGAGGCCCTGTGTGCGACGGTGCTGCCCCCCCATTGATTTGTGAGCCTCTATTATCCTCCTAGATTGGGACGGCGCTATGGAGATGGAACCAATCAGTGATTATATATAGCCAACGGAATGGGGTTTCCATACCGTGGGGGGAGGTGTGGACTCGATAAAACTTGATTTTCGTCCCCTGTGTGCTTATTTTTGTAAGATAGAGAATGGCCTCTGGACCAGGGATTGGACCCTATCGACTCCGGGTGGAACGGGCTCTATAATATATGACACTCAGCCAATCAGAGATCGGCCGGTCGGTGGGGTTGGGGATTTCCATACACTGAGGGAAGGTATCATTCCTGGTGATATCCACGTGTTCGTTCACGGGTTGACGGAGTTGCATTTGCGTGGATGGATTATGATCCTAGCATGATACCCTATCGTCCTCAGGTGATGGTTACTTTCATGTACGACCCCCGGCCAATGAGCGACCAGCGATCAGACCGGAGGGCGATTCAGGGATATTTTTTTTCTATTTTCGTCTATGCTCGAGCCTGTGTTTCTTAACTACCAAATTCTTAGTTCAGTGCTATCGCGTACTACTAAAGCTCTATATTTGCAGATGAGAGTGATGTACAGCAGAACGGAGCAGCATTATAATAGCATTCGACGGATTGAATTACGAAGGCAGCGATACCGTGTTTCACGCCGAGAAAACCGTCAGCAAGTCTCTCCACGATCAGACTTTACACACAGAGACAGCCGGCCTGCTAGCTTCGGATGTATATACTACCATGCATGGTGTAGCATAAGCTGGCTCAGTGCGCGCCTATCAGTGGCTACGTAGAGAACACGCAGCATACATGTATTCGTAGAATCCTGCCGCAGGTAGCTCTACCGACCGAAAGGTCGAGAGGCTTGAAGAGTATAGACGATAATCTTGTATTACTTGTTTCACAGCTTGGAGTGCCCCCGATGTGGGATAATCACATCACATAACCTGCACGCAACCCACCGAAGCCGGAGCGTCAGTCGTCGGCATCAACGAAACATACAACATACTCTGTAACCGTCAATCTCTGTATCTGATTGGCTAACGTGATATCCGCACAATGTAGCATCGATTCCAGAGACTAACGAACACCCTCCCTAGATCTGCACAAATATTAAAAAAATTAAAATACACTCCAGCTGTGAGATCGAAGATTTCGTCGAAACTCATCTTTGCAAGCTGTGTGTGATACTCCGATCGCGCGCATTACGAGTTGTGTGTCCTCATTAAGGATATAGGTCGGCGACTCCCCTTACAGCTACAGTGTAGCTATCAGGGTCAACAGGATGATTTTAGTCAGTCTGTGCGCGGAAACTATGAAACCCGTTTCTGAGGGGGACAAAATCTGACAGCTGTGAAGGGAAAGGGGGGGCCTGGTTTTGATCAAAAGCGAGCGGGTTTGGAGGGGGGCGGGGGGGGGGGGGGGGGGGAAAGGGGCAATTTGTGCATGTAAGCTATAAATCCTTTCGAGGGGATAAATCTGACGGTTTTGGCACCAGTATGTTATTGGGGGCGGGGGGGGGGGCGGGGGGTTGGGGCGGGGGGGGGGGGGGGGGGGAGGGGGGGGCAGCTCGATATGTGCCTGGGAATTATACATTATTTCGAGGGGATAAATGTGACATTTTTGGAAATAATACATCAGTTTATCATGTATATCCTGGGGTAAGTCGTACAATCAGTGAGTAAAGAGAGGGTGGAGTGTTCGAGGGGGTGGGGTTGGGATGGGTTGGGGGGGGAGGGTGGGGGGTGGGGGGTGGGGGGGGGGTTGGGGGGGGGGGGGGGGGAAGGGCTTAAGGTGAGGGGTTTGTTATACGTGTGGTGCTAGGTCTAGGCGAAGGTGCGGGTGATGGGGAAGAAGGGGGCGTTCGAGGCGGGGGGGGGGGGGGACACAGCGGCATGGATGGCTCTCGAAAAATAATGAGGTGATATCCTGTGCGTGTTTATTGGTCATTAATGTGGCGGATTTCGATATTTGGTGGGGCGTTTCAGTAAGGGAGAGCAAGAGGGGGGGGGGGGGGGGGAATTTTTTAGGAGGTTTAGGTCACAAATAATATTCAAATACACTTCGGCTGTGAGATCAAAGATATGTATCAGCTTGTTATACGCGTGGTGCTAGGTCTAGGCGATCGTGCAGGTGGTCGGGAAGGAGGGGGCGTTGGAGGGGGGGGGGGGGGGGGAAACACAGCGGCATGGATGGCTCTCGAAAGATAATGAGGTGATATCCTGTGCGTGAAAGGTTTATTAATGTGGCGGATTTTGATATTTGGTGGGGCGTTTGAGTAAGGGAGAGCAAGAGGGGGGGGGGGGATTTTTAGGAGGTTTAGGTCACAAAAAATATTTATATACACTTCGGCTGTGAGATCAAAGATATGTAGCAGCTTGTTATACGCGTGGTGCTAGGTCTAGGCGATCGTGTAGGTGGTCGGAAAAGAGGGGGCGTTGGAGGGGGGGGGGGGGGGGGGGAAATAATTGAAACCTTCGTCATGGATGGTCAGAAAGATTAATGACGTGATATCAACTGCGTATAGGTGTTTATTACTCAGGCCGATTTTGATTGTGAGTGGGGCGTTTGGACAGACTAGGCGGAAGGGGGGGGGGGGATCGGGGGACGGAGCGGCGGGGGGGTGAAAGGGTTGGGGTTTGTTATGAAAAAGAGGTCATTGGAGGGGGAGGGGGGGGCGGGGGGGCGGGGGGCGGGACATTTCAATATGTGCGCGGAAACTATAAATTCTCATAGGGGATAAACCTGACGATTGAAGCAATAAGACATCCCTTTATATCATCTGGCTTGTAATGTTTACTATTCTAGAAGGTTTGATTGTTAGATGCAGCATGCAACCCAGTGTTTGAGTGTAGTAAATATCGTGTTAAATCTTCATAGTTTGTTGTTGTATGATACATCGATCGAAAGCTAGAATATTTTATAAAATATTTGTAGGTACCATTATTTTCCGACATCGCTAATAATAAGAAAGAGATACGTATTGTCAAATGCAACAGGCAAGGTGATGTGGTCATGCACTGTGTTTGTCACCATCATCATACAGTCACCATTATTATCGACATCACAAATTAAACGCAAGAGATACGTGTTGCCAAATACAGCATGCGAGGTGATGCATGTGGCCATGTACTGTCTCCGTCATTGAGCATTAGAGGGAGGGATTCGAATCGACGCTTGGTATACATGTGCTCAATTACGTTACCTCATTAGTCATACTGGTATACACGCGCTCAATCACGTTACCTCGTTAGTAATACTTCGCTTGGCATAGATGGGGAGGCGATCATGCAGACGGTATGTACGAAATACCCTTCGTAATGGGTTGGTAAGGTTGTTTACCGCATTTTTAACACATCTGCCTGTGCTTCTTTTTCCATTTTTTTTTTGTCTCAAATAAATGTACGATTTCACGCCTATGATTTTACCTTGTCGATGTGGGGCTCTGCGGCCGTCAATTTTAAGTCAGAGATACGTCCTACAAATACATCAGGCGAGGTGGGTATGTGATGTCATATATATGCGATGTCATCACTATTGATCGCGAGGGTGATTTTACTTCGTGAGGTAAATGGTACTGTGTTTCGTAGAGGTCGTCTCAGGAGGGTATGCGATGGGTCGGCAGTATATCACGTCTGTTTGTGCTTCCTTTTCAACTTATTATTGTCTCAAATGTGCGATTTCACGTCCATGATTTTTACCGTGCCGCTGTGGGGCTCTGAGGTCGCCAATGCAAACACAGAGATACATCTTACAAATACAGCTGTTGAGGTGGGCATGCAACGTCATATATATTATAAAAAATGAAAATACACTCCAGCTGTGAGATCGAAGATTTCGTCGAAACTCATCTTTGCAAGCTGTGTGTGATACTCCGATCGCGCGTATTACGAGTTGTGTGTCCTCATTAAGGACATAGGTCGGCGACTCCCCTTACAACTACAGTGTAGCTATCAGGGTCAACAGGATGATTTTAGTCAGTCTGTGCGCGGAAACTATAAAACCCGTTTCTGAGGGGGACAAAATCTGACAGCTGTGAAGGGAAATGTAACCTTTGATCAAGTGAATCTTGTAAGTCGAATAACAGGTGAGGGGGGTGGGGCGGAGTTTTGAAGGACGTGGGGGCCTGGTTTTGATCAAAAGCGAGCGGGTTTGGAGGGGGAGGGGGGGGGGGGGAAAGGGGGCAATTTGTGCATGTAAGCTATAAATCTTTTCGAGGGGATAAATCTGACGGTTTTGGCATCAGTATATCATTGGAGGCGGGGGGGGGGGGGGGGGGGCGTGTGGGGCAGCTCAATATGTGCCTGGAAACTATACATTATTTTGAGGGGATAAATGTGACGGTATATATGCGATGTCACTACTATTGAAGGCGAGGGTGACTTCACTTCGTCAGGCATATGCTACTGCGTTTCGTAAAGGTTGTCTCACGTGGACATGCGATGTCACCACTATTGAACGCGAGGGTGACTTTACTTCGTTAGGCACATTTCACTGCGTTTGGAATAGTAGGGGTTGTCAGGCAATCATGTAAGCGGATGAAGGCACGAAATACCCTGCGTAATAGGTTGGTCGTGTGGTTTACCGCAGTGTTAACATCCCTGTCTGTACTTACTTTCCACATTATTATAGACTATATATAGTGTTCACTTATACGTCCTGTTTTCTCCCCACTGTCGTCGAAGATGTTGTAGTCATGTAGATGTCGCGTCCATGTCTGGTGCTCTTGTTAGTGGTGTTCATGAAAACATGCCCTAACATGTAGTAGATGATCGCTCAGTGGTGTTCCTTTCCTTTACATCAAGCAAGGTAGTATATGCCAACGCAACCGCTTGCTTGAAAAATGACAAAGAAATTCCTCACACACCTGACACAGAGAAGACGCGGCCCGAAGATTGTTCAGTATACCGACGGTCAGGAACAGGTTATCGAGCAGCGCACTTGATTTTTACTACCGCTCCTCACTCCACCTAAGACACTACGGGCATGCGTTGGACCCAGTTCGCTGAGGCCCAAAACCAATTTCAAAGGAGGTGATGTGGTGGGCGAATGCTATAATGATTTGCGCTGCTTCGATTACCCTGCCTCTCGTTCTGTTTGTTCTTGCGTTCTTGATGAACCTGTCATTTGGCAACGAGCAGTTGTGACGCATTTTTAGGTTTGTGTGAAGACTTTATGTGGACTATGTGATGTTTCAGACTCGTAGGGACCTCAATTTGGAACCCATGGTATATGGGTTCCACCTTTTGACTGGTGTTCGTATGCGGACGCGTATATGGTTCTAGTGTGTCGTATGTCCGCGTGGTTTTTGTTTCACGTATGTTTTGGTTGATATTCTAGACTTGGTTATCGTATTGTTTCAAAGTGGTGCTTTCCGCGTTTTGATGTTACACGTATATGTTTTGGTTTATGTTCTAGACTTTGTTATCGTGTTGTTTCGGAGCGGTATTTTCGAATACATGTTATTTTGTAACGACGTAGTTTTTGCTACACGTGTACGTTTTGGTTGATGTTCTAGGTTTCGTTATCGTATTGTATCAGGGTGGTGTTTTCGAATACATATTATTTTGTCTTGTTTGTTTTGCAAACTCGTGGTTTTTTCTACACGTACTTTTTGTTTGATGTTCTAGAGCTCATTATCGTATTGTATCAGAATCTTGTTTTCAAACAGAGATTCGGGGGGCCTAAAACGAAGTTGCGAGGGACGTTTTGGGAATTTCAACGTTCCCCCTCGCGGCTTTTGTCAAGTATGGTTAAATGCATATTTATCCCTGAATATAGACATGCAGTAACCAGCCTTGACAACTATGGGTTGTAGCGGTATCAAAATGCACTTATGATACCGTTACTCTTCATAGTTCGGCTATGTGTGTATTATTGATTTCGCTACACAGTGTGGGTTGAATCGAAATACGGAGTGAGGTTAGGGTTTAAGAAAAAGGGGGGGGGGGGGGGGGGGATTTCACAGGAAAGCGTTGGTATGTATAGGTAGTCTGCTTATTGAGTATCCCGCCATGTGGGTGGGTGACATGTGATGAGTTGTGGGAGGTTTGGGGATGTTTCGGCGACTCCACTTGCAACTACAGTGTAGCTATCCGGGTCAACAGGTCAGTCTGTGGACGGAAACTATGAAATTCGTGGAAGGTAATGCATCAGTTTATCAAATGAAGTCTGTAAGTCCATTATCTGGTGAGGGAAGGGTGGGGGGGAGGGGAGGGCGGGGGCCGGGGGAAGGGGGTGAATCGCAGCAGCGGGATCTCCAGCACGTGGAAGTGTTCAATCCTCTGGCGGATTTCGATGTGGGTCGTTTAAAGGAAAGTGCGAGATGCATTCAGGCGTGATTTGGACTCAGTAACGTTCGTTGTTTCCGTGGACATACCATGTTTTCGCAGGGTTTTTGGCGTTGTTTATTTCCTGAAATATTTTGGTTATAGGTAGTGTGTTTGATATGTGCGTCATGAATGTATGTTTTGCGTTGGTATAGTTGAGAAACTTGGTTATAATTAACATTCCTCAATCGACGTCGTCGAGAAGACAAATTAATCCATACATAACAATGTTGTTTGTGAAAACGTTTTTGTAATCCTCAGATGTTTAATAAAGACGTTGTAACCTACGAACGTAGGTTGAACACTTCCATGCTTATATACACCCTTCACCCACAAATACCCAGTACTCGACATGCACAGTCCATAAAGCAGGATGTTACCAAGGAAATAAAAGAGCATTAATTCGTAAGTACAACGACGAATAACTGAGAAGGTAAACAGAGCTGGTCTCCAAGAAAACCCTAAACAGTTGTTAGCTTACTTATCGATGACCAAGGCGGACGCCAAATAAATGAAAAATTAATGCTCGACTCAGCCGCGGCCCACAAAGTACCTTGGGGTGGCAACTCACCAAATATTGCGCGTGCATTATTTAGGCAGCGTCTCCACCGTCATCTTAATCAAATCGAGCAAATTTCATTACAAATATCTGCGCAGATGGATTCATCAGCAATTCGGCATGTGTGTTGAAAGGTGCAACCGCTAAATCCTTTGTGAGGATGCCAGCATGTTGTTGCTCTCAACTGACGACGTTTGTGTTGATTCTACCTCACTTGACCTTATCCCCGATAAGATGATGACGCACTTTAATTTGCTTACTGCGGGCCGAGCTAAGGGGGTTTTCAGCCAAAGCTTTAGCCCCCTCGTTGTCTTCGAATACAACGATCGCATTGCCTCGCACATGCGGCTGTAGGGATTCTAAACCGAACACAAAAACAGTGCTTCCTTTACTCCATCCCCACAAGCTACGTGTTCGGCTTCCGCAGTTAACGAAATGCACATGTTTTCGACGTTGACTTCCAATGTACACGGACACCACACATAACAGCCGCCCCGGGTATCTCTTCTCTTGCATTGGCCTTGTTCCTGCATAGTCGGGGTCTACGTATACAGACACTCCGAACCCCCGACCCCGAGTGAAGATAAGACCGCGTACTTTCGTATCACGCACATACGAGAGGATCTTGAGCACCGCGTTCCAGTGCTCCCGGCCAGGGTCGTGGCTATCACGTGTCACCAGTCGGACAGCATTCGCGATGCTCGGCCGCGGAATGTTGGAATGCCACAGAATGTTCCAATCGCCTCCCGATAAGCATATTTCCTCCAGGGTTATTCTCCGTCTTTGGACCTAGCTCAATCAACGGATTGGCGGGGATCGCTCTTGTTTTAGTGAGACATTGGTTTTCAAAACGCTCAAGTAATTCCCCAACGAAAACAGGTCGGGACATTTAACGGTCCCGTCCTTGAAATTTCGTTCGAATGTGCAACCTGTATACACAATTCATACCGCGCCAGCTCCTCGACCATATTAGTCAGGAATTTATTATTCAGAGCGTGGTGGAACTCAGTAATCTCTTTTGCCCCCCCTACCACGAATAGGTCGTCCACGTCAACCACAACCATCAACATCACGGTTTCATTTTACATGAGGTGGAACACGCATGGATCGGTCTTGCACTGCTCAAGACCGTACCCTACGACCGTATATACGAGAAGTGCGTTTAGCATGCGCCCTGCTTGCTTCAACCTGAACAAACTTTTTTGAAATGAACAACCTGCCCATTGTTCTCTCTAAAGGCAGGTGGGAGCCTCAAGTAAATATCACAGCGGAGGTCGGCGCGTACAAAGGCTTGCTCCATGTCTATGTGGTAAATGGGCAGATTGTACTCTACCGCAACCTTAATTAAGAGTTTGATGGACGAGGCGGAGGGAGTAAGTGAAAATATTTCAAAGTAGTTGCTGTCTTCGGTTTACTGTAGCCCAACGCTACCAGTCTCGATTTCGGTTTGACGACTTCTCTCAACTCGTTACCCTTTCCACGTACGGACAAACTTACACCGAACTACTTTGTGCCCCGCCGGCACTTCATTATTGCGTGTAAATATGCCGACGTTCCAGTGGCTATGGGGCTTTCGGTCAGACCCCAGCCACAAGCTCCGGTACTCGGATTTCTCAATAGCTCAATTTGATTCGGGAGCTTTTTTAACTTCACGCATTTAAGTTACTAGTGGGACAGAACCACACTTGCCTGATTCTTGTGGAGCCTTCGTCAATAGCGATTAGGCATCCACCTGGACTTGACGTGCTTGCTGACCAAGGGCGCATACAGCTTCATTGATGGCCGCCATGGCCATTTTCCTGTGGACTTCGCGTCTCGTCTTTCGTGCGCCTCTTCCTGAGTCGAGAAGATTCGAAGTCGCGCAATATATGGGCTGACCTCCCTGAGGGGCCAGCGTCTGGAGCACTGACTATTCTCTCGGCGGTTGACGAAGTCGATCAGCTCTATTCGGTCCCAGAGTTCATGGGCACGCTCTTGGCACTGGCAGGGGAATGATCCTCGCACTCGCCTCTATGGTTGCAGGTGAAGACCGAATCTCTGTCCCTTGCGACACTGCGGGCGGAACAAGGTTCGCTCCCACTATCGCTGGTGCACTCGCGCAGTATTTTCTCCGCCGCCCGCCTAGCCTTGATCCACTCGGACTCATCACCCTCGTCTTCGTCGTTATCGCTCCACCCCCCGCCTCACGCAGACTTGGCACAATCCTCGATCCCGCCGACGCTTAAACAGCATTCCACTTCTTCAGGTCGTTAGAGTGGGATCCTAGGGGGGTATGCTGCCAGGTTACGTTGCGAGTCGTGGTAACGGACTTGTTCTGTGTCAGTACTCGCACAGAACCCCAGGGGTGGTTTCGTCCGATGCCTGAATAGAAACACTGTTGCGGTTTGGGCTGCGACTTGATCGTTCCCTTGGCTTTGCAATAGCAAAGCTTTAAGAATAGAAGAAGATGACGTCCATGAAGAATCGCAAGGAGGAAGCTCGACGTTTGGAAATAGTATCGGAGCTTGTATTCTTGCAGCCAAAGCTGGGGCTTAGATCAACCTTAACGCCCGTTCGGCTGCGCCGTTAACCCCTTCAGATCCCCCAAATCCCTCCCTATACTAAATACAAGACAACTTGTCCCCTAAAAGGCGTTCCAGTTGTGAAGGGGTTAAATTGTAGAATGCTCGCAGGGGTGAATTTTTTGGTAAAATTGTACTTGCTACAAAGTGCACTAAAAGCTCTTTCCAGGAACTCCCCACCATAGCCCGATCTCACAACTTCCGCGTAAGATGGAAACATAGTTGCGCGGTTGTCGGCTGAAAATTGTCTAACCGTCTCAGCCGAGTCTGATTTGTGGCACGTGAACCACACCCACAAGAACCTTGAACAATCATCTCTCACGATCATCACGTACCTATTTCGGCCCTTCTCCTCAACTGTTTTTGCCCAGCTTAGGTCGACAAGCGCCCTTCCGAATTTCTTACTTGCTCGGACGTGTATCGACAATGAAATGGTCTTTCGGAACCCTTTTGCCATCGAATACCCGTCTCATTCGTGCAGAGTCTCTTCCCGAATTACGCCAGTTTGCTCGGCTGTCTTTTTGAGCGGTGCCTCATGAAAATGGCCATGCGCACAGCGGTAGGTGTGAGCCCCGAGGCGTTGACCGCCAAGGCATGCTCGGGCAGCGGCAACGGGCAATGTTTGATAAGGAATAGGCTCCCGAATTTCGGGAAGCATACCGATGTTCCTGATTTGAGCTGAAGGGTACACGCATTTTTGTCGAATATGACGGAGTGTCCCTGGCCGGCCGCCGCTCCCACCGAAAACAGGTTGTGCTTGAATGTAGGTACGTGAGCGACGTTTTCCGTCACTACACGCACTGCCCGCCCAGAGGACAGGAATTTTACGCGAATATCGCCGTAGCCCTTTGTAGGGAAAGAGTCCCCTGTTGCAGTCGACACGGTCTTATCATATTCGACGTCGTTGAACATGTATTAAGAGGACAGGGAAAGCACCCCACTCGCTCCGCAACGAAGGAAATATCCTATTTTTCTGCTGGGTCATTCATCTGGCTGGTTTCACCTGTTTCCGGAACGAGAACATTGAACTTCAGAAGCTTTTTCGGGTCGAGATTGGCGTGGAAGTCGTCGACAACGCCATCTTCTTTCCCTGATGGGCTAACATTCGATGTTTTTTTTTAATGTTGTCATGCCGGTACCGTACCACCCCCCCCGGTCCCATTTGGAACCTCGGCTTTGCAGTGGGGCATTCCCACTCTCATTTAACACTCCCTGCCTGCCCTGCTATGTTAGTAAGCATGCGTATGTTTCAAATGTGGTGGTGGCTGACCTATGACGGTCTTCAAAGGCTAACACGGAGTCGTGGCGAGACGAGCTCGAGCCTGACTGTCGATGGTTTAGACGATGGTGGATCACTATAAATGGGCTCTCGTAGGGCCAAATGAATATTATGTCACTATGAACTGACCAAATTCTGATGCAGATGTGATGAATGAACTCGATGTGGAAGCACTCGTGTGTCTCTTCCTTCTTACGGTAACAAGTTATCGCATATGGTAGTATTAACTGCATACGTCACCCAGCTCCATCTTACGCACGTGACGTAGTAGACACTTCGATCTTACGCACGTGACCCGTCAACACGTTATTACTTGTTTGAACGCAATACCATGTATGTTTCCTCTTCCATACTCGAGGTAAACAACTTCTAAAAGTTTTCGACAGCTTACCCAGTACTCTGCATACACTCATTTGACTAATGAACACCTACCTTTAACTGCTGCATTCCTTGTGGATTCTACTATTTAACAGCTTAATCAGTAGATCTAAGTACTACCCTTTTTTCGAGAAAATTGTTGACGCACACTGTGTACGAGACGAAGGGGGGTTCATGTGAATAGCCTGTGAACACAATGGTTGTGTGAAGGCACTGTCTTCTATGCAAAGAGAATCGGAGGTGGCACCAAAGTGTCTGCTAAGATCACTTGTGATAAGAAAGAAAAATGATAGTTTGGAAAGGACGCTTGAGGCCAAATAGAGAAGAAGCAGGGAAAGAAGGAAGAGAAGGAGAGTTGGGAGAGTGATCATGGTGGGTTGCATCACCATCTGATCATCACGGAACAATGCCCCTAGTACGGTAGAATACCGGGACAACGGGACAACCTTAACATACTCAAATCTGCGTTTACATCTAGGTTACACCGAAGATTCAACGTAAGATTCAACCTAAGATTCAACTGCATATCTTATTCGTGCGAATAGACTGCGCATTAACTTAGATTTGAATCCAAGATTAATACTTTTGACAAGCCCCCATAATGCGAAGTCAGATTGCTAAAGAAGCCTCATACTTGGAAAGAAAAAATCGTAGAAGAAAAAAAAAACAAAGGGGTCTCATATTCGGTCCGGTGTATCAACCGCGGCAATATGGATGTAACCACGTTGCTCACACATTTACAAAAATACAACCTTACAAGGAAAGATACGTATAAAAAAGTACATGCTTGGTGTAATTACCAGCGATAAATACCCTAGAAGATGAAACGCAAAGGTACGTCTACTGGGTTTTGAACACGCTTTTTGAATTGTACCAGATAGATGAACAATACTAGACAAATAAAGAGAAGTGTGAAAGAGTGTTCTTCACGACAAAATAAAACATTCTCACTATCTAGTTGTTTGTTTTGTGTACTTACGTATTTCTGCACTTGAAAAATATTAAACATATACAACTGCGAATACTGATAGTACTGTATTAGATTATAATGGGTTTACTTATAGTCAATCAACAAACTATATCCCAAAAAAAAAATGAAAGAAATAAACAAACAAACGAACGAACAAAGGTCGCTGCTGTAAGTTAACCACGCCACTTCAATATGATCCTATCATAGGATACGCATATAACGATACCCTGTCTGACACTAATCGTACGCTGAAGAGCATAAGAGAGACAGTCCTTTGTTAGCCTTTACTCCTAAATGCTGGAATATATACTCATACGCATTTCCCGGTAGAACATGGCTTATCGCTGTACGATCATTGACATGAGTTCATACGACCCAAAATTCCACCTTTACTAACAGGTAACTGGCGACCAGTTGTTACTTAATAGTTGACAAAGAACTGCTGCACTAAGTAATATTCTCTACCCATCAGTTTCAACCGTACCTACATTTCCAGCGCCTGTCGCAGATTGTTGACGGGAGTGAGAGCCGTTCGGGTAGCTGTTGATGGAGATATTTTGTATAGAAGGAAAAGGAGGGCTGAAGGAGCGCTTGGACAGAGACGGGGAGAAATTGTGATGCGATGTGTCGTACGTTTTTTTATTTTTTTCCCGGTCCATGGCAGTCTTGTAGCTCAATTTTATTGGGCCAATCGTTTGTCGGTATATTGCCTATTCGGTTTGTGCGTAACACGCTTCTCCGTTCTCGCTCATCGCGGTTTGTCGGTTATTGAAAAGTCCGATAGCACGCGGCAGAATCGGAAACAGTCTTGATTTTTTCCCACCTATGAAACGCCGCAATCTTGTATGGAACTCCATGAAACAATGATTTTTGTGATCGTGGAGGTTGCCTGAGATATTTTACAAGGCCGTCGCGATGGTCAAAGGCGGTCTTGCGAGCCGGAGCAGTAGTTGCGACTTCAAGGTGTTAGAGCTTAGAAGGATTTCTCCGTGCTGAAGTCGTTGATCTTCCAGCAAAGGTCGCTGAAGGTTTGCATTATTCCGCTTGTGTTGAGGCCATAGATTGCGCGCAGGTGTTGGGTACCGAAGTAGATACCGCGCGGTTTGTTTTGTCCATTCTGAGAGTCCTGCTGGTGTACTGCGAAACGTTATCAACCTGCTGTTTTGGCAATCCTTGGCGTTGTAGGGCCAGCTGAAGCGCTCTTACTTGAGAAGTGGCCGAGTCTGCTGTTGGTTGTACGGAAGGTAGCTCTTCGATGAAGGAGCCTCTTTTTACCCTGCTGTGATCGTCGGTATATTTTGCTATGTCGGCGTATCCTAGCAGGTCAGTACTCACCAGTTTTGTATGTTCGCTGGAAAGGTTAGGCCGCAAAATCTTACGATGTTCCTGTTGAGTGCTCTTAATGATCTTGCACGTATCACACGCCGATAAAGTGTCTGAAAAAGTTGCCCCACATTCTGGGATATTTTCACCTCGGCTATCACCTGCTTGGGATGACCCAGCAGACTCCTGTGGCCGATGTTAGCTGGAATGGTTTTAGGCAGGGAAGTGGTCGCTTTAGGAGTCGTCGAAGCATGAACAGCGAGGACGGTTTCCGGTTTAAAGTTTTTGCCGGAGATGGTCGGGAACGCTGTCTCAGGTGTTCAGCTGGTTGCACCAGTGGTGAGGTCGAGCTGATACAAAAAAGGGCAGTGGCTGTCCTTACGTAAGGGTATAGCAAAAGCACCCATGTCAAGATACGACTACGTGGCGATGATCATTGTGACCCCTCTCGCAGCAGCTGATCCCCCCGAAAAAAAGTGCCTGCCTAGCCCAGGTACGATCGTGACAGGAAGCTGTGCAGAGTGCTCAGAGCCTACGTGGTCCAACACTTGTACGACCAAAACCCCTTGACCAACGCCATAAAGGCGATGGTTTCCCGCTACGTTGATTATTACGGGAGGATCCAGCTGCACGTAGTGGTTCATTTTGTGTTCAATGCCCGGGAGAAGCTGATTGTCGATGAAGTGGCTAGACGCTCCGCTGACCGCAGTCATGGAGAAGTCGACGGGCTGCGCGGCGATCTTGATCGGAGGTGCGGCGGTGAAAGAATAACCTATACCAACTGGAGGTGATGATGGACAGGAAGGAGTGACGAAGGACGTAGAAGTAGCTGCTGTAGTCGCAGCCGCAGTAGTGGTGGATGGAGCATGTATCTCTGGGACGTAAGCTTTCATTTGCGTTGTTGAAGTTGGAGTTGTGGCGGTATTGGCGTGAGCGCTGCGGTTGTTATTATGCCGGCCATTTTGTTGACCAGCACGAGGGCGACGGGTTATATTGCCGTCCCGCATTTGAGACCGACAGTCGCTATTATCGTGGCGATCGGTATTGTGCAGGCTACACGAATTCTTTCGAGGTGTCGGGGGAGGTTTCTTCCCCGACATCTTTCCCTTGCGCTTAAAGCAATTTTGGAATCGATGGCCTGGCTTTTTGCAGTGTGAACAGGTCACTACTGCTCAGGGTGTTGACGTGACTACCATAGCTGATTCACGCCCCTTCGCTTTTCGAAAAGGCCCGTTTCGCATAGCTCTATTCGCGTACATATTACGCATTGTTATCACAGCTCGGTCGAGTGTGAAGTCATCATCTGCTTCGGCGCTATATATTTTTTGCAGGTATTCATCCGTGAGTCCTTCCAGCACTATGTCCAATATGCTGTCATCGTTGAATGCCTCTCCCATGTCCACTAATTCATTCCGTAAATAGTATACTTCATTTATAAACACGTCTGGGTCGTGCCCATCCGTCATGACCATATGAGTTAGTTGTTGTTTGAGTATACGTCCACGTTGGCGGGTGGAATTTTGATATTTTCTAACCATACCATCCCAAGCAGCTTTTAAATTCTCAAGTTCACCTCGTTTGGGCTTGAATTGTAGAAGAAAGCTGGCCGCAGCTCCCGTATGTACTCAGGAACAAGAAGTCGAACAGAAGACGATTGTCGCGGTGCCAGTGCTTGATGTCTTTCAAATTGGAGATGTTGTCATCCGTGGCCCATAAAACTGGTGTTGCGGCTGGGAGTGCAGAATATCCTGAAGATGATGGCGGCAGATGCGCCGTGTCCACGGGGGTACTCCCTGCGTCCGGCTGTACATTTTATGCCGTATCAGCCGGGGATGTTTCCCCGGACTGAATATCCGTTTCGTCAGCGGCGTGGCTGCGAGTTACAGCTCGTGAAGGCCTACTTCTTTTAGAAGATGGACGAGGACTAACTAGTTCGGGCTCGGGGCAAGGTTGCCCTTCCAGGATATCAGAGATCCCGGCATGACGCATACTTATCACGGACTGAGCCGTGCGTTTCCATACGTCGAACTTACGCCCATTAAATTTACCGTTGAGAGTTCCAACGAGCTTGTCTACCGCGTCACTTGCTTTCGTGGACTCTCCCATGGTGATGCTGATGCTGATGCTGATCGCTGATGCTGATGATGTAGATGATGCCGATCCTGATGCTGATGCTGACGCTGACGCTGATCGCTGGTGCTGTAGCTGATGATGATGCTGATCGCTGATACTGATGGTGAAGCCGGCTTAATGGAGGTTTCTCTCAAACTTCCCGGTAAGATGCGACAAACTTCAATGAGAAGCCGCTTGGTGCCGATCAATGTTTATATCGAAGGTTGAACGCTCATAATCTGTGAATAGCCTGCGAACACAATGGTTGTGTGAAGGCACTGTCTTCTATGCGAAGAGATGCAGAGGTGGCACCGAAGTGTCAGTCAAGATCACTTGTGATAAGAAAGGAAAATGATAGTTTGTAAAGGGCGCTTGAGGCCAAATCGAGAAGAAGAAGCAGGGAAAAAAGAAAGAGAAGGAAGAGAAGGAGAGTTGGGAGAGTGATTTTTGCATCACCATCTGATCATCACGGAACAATGCCCGTAGTACACGGTAGAATACCGGGACAACGGGACAACCTTAACATACTCAAATCTACGTTTACATCTAGGTTACACCGAAGATTCAACGTAAGATTCAACTTAAGATTCAACTGCATATCTTATTCGTGCGAATAGACTGCGCATTAACTTAGATTTGAATCCAAGGTTCATACTTTCAACAACTCACCCTGTATTGGTTGGTTGCGTTCAATTCGGTTGGGGTTAGGGTACATACAATTCAAAGAGCATTTCGACAGTTTTCACAAAAGCTCAATTGCTCTCGACAAGAGCGGCCGGAGGCCCACCTGTGGTACCACATCCTTCTTGTAGAGTGCCCGTACTGCAGCAGTAGTAGTGGTAGCGTTATACGTCCTGTTATTCTTACCTGGAGTTATGGTTGACGCACACTGTGTACGAGACGAACCGGGTTCACCGTGGTTCGTTGCGTTTCGTTCGGTTAGGGTTATGTTTCGGGAATATGTAATTGGAGGAATGTGTCAACCATTATCTCGAAAAAAACGGTAAGGTACCCTCTCTCACATGGCCGAAAACGAATATTTAGTCAAAGTCATTTTGTCAACTATTGAAATCCTGTTTTTACTTGGCTGTTTTATGTACCGCCCCCCCTCGTACACTTGTAGATTTCAGATTAATACTTGATACGCTGCGTTTAGAGCTTCAGCTGGTTCGTGGAACACAGATCCGGAAACACATGAAAAATGGGGCTTGAGTCACAGCTGTTGTCAGTCTCTTCAGGCCACAGCGGATCGCACAGGAATAACTTGTGTAGGAGTGATTATGGAGGCGTTTCGCGTACGTAAAAAAACACTTGAAAAAATAATATGGCATTTCAAACATAATCTGTATTTCGAATCATTTGAATCAATGCAGCAAACATCCAATAATACAAAGCTTTTCGGGCGCATGAAGCCCTTTTTTGGACTCCATAACAAACCACCCCCATGTTAGTGTCCCTCTATATTTTCTCACAAAGCCTCTAAAACCCACATGTTACAGAGTTATAGCATCCGCCTGGTGAACAGCATGTTTTTGGTGAACACCGATTTTTTAACGGTGGTGTACCCATTGCATTCAACTCCCGCGCGTGAATTGAAATATTTCAACGATTTCGGTAGTTATTGTTGTTGCTGCTCGCATGTTCGAACTCACGAAAACATCTCGTGGCTCGCTTCTGGCTGCCTACGACTGCTGGTTTTGGTGCACTCGACTTCGTCATACACACCACCAGGAGCGTCCCAACCACTGCCCACGAAATTGAGTGGGTCGTGGTTGCTTGTGGGGAGCTGTCCCTGCCCTCTAGTGAAGTGCATACGCTCTGTTGGGGTCGTTTTTTTTAACGTTTTGTGAACCTCAAAATTTGACTGCTGCAGTTTCTCAAAGTCGAGGTGTGGACAGCGGCTGAGAACCAGGGGGACACCGATCTGATGGGACTCACATCACCTGTGGATTTAGCCTTATATTCACGAGTTTTCGCCACGAACTAGTCGGAGCTCGAAACGCAGCGTGTTAACCTAGCCATGTGTTTTGCTGTTCTCACAAAGCATGGAAATATTAGAGTTGCCCGAAAATCAGGGATCAGGGGATGCTTGGGTGCCCCCGTGGCCTTATCAAATTTCAGTTCAAAATTAAGTACAGATTCCTTAAAAAAATGGCCTTAGTTTCGCAAAATCTCAGCCTAAAATCGATAACAATTGCCATCTGTTAACGTCTGTCGCGTGGTACTGACGGTGCTACGATACAGGTGCACCGGTTTTTCTTCTGCAAAGGTTCCTCAATTCGGGAGCTTAAGACCTCTCCTAATATCTGTTTCGGAGTAACATAAACTGCTACCGGATGGAAACTCTGATGGCTTAGGGGCATGACGAGAATCACCATGCAAAAAAATGGTCTATTTCCAACGACTTGAGGTCAAGGAGTACCGTCATTCCGAAACCATTTCACATTGAAGTGTTGGATCTATCGTAGTATGCGTCTACTCTATAGTTGGGGTAGGAACCATCTGGAATTTATGCGTGGTAATTGGTCAGATAACGACTGAGGGAGGCAACAAATGGGAGCCCCCCCCCTCCTTCCCCCCCCTCTATGGTTCTCTGTCGCCGGGTATTACTCTGTTGAGTGTTAACACGCTGCTGCCATTGATGTTCGCTTACATTTTGTTGGTCATTTTTGCTCCTACACTCGTGTGTGCGTGCGTGTGGTATGGAATATATTATGCAGGTTCCGTCAGTGGTGATCGCGAAGTTCTCTGTGCCTTTTTTGACTGTGCGAATAACGCAAAAAAAAGTGTCAGGACACGGGTGTGGGATTGGATATGGGGTTTTACATCATCTGTAGCTCATCGAGATGGATGGAAGTGCAGAGACGGCTGGAAATCGTCAAGACCTATGGGGGAGTGGTACGGCGTCACCACCAACGCCGCGGGCAGGGTCGTCGGCTTGGACCTAAATAACAACTTTGTCTCAGGTACTACAGCATGGCAGGATACAATGTCATTCGAGTAGCTCGAAAGCGTAGTCTGTCACCAATTGGACTTCGGGCCCGCGGTTGATTAGACTATAAAACATGTTTTTGTTGTGGGCACTCTCCGTCGCCGCAAGGGCAAAATGAGCTGGCGAGAAGAGCTTGCGTAGCGAAATTCAACCGAAATAAACCAGCAGTTGGGATGCTCATTGCTAAAGCCTCTGCGGCAGAAATGTAGGCGCGTATCGTGTGAAGAAGAAGACGATGCCTGTGACCACGTCCTATTAAGAACTTCTATTTATTTCTTGTTATCATATGTGTGTGTCTTGGTTGGTAGGGATGTCCCAACCCACCTTAACCCAACCCTACCCGACAACATGGCGTTTCTGTCGTTGGGCATTGGTGTCCGCGCCCCGGAAAGGTTCAACCTATACACCACTCCACCAAATTTCGGTTATGTGTGGAGGACAGGCTACGCAAATATCGTCAATCCCCGATGACACATGCTAACCATGAAGACTCGTGAAGCAATGCCGTGCCTGGGAGACGTTCCATCAATAAAGGACCTTCATAATGGTTGGCGTTCGGAAATATTAACCCCCAACGCAGCCTGGAGGCCAGGGCCCTCTACCAGGACGCCCTAAGCTTCCTCATCTCACTCTGTGAATTCTCCGCTTGGTTAACACGAGAGAGGTTTGTGAATGCACCTCCTTGCCACATGCACTGATGAACCAGCGAGTGTCAGCCTTGGCGCACAATTGACCTGGAGCTTAGGGTCCTCTACGGGAACGACGTTAGCTTCCTAATGTTAATCTGTGAAATCTCCGCTTTGTTAACGATTTGTTAACGCGAAGGACGTTAGTGAGCACACCTCCTCGCCACATGTACCAGACAACAAGCGAGCCTCAGCCTCGGCGCACACTCGTCACATACCAAGACAAGGACGACCTCGTCGGAAGAGGCGACCCTCATCCCGGCAATGACGAGTTTCTGAGATCAAATTTCAATACAACAAACGGAAAGTCCAAACGAAAGGAAACGACAAACATAAATTTGCGAGAAAACGGAAAATTTCGACCCCTCGAGCTTCACGTGACCGTGTCTTGCCACCCTCGCCCACGGTCGAAGCCCCCCTATCGATTTGGCGAACGTTTTACGGTTGCACCCGGGAACGCATTCATCATACGGCGTGGACACTGATCTTGGCAATGAATTGCTTTAATGGACTTCTGGTGAACAACATTTTAAGGTCGTACCCAATTTGCGTGAAAACCGTATAATTGAAATTTCTCTCGTCGGTGCAAGTTGAATTCAGTGTGTGTTGTCTTTACACCAAATATAGCATAATACCTAACGACATCAGTACCCCCGGTGTCCGTTGTTGTTGTTGTGGTTGTTGTTGTTCTCACATTAACTCGCATAATCAAGTCCGTGGTCACAGGACAGGCTCCAGTCACTCAGGAGCTGAGGAATACCCTAGGGTAAAACACAACCCAAGGTGGTACACGAATGTATCACAGCTGACGCAATTCATGCCTTCACCAGAAACATATATAACTGAAATCGGAAGTCAGTCTACGATGTGCCAGGTCCATACCAGTGCATACGTATCATTACTCAAGACGACTATTCCGATTGCCACTATTACACGTAGTATAATCACGCATACGCACGACAGGCGTAAGTCAATTGGAGAAAAGAAACAAAGAAAAAAAAAGAAGATAAAGAAAAGGAAAGAAAACAGAAAAAAGCGAAACAAAACGAAAAAGGAAAGAATTAAGGAGAAAAAGACAAGAAAGGCAAGAAAAGACAAGACAAGAAGAGGACGCAATGCAAGGAAAAATGAAAAAGAGATGAAAGAAAAAAGAAAAAGAAAAAAACCAAAATGTCATACTAGCAGACCCTAGCAACTGGCTAAGGATGACATTGGCCTCATAGAGGGTATCACGTTCATCATCAATGGCACTGGGGAGAGAACGCAACATGTAGAAGAAGCCAGGGCGGTCTTATGCAATCTTGTGACGGCCATTAGAAGGCCCGCAACTTTCAACACGTTGATGGCCATACCCAGACTTCAGTCTCTTGGGCATGAAGCCCCCCCTTCCCCCCCCCTACCCTTCCCCCCTTTCCCCCTACCCCCTCCCCCCTTCCCCCCTCCCCCCCTCCCCCCCCAACGACGAGCACGAAGTCACGGTCACCGTTATCATCCTCTCCAGCCCTTCCGATGATCGCGCTACCATGCCCGCATCGTCCGCGCACAGCATACCCCACAATCTCTGCATCACCTCCCCCTCCTCCCCGTCCCGTCCTTCGACTTCGCCTGTGCGTGAAGTGCCCTTCTTCTCGCCTTCCTCATTTTGCTGGAGCTGCACCATGTTGTCCGTGATGGCTGCATCAGCGAGGAAGCGTTTCTAAGCCACACGCAGTACCGCCGTGAACAACATGTTGAAAACGGACTGTTCATCCTAGAGATGAAGATTATTGAGCACAGACTGCTGTGAGACAGAGAAGACATAAGCAACTTGAATCAATGGAGGTAGACAAAGCAAAATTCTGGCGTACCGGGAAACACTTAACTCAAAGACGCCAACAAGAGTTATGGAGAATGTGATGAAAAGCACGAAAACATGTGAACGGCCGCAAAAGACACAAATTCGTGCTGAAGCGAGGGCGAAGAGGAACAGATGACTGCTGAACGAACAACCACTAAAGAGAGGATCGAGGCAGGTAGGGAAAATATGAGAACAAAGACGGGAGCAAGGAAAACAAAATGAAACAAAGGCACACGAGACCGTACATGCCATTGTATTGCGCTTTCGCACCCCCCCCCCCCCTCCCCCCTGTCCATAAACTAAATATAACCAGCAACAACTGCAACACACTGTATTGCTCAGGGATATGGGAGCGCACGTTCCACGTTATTGTCGAACCAATACCTAGCCTCGCGATCTACCATTTTTTTTCTGCATTGCTCGACAGCTGTACCAGTCCCCCTGGACCCTCCGTTCCCACCACCACGAATTCCCCTTGCAACCCCTATGCATCCTCTTCTCCGTCTCGTATCGAACTTTCTCCCGCCTCGCCCCTGTGCCATCTCACAATAAATATATCTTGCACGTTGATGACCCTCCGATACCTGATGTCATCGACCATAACACCGTCTCTATGCCGAACAGAGAAGAGGAGTTATCAGCCCACCCCTCGATGGCTTAAATATTCGCAGTAGTAGAGCACTTATCGATTTTTCCTTAGCATTGCAATGTGTTTAAATGACAAGAGTTGAACGGAAAAAGGAGTGGTAACAAAAGTCCCGAGCTGATGTCCAGAGAAAGTACCGCCTTTCTCACTAAGTATCACAAGGGAGAAAATAGTGTGCAGATATCTGGAATATTTGGTATCCATATGAACAACGAGGATAACAAGGTGAAGCGGTTGAGGACGATGACGAAAATGGAGTGAGGACCGATGACCAACTCATCACGTCTGCCCACGAGCCATGGCTCTCGGTACCTTTCTGAACCACAACACAAAATTTTTCAAATTCAAATTCGTCCGCAATGTCCCTATTTAAGGAACTGTCCACTGAACCACAACACAAAACATTTCTAATCCAGATTCCGCCGCAATGTCCCTGTCCAAGGAACTGTCCACTCAGTACTGTACGGCTACCACTGTCCCACAACACCCCGAGGGCAACTCTGCGCCCTTCATGCATTCGTTAAAAACCCTTATATAGAATACCCTTCCTTGGTGTATCAACAAGTGCAGGAATTGCCACGGTGTGTATGGCCAATTCGAGACCGAACCACATACTGTCTCGTTCAAGGATCAACGACCAAACCATGAAAATATCAAAGCCTAGCCCTTGCCCGAAAGGAAGTCGCGGTTGCCGTTCGAGACTCTTCCTCTCAGGGGCTTTCGTCAGAAAATCCGCATGCTGATATTCTGACTGAATATAGTAAACAGAGATATTACCGCTAGCAGCCATCTCCCGCAACAAACGGTGCCGAACATCAGTGTAAGTTCCCTTGTACGATACAAAGTTTATTTCCTCAAGTCTACGGCCCCTTTTTTTGTACTCATACACGCCATTTCTCATAGGCCCCAGCCTCGGCACCAGAATCACTAGTACCTCCCTCGTTTTTACTGCCTCCTTAACCCCGTCTGTCATGGGTGCGTATTCCGCCTAAGTGGTAATAAGAGTGACGCCCATCTGAGTCCTGGTGAACCAAAGCACTGGTCTACCCCCGCAACACACGGCTGAACCAGAACCAGAACGTCTGTTCTCTGTCTTGTGGGTGTATCCCGCGTATATTTACGTCTCCGCAAACCAAATCCCACGTGCACAGATATTAAATCATTATATAACCTATTCGCTAGCACTAGTCCGACGTGGCGTTCAGATACTCAAGTATCGTCTGTGCCGCCTTGCAGTTAATCGGCTTGGGTCATGCGAAAACCACGCGATTGCCCGAACTGCAATCGCGATATCGGGACTCGTCTAGTTTGCGACTACCTCAGACACTCCACGATACCACTGAACGGTACATCTAATACGGCCTCCTCCTCGTTTGCGTGGCTGAGGTTAATGAAAGGGGTAGCGGGGATGGGACTCGACTTCTACACGTCAAAACGACTGTGTATGCTCCGGATGAACTGGGTTTGCCAAACCTCCAAAGTTCATTCCTGTCAGACTTTCTTGTGATCACTGCCCATGTACCACTCTATCTCCCAGAGATGTTTGGTGGGAATTCTCTGGTTGAGGACGAACTACCACTTGGGTCACCTCGTCAGTAGCTACAATTTTAATGTCGTCCACACCAAGGCCATGATCGCCACAACGTTACCCAGCAACCGTTAGCCGAAATACACAGCGACCTACTAAGCGTTGCTCAACACCACTCTCCACGAGGGTTGACGATGAAAGCTGATACCACGCTTGACCACGCTCGACCACTGTGCTTCAGGCTGTAAAGGGCGTTGTTGAGCAGCGCTACCTTGCCAAATATTGGTCAACATCCAGAGAGTGGACGAGGTAGATATACGTATCCACTTCCAACTGACTGAAAGCTTGGTCTACACCTGAGTGCCTCATGTCCCACCGGCTTAAATGCCATAGCCGCTATCAAACTGTCAGAAGTAGCTGATGCTGTAGGAGAGAACGCCTTGTGGTAGTCTACCCCCTATACCTTGCCGTATCCCATAGCCGCGATAGGAATTTCGACCTATCAACCATTTCATGTCAATCACTCTTCCATCTCTATAGCCACTTGCCGTCTACGATGGACCCCTCAGGAATTTGAACCACTTCCTCAAAGTGCCGGCCGCCACGAGCCCATCGAAGTCTACCCTCATCGCCTTCATCCACACGTCCGAGTACTGCGATGAGCGTAACGCAAGTGACGGCACTGGCTAGGGTTCTGCTTTGCGGACGAGACATTTTGGCAACTCGCCTGGCTACGGACAACCTTTTGTATCGCCAGCAGGTCATGACTTAGTTTGTCCCCCTGATCGGGCCAAGACATGCTCCCAGGCCCGCTGCTTCTAGATTGAGAAGGTCGCGTCTGCGCTCAGGTTCTCCCCAGTTCCTCGCCATCTTCATGTCCGACGAACTTCGATTCAAGTTGGCGCCCCATAGTCCCCACCATCGTGGGAAACGGACGACTCTCGTCCCATGACGATGTCTTGCTCCCCTGTTCCGAAATATCGCCGTCGACAGTCGTCTCTCTGCCTCCCGACGACAAATAAACATCTGATTGAGCAGTTGTGGAGTCAGGTCGGCAATTTTTCACCGTCCACAGAACCCCCGGCACCTTCTCTACCATGCACTATACTCACTGCCGGATGTGTTCCCCGACGTCGATCAGGGTTTTCCTTCCCCAGACGTGGTAATGGAGTCGGTGGAGGACGATCAAAATCATCTAGCGCTCCCGGCTTTGACGTCTCTCCCAGCTCCGATGCCCCTGCCGGCTCTAACGTCCGTCCCGCGTCCGATTCTCCTGCCAATACCGGCAATGATGACTGGTGCAGTTGCACCGGGGGCCGCTCCACATCTGGTGGTACCTTCATTGTGACGTCCCTTGTTTTGACCGCCTTGTTGGCCTGCGTCTGCCTCCGCAATGAGTACCGAGGGTGGTTGATGCCTAGCCGCAAGTAGAAGCTACTCTCGCACCTGGGGAACGAGTTCGACAGGCGGTTCCAACTGCAATACCCCGGGCGAGGAAACGGGTGTGGTGATGCAGGTGCTGACTTACCGTACAGCATCTCGTTCGACGAGTTGTTGCCAGAGTTAGATACCGTCGCAGTGCGCCTCAGGGCTTCACACGCCCAGTGCACTGCCTCAACTCCGGGGGTCCCCAACGGTGGCCATTCGACGTGCGGAAAGCGGATGGGGGCTTCGATGCGTGTGGCAGATGCCACGTTTGGGATGATCCCTACAGATCTGTCTCGGGAAGGTTTGTCAGCTCCAGACGCTTTCAGTTGGTCAAATTCTGTTTGATGCAACACTGCCTGCAGATGTCCCCTAAATTGCGACCAAAACATTCGTCACCGTTGTCAGACATTACTCTTTCTACCTCCGTCGGCACACCATCTACATGCACATCAACCGAAATCTTTCTGAAAGCGTGAGCGACATAGGACTTGCTCTTGAGAAAGTATACCTAGCGCGCAGGTTTCCTGGTTTCCGAAAGCTTTTAAAGACAACGACAGACAAGGCCTGGCGCATGCAAACAAGCTTGCTCTTCCTCGTGTGATCACGCGAACAAGCTTGCTCTTCCTCGTGTGATCACGCAAATGGTCGAAGGATGCGTGTGTTTCACGTGATGAGTATTGGATATGGTCGTCCTTCACTATCATCACATACCGTTTCACTTGGAGCGAATGGACGCTGTTAGACCCACTGAGATCGACGAAGATTATTCCTCGCTTCTGCGTAATGCGCGATTTCGTACCGGACCGAGGCTACGGTAGGGGGGGTACCCCCATTTTCACTGATGTGTTTTAGCCACTCGCACGAGTGGCTCTGTACCCTACGGATGAAGATGGTTCGGGCACTTGTTTGGACGCAGCTTAGATCATCTTTGCATTGCGGATTAATTTCGTCAATGTAAAACATGAAGAAAACGTAATATCGTATAGGAACAAAGGGTTACTCGCGCGAGTGACCCCTAGCCACTGAAATAAAAGGCCCAATAGGGGACCCCCCTACCGTAGCCTGGGTCACCGATAGCAATCGGCTTACGGTACCCCTTGGCCGTGAAACACCCAGTGCACGGTCTTAACTAACCTAGTAGCTCTACACATAGCAATTTAGTCCCATTCTCAACAATTTTTCATTGGCATGGCCGTGCATGCAGTGGAAATCGTTTATGTCTACATTGGCCTCACGCAAGGCGGCACTACCCGAGGCTATCACAAGGAACCCAAGGGGAAGAGAGTGAGCAGGCTGCGGGAGGTCCTCGATGTGCCGGCAACTAGCAGGGGAAAGGCGATGTAGTCGTCATCAGGGCCAATCCTTCCAAATACTAAGGTTTCGGGATCTAGATCCATCAACACTCCAAACTCTAAGACGCAAACCTTGTAAGGTCACGCTCAAATCTTGATCATAAGTCACGAAACGTACTCCTCCCGTGTGTGCAGCCAACTAGGAAAAACATCGTCAGTCAAGTCGGGTAGATTTTCTACCTTCCCCAGCCTTGCTGTGCCACCTCCATCCTTGTTGGGAAAACTACAAGCAGAGATCCGTAACCCTCAACGCCAATCAGAGTATCGTTAACAATGTAATATTTGTCCTTGCGTTAGACGTAAGTCACGGAGCAAATCAGCGGATTTAGTAACGTGAAAGGTCGCGCCACTATCTGCTATCCGTTTCTCTGAGCCGTCCGTACTCTTCTCGCGGCCATCTACCTCATCTTACTAGGAATACCAATAGTCAGACACACTACAACCTCACCAAAACCGTTATGGGACTTCTTTGCCGCGGGGATAACGTGGGGTACAGCACAACCATCGATATCCACACCTCTAGGCAGGTGAGTATTTGTTCTGCATGTCATCGTACTTCCTCTCCCCGTCCTGCGTACTGCTGTTGTCGGTTTTGGTTGCAGCAGCACCACCGGAAATACCCCACACCGGAAGCACCACCGGAAATACCCCTACTAGCCACGCCCTTACCAGTACGGTCATTATTACTATTGCTTTCTTACGGTTATGGCGGGCGGGCTTGTTCGCAACCAGGGCTTGTCCTACATTACGATTCTCCTTGTTCGTACTTCTAGACAGGATTGTGTACCTCTGTCTGACTATTGCCTCTATCTCCGCATGGGTGATGTTGCCTCTGTACAATATCGTACGCTGTTTGAGTACGTACTCTGTCGTAAGTACTTCCACGATCTTCAAATTCACATTATCTATAGGAAAGTGTATCCCCAAGTATTTTAGCACCCTGATAACCTTGTCTACGCGCGCGGAAACTTCATCCGGTCCTCATATCTTTCCATCTCTAATTCTCATGAAAGAGTGTCCGTATTCACGTCTCGGAATGTGTTTTGTGCATGAACCAATTTTGTAAGAACGCCAACCTGCACTAAAGGAGTTGGCGCTGAACACCGTGCTAAATTGCTCGCGAAATGTGATGCTCTCCGTTAAGCATGTCCCCACAATACATACGCGTCTAATGCTGCACTCACTGAATCCTTGATCCAGCAAAAAACGGGAACTCACGGACGGATCGTCTGCCGATATGTCAATTCCAGTTGATCAGGCGTGCCTACAAACTTTCGCCAGAGCAAAACTTCAAATTGTCCTTTCAACAAAGTATAATCTATACTACTCTCAAGCTTGGGAACAGTAGTTTTGACGTGCTTGTATCCCGAGATACCAAGACGAAACTGCTTATCCTGGCAACCTCTTTGTTACCAACAGTTCGTAGAAGATTGTCGAGGTTTACTCCATCTCTGGACCTGAAGCAGACCCTGCCCGCTCACCAGCCGCAGCACCTTCGGAACATGAGGCTGGTCTCCACCAACATACCCTTATTGCAGTCCGCCAGTACTCGTGCCCACCCGGCTGGCTTCGATACGAGACAGCCTTTCTTCGTTTCCTCTGTTTGGAGGCGCGGCTTGAGTTAGCCTACATCCTTGTCGTGGTAGTCTATCTCAGAAAAACCAGCTAAGCACCAATTTTATCGCCGTAACGTTTTGAAACGGCAGCGTTGAACAGAAGTCGGAGTGGCAACAGCAGACACGAGTTGTTGTTCAGACAGTATTGCGCTTTGCATGATATCTCACAAAGAAGAATATGGTGTGAATATATCTCTCATATTAGGTATTGTTGATTGTATGCTTGGATATGATGCGGATATGATGACGGTTGAGTATTGTAGGGGTTTCCAGTGATAAGTTGGCTACATAATAGCGGGATATCGGGATGGTGGAAATACTCCGCCTATTTATCCGCCTTTCTTCCTGGCGAGCGCACTCCACGCTGCGCCTTGGCTAGGAGCAACTTAATTTATATATGTACGTCTTATACTTGTCTTCATACCGGTGACTTCACTACCCCACTATTGTCAGCTCAACGGGTAAGCCCTCTACGCTTCGTAGGGATCAACAAACGCGATAATTATCGCGTACGAGGTACTATCCCTGTTCAAAGAAAAGGGTGTTGAGTGACGTGGGCTCTTGTGCGGAAGAGAGCTAGCTGGAGATACCACAAAAACAGCCCTCCCCGTGAAAGGGAGCGAGCTGGGTGGCTTGTTTGAACCATTCCTGAGGGCGAGGTAAACATGGGCGTTGTGGACGTGAAGGCGTTGGCAGCGAGAGCGAGGAGCTCTCAGCTGGCAAAGATGCGGGAGCTGGAAGAGCTGCTCGCAATACGGGACCAACTTGAGGAAGAAATCGAGGGGGGTTTCCGTTATGGTTTCCGAACGATAGACCAGATTTCTGCTGGATGGCGCGAGTTTTACAGAATCGAAGGTCGTATTGAGGAAAGCGAACTCATCATTCGCGAGTACTCGCAACTTCTCCTCGAGCTCTCGAGCTTCTTTATACGACTGGAGCGAATGCGAGGCGTTTCTCAGCCGTCTCAGGTACCAGAGAGGGGAGCGGGCGTGGCCAGATGTGAGTCACAGCTCGTAATTCCAGTACTTGAGACTGGGGATGAGAGCACTGCTCAGCAGCAGCCGCAGCAGCAGCAACAGCAGCAGTTCAAGACGGAGAAAAGGTTTTTGGTGGAATTAGAGACGAGGAGGAAAGAACAGGAGGAGCTCTTGCAGCTGCCATTGAAGCAGCAGCAGCAGGAGCTGCAGCCTCCGGTGGCACCATCCCCCGTTTGGACGTCACAGCTCGTATACCCAATGCTTGAGACTGGGAACGAGCGCACTGCACAGCAGCAGCCGCAGGGGCAGCAGCAGCAGCAGTTTGAGACGGGGGAGAAGGGATTGCTCGCAGAGTTGGTTGTGAAACCAAATTACGAGCAGTATCTGCCGTGCTCCGTGGGAGCGGCGGCTGCTGAGCCCGTTGATGTGTGGGCCCGGGTTGGGGTCGGCACAAGGTGGCTGGTTGCGGTGGAGGACGCTGGGTGTGGGAGGCACGGACAGCCAGGTGGAGAATCCTTCCCACCGTTTGCACCAGACTAAGGCAACAACCACAGGTCATGTCATGAAAAATTGTTTTTTGTCTGGGCTTTGTCTTGTTTCTAGAGTAAGACAGCAGGTAGTGGACGTTTCCTGTTTGAAAATGAAAATACATACCTGGTGCGGAGTAATATGAAATGCTGCCAACTATACAACAGCAGTATGAGACTGACGTAGCGATGACATGTTACTCTTTGCGGCTGAGGCGATCATTTTCTTTCGCATTAGTTGTTGTCAAGTCTTTGTTTTTCGCGTTAAATCATAGCAAAAGACAGAGTAGCTTGGGCAGAGGGACGGGCAGCATAAATGCTTGTGCCTGCCCCCCAGCCCCTCTTGCCCCAACCACCGGCGAATGTGACTGCGTGTGGTATGGTAGCTCTGCTGATCAACAGGTTACAAGGCACGGGATGCAGGACGCTTGACGGGTTGATAATAGATTATGTCCGCAGTAGCTAGCGCTTGCTTGCGACAGCCGTATTTTCTGTCTGTCGTATGTACAGCAGTTTGGTACTTTAGTTCATTTTCAATCAACCATTTTTCCTCACGCACCAAAGAGGGAAGGAATTGAGAACGAACTCGCCATCTCCGAAACACAATATTTGATTTCGGTTGTGTGCCGTGAATTTTCCCAACAACATCCCTGGTACGATATCGTACGTCATTCGGTTTTACAGATAAATTGGTGACGGCTGGTTGCTGTAGGGGTATGGTCAGTACCAGTAGTATTATATTTCGGGTACGCACGAGAGATGATGACAACATACGTGGTTTCGAGAGCCATCCATGCCGCTGTGTCCCCCCCCCCCCCGCCTCGAACGCCCCTTTCTTCCCCATCACCCGCACCTTCGCCTAGACCTAGCACCACACGTATAACAAACCCCTCACCTAAAGCCCTTTCCCCCCCCCCCCCCGCCCCCGCCCCCGCCCCCACCCCCCACCCTCCCCCCCCAACCCATCCCAACCCCACCCCCTCGAACACTCCACCCTCTCTTTACTCACTGATTGTACGACTTACCCCAGAATACACACGATAAACTGATGTATTATTTCCAAAAAATGTCACATTTATCCCCTCGAAATAATGTATAGTTTCCAGGCACATATCGAGCTGCCCCCGCGCCAACCCCCCCCCCCCCCCCCCCCCCCCCCCCCCCGCCCCCAATAATATACTGGTGCCGAAACCGTCAGATTTATCCCCTCGAAAGGATTTATAGCTTACATGCACAAATTGCCCCTTCCCCCCCCCCCCCCCCCCCCCCCCCGCCCCCCTCCAAACCCGCTCGCTTTTGATCAAAACCAGGCCCCCCCTTTGCCTTCACAGCTGTCAGATTTTGTCCCCCTCAGAAAAGGGTTTTATAGTTTCCGCGCACAGACTGACTAAAATCATCCTGTTGACCCTGATAGCTACACTGTAGCTGTAAGGGGAGTCGCCGACCTATATCCTTAGTGAGGACACACAACTCGTAATGCGCGCGATCGGAGTATCACACACAGCTTGCAAAGATGAGTTTCGACGAAATCTTCGATCTCACAGCTGGAGTGTATTTTAATTTTTATAACATACGTGGTATTTCATGTGTCTTACACAATGCAGGTTACTTCCAGAATTGCTGGTTGTCAACCTCACCAGCGATCTAGCATAGGGCGGTACACGAAATGAAGAAACCGGTAGTGAGAAAATATAGTGTTACTCACGTTTTTATTATGCAATATGTGGTGGAATACGAGTATGTGGTGGAAATATCGGGATGTGTTTTTCTCGTTAGACTGAAGATTCCACCCTGATCTTGTCCCGGTTATGCCTCGTACTATCTGTATCATGAATATGATATTCTAGTCTGACATGCTTTGCTTGACCATGATTGATGATAGGACTTTGATTATGTTCAAGCCTCCTTTGGTTTGATCGCCCCCTCAACTCCCCCCGCCCTTATCGTGCGCGTGTGCAGAGTGTTATGATGAGCGGTAACCGCTGTATGCCGGACCACAAAAATGTTGAGCAGGGGGAATGGGGTAGATTATAAGGTTCTTATAGTCCACAGCTATGTGCTCAAACATTTTATGTACGTAATATACGAACATTTTGAGTACAGACGAAGATAGTCAACATTCCTGCGTTTGTTATGGAGTTCGTACCTGATACCGTATCTTTTATACCAGGTACGCGTTTTAATCAAGGTTGCCAAACAGTTTAAAGGATCGTTGTTTATTATCGCGGTAGCTTATCAAGTAGCGGCATGGACTAACACTCTTGCAGCACTGTGATACTACGTGTCTCTCTTCCGGGAAGGAACATGCGGAATAACTTTACCCTTGATATAACAACCTCGTCACGTGTAGCGAGGCGTTTGCGCTCTGATTTATCGGTACTCTGAAACAGAAATGAACTCGCGGTTGAGTTCGTGCTGTACCGGCATCAAACAGTTGTCGAGTCGACTCTGAAATATGGTGACTTATTGCGGGATTTGTTATGTTTTTGCGGGGTTTGCGGTTAATGGTGATACATGCGTTAGTTCGGGTAGGACAAACCCGCTCGAGGAAGGCCTCAAACAGACTGGCCTTTTTCGCGAGCTGATCGGATGCGTGAGAGCTGTAGCCAGGTACACCAAGTCGCCCAGGGAGACAAACTGGAAGACGGCGGTTGGTATTTTAGATTATGTCTTTTTCGTGAGTGATTTTGGCATTACTTTTCAGAGAGGCAGTGGACTGGAGCTGGTTGCGTATGCGGATGCAGACTACGCCAGCAAGGCCACTGATAGGAGGTCGGTTTCCGGTGGGGCTGTCATGTGCGCAGGGGCATGTGCGGAGGGGCATGCGTGTGCTGGTTTTCGAGAACTCAAAAGTGCGTGACATTCTCGATCACAGAAGCCGAGTACGTAGCACTGGCAGACACCATAAGTTTGAGATTTTCGGGGCTCGGGGACGGTGACGATTTTTGGTAAAATACCCGGGGGTCATCCCTGCGTAATCAGTCTATGGTTTTCTCAACTAGCCTCGTAATGAGACCCAGCTGAACCAAATCGTTCAGTTTATATTGTTTTTGGGGTTTTGGGACGGCAACGGTTTTTTGGTAAACTACCGGGGGTCATCCCTGCGTAATCAGTCTATGGTTTTCTCAACTAGCCCTGTAATGAAACCCAGCTGAGCCAAACCGTTTAGTTTTCATCCTGCAAGGAGGGGTCACGCCCACCTGTTAACGCTTGTGCGGGAAAGGATTCGCTTGACCACTTGAGAGGATTATGGCTCGTTAAGTAGGAAAAAGGCCTCAAACTCGACGAGTTCGACACGTCTGAACCCGAGGACGACTAACTTTTTCGCGAGCTGATTTGAATTGTTTCTTGACGGATTATTCTGCATACATTAGCTGGATTTTCGTACTTTTAAAGAGTGCATGGTAGTTAGGGAGGCAAGTAACTATTTCTTTGTTTTTGAAATATTACTGTTTTCACAATTGCGTTGTCTAGTATGGCATTATCTTTCTCGGGATTTGAGCGTTCGGAATTTGAATGGATTTTTAGTATGTACCCAGCCGGGAGGCGTTTGTCTCATTCGAAAGTGAGTTTTGAGACTGCTGTCCAATCACACTTGTTGGCGCCCCTGTTCTATGGAGCTGACAACCGTTTTATAAGGAAAGCTGAATGCTGATTATAAGGCCGATTTTTGAGTTTTCGGATTTGAGTTTTCGGTCTATGAATTTCGGATTTGAGTTTTGTAGTTGGACTTAGGATTTTACGACTTAGATCTTAGGTTCGTGATGATTGATGTGGAATACTGTCCCTGAATTGTATCTCTAGATTTATGGAGTGCTTTTTAAGGACTATGGTGTTGCAATCTTTTTTTCTTGTCACGGAGGTATTGGGAGAAAATTGATTGACCGTTTATTTCATTGAATCGTTTCACCCTGATGATATGACAATGTAGCATCATACCGTATCATTTACGAAGCAGGGAGGCTGTTGATTGTATGCTTGGATATGATGCGGATATGATGACGGTTGAGTATTGTAGGGGTTTCCAGTGATAAGTTGGCTATATAATAGCGGGATATCGGGATGGTGGAAATACTCCGCCTATTTATCCGCCTTTCTTCCTGGCGAGCGCACTCCACGCTGCGCCTTGGCTAGGAGTAACTTAATTTATATATGTACGTCTTATACTTGTCTTCATACCGGTGACTTCACTACCCCACTATTGTCAGCTCAACGGGTAAGCCCTCTACGCTTCGTAGGGATCAACAAACAGGTATCTATGTGGACACGCAGGAAATGAAGAGGAGGGGTTAGAGAAGATGGCCAGAATGGAACGACCAGGAGGTGGGTACAAATTACCACCTCATGACGTCTGCCCACAACCCATAATTGCCAATACCTCTTGTACCAGAACCAACGAATTTTCAAATAGATATGCCTCCGCACTATCCGTTTGCAAGGAGCTTTCCTCTAAATATTTAATGGCTACCGTTCCTCCGCAATATCTCGAGTGCAACCGTGCACCTGCCCGTCGCACATTCGTTGATGCAACCTTTTATATGACTACCTAATATGACGTGTGAACGCTCCCGTGCAAGCGGGACAAGTCGCCCTATTATCTAAGCAGTACTTTTAACAACTCCCGGCTCCGCGTGGCCTTTCGACATTTATTAATATCGGAAAGCTGACGACGATATGTAATGCTTTTCCATCTGCGCACACCTTTCCCCGGCATGAGATGCGGCGTGCGAGCAGAGTTACGTGTGCCCAGAATCAGAGGGTGACGCCCCGAAGAACACTTTCCACCCAGTCTTCGTCGAAAACTGAGTCTTTGTCGAAAACTGCAATCTATTAAAATTTCTCAACATTTCTAGTTAGGCGAGGGAGATAAAAAACGATCAGAGAGCCACGTATCCTTTAGCGGCAAGTGTGATATATTAAACAGTAGCAGCTGTAATGGAATTATGCATGTGTACTGTCAACGTTGCCACATACGGTATGGCCTACGTGGAGTAGCAGCTGTGATGGAGCAACGCATGTGTAGGGATCAACGTTGCCACATACGGCATGCCCTACGTAGAGTATCTACAGCACCAGCTCAGAGAGGGCTACGTTTACGAGTATGTAGTCTACAACACAGAACGGCACAGAACGTGTGACATGTACAGCAGCAGTAGTAGTAACAGCAATGATGGAGCTGCGCACGAGCTGTCAACATTGCTGTACTATTAATACGTACGGTATGTACCGCGTACAGCACTTATAGCACCACCTGCTGCGGTCTGGTCGTTCTACGCAGCTACGCTGTGGGCCATCGCATGTGTCCGCTTTAGTTTTTCGCACATTAACGCCCTTTGTAACGTCCGTTCCGTTCGATACTGCGCGAACGCTGCGCGAACTCATCACGCCTTTCTGGTTCAGCCCTTCACCTCTTTCTCGAAAATCTTCAATTGTGTTGACGCTGTTTTTCTTTCCGAACTCCCGAAAGTTCCAGGGTACTCCTAGGTACCGGTTTTTGATGACGGAAGTTTGACGGTTCTGAAATATACGGTACTTTTTAAACGGGAAACGGATTCTCATTTTTTGACGGTACCGATTTTGGCGGTATACGGTACGGCGAATTATGACGGGTTTTTTTGTACGGTTCTGAAAATGACGGTACTTTTAAAACGGGAAACGGTTTCTCGTTTTTTGACGGTACCTTTTGCACGGTACTGTAAAATGACGGTATCGCCTATACCCGGTACCGAACATACGATACATGTGATCAGGTGAAATTCGCTGCAGAGGAGGTTCTGGTTCTTCCGAAACGCAACCAACTGAACCAAAAATCCTACAACAAAAAAAAAAAAATTACCCGAAGTTATGAAAAAAAAAGAGGACATCAGTGAGGATCGAACTCCAGTTCAAAACTCACCGTCGTGCCCGCTACCTACTGGACCGCCGGCAGTTCACAGACATACTCCTCTTGCCGGAATTGTTTAGACGGTATTGGCACATGGCGATACTTTTTTGACGGTACTGCATCATGACGGTATTTTTTTGGCGGTTTTGAAAAATACGGTACTTTTTAAACGGGAAGCGGATTCTCGTTTTTTGACGGTACCGACTTTGGCGGTATACGGTATCGCGAATTTTGACGGTATTCCGCTACCGTCCCGTATCCGCCTATTACGACGGGAAAACCGTGACGGGAAAATTCCCGAGGGGTACCCTGGAAAGTTCCCCCCAACAAGCGTGCTTGTACGTGTTCCCGACCTTTTGCTATTTTGTCTTTACGCGTTGTGTTTGGGTACTCAGACTTTTCAGCGTAAGCTTTTGGCCTTCAGTACTCAAGACTTTGCAGCGTAAGCTTTTAGCCTTCAGTATTCAAGACTTTGCAGCGTACACTCCGGGTATCACGAGTCCGTAGCTACTTATTATGCACCGTTTTTCCTGCGCGTGTTTGCTTTCGTTCTCAGGCTTTCGTCGTAGCCTTAAGCCGTTTCTTATACAGTCGGATTCCGCCAGTCGAAAACGGCCCTTTTTGACTAAACACTAATTCACTGAGTCATTCTGGTCCTTCTTCATATTATCGACAGTGAAGTCAGTTTTTATAGTTCTTGTGCTCTTCCTAAAGTCGGTTGGGTGAGGGAGTACTGCTGTACGGCAGTCGAAACCTGTTGGCAGCTCGGTGTGTCCTTCGCGCTTTCTCCGCGAGCAAGGGCTCGACGAACCCTCGTCTCAGCGAGTTGGTGGCTTTGTCGACCAGAACAATATATCAACCACGAACAGCAAATAATCATAAATAGCGCAGCTGTATGTCAACAGCGCGGTGTATCTACCGCGATCCCCAAAGCGAAAGCATATTTGGCGCAGCTGTACATCAACAGCGATCAGCAATAGGCGAACCCTATGTAGGCAAAGCCGCGGCCGCAAACATATGAACCAAAGCAAGCACATCCGTATATATATCAACAATGAGCGGCAAAGCAAAAACACTTCCGGACGAGACAAACGTGTCGGCCAGAGCTGTAGACTTACAGAGATCAGCAACGCGAAAGCGTATCAGTCGTGGCAGGATATCAACAGAGCAGTATGTCACTGGCAATCAGCGAAGCGAAAGCATACGTGGCGCAGCAAATCAATGAGGCGATAGCATATCTGGCTCAGCTGTATGTCAACCGCGATCAGCAAACCAACCTTCCCTGCGGTACAGCCGCGCCCCCAAAAACTTGTGTGCAAAGCCACTGCAGTTGTATCTCAACCATGAGCCGCGAAGCGAAAGCGCGTCTTGACAGTCGCACCCACCAGACCTATACATCAACTTCGATCAGCAAAGCGAAAGCCCATCTGGCGCAGCTGTATATCAACCGCGATCAAAAATCCTAAGCAAAGCACTTCTGAACGACACTGCCGTGTCGACCAAAGCGGTATATCCGCCGTCACCAGCAACGCGAAAGCCTACATGGCACAGCTGCATATGAACATCGCGGAACGTCGACCGTGATTACCAAGGCGAACGCATGTCTGGCGCAGCTGTGCGTCAACAGCAATCAGCAAAGCAAACCCCTCAGGTAATTGCAATAAGCAAAGCGGAAGCATATCTGGCGCAGCTGTTAGGCACAATAGCGATCAGAAAACCAAAGTGAAAGCGCTTCTGGACGACGTTTCCTTGTCGACCGTAGCGATATATCAACCGCGATCAGCAAAGCGAAAGGCTATATGGCACAGATGTATATCATCACCGCCGTATATCAACGGTGATCAGCGAGCCGAAAGCTTATCTGCCGCAAGTGTATAGCACAACAACGATCATTAACCAACACCAAAGCACCTGTGGACGACACGGCCGCGTCGCTAAGAGCGGTACATTAACCGCCATCAACCAAGCGAAACCCTTGATGGTACAACTGTATGTCAACGCGGTATATCAACCACGATCAAATCCAGGCAAAAACATATCTGTCTCAGCTGTATAACAACAGCGATGAGAAACCAAAGCGTAAGGACTTCTGGTCGACACGGCCGTGTCGATCAGAGCGATGTATCAACCGCGACCAGCAAAGCGACAGCCTATATGGCACAGCTGTATATCAGCAGCTCGGTATATTTTACTTGATTGTCCAGCTGAAAGCATATCTGGCGTAACTGTCTATCAATAGCGATCAAAACCCATAGCGAAAGCACTTCGGCACGACACAGCCGTGTCGTCTGAAGCGCGATATCAACCGCGATTAGCAAAGCGAAAGCCTATGTGGCACAGTTGTGTATCAACAGTGCGGTATATCAACCGCCATCAGCGCGGTACACCAACCGCCATCAGCGCGGTATATCAACAGCGATCAGCAAACCGAGAAAATATCTGTCACAACTGTCTATCAAACAGAGGTCAGAAACCAAATCGAAAGCCTTCTGGACGACACAGCCGCGTCGACCACAGCGGTGTATCAACCGCTATCGGCCAAGCGAAAGCCAATATCGGACAGCTGCATATCAAGAGCGCGGTGTATCAACCGCGATTCGCAAGGCGAAAGCATTTCTCTAATCGGCTGGAGGGCGAAATCCGACATTTTATCTGTCGTTGACCTTGCCCCGATACACAGCCGCACGAGTGAGGTGCTGTATTCGGGTGTTTGGAGTGGGATTGGCATTAAGCGGGTTTCGTTACTGACAATTTTTGTACATGTTGCGAATGTTCCCTGTTCTTTCGGCGTTTTTGTGTTGGGAGTGTGTAGACTCTCGTGTTCTATGAATTCCGTCTGAATGCTGGCCAGGCATTCTCGAGTGCTCCAAGGATCGTCGACAAACGTTGCAAAGACAACGTCAGGTGCAACGGGACGCATTTTGCTGGAACACGAACATGCTCATCACATACACAAGTATATTATAGCAGCCGTTAATACACGTTACACCTGGTTTGTAGGTTGCCGTGTATCGGAACGGTTGGTTGAGATTGGAACATCCGTCGACGTAAAGGAGCGGGTGAATGGGTTACAATTGCGCCGAGATTTCTTGCCCACGACGTACGACCTCATATCTAGTGAGTAACGTGCAAGAAAGGCTTTTCGAGGTGATGAAGAGGCAACGCAGCTCAAGCCTGCATCGTGCGTTCATCCAGTCAGATGTTTCGCAAGATCTCACATGTTCTTGTTGGATGCACGTGCACTTACTCAGGCGACATTCCAAAGGAGGTTGGTAAGCTGCCGGCGCTAAAGAAGCTCGACCTGTCTGGCAACTGTGATATTGGTGAGTTGTTCGGTGTTATCACGTCCATCCACCTTGGTTTTGATGAGCTATCGCTTCGGCTGCAACGCAGAAAACCTACTGCTTTTCGTGGTTTCTTTGTCGTTATGTGTTGTTTCCACCAAACATCAAAATATCGCCGTTTGCATCGAGTGTCCGCACTATTTACCCGTCTTTGGAAGAAACACGTGATGTCGGCACAAAGTGTGAGACTAACGGACCTAGATCATCGCCGTAAAGCGGATACCCGAACCAAACCATTTTAACTCACCGGAGAGGAGGAATGAACAATAGTATTAGGAGCCGCAAAGTATGTCAATCCAGAACAAACGATAAGTGTCGTACATAGCTCGATCCCCCATTAATTGCACGCCCCGCCAATCCGCACTCCCCACCCATCTCTCCTGTCCCTCGCGGCCAAACTGTGTTTCTTCTGTGACCCCCGCTTGGTTCCCTCGCTTCTGACACCCAGTTGGTGGACGCCTAGGGTTGACGGTGAAAACGGGCTGCGAACTTTAATCCGTCCGCTCCACGGGACCGTCTGCTGTAACCCCTCGTTCCCATTGACAATGCGAGGAAATATGCCTGCGGGATTACACGAAATGAAAATCACCCACCACCGCTGACGGTGCGAACCCGGAAAGCGGCTAGTCGTGAAACGAGAGAGCTGCGGTCATGCTTACTGATGCAACGACAGTTGTCTGCCTGTATTTACCATGCTGGGTTTTCGCGTATTTTCATCTGGCTATCGTATCGATTGATCCAAAAGTGGCAACTGTGGTTTTCTCGTCCATTATCACCTCGCTGCTACATCGTCATTCTCGCCCTCCCAACCTTCATTGCCAGGAGCTATACCACCAGAGATAGGTGACTTACCGGCTTTGGAGGAGCTCAACCTTTCGGACTGCCAGTTGCAAGGTAAGCTTTACCGTTCATCGAGTCGATCGGACTTTCGCCCTCAGAGATTGCACATTGATCTACGCTGTAGCGTAGAATCCAATGAGCTTGCATTGTGCGCGTCAGATTGGCTTGCCACGACCGTTGCAATATTCTCAGATACCAATTCAATTGCCAAGTGTGGCTCTCACATGAGCACATTCAAGCACGATGCACTGGATACTCTGAGGTGTTAACTGAGCCATCAAATCACCTGGACGACCGGCAAGTGTCATTACATCTGTACTTGTAGCATTCAAACGGGAACCATGCACTCAATGCCTATTTTCATCTGTGGTATCCCCCATGACCGCCACCGGCATGTCGAAACAGCATGCATCACGAGAGCATGCATGTACCAGGGGGGTATCGATATGTCGACAAAACTCCGGAATTCTGCAGTGGCCATTACTGCGGGATGAGCGCGGTGTAAAAAGAAAGCGCTCTCGATTGAGCCGTTTGCCTTGTCTCCATTTCTATGTTGGTGGGTACGTCCTGAAGCGATGGGAGCACGTTCTGATGTCAATGTCTGGAGAAACCTTCATAGATGAGAAGGGAACATAATTCAAGAAGATGAATGTTTTTGTTCAACCAGGCTGATATGATTGTCATTGGAATTGGACCATGGACCCGGTGGTTTACTGGTAAATACGTCCCTTCCGCGCCCCGTGCATACCGTTCTCTTATCGAGGAGAACAAGAACGTAACCGGCTTGCGGCCTACCTGTTGGTTGTTGGCGTTACCGTCTGGATATTGGTGTGCTTGAACGCTATAGTTGATATTTGTCGGTGAGGACATCAAATTGTTTACAACCTTCAATGCCAAATGTGGCACCTACCAGATTCGTGGAATATGCGAGGTCTAGGTTTGGTGCGGAGGAATTAGGGCCAAATTCCAACGTGTCCGGCCTCCGGCAAGGCATCTGTTTGGGCCGTTGCACCGTCCGGGGAGGGACTTTTATAGGCTTGATTGTCTCGCCCCATTGTATTTTCCAAATTTTGAACATTTCTCTAATCGGCCGCAGGGCGAAATCCGACATTTTATCTGTCGTTGACCTTGCCCCGACACACAGCCGCACGAGTGAGGTGCTGTATTCGGGTGTTTGGAGTGTGATTGGCATTAAGCGGGTTTCGTTACGGACATTTTTGTACATGTTGCGAATGTTCCCGGTTCTTTCGGCGTTTTTGTGTTGGAGTGTGTAGACTCTCGTGTTCTATGAATTCCGTCTGAATGCTGGCCAGGCATTCTTGAGTGCTCCAAGGATCGTCGACAAACGTTGCAAAGACAACGTCAGGTGCAACGGGATGCATTTTGCTGGAACACGAACATGCTCATCACATATACAAGTATATTAAAGCAGCCGTTAATACACGTTACACCTGGTATGTAGGTTGCCGTGTATCGAACGGTTGGTTGAGATTGGAACATCCGTCGACGTAAAGGAGCGCGTGAATGTGTTACAATTGCGCCGAGATTTCTCACCCACGACGTACGACCTCATATCTAGTGAGAAACGTGCAAGAAAGGCTTTTCGAGGTGATGAAGAGGCAAGGCAGCTCAAGCCTGCATCGTGCGTTCATCCAGTCAGATGTTTCGCAAGATCTCACATGTTCTTGTTGGATGCACGTGCACTTACTCAGGCGACATTCTAAAGGAGGTTGGTAAGCTGGAGGCGCTCAAGAAGCTTAACCTTTCTCACAACGTTGGTATTGGTGAGTTGTTCGGTGTTATCACGTCCATCCACCTTGGTTTTGATGAGCTATCGCTTCGGCTGCAACGCAGAAAACCTACTGCTTTTCGTGGTTTCTTTGTCGTTATGTGTTGTTTCCACCAAACATCAAAATATCGCCGTTTGCATCGAGTGTCCGTACTATTTACCCGTCTTTGGAAGAAACACGTGATGTCGGCACAAAGTGTGAGACTAACGAACCTAGATCATCGCCGATGAAAGCGCAAATCCGAACGAAACCATTTTAACGTACCAGAGAAGAGGAATGAACAATAGCATTAGGAGCCGCAAAGTATGTCAATACAGAACAAACGATAAGTGTCGTACATAGCTCGAGCCCCCGTTTAGTGCACGCCCTGCCAATCCGCACTCCCCACCCATCTCTCCTGTCCCTCGCGGCCAAACTGTGTTGCTTCTGTGACCCCCGCTTGGTTCCCTCGCTTCTGACACCCAGTTAGTGGACGCCTAGTGTTGACGGTGCAAACTGGCTGCGAACTTTAATCCGTCCGCCTCATGGAACCGTCTGCTGTAACCCCTCGTTCCCATTGACGATGCGAGGAATTCTGCCTGCGGGTTTACACGAAATGAAAATCGCCCACCACCGCTGACGTTGCGATCCCGGAAACCGGCTAGTCGTGAAACGAAAGAGCTGCGGTCATGCTTGCTGATGCACCGACAGTTGTCTGCCTGTATTTACCACGTTGGGTTTTCACGTTTTTTATCTGGCCATCGTATCGATTGATATAAATGTGGCAAGTGTGGTTTCCTTATCCAATATCCTCTCGCTGCTACATCGTCGTTCCCGCCCTCCCGCCGTTCGTTTCCAGGAGCCATACCACCCGAGATAGGTGACTTACCCGCTTTGGAGGAGCTCAACCTTTCGTATTGCGGGTTGCGAGGTAAGCTTTACAGTTCATGGAATTGATCGGACTTTTGGATTCAGATATTGCACAATGATCTACGCTGTAGCGTAGAATCCAATGAGCTTGCATTGTCCACGTCAGATTGGCTTGCCACGACCGTTGCAATATTCTCAGATACCAATTCAATTGCAAAGTGTGGCTCTCACATTAGCAGATTCAAGCACGATGCACTGGATACCCTGAGGTGTTTACTCAGCCATCAAATCACCTGGACGACCGGCAAGTGTAATTCCACCTGTACTTGTAGCATTCAAACGGGAACCATGCTCTCAATGCCTATTTTTATCTGTGTGGTATCGCCCATGACCGCCACCGGCATGTCGAAACAGCATACATGACGAGAGCATGCATGTACCAGGGGGTATCGATATCTCGACAAATCTCTGGAAATCTGCAGTGGCCATTACTGCGGGATGAGCGCGGTGTAAAAAGAAAGCGCGCGCGTGACTGAGCCGTTTGCCTTGTCCCCATATCTATGTTGGTGGGTACGTCCTGAAGCGATGGGAGCACGTTCTGATGTTAATGTCTGGAGAAACCTTCATAGATCAGAAGGGAACATAATTTAAGAAGATTAATGTTTTTGTTCAACCAGGCTGATATGATTGTCATTGGAATTGGACCATGGACCCGGTGGTTAACTGGTAAATACGTCCCTTCCGCGCCCCGTGCATACCGTTCTCATATCGAGGAGAACAAGAACGTAACCGGCTTGCTGCCTACCTGTTGGTTGTTGGCGTTACCGTCTGGATATTGGTGTGCTTGAACGCTATAGTTGATATTTGTCGGGGAGGACATCAAATTGTTTACAACCTTCAATGCCAAATGTGGCACCTACCAGATTCGTGGAATATGCGAGGTCTAGGTTTGGTGCGGAGGAATTAGGGCCAAATTCCAACGTGTCCGGCCTCCGGCAGATCATCCGTTGGGGCCGTTGCACCGCCCGGGGAGGGCTTGATTGTCTCGCCCCATTGTATTTTCCATCTTTGAACATTTCTCTAATCGGCTGGAGGGCGAAATCCGACATTTTATCTGTCGTTGACCTTGCCCCGATACACAGCCGCACGAGTGAGGTGCTGCATTCGGGTGTTCGGAGTGTGATTGGCATTGAGCGGGTATCGTTACGGACATTTTTGTACATGTTGCGAATGTTCCCGGTTCTTTCGGCGTTTTTGTGTTGGAGTGTGTAGACTCTCGTGTTCTATGAATTCCGTCTGAATGCTGGCCAGGCATTCTTGAGTGCTCCAAGGATCGTCGACAAACGTTGCAAAGACAACGTCAGGTGCAACGGGATGCATTTTGCTGGAACACGAAGATGCTCATCACATATACAAGTACATTAAAGCAGCCGTTAATATACGTTGCACCTGGTATGTAGGTTGCCGTGAAATCGAACGGTTGGTTGAGATTGGAACATCCGTCGACGTAAAGGAGCGGGTGAATGGGTTACAATTGCGCCAAGATTTCTCACCCACGACGTACGACCTCATATCTAGTGAGTAACGCGCAAGAAAGGCGTTTCGAGGTGATGAAGAGGCAAGGCAGCTCAAGCCTGCATCGTGCGTTCATCCAGTCAGATGTTTCGCAAAATCTCACATGTTCTTGTTGGATGCACGTGCACTTAATCAGGCGACATTCCAAAGGAGGTTGGTAAGCTGGAGGCGCTCAAGAAGCTTAACCTTTCTAACAACCTTGTTATTGGTGAGTTGTTCGGTGTTATCACGTCCATCCACCTTGGTTTTGATGAGCTATCGCTTCGGCTGCAACGCAGAAAACCTACTGCTTTTCGTGGTTTCTTTGTCGTTATGTGTTGTTTCCACCAAACATCAAAATATCGCCGTTTGCATCGAGTGTCCGCACTATTTACCCGTCTTTGGAAGAAACACGTGATGTCGGCACAAAGTGTGAGACTAACGGACCTAGATCATCGCCGATGAAAGCGGAAACCCGAACGAAACCATTTTAACGTACCAGAGAAGAGGAATGAACAATAGCATTAGGAGCCGCAAAGTATGTCAATACAGAACAAACGATAAGTGTCGTACATAGCTCGAGCCCCCGTTTAGTGCACGCCCCGCCAATCCGCACTTCCCACCCATCTCTCCTGTCATTCGCGGACAAACTGTGTTGCTTCTGTGACCCCCGCTTGGTTCCCTCGCTTCTGACACCCAGTTAGTGGACGCGTAGTTTTGACGGTGCAAACTGGTTGCGAACTTCAATCCGTCCGCCTCATGGAACCGTCTGCTGTAACCCCTCGTTCCCATTGACGATGCGAGGAACTCTGCCTGCGGGTGTACACGAAATGAAAATCGCCCACCACCGCTGACGTTGCGATCCCGGAAACCGGCTAGTCGTGAAACGAAAGAGCTGCGGTCATGCTTGCTGATGCACCGACAGTTGTCTGCCTGTATTTACAATGTTGGGTTTTCACGTTTTTATCTGGCTATCGTATCGATTGATATAAATGTGGCAAGTGTGGTTTCCTCATCCAATATTCTCTCGCTGCTACATCGTCGTTCCCGCCCTCCTGCCGTTCGTTTCCAGGAGCCATACCACCCGAGATAGGTGACTTACCCGCTTTGGAGGAGCTCAACCTTTCGTATTGCGGGTTGCGAGGTAAGCTTTACAGTTCATGGAATTGATCGGACTTTTGGATTCAGATATTGCACAATGATCTACGCTGTAGCGTAGAATCCAATGAGCTTGCATTGTCCACGTCAGATTGGCTTGCCACGACCGTTGCAATATTCTCAGATACCAATTCAATTGCAAAGTGTGGCTCTCACATTAGCAGATTCAAGCACGATGCACTGGATACCCTGAGGTGTTTACTCAGCCATCAAATCACCTGGACGACCGGCAAGTGTCATTCCACCTGTACATGTAGCATTCAAACGGGAACCATGCTCTCAATGCCTATTTTTATCTGTGGTATCGCCCATGACCGCCACCGGCATGTCGAAACAGCATACATGACGAGAGCATGCATGTACCAGGGGGTATCGATATCTCGACAAACCTCTGGAATTCTGCAGTGGCGATTACTGCGGGATGAGCGCGGTGTAAAAAGAAAGCGCGCGCGTGATTGAGCCGTTTGCCTTGTCCCCATATCTATGTTGGTGAGTACGTCCTGAAGCGATGGGAGCACGTTCTGATGTCAATGTCTGGAGAAACCTTCATAGATCAGAAGGGAACATAATTTAAGAAGATGAATGTTTTTGTTCAACCAGGCTGATATGATTGTCATTGGAATTGGACCATGGACCCGGTGGTTTACTGGTAAATACGTCCCTTCCGCGCCCCGTGCATACCGTGCTCTTGTCGAGGAGAACAAGAACGTAACCGGCTTGCGGCCTACCTGTTGGTTGTTGGCGTTACCGTCTGGATATTGGTGTGCTTGAACGCTATAGTTGATATTTGTCGGGGAGGACATCAAATTGTTTACAACCTTCAATGCCAAATGTGGCACCTACCAGATTCGTGGAATATGCGAGGTCTAGGTTTGGTGCGGAGGAATTAGGGCCAAATTCCAACGTGTCCGGCCTCCGGCAGAGCATCCGTTGGGGCCGTTGCACCGCCCGGGGAGGGACTTTTATAGGCTTGATTGTCTCGCCGCATTGTATTTTCCATCTTTGAACATTTCTCTAATCGGCTAGAGGGCGAAATCCGACATTTTATCTGTCGTTGACCTTGCCCCGATACACAGCCGCACGAGTGAGGTGCTGTATTCGGGTGTTTGGAGTGTGATTGGCATTAAGCGGGTTTCGTTACGGACATTTTTGTACATGTTGCGAATGTTCCCTGTTCTTTCGGCGTTTTTGTGTTGGAGTGTGTAGACTCTCGTGTTCTATGAATTCCGTCTGAACGCTGGCTAGGCATTCTTGAGTGCTCCAAGGATCGTCGACAAACGTTGCAAAGACAACGTCAGGTGCAACGGGATGCATTTTGCTGGAACACGAACATGCTCATCACATATACAAGTATATTATAGCAGCCGTTAATATACGTTGCACCTGGTATGTAGGTTGCCGTGTATCGAACGGTTGGTTGAGATTGGAACATCCGTCGACGTAAAGGAGCGGGTGAATGGGTTGCAATTGCGCCAAGATTTCTCACTCACGACGTACGACCTCATATCTAGTGAGTAACGTGCAAGAAAGGCGTTTCGAGGTGATGAAGAGGCAAGGCAGCTCAAGCCTGCATCGTGCGTTCATCCAGTCAGATGTTTCGCAAAATCTCACATGTTCTTGTTGGATGCACGTGCACTTAATCAGGCGACATTCCAAAAGAGGTTGGTAAGCTGAAGGCGCTCAAGAAGCTTAACCTTTCTAACAACCTTGTTATTGGTGAGTTGTTCGGTGTTATCACGTCCATCCACCTTGGTTTTGATGAGCTATCGCTTCGGCTGCAACGCAGAAAACCTACTGCTTTTCGTGGTTTCTTTGTCGTTATGTGTTGTTTCCACCAAACATCAAAATATCGCCGTTTGCATCGAGTGTCCGCACTATTTACCCGTCTTTGGAAGAAACACGTGATGTCGGCACAAAGTGTGAGACTAACGGACCTAGATCATCGCCGATGAAAGCGGAAACCCGAACGAAACCATTTTAACGTACCAGAGAAAAGGAATGAACAATAGCATTAGGAGCCGCAAAGTATATGTCAATACAGAACAAACAATAAGTGTCGTACATAGCTCCAGCCCCCATTTAGTGCACGCCCTGCCAATCCGCACTCCCCACCCATCTCTCCTGTCCCTCGCGGCCAAACTGTGTTGCTTCTGTGACCCCCGCTTGGTTCCCTCGCTTCTGACACCCAGTTAGTGGACGCCTAGTGTTGACGGTGCAAACTGGTTGCGAACTTCAATCCGTCCGCCTCATGGAACCGTCTGCTGTAGCCCCTCGTTCCCATTGACGATGCGAGGAATTCTGCCTGCGGGTGTACACGAAATGAAAATCGCCCACCACCGCTGACGTTGCGATCCCGGAAACCGGCTAGTCGTGAAACGAAAGAGCTGCGGTCATGCTTGCTGATGCACCGACAGTTGTCTGCCTGTATTTACCATGCTGGGTTTTAACGTTTTTTTATCTGGCCATCGTATCGATTGATATAAATGTGGCAAGTGTGGTTTCCTCATCCAATATTCTCTCGCTGCTACATCGTCATTCCCGCCTCCCGCCGTTCGTTTCCAGGAGCCATACCACCCGAAATAGGTGACTTACCCGCTTTGGAGGAGCTCAACCTTTCATATTGCGGGTTGCGAGGTAAGCTTTACCTTTAATCGAATTGATCGGACTTTTGGATTCAGATATTGCACATTGATCTACGCTGTAGCGTAGAATCCAATGAGCTTGCATTGTCCACGTCAGATTGGCTTGCCACGACCGTTGCAATATTCTCAGATACCAATTCAATTGCCAAGTGTGGCTCTCACATTAGCAGATTCAAGCACGATGCCCCGGATACCCTGAGGTGTTTACTCAGCCATCAAATCACCTGGATGTACCGCGTACAGCACTTATAGCACCACCTGCTGCGGTCTGGTCGTTCTACGCAGCTACGCTGTGGGCCATCGCATGTGTCCGCTTTAGTTTTTCGCACATTAACGCCCTTTGTAACGTCCGTTCCGTTCGATACTGCGCGAACGCTCCGCGCACTCATCACGCCTTTCCGGTTCAGCCCTTCACCTCTTTCTCGAAAATTTTCAATTGTGTTGACGCTGTTCTTCTTTCCGAATTCCCGAAAGTTCCCCCCAACAAGTGTGCGTGTACGTGTTCCCGACTTTTTGCTATTTTGTCTTTACGGGTTGTGTTTGGGTACTCAGACTTTTCAGCGTAAGCTTTTGGCCTTCAGTACTCAAGACTTTGCAGCGTAAGCTTTTAGCATTCAGTACTCAAGACTTTGCAGCGTACACTCCGGGTATCACGAGTCCGTAGCTACTTATTTTGCACCGTTTTTCCTGCGCGTGTTTGCTTTCGTTCTCAGGCTTTCGTCGTAGCCTTAAGCCGTTTCTTATACAGTCGGATTCCGCCAGTCGAAAACGGCTCTTTTTGACTAAACACTAATTCACTGAGTTATTCTGGTCCTTCTTTATATTATCGACAGTGAAGTCAATTTTTATAGTTCTTGTGCTCTTCCTAAAGTCGGTTGGGTGAGGGAGTACTGCTGTACGGCAGTCGAAACCTGTTGGCAGCTCGGTCTGTCCTTCGCGCTTTCTCCGCGAGCAAGGGCTCGACGAACCCTCGTCTCAGCGAGTTGGTGGCTTTGTCGACCAGAACAATGTATCAACCACGAACAGCAAATAATCATAAATAGCGCAGCTGTATGTCAACAGCGCGGTGTATCTACCGCGATCCCCAAAGCGAAAGCATATTTGGCGCAGCTGTACATCAACAGCGATCAGCAATAGGCGAACCCTATGTAGGCAAAGCCGCGGCCGCAAACATATGAACCAAAGCAAGCACATCCGTATATATATCAACAATGAGCGGCAAAGCAAAAACACTTCCGGACGAGACAAACGTGTCGGCCAGAGCTGTAGACTTACAGAGATCAGCAACGCGAAAGCGTATCAGTCGTGGCAGGATATCAACAGAGCAGTATGTCACTGGCAATCAGCGAAGCGAAAGCATACGTGGCGCAGCAAATCAATGAGGCGATAGCATATCTGGCTCAGCTGTATGTCAACCGCGATCAGCAAACCAACCTTCCCTGCGGTACAGCCGCGCCCCCAAAAACTTGTGTGCAAAGCCACTGCAGTTGTATCTCAACCATGAGCCGCGAAGCGAAAGCGCGTCTTGACAGTCGCACCCACCAGACCTATACATCAACTTCGATCAGCAAAGCGAAAGCCCATCTGGCGCAGCTGTATATCAACCGCGATCAAAAATCCTAAGCAAAGCACTTCTGAACGACACTGCCGTGTCGACCAAAGCGGTATATCCGCCGTCACCAGCAACGCGAAAGCCTACATGGCACAGCTGCATATGAACATCGCGGAACGTCGACCGTGATTACCAAGGCGAACGCATGTCTGGCGCAGCTGTGCGTCAACAGCAATCAGCAAAGCAAACCCCTCAGGTAATTGCAATAAGCAAAGCGGAAGCATATCTGGCGCAGCTGTTAGGCACAATAGCGATCAGAAAACCAAAGTGAAAGCGCTTCTGGACGACGTTTCCTTGTCGACCGTAGCGATATATCAACCGCGATCAGCAAAGCGAAAGGCTATATGGCACAGATGTATATCATCACCGCCGTATATCAACGGTAATCAGCGAGCCGAAAGCTTATCTGCCGCAAGTGTATAGCACAACAACGATCATTAACCAACACCAAAGCACCTGTGGACGACACGGCCGCGTCGCTAAGAGCGGTACATTAACCGCCATCAACCAAGCGAAACCCTTGATGGTACAACTGTATGTCAACGCGGTATATCAACCACGATCAAATCCAGGCAAAAACATATCTGTCTCAGCTGAATAACAACAGCGATGAGAAACCAAAGCGTAAGGACTTCTGGTCGACACGGCCGTGTCGATCAGAGCGATGTATCAACCGCGACCAGCAAAGCGACAGCCTATATGGCACAGCTGTATATCAGCAGCTCGGTATATTTTACTTGATTGTCCAGCTGAAAGCATATCTGGCGTAACTGTCTATCAATAGCGATCAAAACCCATAGCGAAAGCACTTCTGCACGACACAGCCGTGTCGTTTGAAGCGCGATATCAACCGCGATTAGCAAAGCGAAAGCCTATGTGGCACAGTTGTGTATCAACAGTGCGGTATATCAACCGCCATCAACGCGGTACACCAACCGCCATCAGCGCGGTATATCAACAGCGATCAGCAAACCGAGAAAATATCTGTCACAACTGTCTATCAAACAGAGGTCAGAAACCAAATCGAAAGCCTTCTGGACGACACAGCCGCGTCGACCACAGCGGTGTATCAACCGCTATCGGCCAAGAGAAAGCCAATATCGGACAGCTGCATATCAAGAGCGCGGTGTATCAACCGCGATTCGCAAGGCGAAAGCATTTCTCTAATCGGCTGGAGGGCGAAATCCGACATTTTATCTGTCGTTGACCTTGCCCCGATACACAGCCGCACGAGTGAGGTGCTGTATTCGGGTGTTTGGAGTGGGATTGGCATTAAGCGGGTTTCGTTACTGACAATTTTTGTACATGTTGCGAATGTTCCCTGTTCTTTCGGCGTTTTTGTGTTGGGAGTGTGTAGACTCTCGTGTTCTATGAATTCCGTCTGAATGCTGGCCAGGCATTCTCGAGTGCTCCAAGGATCGTCGACAAACGTTGCAAAGACAACGTCAGGTGCAACGGGACGCATTTTGCTGGAACACGAACATGCTCATCACATACACAAGTATAATAAAGCAGCCGTTAATACACGTTACACCTGGTATGTAGGTTGCCGTGTATCGGAACGGTTGGTTGAGATTGGAACATCCGTCGACGTAAAGGAGCGGGTGAATGGGTTACAATTGCGCCGAGATTTCTTGCCCACGACGTACGACCTCATATCTAGTGAGTAACGTGCAAGAAAGGCTTTTCGAGGTGATGAAGAGGCAAGGCAGCTCAAGCCTGCATCGTGCGTTCATCCAGTCAGATGTTTCGCAAAATCTCACATGTTCTTGTTGGATGCACGTGCACTTAATCAGGCGACATTCCAAAGGAGGTTGGTAAGCTGCCGGCGCTAAAGAAGCTCGACCTGTCTGGCAACTGTGATATTGGTGAGTTGTTCGGTGTTATCACGTCCATCCACCTTGGTTTTGATGAGCTATCGCTTCGGCTGCAACGCAGAAAACATACTGCTTTTCGTGGTTTCTTTGTCGTTATGTGTTGTTTCCACCAAACATCAAAATATCGCCGTTTGCATCGAGTGTCCGCACTATTTACCCGTCTTTGGAAGAAACACGTGATGTCGGCACAAAGTGTGAGACTAACGGACCTAGATCATCGCCGATGAAAGCGGAAACCCGAACGAAACCATTTTAACGTACCAGAGAAAAGGAATGAACAATAGCATTAGGAGCCGCAAAGTATGTCAATACAGAACAAACGATAAGTGTCGTACATAGCTCGAGCCCCCGTTTAGTGCACGCCCCGCCAATCCGCACTCCCCACCCATCTCTCCTGTCATTCGCGGCCAAACTGTGTTTCTTCTGTGACCCCCGCTTGGTTCCCTCGCTTCTGACACCCAGTTGGTGGACGCCTAGGGTTGACGGTGAAAACGGGCTGCGAACTTTAATCCGTCCGCTCCACGGGACCGTCTGCTGTAACCCCTCGTTCCCATTGACAATGCGAGGAAATATGCCTGCGGGATTACACGAAATGAAAATCACCCACCACCGCTGACGGTGCGAACCCGGAAAGCGGCTAGTCGTGAAACGAAAGAGCTGCGGTCATGCTTACTGATGCAACGACAGTTGTCTGCCTGTATTTAACATGTTGGGTTTTCGCGTATTTTCATCTGGCTATCGTATCGATTGATATAAATGTGGCAACTGTGGTTTTCTCGTCCATTATCACCTCGCTGCTACATCGTCATTCTCGCCCTCTCAACCTTCATTGCCAGGAGCCATACCACCAGAGATAGTTGACTTACCGGCTTTGGAGGAGCTCAACCTTTCGGACTGCCAGTTGCAAGGTAAGCTTTACCGTTCATCGAGTCGATCGGACTTTCGCCCTCAGAGATTGCACATTGATCTACGCTGTAGCGTAGAATCCAATGAGCTTGCATTGTCCACGTCAGATTGGCTTGCCACGACCGTTGCAATATTCTCAGATACCAATTCAATTGCCAAGTGTGGCTCTCACATGAGCACATTCACGCACGATGCACTGGATACTCTGAGGTGTTAACTGAGCCATCAAATCACCTGGACGACCGGCAAGTGTCATTACATCTGTACTTGTAGCATTCAAACGGGAACCATGCACTCAATGCCTATTTTCATCTGTGGTATCCCCCATGACCGCCACCGGCATGTCGAAACAGCATGCATCACGAGAGGATGCATGTACCAGGGGGGTATCGATATGTCGACAAAACTCTGGAGTTCTGCAGTGGCCATTGCTGCGGGATGAGCGCGGTGTAAAAAGAAAGCGCTCTCGATTGAGCCGTTTGCCTTGTCTCCATTTCTATGTTGGTGGGTACGTCCTGAAGCGATGGGAGCACGTTCTGATGTTAATGTCTGGAGAAACCTTCATAGATCAGAAGGGAACATATTTCAAGAAGATGAATGTTTTTGTTCAACCAGGCTGATATGATAGTCATTGGAAATGGACCATGGACCCGGTGGTTTACTGGTAAATACGTCCCTTCCGCGCCCCGTGCATACCGTGCTCTTATCGAGGAGAACAAGAACGTAACCGGCTTGCCAATTACCTGTTGGTTGTTGGCGTTACCGTCTGGATATTGGTGTGCTTGAACGCTATAGTTGATATTTGTCGGGGAGGACATCAAATTGTTTACAACCTTCAATGCCAAATGTGGCACCTACCAGATTCGTGGAATATGCGAGGTCTAGGTTTGGTGCGGAGGAATTAGGGCCAAATTCCAACGTGTCCGGCCTCCGGCAGGGCATCCGTTGGGGCCGTTGCACCGCCCGGGGTGGGACTTTTATAGGCTTGATTGTCTCGCCCCATTGTATTTTCCAAATTTTGAACATTTCTCTAATCGGCCGGAGGGCGAAATCCGACATTTTATCTGTCGTTGACCTTGCCCCGACACACAGCCGTACGAGTGAGGTGCTGTATTCGGGTGTTTGGAGTGTGATTGGCATTAAGCGGGTTTCGTTACGGACATTTTTGTACATGTTGCGAATGTTCCCTGTTCTTTCGGCGTTTTTGTGTTGGAGTGTGTAGACGCTCGTGTTCTATGAATTCCGTCTGAATGCTGGCCAGGCATTCTTGAGTGCTCCAAGGATCGTCGACAAACGTTGCAAAGACAACGTCAGGTGCAACGGGATGCATTTTGCTGGAACACGAACATGCTCATCACATATACAAGTATATTAAAGCAGCCGTTAATATACGTTACACCTGGTATGTAGGTTGCCGTGTATCGAACGGTTGGTTGAGATTGGAACATCCGTCGACGTAAAGGAGCGCGTGAATGTGTTACAATTGCGCCGAGATTTCTCACCCACGACGTACGACCTCATATCTAGTGAGTAACGTGCAAGAAAGGCTTTTCGAGGTGATGAAGAGGCAAGGCAGCTCAAGCCTGCATCGTGCGTTCATCCAGTCAGATGTTTCGCAAGATCTCACATGTTCTTGTTGGATGCACGTGCACTTACTCAGGCGACATTCCAAAGGAGGTTGGTAAGCTGAAGGCGCTCAAGAAGCTTAACCTTTCTCACAACGTTGGTATTGGTGAGTTGTTCGGTGTTATCACGTCCATCCACCTTGGTTTTGATGAGCTATCGCTTCGGCTGCAACGCAGAAAACCTACTGCTTTTCGTGGTTTCTTTGTCGTTATGTGTTGTTTCCACCAAACATCAAAATATCGCCGTTTGCATCGAGTGTCCGTACTATTTACCCGTCTTTGGAAGAAACACGTGATGTCGGCACAAAGTATGAGACTAACGAACTTAGATCATCGCCGATGAAAGCGCAAATCCGAACGAAACCATTTTAACGTACCAGAGAAGAGGAATGAACAATAGCATTAGGAGCCGCAAAGTATGTCAATACAGAACAAACGATAAGTGTCGTACATAGCTCGAGCCCCCGTTTAGTGCACGCCCTGCCAATCCGCACTCCCCACCCATCTCTCCTGTCCCTCGCGGCCAAACTGTGTTGCTTCTGTGACCCCCGCTTGGTTCCCTCGCTTCTGACACCCAGTTAGTGGACGCCTAGTGTTGACGGTGCAAACTGGCTGCGAACTTTAATCCGTCCGCCTCATGGAACCGTCTGCTGTAACCCCTCGTTCCCATTGACGATGCGAGGAATTCTGCCTGCGGGTTTACACGAAATGAAAATCGCCCACCACCGCTGACGTTGCGATCCCGGAAACCGGCTAGTCGTGAAACGAAAGAGCTGCGGTCATGCTTGCTGATGCACCGACAGTTGTCTGCCTGTATTTACCACGTTGAGTTTTCACGTTTTTTATCTGGCTATCGTATCGATTGATATAAATGTGGCAAGTGTGGTTTCCTTATCCAATATCTTCTCGCTGCTACATCGTCGTTCCCGCCCTCCCGCCGTTCGTTTCCAGGAGCCATACCACCCGAGATAGGTGACTTACCCGCTTTGGAGGAGCTCAACCTTTCGTATTGCGGGTTGCGAGGTAAGCTTTACAGTTCATGGAATTGATCGGACTTTTGGATTCAGATATTGCACAATGATCTACGCTGTAGCGTAGAATCCAATGAGCTTGCATTGTCCACGTCAGATTAACTTGCCACGACCGTTGCAATATTCTCAGATACCAATTCAATTGCAAAGTGTGGCTCTCACATTAGCAGATTCAAGCACGATGCACTGGATACCCTGAGGTGTTTACTCAGCCATCAAATCACCTGGACGACCGGCAAGTGTCATTCCACCTGTACATGTAGCATTCAAACGGGAACCATGCTCTCAATGCCTATTTTTATCTGTGGTATCGCCCATGACCGCCACCGGCATGTCGAAACAGCATACATGACGAGAGCATGCATGTACCAGGGGGTATCGATATCTCGACAAACCTCTGGAAATCTGCAGTGGCCATTACAGCGGGATGAGCGCCGTGTAAAAAGAAAGCGCGCGCGTGATTGAGCCGTTTGCCTTGTCCCCATATCTATGTTGGTGGGTACGTCCTGAAGCGATGGGAGCACGTTCTGATGTTAATGTCTGGAGAAACCTTCATAGATCAGAAGGGAACATAATTTAAGAAGATTAATGTTTTTGTTCAACCAGGCTGATACGATTGTCATTGGAATCGGACCATGGACCCGGTGGTTTACTGGTAAATACGTCCCTTCCGCGCCCCGTGCATACCGTGCTCTTGTCGAGGAGAACAAGAACGTAACCGGCTTGCGGCCTACCTGTTGGTTGTTGGCGTTACCGTCTGGATATTGGTGTACTTGAACGCTATAGTTGATATTTGTCGGGGAGGACATCAAATTGTTTACAACCTTCAATGCCAAATGCGGCACCTACCAGATTCGTGGAATATGCAAGGTCTAGGTTTGGTGCGGAGGAATTAGGGCCAAATTCCAACGTGTCCGGCCTCCGGCAGGGCATCCGTTGGGGCCGTTGCACCGCCCGGGGAGGGACTTTCATAGGCTTGATTGTCTCGCCCCATTGTATTTTTCATCTTTGAACATTTCTCTAATCGGCTGGAGGGCGAAATCCGACATTTTATCTGTCGTTGACCTTGCCCCGATACACAGCCGTACGAGTGAGGTGCTGTATTCGGGTGTTTGGAGTGTGATTGGCATTAAGCGGGTTTCGTTACGGACATTTTTGTACATGTTGCGAATGTTCCCTGTTCTTTCGGCGTTTTTGTGTTGGAGTGTGTAGACTCTCGTGTTCTATGAATTCCGTCTGAATGCTGGCCAGGCATTCTTGAGTGCTCCAAGGATCGTCGACAAACGTTGCAAAGACAACGTCAGGTGCAACGGGATGTATTTTGCTGGAACACGAACATGCTCATCACATATACAAGTATATTATAGCAGCCGTTAATATACGTTGCACCTGGTATGTAGGTTGCCGTGTATCGAACGGTTGGTTGAGATTGGAACATCCGTCGACGTAAAGGAGCGGGTGAATGGGTTACAATTGCGCCGAGATTTCTCACCCACGACGTACGACCTCATATCTAGTGAGTAACGTGCAAGAAAGGCTTTTCGAGGTGATGAAGAGGCAAGGCAGCTCAAGCCTGCATCGTGCGTTCATCCAGTCAGATGTTTCGCAAAATCTCACATGTTCTTGTTGGATGCACGTGCACTTACTCAGGCGACATTCCAAAGGAGGTTGGTAAGCTGAAGGCGCTCAAGAAGCTTAACCTTTCTAGCAACCTTGTTATTGGTGAGTTGTTCGGTGTTATCACGTCCATCCACCTTGGTTTTGATGAGCTATCGCTTCGGCTGCAACGCAGAAAACCTACTGCTTTTCGTGGTTTCTTTGTCGTTATGTGTTGTTTCCACCAAACATCAAAATATCGCCGTTTGCATCGAGTGTCCGCACTATTTACCTGACTTTGGAAGAAACACGTTATGTCGGCACAAAGTGTGAGACTAACGAACCTAGATCATCGCCGATGAAAGCGGAAACTCGAACGAAACCATTTTAACGTACCAAGAGAAGAGTAATGAACAATAGCATTAGGAGCCGCAAAGTATGTCAATACAGAACAAACGATAAGTGTCGTACATAGCTCGAGCCCCCATTAATTGCACGCCCTGCCAATCCGCACTCCCCACCCATCTCTCCTGTCCCTCGCGGCCAAACTGTGTTGCTTCTGTGACCCCTGCTTGGTTCCCTCGCTTCTGACACCCAGTTAGTGGACGCCTAGTGTTGACGGTGCAAACTGGTTGCGAACTTCAATCCGTCCGCCTCATGGAACCGTCTGCTGTAACCCCTCGTTCCCATTGACGATGCGAGGAATTCTGCCTGCGGGTGTACACGAAATGAAAATCGCCCACGTTGCGATCCCGGAAACCGGCTAGTCGTGAAACGAAAGAGCTGCGGTCATGCTTGCTGATGCACCGACAGTTGTCTGCCTTTATTTACCATGTTGAGTTTTCACGTTTTTATCTGGCTATCGTATCGATTGATATAAATGTGGCAAGTGTGGTTTCCTCATCCAATATTCTCTCGCTGCTACATCGTCGTTCCCGCCCTCCCGCCCTTTGTTTCCAGGAACCATACCACCCGAGATAGGTGACTTACCCGCTTTGGAGGAGCTCAACCTTTCGTATTGCGGGTTGCGAGGTAAGCTTTACAGTTCATGGAATTGATCGGACTTTTGGATTCAGATATTGCACAATGATCTACGCTGTAGCGTAGAATCCAATGAGCTTGCATTGTCCACGTCAGATTGGCTTGCCACGACCGTTGCAATATTCTCAGATACCAATTCAATTGCAAAGTGTGGCTCTCACATTAGCAGATTCAAGCACGATGCACTGGATACCCTGAGGTGTTTACTCAGCCATCAAATCACCTGGACGACCGGCAAGTGTCATTCCACCTGTACTTGTAGCATTCAAACGGGAACCATGCTCTCAATGCCTATTTTTATCTGTGGTATCGCCCATGACCGCCACCGGCATGTCGAAACAGCATACATGACGAGAGCATGCATGTACCAGGGGGTATCGATATCTCGACAAACCTCTGGAAATCTGCAGTGGCCATTACAGCGGGATGAGCGCCGTGTAAAAAGAAAGCGCGCGCGTGATTGAGCCGTTTGCCTTGTCCCCATATCTATGTTGGTGGGTACGTCCTGAAGCGATGGGAGCACGTTCTGATGTTAATGTCTGGAGAAACCTTCATAGATCAGAAGGGAACATAATTCGAGAAGATTAATGTTTTTGTTCAACCAGGCTGATATGATTGTCATTGGAATTGGACCATGGACCCGGTGGTTTACTGGTAAATACGTCCCTTCCGCGCCCCGTGCATACCGTGCTCTTGTCGAGGAGAACAAGAACGTAACCGGCTTGCGGCCTACCTGTTGGTTGTTGGCGTTACCGTCTGGATATTGGTATGCTTGACCGCTATAGTTGATATATGTCGGGGAGGACATCAAATTGTTTACAACCTTCAATGCCAAATGTGGCACCTACCAGATTCGTGGAATATGCAAGGTCTAGGTTTGGTGCGGAGGAATTAGGGCCAAATTCCAACGTGTCCGGCCTCCGGCAGGGCATCCGTTGGGGCCGTTGCACCGCCCGGGGAGGGACTTTTATAGGCTTGATTGTCTCGCCCCATTGTATTTTCCATCTTTGAACATTTCTGTAATCGACTGAAGGGCGAAATCCGACATTTTATCTGTCGTTGACCTTGCCCCGATACACAGCCGCACGAGTGAGGTGCTGTATTCGGGTGTTTGGAGTGTGATTGGCATTAAGCGGGTTTCGTTACGGACATTTTTGTACATGTTGCGAATGTTCCCTGTTCTTTCGGCGTTTTCGTTTCGGAGTGTGTAGACTCGTGTTCTATGAATTCCGTCTGAATGGTGGCAAGGCATTCTTGAGTGCTCCAAGGATCGTCGACAAACGTTGCAAAGACAACGTCAGGTGCAACGGGACGCATTTTGCTGGAACACGAACATGCTCATCACATACACAAGTATATTAAAGCAGCCGTTAATACACGTTACACCTGGTTTGTAGGTTGCCGTGTATCGAACGGTTGGTTGAGATTGGAACATCCGTCGACGTAAATGAGCGGGTGAACGGGTTACAATTGCGCCGAGATTTCTCACCCACGACGTACGACCTCATATCTAGTGAGTAACGTGAAAGAAAGGCTTTTCGAAGTGATGAAGAGGCAAGGCAGCTCAAGCCTGCATCGTGCGTTCATCCAGTCAGATGTTTCGCAAAATCTCACATGTTCTTGTTGGATGCACGTGCACATACTCAGGCGACATTCCAAAGGAGGTTGGTAAGCTGAAGGCGCTCAAGAAGCTCGACCTGTCCTTCAACCGTGGTATTGGTGAGTTTTTGGGTGTTATCACGTCCATCCACCTTCGTTTTGATGAGCTATCGCTTCGGCTGCAACGCAGAAAACCTACTGCTTTTCGTGGTTTCTTTGTCGTTATGTGTTGTTTCCACCAAACATCAAAATATCGCCGTTTGCATCGAGTGTCCGTACTATTTACCCGTCTTTGGAAGAAACACGTGATGTCTGCACAAAGGGTGAGACTAACGAACCTAGATCATCGCCGATGAAAGCGGAAACCCGAACGAAACCATTTTAACGTACCAGAGAAGAGCAATGAACAATAGCATTAGGAGACGCAAAGTATGTCAATACAGAACAAACGATAAGTGTCGTACATAGCTCGAGCCCCCATTAATTGCACGCCCTGCCAATCCGCACTCCCCACCCATCTCTCCTGTCCCTCGCGGCCAAACTGTGTTGCTTCTGTGACCCCCGCTTGGTTCCCTCGCTTCTGACACCCAGTTGGTGGACGCCTAGGGTTGACGGTGCAAACTGGCTGCGAACTTTAATCCGTCCGCCTCATGGAACCGTCTGCTGTAACCCCTCGTTTCCATTGACGATGCGAGGAATTATGCCTGCGGGTGTACACGAAATGAAAATCGCCCACCACCGCTGACGTTGCGATCCCGGAAACCGGCTAGTCGTGAAACGAAAGAGCTGCGGTCATGCTTGCTGATGCACCGACAGTTGTCTGCCTGTATTTACCATGCTGGGTTTTAACGTTTTTTTTATCTGGCCATCGTATCGATTGATATAAATGTGGCAAGTGTGGTTTCCTCATCCAATATTCTCTCGCTGCTACATCGTCATTTCCGCCCTCCCGACCTTCGTTTCCAGGAGCCATACCACCCGACATAGGTGACTTACCCGCTTTGGAGGAGCTCAACCTTTTATCCTGCGGGTTGCGAGGTAAGCTTTACCTTTAATTGAATTGATCGGACTTTTGGATTCAGATATTGCACATTGATCTACGCTGTAGCGTAGAATCCAATGAGCTTGCATTGTCCACGTCAGATTGGCTTGCCACGACCGTTGCAATGTTCTCAGATACCAATTCAATTGCAAAGTGTGGCTCTCACATTAGCAGATTCAAGCACGATGCACTGGATACCCTGAGGTGTTTACTCAGCCATCAAATCACCTGGACGACCGGCAAGTGTCGTTCCACCTGTACTTTTAGCATTCAAACGGGAACCATGCTCTCAATGCCTATTTTCATCTGTGGTATCGCCCATGACCGCCACCGGCATGTCGAAACAGCATGCATGACGAGAGCATGCATGTACCAGGGGGTATCGATATCTCGACAAACCTCTGGAATTCTGCAGTGGCGATTACTGCGGGATGAGCGCGATGTAAAAAGGAAGCGCGCGCGTGACTGAGCCGTTTGCCTTGTCCCCATATCCATGTTGGTGGGTACGTCCTGAAGCGATGGGAGCACGTTCTGATGTTAATGTCTGGAGAAACCTTCATAGATCAGAAGGGAACATAATTCAAGAAGATTAATGTTTTTGTTCAACCAGGCTGATATGATAGTCATTGGAATTGGACCATGGACCCGGTGGTTTACTGGTAAGTACGTCCCTTCCGCGCCCCGTGCATACCGTGCTCTTGTCGCGGAGAACAATGACGAATCCGGCTTGCCAATTACCTGTTGGTTGTTGGCGTTACCGTCTGGATATTGGTGTTCTTGAACGCTATAGTTGATATTTGTCGGGCAGGACAACAAACATTATACAAGCTTTAATACGAAACTCTTGCACCTACCATATACGTGAAACGTTCGAGGTCTAGGTTTGGTGCGGAGGAATTAGGGCCAAACTCCAACGTGTCTGGCCTCCGGCAGAGCATCCGTTGAGGCCGTTGCACTGTTCGGGGTAGGACTTATATAGGCTTGACGGTCTCGCCGAATTGTATTTTTTATCTTTAACCATTTCTCTAATCGGCTGGAGGACGAAATCCGACATTTTATCTGTCGTTGACCTTGCCCCGATACACAGCCGCACGAGTGGGGTGCTGTGTTCGGATATTCAGAGTGTGGTTGGCATTAAGCGGGTGTCGTTACTGACATTTTTGTACATGTTGCGAATGTTCCCTGTTCTTTCGGCGTTTTCGTTTCGGAGTGTGTAGACTCTCGTGTTCTATGAATTCCGTCAGAATGCTGGCCAGGCATTCTTGAGTGCTCCAAGGATCGTCGACAAACGTTGCAAAGACAACGTCAGGTGCATCGGGGCCCATTTTGCTGGAACACGAACATGCTCATCACATACACAAGTATATTAAAGCAGCCGTTAATATACGTTATACCTGGTTTGTAGGTTGCCGGGTAACGAACGGTTGGTTGAGATTGGAACATCCGTCGACGTGAAGGAGCGGGTGAATGGGTTACAATTGCGCCGAGAGTTTTCGGCCACGACGTACGACCTCATATCTAGTGAGTAACGTGCAAGAAAGGCTTTTCGAGGTGATGAAGAGGCAAGGCAGCTCAAGCCTGCATCGTGCGTTCACCCAGTCAGATGTTTCGCAAAATCTCACATGTTCTTGTTGGATGCACGTGAACATACTCAGGCGACATTCCAAAGGAGGTTGGTAAGCTGAAGGCGCTAAAGAAGCTCGACTTTTCTCGCAACCGTGTTATTGGTGAGTTGTTCGGTGTTATCACGTCCATCCACCTTGGTTTTGATGAGCTATCGCTTCGGCTGCAACGTAGAAAACCTACTGCTTTTCGTGGTTTCTTTGTCGTTATGTGTTGTTTCCCCTAAACATCAAAATATCGCGGTTTGCATCAAACATCAAAATATCGCCGTTTGCATCGAGTGTCCGTACTATTTACCCGTCTTTGGGAGAAACACGTGATGTCGGCACAAAGTGTGAGACTAACGGACCTAGATTATCGCCGATGAAAGCGGAAACCCAAACGTAACCGTGTCAACGTACCAGAGAGGAGGAATGAACAATACTATTAGGAGCCGCAAAGTATGTCAATCCAGAACAAACGATAAGTGTCGTACATAGCTCGAGCCCCCATTAATTGCATGCCCTGCCAATCCGCTCTCCCCACCTATCCCTCCTGTCCCTCGCGGCCAAACTGTGTTGCTTCTGTGCCCCCCCGCGTGGTTTCCTTGCTTCTGACACCCACTTGGCGGACGCCTGGGGTTGACGGTGCAAACTGGCTGCGAGCTGTAATCCGTTCGCCCCATGGGACAGTCTGCTGTAACCCCCCGTGCCCGTTGACAATGCGATGAATTCTGCCTGCGGGTGTACAGGAAATGAAAATCACCCCCCACCGCTGACGTTGCGATCCTGGAAAGTGGCTAGGTGTGAAACAAAAAACTGCGGTGATGCTTAGTAATGCACCAACATTTCTTTGCCAGTATTTACCCGGTTGTTTTTTTTTTTTCTGGCTATCGTATCCATTAATCCAAAAGTGGCGACTGTGCTTTTCTTGTCCATTATTCTCTCGCTGCTACATCGTCATTCTCGCCCTCCCAACCTTCGTGCCAGGTGTAATACCAACCGAGATAGGTGACATACCCGCTTTTGTGGAACTCAACGTTTCGTGTTGCTGGTTGCGATGTAAGCCCTACCGTCATCAATTTGATCGCACTTTTGCTTGCAGCGATTGCACATTGATTTACGCTCTAGCGTAGAGTCCAATGATTTTGCGTTGTCCTGGTCAGATTGATTTGCGACACCTGTTTTATTCTCAGATCCTAATGGAATTCCGAAATGTAGCTGTCCCATCTGCAGATTATATTTACTGTAATATTCCTCTGCGTTTTCACTCGTCATACGAAATATGCACTGGTGTAGATGAGGCCTCTTTCTCTGAAGAAGGAGTGTCTCCCCCTGGATGTACCTCCGCGCCGAACTCTCAGCGCGGTAGTAATCCTGGAAAAAAATATAAGAAAAAAGTAAGCTTAAATATAGTTAAACACGGCACACAAACTACGCAGCGCGCAGCATGTCGAGAGTTAGTCTGAAATCGTTTCTGCTTGCTCTTGTTATTTCCCGTCAGGCGGAGGTTGAAGGCCATGATTGTGGCTCCGGTACTGTGCCTCAGATACGCTCGAATAGGCCGGAATCAACAGCTTTGTTCTAATCTCGAATCCATTCGAAGACATCCCTAGTTGTTTCCGCGCGGGGCTGAGTATAGCGAGGCCCTCGCGGACTCCTCCGGTCCGCAAATGTTGTAAAACAAGAACATGTTGCATGCATGAAATCGGCGGGTGGGATGGTCAGTATATTCCCTTCAACGCATGTTCTCTGGCGTTGGGTTCCTGGGAAACAGGCACAATGGCCGATGTGGCCTAGACTCTGCAATTTATTTACCGGTTCCAAGTCATGGAGCCACCTCCGTACCATCGATGCCCCATTGTGTGGAAACCCGATTTTACTTCAAGTATATCTCTGCGGCTTTACTGATCATTTAAAGAATTGGATTAGATGAGCCTTCCTCCCCCAGCCGGTGGGCCTACCCATACTCCCATTGTTTCTTGTACTGTTCATCGCGGGGTCGTCGTCTCACCCAAACCTTGTTCGTATTTTTACCATACAGTGGCGTGCATGAGGCGAAGGACGGCGGGTGTTATAAATAAATTAGCATTAGCCTACTTTTGCGTTTGCTCAAGAGCACCGTGACTGGTTTGATAAGTGCTCCCCGCATGAGCAGAAGCTGTCACCGTAAAACATACACTGTGCCTCGGTCCTGCTTGTTCCATGTTCCAAACACAGCATGATATGAACTCGTCAGGGAGTGGATATTCCTGCAGGACGACTTCGTCCCAAAACGCTTCGTGTTTGCGCGCGATACCCGGCACAAACGCGCTCCTTCCCGCGCCGGCGTCCCATGTCGGGGCATGCCGCGGCAACTGCCGGAGCAGCCATTGCATCGTGTCCTTTAATACGTCTTCCCAAACAGGCAATGTGAGCGAGGGGTTGAAAAACGCCCATGTGTCCACCCATCGATGTTCGCGGCCGGAAGCTGTGGAATTGAGGGTAAAATGGGCCGCAGGCCAGTGTGGCGAGGAGTTAGGTGCCGGAGCCATTCATCCGCACCCACATACCGCGAATGACAAAATAAGACTGTCTGAATGTCAACACATAGCATCATAGGTAGAAACGGGGTGCAATAATTTCACCGTCCTTGTTCTGCTAAACAACTAAGCGAACGTCGAAGTGATGCTGTGTGTCCAGCCAATCCATTAGGAAAACCTGATGGTAGCTCAGACATGAACAGCTCCACTCAGGGCCACTCCTACCTACCATTTCCTAACAGCGAAATTAAGATATGACGAAGTAGGAAAAGCTGCTACGAGTCACGCATGTGTCTGCGATACTAACAGTGGCAAACAAAACAGGGCCTACAACCGAGATTTTTTGTCGGCCCGCCTAGCTATCGCCCGGGAGAACCGGGGGGCGGGGGTAGAATGACAGGGGAAGTGAGTAGGCCGCGGTGTCCTCGACCTTCAAGTGCCCTGGCGCGCGGGCGTTGCGTGTTAATCAACGCGAAGCCTAGATCAAGGGGGCGTGAGGGGGTGGAGGGGGGGGCTCGGCCAGCGATTCACCTACCCACCTGTCGCGGCGTACAGCCCTGCCGGTGCATGTACGCCCATATCACGTAGAGAGGGACCCGAGAATGGGGCCGTCGAAAGTAGCTGTACTGGGTTGCGGACGAGCTGTGTTTAGCGTCTAGAGTCCTCGCACCAGCAGCGGGTTTACCCGCCACACCGCGACACCTGCCCATTATCCAATCGTAGCCCCCGCGCGTAGGTAGAAAGACATGGGGGCAGGGGTCTAGGTATGCGTTGAAATGTACGCGGTGTCGACTGCAACCACGTTGTCAGCACATCAGCCATATATATGTAACCACTGTCACCAGCGATACACACTATCACCTCTGATTACACTTCGTGAGCATTACATGTATATCAACAGCGTATCAAGCGGTATAGCCGTCGCAACTCTGACCCAATGTCAGCTATAGCTGCCTGTCAACCGCGACCCGCGAAGCAGCAGCGACGAAGACAGGCTTCAGTATCTATTCAACACCAGCAATCAGCTCGGCAAAAGCATCTCCGGCACCACCGTTCTAGCGATGATTGTGTAGCAACCTCAAACCACGAAGCAGCGGCAATCTTGTACGGGCACAGTCGTGTAATCGATAGCTATTATTTGTTGACAGCACCCAGAAACTTTTATCCGCGACAAGCAAATCAACTGCAGCGGCCCAGAGATAACACCGCCGTGCCAGCCATAGCTGTTTGTCTATAGATTTAAGCAAAAACCAATGCCTTCAGCATCGCCGTGCCGAGACCCGCGAACGTTAAGCCTCTGGAACAACCGTGCGCGTTATTCCTGTATACCGACAGCAACTAGCGAAGCCACAGCAACAATACGCCAGACACGTCAGCAGTCACTTAAAGCGGCTCCGGCACGGCCGTGTCGGAGATTGTTGTCTATCGACTTCGATAACCGAATCAACAGGCAATAGCCCGCACCGGAGATCGTCGTACATCATAGCAATCAGCGAAGCAAAAGCGAAAGTGACAACCGTGCCATCTAGGGCTGTATATCAACAGCGACAGTGATACCGACTACCAACGGCGACTAGCGAGGCAACAGCGACAACACATCCGTGTGGGCAATAGCTGTATGTTACCGGTGACCCGCAAATCGAGAGCATTTCTGGCACAGGTGTATATCAACAGTGACCAGCGAAGTGAAACCATCTCTGGCACCGCAATGGCAGTGATGGTTGCATATCCCTACAGCCGTGTGTCAGCGACAGCTGTATACTTACATTTATACCGACATTATCCCTGTCGGAGCCCACACATAGTGATAAAACAAGTAAGAAAGGCGGTTATTGTCATGGCATGAGTGGGCAGCACACGTTGTTTTATGCTAAGCGCGTATCGCGCAGCTTTTTGAGTTGGAGTCGCACACTAAAACGTTCCCACCCCTTAAGATCGCAGCCCGTGTAACGTCGTGTGCTCACTCTGCAATTGCATGGTATATTCGTCAACGTTGCACTCTTGGATCCCAAAATGGTTAATACCCGCAGCAATCCCCAAAGCAAACTCATCTGGTGCAGCCGAGTCAGTGATACCTGTTCGATCTGCGCATCAACCGTAGCTGTGTAACCACCGCAGCAAGCGAAACGTGCAGCCATCTCCGATGAACTGCATCAGCATAAACCGTCTACCTCATTAAAGAGTGGTACAGCGGCCGGTATAGCGGTCGCTACCTTACCCATGACAGCCATAACTGTATCTCAACTTCAACCCGCGAACCACTAGGGGCAACAAGAGAATCGTAGACCTCTGGATGAACACCGTACCCAGCAAGACACGTGTGTCAATCGCAACCAACCAGCAACCAGCGAAGTTAGACCATAAGTTTGTTCCGGTCTCTGTTCGCAAAGTCTCAATCTCGTACAGCAGAAGCGGGTTAACCTGCCAAGTGGTAACCCAGCCAAATTTTTATTCCGTAACCCGCGCGCGTCGGTGAGAAGACAAGGGAACAGCGGCATCGGTATTCGTCGAGATATATGCCGTATCAACTGCAACGACGTTGTCAGCACATCACTCCTAGCTGTGTAACCTCGCAACCCGCGACACAAGCAGTCGCCTCTGGTCAAACTGCGTCGGCATGCACTGTACATCAACAGTGACGAGTGGCATAGCTGTCGCAACGCTGACTCATGTCAGCCATAGCTGTATCTCAGCCGCGATCCGAAAGTCAGCCGCGGCAATGAAGACAGCCTAACCATCTGTGTACCCCAGCATCTGGCAAGACAACATATGTCCGGCTGAGCCAGTCCAGCGATGATTGTATATTTGCCACATCCAGCCAGCGACTAGCAAGGTAGCACCATAACGTGCCGAGGTCAGCGGAATAAGAACCGCTGGTACTGCCGTACCGAAATAAGCGACGCAAAGCCCGCTGGCACTGCCGTGCTTATGTAAGCAACATATCGCTAGCGAGGAGCGAAGCAATAGCAATTGATAACAACTGTAATACCACATCAGTGAGCGGCCTAACAGATCAGCACAGCAAAAATACATTCAGCCCAGTCGTGTATTACCCGTGAGCAACGAAGCAGATGCACTGTTGGACGACGCAGCCGTGTTGACGAGGGCGGCACATTACCCGCGATCAGTCAACCAGGGCAGCACATCAACGGCGATAGGCTCGGTGAAATTGCCTAGACGCGTATTGACAAAGCATAATACACCCAGGCCAGGCGTATGTCAACAAACAGCAAAATCGAAGGCCCCTCAAGATGACACAACCGTGTCGACCAGAGCGATAAACTCCCGCAATCCGCAGAGCGAAAGGATATCCGCGACCCCTGTATATCAACAGAGATCGGCAGAACCAACTCCCTCAGGCACAACCTCGCCCGCGCCCGCGATTATAGCAGAACGAAAGTACAACAGGCACAGCTGCATACCAACCCCGAGCAGCAAAGCGAAAACGCTGCCGGACCTCACGATTGTGTCACCCTGCGCGGTGTAACCACGGTAAGCAGCGCGAAGGCATATCTGGCATAGCCGTACATCCACGACGATCAGAAGAGGGCAGAACATTCGGCCCAGCCGGCCATGATTTGCGTATGTCCCCACTGCGGCATAACCAACCAGCAAAGCTAAAACACAACTAGCCAAGTCTTATACCAACGACGATCAGCAAAGCGAAAGTACTTGTGGGTCACACCGACGTGTCGAGAAGAGCGGAATATGAACCGCGGTCCGCAAAATGAAAGCATATACCTGTATGGCACAGCTGCATGTCAACAGTGCGGTGTATCAACGGCAATCCACCTAGCGAAAGCACACTGGCGCAGCTATATATTAACAGGCGGTCACAACACCAACGCGACAGCTGCTGGACGACACGGTCGTGACTGCCAGAGCGGTATATTCACCGCGATCAGGAAAACAAAGGCATATATGGCGCAGCTGTTTATCACCAATGCGTGAAATCGATCAAAACATAACAACGCAAAATCGCATCTGGCGCAACTGTATATCAACTGCGATCAGCAACACAGAATATTTTCTGGCGCTACCGAATATCAGCAGCAATCGTAAAAACAGAAGCGAAATCCTTCTGGACGACACAACCGTGTCGACCAGAATGGTGTATCAACCGCGATTAGCAAAGCAAGAGCACATCTGGCGCAGCTGTATATCACTAGCGCGGTGTAGCTGCATATCAACAGCAATAAAAACCTCAAGCGAAAGCACTTGTGAATGATGCCGCCGTGTCGACCAGGGCCGTATGCCAACTGCGAGATCAACCAAGCAAAATCCTATCTGAGCAACCTCACAACACCAGCGCGGTGTATCAGCTGCGATCAGCGAAGCAGAGCAAATCTGGCACAGCTGTAGACCACCAGCGGTGCGGTATAGCTGTATATCACCAGCCGTGCAGTATAGCTGGATATTAACAGCAATCATAAGCTGAGCGAAAACACAGCTGCGCGACGCAGCCGTGCTGACAAGGGGAGTATATCAATCGCGATCAGCAAATCAAAATCATATATTGAGCAACTCTATATCACCAGCGCGGTGTATCAACTGCGATCAGCGAAGCAGAGCATATCTGGCACAGCTATAGATCACCTCTTGTGGGGTATAGCTGTATATCACCAGCCGTGCAGTATAGCTGGAAATCAACAGCAATCATAACCTAAGCGAAAACACAGCTGCGCGTCGCAGCCGTGCCGACAAGGGGAGTACATCAATCGCGATTAGCAAAACAAAATCATATATGGAGCAACTCTATATCACCAGCGCGGTGTATCAACTGCGATCAGCGAAACGAAGCAAATCTGGCACAGCTATAGATCACCTATTGTGGGGTATAGCTTTATATCGCCAGCCGTGCAGCATAGCTGGATATCAACAGCAATCATAACCTAAGCGAAAACACAGCTGCGCGGCGCAGCCGTGCCGACAAGGGGAGTATTTAATCGCGATCAGCAAAACAAAATCATAAATGGGACAACTCTATATCACCAGCGCGGTGTATCAACTGCGATCAGCGAAGCGAAGCATATCTGGCACAGCTATAGATCACCTCTTGTGGGGTATAGCTGTATATCGCCAGCCGTGCAGTATAGCTGGATATCAACAGCAATCATAACCTAAGCGAAAATACAGCTGCGCGGCGCAGCCGTGCCGACAAGGGGAGTATTTCAATCGCGATCAGCAAAACAAAATCACAAATGGGACAACTCTATATCACCAGCGCGGTGTATCAACTGCGATCAGCGAAGCGAAGCATATCTGGCACAGCTATAGATCACCTCTTGTGGGGTATAGCTGTATATCACCAGCCGTGCAGCATAGCTGGATACCAACAGCAATCATAACCTAAGCGAAAACACAGCTGCGCGGCGCAGCCGTGCCGACAAGGGGAGTATTTCAATCGCGATCAGCAAAACAAAATCATAAATGGGACAACTCTATATCACCAGCGCGGTGTATCAACTGCGATCAGCGAAGCGAAGCATATCTGGCACAGCTATAGATCACCTCTTGTGGGGTATAGCTGTATATCACCAGCCGTGCAGCATAGCTGGATATCAACAGCAATCATAACGTAAGCGGAAACACAGCTGCGCGACGCAGCCGTGCCGACAAAGGGAGTATATCAATCGCGATCAGCAAGACAAAATCATATATGGAGCAATTCTATATCACCAGCGCGGTGTATCAGCTGCGATCAGCGAAGCAGAGCAAATCTGGCACAGCTGTAGACCACCAGCGGTGCGGTATAGCTGTATATCACCAGCCGTGCAGTATAGCTGGATATTAATAGCAATCATAACCTGAGCGAAAACACAGCTGCGCGACGCAGCCGTGCCGACAAGGGGAGTATATCAATCGCGATCAGCAAATCAAAATCATATATGGAGCAACTCTATATCACCAGCGCGGTGTATCAGCTGCGATCAGCGAAGCAGAGCATATCTGGCACAGCTGTAGACCGCCAGCGGTGCGGTATAGCTGTAAATTACCAGCCGTGCAGTATAGCTGGATATTAACAGCAATCATAAGCTGATCGAAAACACAGCTGCGCGACGCAGCCGTGCCGACAAGGGGAGTATATCAATCGCGATCAGCAAATCAAAATCATATATGGAGCAACTCTATATCACCAGCGCGGTGTATCAGCTGCGATCAGCGAAGCAGAGCAAATCTGGCACAGCTGTAGACCGCCAGCGGTGCGGTATAGCTGTAAATTACCAGCCGTGCAGTATAGCTGGATATTAACAGCAATCATAACCTGATCGAAAACACAGCTGCGCGACGCAGCCGTGCCGACAATGGGAGTATATCAATCGCGATCAGCAAATCAAAATTATATATGGAGCAACTCTATATCACCAGCGCGGTGTATCAACTGCGATCAGCGAAGCAGAGCATATCTGGCACAGCTATAGATCACCTCTTGTGGGGTATAGCTTTATATCGCCAGCCGTGCAGTATAGCTGGAAATCAACAGCAATCATAACCTAAGCGAAAACACAGCTGCGCGTCGCAGCCGTGCCGACAAGGGGCGCGATCAGCAAAACAAAATCATATATGGAGCAACTCTATATCACCAGCGCCGTGTATCAACTGCGATCAGCGAAACGAAGCAAATCTGGCACAGCTATAGATCACCTATTGTGGGGTATAGCTTTATATCGCCAGCCGTGCAGTATAGCTGGATATCAACAGCAATCATAACCTAAGCGAAAACACAGCTGCGCGGCGCAGCCGTGCCAAGAAGGGGAGTATTTCAATCGCGATCAGCAAAACAAAATCATAAATGGGACAACTCTATATCACCAGCGCGGTGTATCAACTGCGATCAGCGAAGCGAAGCATATCTGGCACAGCTATAGATCACCTCTTGTGGGGTATAGCTGTATATCACCAGCCGTGCAGCATAGCTGGATACCAACAGCAATCATAACCTAAGCGGAAACACAGCTGCGCGACGCAGCCGTGCCGACAAAGGGAGTATATCAATCGCGATCAGCAAAACAAAATTATATATGGAGTAATTCTATATCACCAGCGCGGTGTATCAACTGCGATCAGCGAAGCGAAGCATATCTGGCACAGCTATAGATCACCTCTTGTGGGGTATAGCTGTAAATCACCAGCCGTGCAGTATAGCTGGATATCAACAGCAATCATAACCTAAAGCGAGAGCGCAGCTGCGCGGCGCAGCCGTGCCGACAAGGGCAATATATCAATCGCGATCAGCAAAACAAAATCATACATGGAGCAACTCTATATCACCAGCGCGGTTTATCAACCGCGTTCAGCAAAGCAAAGGCCTATATGGCGCAGGTGTACATCAACAGCATGGTATCAACCGCGGTCAGCAAAGCAAACGCATACCGGGTGCTGGTGTATATCAACAGCACGGTATACCAACCGCGACCAGCAAAGGGAAAATAATATATCACGCAACTGTAAATCAACAGCGCGGCACATCAATCGAAATCAGCAAGGCAGAAGAAAATCTGAAGCAGCTGTATATCAGCAGCCATCAAAAGCTTAAGAGATGCCGTTCTGGACGACACAGCCTTGTCGACCAGAGCGGTATGTCAACCACGATCAGCAGCAACAACTATATCTGGCGCAGATGTATGTCACCAGAGCGGTATAGCTGTATGTCAACAGGAATCAACAATTTGATGCGAAGCCGTTAAGGACAACACAGTCGGGTCGAGCAGAGGGAAAAATCAACCGCGATCAGCATTGCAGAAACATATCAGGCGCAGATGTGTGTCACCAGCGTGGTTTAGCTATGCATCAGCAGATTATCTGATATATAAACTTGAAGTAAAAGCGTCTCTGGACGATGCAGTCGTGCTGACCAAAGCGGTGTATCAACCGCGATCAGTAAAGCAGAAGCACATCTGGTGCAGCTGTATATCAACCGCGATCAGCAAAGCGAAAGCATATCTAAGCTGTATACAAACAGCAATCAAAAACTAAAGAGAATAACTTCTGGACGACACAGCCGTGTTGACCAGTGCGGTATATCAACCGCTTTTAGTATAGCAAGAGCATATCCAGCGCAGCTGTATATCACCAGCGCGGTATAGCTGTATATCAACAGCACTGAAAAACTAAAAATCAAGTATGGACCACAAAACCTTGTTGACATGGGCGGTACATCAACCGCGAGAGCTAAACATCAATAGTAACCCAAAACGAAAGCGGAAGCACTTCTGTTCGAAACAGCAGCCGTGTCGACCCGGGCGGTATATCAACAGCGATCATCAAAGCAAAGCACCTTTGGCGCAGGTGTATATCACCAGCGCTGTGTATACTATCTGTGTATCAACAGCAATCAAAACGTTCAGCGAAAACATCTTGGGCGACAAAACCGTGCCGACCAAGGCGGTATATCAACCGCAATATGCAAAGCACGAGCATATCCGGCGCAGCCGGATATTACCAGCGCAGTATAGCTATATTTCAACTGCAATCAGAAATGAAAACGAAAGTATTTCTGGACAACCCAACAGTGTCGACCAGGGTGGTATATCAACCGCAAGAGCTGTAAACGAACAGCAATCCAATACAAAAGCGAAAGCACTTCTGGTTGACACGGTCGACCTGGGCGGTGTATCAACCGTGAATCGCAAAGCAAAAGCATCTGTGACGCCGCTGTATATAACCAGCGCTGAATAGCTGTATATAAACCGTAATGGAAAAACAAAGCGAAAGCACGTCTGGACGACAAAACGGTGTCGACCTGGGCGGTATTTCAAGCGCGAAAGCTGGATATCAACAGCCATCAAAAACTAAAGCGAAAGCACTTACTGTCGACACGGTTCGACCTGGGCTGTGTATCAACTGCGAACGGCAAATGAAAAAACGTCTCTGGCGCAGCTGGATATCACCAGTGTGGTACAGCGTTATAAAGACAGCAATGTAAAAACGAAGAAAAAGCACCTCTGGACGACAAAGGCGTGACGGCCAGGGTGGTATTTCGACCTCAAGAGCTGGATATCAACAGCGATCAAAAGATAGAGCAAAACCACTCCTGAATGATACAGCCGTGTGAACCTGGGCGTTGTAGCAACCGCAGTCAGCAAAGCATAGCATCTCTGGCGCAGCTGGATATCACCTGAGCGGTATAGCTGTATATCAACAGCAACACAAAACTAAGGCAAAAAAGCTCCTGAACGACACAACCATGTCGACCAAGACGGTATTTCAAACACAAGATCTGGATATCAACAGCGATCAAAAGCTTGAGCGGAAGCATTTCTGGATGACACAGCTGTGTCGACCTGGGCGTTGAATCAACCGCGATCAGCAAAGCATAGCATCTCTGGCGCAGCTGGATATCACCCGCGCGGTATAGCTGTATAGCGACAGCAATAGAAAACAAAGGCTAAAAAGCTCCTGAACGACACAACCACGTCGGCCAGGACGGTATATCAACCGCGAGCAGTAAAGCTAGAGCATACCCGCCGCAGCTGTGTATCATCAGCGCGGTAAAGCGAGCAATCACATGTGTACACGAAAGCAATTCTGGACGACACACCCGTGTCGACCAGGGCGGCATGTAAACCACGGGAGCTGTATATGGACAGCAAACAAAAACTAAAGCGAAATCACTTTTGGACGACACAGCCGTGTCGACAATGACTTTGTATCAACCGCGGTCAGCAAAGCATAGCATCTCTGGCGCAGCTAGATATCACTAGCGCTGTGTAGCTGTATATCAACAGCAACGAAACAAAAGGCAAAACCACCTTTAGACTTCAAAGCCGTGACGGCCAAGGCGGCATTTTGAAGACGACAAATAGAAATCAACAGCCGATCGAAAGCTGCATCGAAAGCACTTCCAAACGACACAGCCTTGTCGACCTGGGCGTTGTATCATTCGCTATCAGCACAGCAACAATTCTCTGGCGCAGCTGGATATCACCAGCGCGGTATAGCTGTATATCAACAGCAATAGGAAACTGAGGCAAAAAAGCTCATGGACGACACAACCGTGGCGACCAGCACGGTATATCAACCGCGATCAGTGAAGCGAGAGCATATCCGCCGCAGCTGTGTATCACCAGCGCGGTAAAGCGAGCAATCAAATATGTAAACAAAAGCAATTCTGGACGACACACCCGTGTCGACCAGGGCGGTATAAGACAACCGCGGGAGCTGTTAATGAACAGCAATCAAAATCTAAATCAAATACACTCCTGGTGGACACGGTTCGACCTGGGCGGTGTATCAACCGCGAACGGCAAATGCTAAAACATCTCTGGCGCAGCTGGATATCACATCTGCGGTGTATCTATATATGACAAGAAATGTAGAAACAGTGCCAAAATACCTCTGGACGACGAAGCCGTGACACGCAGGGTGGTATTTCAAACTCGAGAGCTGGATATCAACATCAATCCAAAGCTAGAGCTAAAGCACTTATTGTCGTGACGGTTTCACCTGAGCAGTGTATCGATTTCAAACGGCAAAAACCAAAACATATCTGGCGCAGCTGGATATCACCAGCGCGTTGTAGCGGTATGTCAACACAGCAATGAAAAAACAAAGCCAAAACACCTGTAGACGAAATCGCCGTGACGGCCAGGGTGGTATTTTGAACACGAGAGCTGGATATCAACAGCGATCAAAAGCTAGAGCGGAAGCATTTCTGGACGACACAGCTGTGTCGAACTGGGCCTTGTATCAACCCCGAACAGCAAAGCATCGCATCTTTGAGTCAGCTGGATATTACCATTGCAGGGTAGCTGCATATCAAGAGCAATGTAAATACAACGCCAAAGCACCTCTGGAAGACAAAGCCGTGCCAGCCAGGGTTGTATTTCGACCTCAAGAGCTAGATATCAACAGCAGTTAACAACTAGGGCAAAAGCACTTCTGGACGACACAGCCGTGTCGACAATGACGTTGTATCAACCGCGATCAGCAAAGCATAGCATCTCTGGCTCAGCTGGATATCACCAGCGCGGTGTAGCTGTATATCAACAGCAACGAAACACAAGGCCAAAACACCTTTAGACTTTAAAGCCGTGACGGCCAGGGTGGTATTTCAAACACAAGAACTGGATATCAACAGCGATCGAAAGCTAGGGCGAAACCATTTCTGGACGACACAACTGTGTCGACCTGGATGTTGTATGAACGGCGATCAGGAAAGCAAAGCATCTCTGGCGCAGCTGGATATCACCAGCGCCATATAGCTGTACATATCAACACTAATAGAAAACTAAGGCTTAAGAGCTCCGGGACGACACAACCGTGTGGACCAGGACTGTATATCAACCGCGATCGGTAATGCAAAGGCGTACCCGCCGCAGCTGTGTATCACCAGCGCGGTGAAACGAGCAATCAAATATATAAACGAAAGCCATTCTGGGCGACACACCCGTGTCGACCAAGGCGGTACATATACCGCGGGAGCTGTATATGAACAGCAATCAAAAAGTAAGGCGAATACACTTCTGGTGGACACGGTTCGACCAGGGGGGTGTACCAACCGCGAACGGCAAATACCAAAATATTTCTGGCGCAGCTGGATATAACCTCCGCGGTGTAGCTGTTTATTAACATAAACAATACCAAACTACCGTTGGACGACAAAGCCGTGACGGCCAAGGTGGCATTTCAAACAAAAAAAGCTGGATATCAACAGCGATCAAGTACAAGAGCGAAAACATTTCTGGACGACACAGATGTGTCGACCTGGACGTTGTATCAACCGCGATCAGGAAAGCAAAGAATCTTTGGCGCAGTTGGATATCACTAGCGCGGTGTAGCTGTATATCAACAGCAATAGAAAACCAATGCAAAAATGCTTTTGGACAACACAACCGTGTCGACCAGCACGGTATATCAACCGCGATCAGTGAAGCAAGAGCATATCCGCCGCAGCTGTGTATCACCAGCGCGGTCAAGCGAGCAAGTGAATATGTAAACGAAAGTAATTCTGGACGACACACCCGTGTCGACCAGGGCGGTATATAAACCGCGGGAGCTGTATATGAACAGCAATCAAAAAATAAACCGAAAGCACTTCTGGTGGACACGGTTCGACCTGGGCGGTGTATCAACCGCGAAAGGCAAATGCTAAAACATCTCCGGCTCAGCTGGATGTCACTTCTGCGGTGTATCTATATGTGACAAAAACTGTGGAAACAAATTCAAAACACCTCTGGACGATGAAGCCGTGACGGCCAGGGCGGTGTTTCAAACACGAAAGCTGGATATCAACAGCAATCCAAAGCTAGAGCGAAAGCCGAAAGCACTTCTGGTCGTCACGGTTCCACCTGGGCAGTGTATCATCTTCGAACGGCAAGTACATAGACATCTCCGGCGCAGCTGGATATCACCAGCGCGTTATAGCGGTATGTCAACATCAATGAAAATACAAAGCCAAAACACTTGTAGACGAAATCGTCGTCAAGGCCAGGGTGGTATTTTGAACACGAGAGCTGGATATCAACAGCGATCAAAAGCTAGAGCAGAAGCATTTCTGGACGACACAGCTGTGTCGAGCTGGGCCTTGTATCAACCCCGAACAGCAAAGCATAGGATCTCTGTGTCAACTGGATATTACCATTGCAGGGTAGCTGCATATCAAGAGCAATGAAAACACAACGCCAAAGCACCTCTGGACGACAAAGCCGTGCCATCCAGGGTTGTATTTCGACTTCAAGAGCTTGATATCAACAGCAACTAACAACTAGAGCAAAATCACTGCTGGACGACACAGCCGTGTCGACAATGGCGTTGTATCAACCGCCATCAGCAAAGCATAGCATCTTTAGCGCAGCTGGATATCACCAGAACGGTGTAGCTGTATGTGTTGAGCAATGTAGAAACAAAGCCGAAACACCTCTGGACGACAAAGCCGTGACGGCCAAGGTGGTATTTCAAACACAAGAGCTGCATATCAACAGCGATCGAAAGCTTCAGCGAAAGCACTCCTAAACAACACAGCCGTGTCGACAATGGCGTTGTATCAACCGCGATCAGGAAAGCAAAGCATCTCTGGCGCAGCTGGATATCACCAGCGCGGTATAGCTGTATATCAAAAGCAATTGAAAACTAAGGTTAAGAAGCTCCTGGACAACCCAACCGTGTCGACCAGCACGGTATATCAACCGCGATTAGGGAAGCAAGAACATATCCGCCGCAGCTGTGTATCACCAGCGCGATAAAGCGAGCAATCACATGTGTACACGAAAGCAATTCTGGACGACACACCCGTGTCGACCAAGGCGGTATATAAACTGCGGGAGTTGTACATGAACATCAATCAAAAACTTATGCGAAAGCACTTCTGGTTGACACGGTGCATCAACCGCGAATGGCAAATTCTAAAACATCTCTGGCGCAGTTGGATATCACCTCCATGGTGTGGCTGTATGAGAAAAGCAATGTAAAAACAAAGCCAAGACACCTTTGAACGACAAATCCGTGACGGCCAGGGTAGCATTTTAAACACAAAAGCTAGATATCAACAGCGATCAAAAGCTAGAGTGAAAACATTTCTGGACGACACACATGTGTCAACCTGGACGTTGTATCAACCGCAATCAGCAAATCAAAGCATTTCTGGCGAAGTTGGATATTACTAGCGCGGTATAGCTGTATATCAATAGCAATAGAAAACCAATGCAAAAATGCTTTTGGACAACACAACCGTGTCGATCTCGGCGGTATATCAACCGCGATCAGTGAAGCAAGAGCACATCCGCCGCAGCTGTGTATCACCACCGCGGTCAAGCGACCAATCAAAAATGTAAACGAAAGCTATTCCGGACGACACAACCGTGTCGACCAGGGCGGTAAATCAAACACGACAGTTGTATATAAACAGCAATCAAAAACTAAAGCGAAAGCACTTATGGTGGACACGGTTCGACATGAGCGGTGCATCAACGGCGAACGGCAAATACAAAAACATCTCTGGCGAAGCTAGATATCACCTGCGCGGTGTAGCTGTATATGACAAGCAAATGAAAAAACAAAGCCAAAACATTTTTGGACGACAAAGCCGTGACGGCCGGGGTGGTATTTCAAACACAAGAGCTGGATATCAACAGCGATCAAGTACAAGAGCGAAAGCACTTCTGGACGACACAGCCGTGTCGACCTGGGCGTTGTATCAACCGCGATCAGCAAAGCATAGCATCCCTAGCGCGGCTGGATATCACCAGCGCGGCATAGCTGTATATCAACAGCAATAGAAAACTGAGGCAAAAAAGCTCCTGGACGACACAAACGTGTCGCCCAGGACGGTATATCAACCGCGATCAGTAAAGCAAGAGCATGTCCGCCGCAGCTGTGTATCACCAGCGCGGTAAAGCGAGCAATCAAAAATGTAAACGAAAGCAATTCTGGACGACACACCTGTGTCGACCAGGGACCAAGGCTACGGTAGGGGGGGTACCCCCATTTTCACCGATGTGTTTGAGCCACTCGCACGAGTGACTCTGTACCCCACGGATGAAGATGGTTTAGGCACTTGTTTCGGCGCAGCTTAGATCACCGTTGCATTGCGGATTGATTTCGTCGATGTAAAACTTGAAGAATACGTAAGATCGCATAGGAACAAAAGGGTTACTCGCGCGAGTGACCCCTGCCACTGAGATAAAAGGCCCAAAAGGGGACCCCCCCTAATGTAGCCTGGGTCCAGGGCGGCATATAAACCGCGGGAGCTGTATATGAACAGCAATCAAAAACTAAAGCGGAAGCGTTCAACTTATACTTCGCTGCTTCATCGACACTTATCTCTCATCATCCACAAGATGATGAATATCAATAGGCATTGGAATTGTTCATATATAAACGATGCATTTTAAGGAGACATGAGAACCAAGTTTGTTCGTGCTACTGTTAAGGTACGGCATTGAAAGGCCTGCAATTGCCATACCACCATGAACGAACGACTCGCATGCTGTACGGTACTTTGTACATTAGCACTGCTGTAGACAAAAATGCCACTCAATCAACACGGTGGGCGTTAAACCCGCTGGGCCTTAACGCTCGCCCCCTTCTACCGTCTGCCGCCATTTCCCTTTTCCTCGTTTCATCCCGATCCCCCAAAGCCTCTGTTTGCAGCGACCCGGCCGGCTGTACCCCCCCACGTCTGCTATACGTCGTTGGCTCTAGCATAACACGTGCATTCATCCGGCGCTGTTTTCCGTACTGTATGCAGCTAACAGCAGGAGCTTTGTGCTACGCACGTTTTGGCCTGATTCAAGATGCACAAGGTGGCAGCGGTACACATACTTTGCCTACTTCCGACCCTTGGGAGTTTCAAAGACCGCCAAACCACAGACCGGACGTGATGACGACCTTTTGAAAAATCCAAAAATGTTGAAAGCATAAACCAATCGTCTTGGAAACACGGTCATCAGTTGTCAGGTCGGCTTTGGAGAGGGCTGCTTGGGTTCGAGCCTTTTGTGTTCCGTGGCGATGGAGGGTGTCTGACGCTGTTTCCTACTCGTCTGGGCTGCTGGGCGTCATTGTTGTTGTTTATTGTTCTCACATTAACTCGCATAATCATTTCCGTGGTCAGGACAGGCTCCAGTCACTCTGGAGCTGGGGAATACCCCTTGGAAAAACACACACAACCCAAGATGGTACACGCATATATCGCAGCTGACGCAATTCATGCCTCCACCAGAAACATATAAAAGTGAAATCATTGTACTGCTACCACTACTTCGCAAATAGTTTATCTGCGCACCACCTTACGTTTGTCGATTTGTAATTGCTAGTTTATGTACAAATTCAGTACACATGCTTAAAAGAAACAGCTCTAGTTTCGCAAACCTAAACGTCTGTCACCCACTATTGTACATTTGGAGTAGAAACCATATGGAGAAGAATGCGTGGTCATTTGGGCCATTGATCAGATGACGACTGAGGCAGGCAACAAGCATGTCCCACACGCCCCTATTTCTACTTCTCTCTATCGCCGGATATTCCTCTGCTGCGTATCAACACAGTGCTGCCGGTGAAGTATACATATTTTGTTTAAATGTTTGCTCGTCCGCGCGAGTGTGCGCGTGTGTTTTTTGCAGGGAGCAGGTTCTGACAGTCGTGATCGCGAGATTCTCTATGTCTTTGTTGGCACTACGCACACCACAGGAAGAGCTCAGAAGTTCGATTTACATTAATGAAAGTAGAGCCAGACAGCTGGAATGTTGAACACGCGGGATATGAAGGTATCGAACAGTATGTTGAATACCTAGTCTAGGCTAACAGTATGTTTCATACGTATGCTAACAGTATGCTTCATACGTATGAGAGTACCCGGCAGTAGCGCTCGCGTTCAATTCCGCAGTATCATCTCCTTGACAACCTGCGACCAGTACGAAATTCATGTGTCTCCTTACTCTACATACGCCCTGTCTTCGCAAAACGATCCCCAGGGTACGAGGCTAAGTACGACGTTTTTCGAGACAGATGCGGCCTTGTGGAGGTGAAGATTCCCCAGGAGCATGCATGGAAGATGAGCAGCGTCACGCTCGACAGCAAGGGGTACACGGCGGAAGTTGCCGTCAGGTGCGGTCGCAGAAATCGACTAGGTTTCCCGCACAAGCTATTTTACGGGGCTCTTCGTCGTGGAAAAATTCATGGGGGTATTGGTGGCGGAGAGTTCAACTGTGTCAAATCACCAAAGTACATACAAAATAATGGCATTTAGTGCCTGAAAATACTGCAGAAGTGCAACAGGGAGAAGATCATGAAGCATAACGAGTATTCAAACAAAAACTACCTATGTGCCAATACGGTTGTTAACTGCCGTCGCAAGTTGATGTTTTGTTGTTCGCTTGTTTTGACAAAGATTTTCCGTGTGTTCACTGGATGCTTTGCCCTGTAACAAAAGAAAAACTACATATGTATCTGTCCCTCCGCCAGATGCCCGTCCGCCCACCGGCCCGTGCTTTCAATTGTAATTGGCGATATGGACACTTCAACACTTTACCTCTTAAACCTTTAGCAACGAGCACACAACGGAGGAAGATAGAACATCAGAGGCATAATTCAAATTAGTGATTAACCCAGGCAGACAGAAAATGGTCGTGCGTAATAGCTCAGGCGTTCATGAAAACATATCTCTGGGAAGAATTGTTGCTTAAAGGCTGTCCAGTATCCCGGAGAGATTTCTATGATGGGCGCAAAAAACGTAATTCACTCCAGTCGTTTCGCTGAAGAATACAAACCACTCAGAATTAGAGTAAATTGTTTGGAAAGCGCGATCCACTCTTCTCGGACCGAAATCATCGATGGATATTTGAGCAAATCGGAGCTTTTTCGCCTTTATTCGACGTTTATCTACCCCAATACTTCGTTATTCCAAACCGCGACTGATTTTTCATGGCTTTGTTTTGGTCGGACACGCGTGTAGTCGCAGTGTTTCAAACGGTCCACGCAAAGCCCGGCTAGTAACGCGTGGTACGATAGAGGTGTGTGCACAACCTTTTTCCTCAGGTGACTTATAAATTTGGGAGCGTAAGACATGATCCTCGCAAAAACTGACGTGGGGACAAATAAAGCTGCTGTCGGATGAATAGATCCTACGGCTTAGGTACACGACGAGAAACAAGTTCAGACGAAAGGCGCCACCAGTATCGTGGTACATGTCTATTTCTTGCTTTTTGCTGACAGTGGTTTCTCCGTACGTGTTGCAGCTGTGTCAGTACATGTAAACTCGAAAAACACATGAACGGGTTTGGAGCAAATTCTGAAGAAAACTCTGGAAGCTTTGGTGATGCTGGCTGGCAACATTGACTTCACAAAGTCACCTCATTAGAGTCATTCCCATTTGCCTATGACTGCTGACCGCTGTACGCGACGGCCTCACGAACCTCATAGTGGGCGTGTCTCGACCTCGCGGCTTTGGTAGGTTGTGAGGAAATGCGTTGCAGGGCATTGATTTGTGGTTCGTCGTATGTATGTCGTGCACAGCCCAACAGGCGACGCGAGGCATGTTGCGGAGCGGCGCGTAAGCCTCTCGCAGGGAGGCGGTGGAGGGCCGCCGTAGGCGAAAAAAGTGCGATATGTGCGCGAATATACGCCTGAAAACCATGTAACGAACTACGTTTAAACGCCTACCGAACCGCAAAAGGCGTGTATCAGGATGCATTGGCAAGTCCTCAATCAGAAACGACCTGATCGCGCTAACACTTCTGAAGTCAGTAGCATCGCTGCACCCAGGTCAATCGATAAAAAGGAAACATATTCCTGCAATATTTTTCGCCATTCGCCGACGATCGGTGACGTTCCCAAGGCCCAGTCTCTGTCTTTTCCATGTTACCCCTCGAGTAGCACATCAGTCGGCACCAGCAAACCTGAGGATAGTCCAGTTCATATCTGAAGACGCTACACCAGAAAGGAATGACTATGAAAAGGAACCCCCCCCTCCTCCATAGACCTTTACTCGTGCTGCACGCAATATCTGCCTGGCGGGTGAAACACGACATGGCAGGCTACTTGCTGAAAAACCTCCCTCTCCGGTGTAAGGCTTGGTTCGATCTATCGTACATCAGTAAAGCGATACGGCATGATCAGGCCTGAAAAAGGTGCCTGAAACAAAAACATGTCTGTTCCGCCTATTTCGTATCTAATTGTACTTCCAGGTATTGCACCATCGCAAAGTGTAGGAGTTGCCTCACAAAACCAAATAGGCGACGGCAAACAACCAAACAAAATCAAAGAAAAGCCTTCGGCGACTACCACAGGACGTGCCAAACCAAACACGATGTACTAAATATACAGCGAATACCGAAAAAAGCCCTATAATGTTTTTTTGGCTACTACGGCGAATAGAACAAGGTGTCTCCAAAAGAGTAAAAACCTACGGCTAATAGCAAAAGGTATCTAGTGCCTTGTGTAACTGCTATTTGTGTTCGACCATGGCGAAAAAGCGCATAAAAAATGGTCAACTATAGTCAGTCGGAATACAAGTGCTTCAAAAGAACAAGCGTCTAAGGCAATCGTAAAAAACAGCCCCCCCCCAAAAAAAAACGCCTGCGAAAAAAATACTTTTTTTTTTTTTTTTGTACTTTTATGCCTGGGGCTAAAAGACCCTCAAATTTTGTTTTCGCCTGCGGCGAAAAATGACGCGCGCCCAAAATCGTGCGCTCCGCTGCGCGCAACTAGCCCCGCGGCGAATCTATTGCGCACAACGGTGTTTTCACCTAGGTGTTGAGCGCTCATTAGCGCGACGCCCTGATGTGTAGCGGTTGGTTGTGAGGACGTGTGTAGCTGTCCTCGGTTGAAGTGCAAACGCTCGGTTGGGGATTGAGTTGGACGTACCATTTTTTTGTGTCCTCAATTTCAACGATTTTCGAGCACTGCTGTACCCCAACGTCGAGGTGTTGACCTCCTTTGAAAACATGGGACGACCCATCTGAATATGATCAGGACAACAGCAGTATGGATTGAACACTGTGCGTGAAGACTCGCGTCTGCGGGGGCACCCGATCGTTGAAGGTAGAAATTCAACGGGTTTAAATCTCGGCATAAGCACCGGAAAACATGGAATGATTCTTAGGAGTTACTCGTCCATGTACAGTGCGTGTTTGTTAGTAAAACCTCCTACCGTCTTGAATGGTTTTAAGAAAGCGGAAGTCTTACGTTGGGGTCCGGTCCGGTTAGATGCTCTGCAAATCCCAGCGTGTTGTTCGATGCAGCGATAGATCCTATGGGGCGATTTGGTGCGGTTTTCATATATATATCGAAAATGCAACGTTGCGGTTCGGTTCTTTAATGTATCTAATGTGCCTTTGGGTGTACCTTTCAGAAATAACCATCCTATGCGCGCTGGGTTTAGGTATTGCTAACCCTATATTGCTGTTCGGTGCCCAAAAAATGCCTGCGGTGCCGTTTTATGCGATTCCCCGTTAAACGGGGGTTTGCTACGGTGCGGTTTCAAACACCGTAGGGAAAAACCGTACGAAACCGCGTGTTGTCTACGGTGCACCGTATGATTGTACCGTGCAGAACCACGACTTCGTATGGTTTCTGTATCATTTTCTCGGGTACGAACGCAATAGCGAAATCGTTGCAGTCAGCGTTCGAATAAACCGTACACACCCGCGGGTTCGTACGGCTTTCGTGCCAGATTTATGTGGCATCCTTCCTACATAATATCAAGGGGATACAGCAGTGCACCCATACAAAACGGATTCAACAAACAAGGAATAAATTAACGTGAATCATGTTTGAAAAAAACTTGAGTCGTACAATGTGTCCCATCACCTTGGACCTGTAACACTGTACATTTACTTGTGTGTGTTCTTCGCGTTAGACCGATAATATCAACCATGTACATCCAGCACAACTGGTGTGCGTGCTGTGATGGCCTACAAGAGCAGAGAGAAACGAGCTCTGTAGTCACAAAGTACATGGCAGAGATAAACATTGCAAATGCAACAAGTTGATTTGCAACGCAAACCGCAACGAGAATAAGGAAACAATCAATGCCGAGCAAACCAGCATGTCAAGTATCAAACTGTTTTTTAAAAAAATGAAGAAAAGTAAAGTGTATAAAAATGCAATAGTAAGAAAGGCCTGTTGAAAAGACAGAGACAACGCAAAACACAGAAGCAGCAACAATTATTCCCCACACAGCACAAGCACATAAACAAACTAATATACAACCAATGCCATTAGATCGACCCGGCTAGCTTGAACACCTTCAACAGGAAACCATGTTGAATCCGTCATGAACCGCGCGAAACCTCGATCTTATATCACCGTCCGACGGCGATATACTACATTTCAAGTTAACCACGCCGTTAAAATATCCCATCAAGCAGATTTTGGCGAGGTATGTTGATGAACACGATGCGGTATGGGTTTAGTAAGTCGATTATCCTACTGTGCGATTCGGTGTGGATACCAGATATTGGAAGTTCTACTTGCGGTTTCGTCTGACATATCCTCCGGTATGATTCAGCGCGGATTTGATAAACTGTAAACACTACGGTGCGGTTCCGTGCGTTTTTCCGATATCGCGAAGCCCATGGTGCCGCACGGTGGAGCTTTATGTCGACGAAACCTTCTGTAGGACGGTGTGGTGCGGTGCCGTACGGTGCTGCGCGGTTAGCCCCACTCAACCGCACCAAACGGAGAGGAAACAAGCCTCCAAAAATACCCCTGTACAGTTGTAGACTGCATTATTATGGTATCACCTCAACTGTTCGGAGGTGGTTCTGCTCCTTTTGAGTCATAACTAATTCTTCAGTTTGACTCCGCAAGATGCGTCAATGGGACTGGAATCTATCGCCGCAATCACATCACACATACACCGGTGCCGTCTGTGTTTCCTCAGGGGCGAGCTTGTGGCGGTTTTTATTGATCCTGTGGTGAAAGGGTCGCATGAAATGAAGTTTTCGGACACGAGCATTCGCTACTTTGTTGGGCGATACTATAACCGCTTGGCAAAGTTTGATTCCGACGAAGAAGGTACACTGGGCAAGGAAAACGAAAAGGGCAGGATTAGGTCGCTGGTCATCCGGGAAAACTTCTCGATGCACCACCCGCACTCAGCGGAGGGGGAGGGAAAACTGCCTTGGGAGAAAGACGGCGAATTTACGGTGTGTATCTTCAAACGTGCTAGTGCATGGTGGGAGGAGATCTATGTGATGGTTTTGCACAGTCACACAATCGAACATGAGTCAATGGAGAATATACGCCCCCTGACGATACCAAATTTTCTCTTCTCCCGCGTTTCTCGTTTTTCCTAACCGTGACGAGACCTTGCAAGCGGTTCTGATATGGCTGTTCAGGCTCTAACCGTTTGAAACGTACACGTGTTCCTTAGGCGGTCTGGGAGGGGTGTGAGCTCTGGTTGGAAGCGCCGTTGACTGATTTCTGCAGTCGTGGAAGAGGTAGCACGCTACGAAAAATTGGACATAAGATGTTCAGAGGACACACGACGCCGCCGCTCACGCCTCCTCTGGAGGAAGAAAGAAGGATGGAGGCCGGAGAAATTGTGGCAGCAGAGGATGTTCGCTCCTTACGGATGATTCAGCTTTTCAACAACACGAACGTGGGTCCGTGGACTTTCAGCCGTGTAGACGGGATAGTGGGGATTGGATCTAACTACCGGTCAATGTAGCGTCTACGAGTAGGCTCGACATCTTTATTTGTGTGCTGTCACCACCTACGATGTTAGATAGTACCAGTAGCATTTACGCTTCACTCTGCGGAAGGTCATCCTGTTTTGGCGTTTCTTACTTGGCATTTACTTAACGTGCCGCCGAAACCATATATCACGTTTGCATTATGCAGCTCAGGCCTTCTTTTATGTTTTAGTGTACCGTCAAAAATTATTTATCATGTCCGTGTTGTGCAGCATATGCGTCTCGCTGGTATACTGATTCCACGTGCCGTTTTAACCTATAGAACGTTGGCGTTATGCAGCGCGGTCATATTCCTCTAGTGCAAGGGAACAATAAAATACGCTTGGGTTTTACCTTGCTTTCATGTGTCTCTGCTGTGTCCTAGAAACACAGCACCGTGCCGAACGCCGCAGAACAGGGTAAAGCTGCAAAATGCTTGTAACCACGAGCTCAGGGCCAAGCACAGCTTAGGCGCCTGCGATTTGTTCAATGGATAGGCAACTGGTGTGCCATGGGCCGATCTACGCTACGCTGGCTGGCGAACGTGTTCCTTGATTGAAGGGGGCGTCTGTCACTGGTGAATGTATTGTAGCCGTTGTGTTCGCGTTGGCCCAGATGGAGGTAGCACCAAACGTCTACTAGGTATGCTTAGCGGCAGATCAATCGGATTGTTTTTCCTTTTATCTTTGCCGATGGACCCCACTAATAGTGGCACAAGTTGTGGTTCGATTTTACTCCAATCTGTACGAAGAGTATTGTCAAGGGTGTTATGGAAAAGAGGAAAAGCTTTGCCAACACGGACTTGTCTATTTGAGGCTGCCATTGTTTGACGTTTTGAATCCCGGCTTTTGCTGGTTGTCGACTTACTCCCCCGCAGCAAACGGTGTACACATGCACGATACCTGATGCCAGCCCTGCCGAAGAAGTTCACCGAGCCAGGGCAGTAGAAGGCGGTGCGTCCTTCGCCGGACAAGGAGTGAACGCAAGCATGAGTTCGTCTTCGTCAGCCCAACACGGCGCAATGGTACGTCACTGATGATATGCTACACATGCACTTGATTTGTGGCTGGGTAACAGAAAACAGGGGTGAATAGGTCATGAATATTTTCAGCCTTGGAAAACGGATGCATCAGGGTTCTGGGTATTTGTCATATAATATCCGTATCAAGACTAAAACTTTGGGTATGGGACGTACCGTACGGCAACCGAGGATGGCATGTGGATAGATCATGGTCATTTACCTTGAAATATATTATGGTATATCACCTATGTATCGGCCACATCTCATTATATTCGCTGACATGTTGATTCGATACCGATGCATGACTGCTCGTGCTAGTGTAGTACATGCCACATCGCACGTTGGACACGATTTGCATAGTACACTGTTATCAATGTGAAAACTTCGTGTAGTGTTAGTTCGTAGTCTAGCACACACATTTAATCATCGGTGAATCGATATCAACCAACGATACCAGCAGTGGTACGTAGCCCATCCATATCACACAACGACAACAGCAGTAGCGGGTAGACTTGCTCTTGAACTGCGCTTAAGCTCCGGCCACGGACATGGACTTGGTCCGCGGTGGCCCAGAGGTGACCGTGAGCTGTAGCTGCTGTGGATGCAGTTGTTATAAGGCTTAGTTTGGGTTGTCAAAGCCATTGGTTAACCTTTTGCAAGTGGTCAAACAAACTATTACCCTACTAATACCTTAACAAGTGGCGTCGTCGACAGACCATGGGTTTTTGGGTCGTGGGTTCGATCCCCACTATCCACAATGATGAACTTTTCAGATTTTCTCCATGTCGAATATGAAAAATATTCTGCCCCGGTATACCCAGGAAACGAAACGGCTTGGATATTGACAGAGGTCCGCCGTATATCCGGCCGACCTGCTATCCCGCCGTTTCAGGGGGGGAGAGTGTTATATGGCTCAGTTTGTGTAAGCTTTTGGTTAACCTTCTGCGAGTGGTCAAACGGACTAATACCCCACTAATACCTTAACACAGTGGGGATGAGACGTCCGGTGTGCTCCACCCAACCAATCGTTCGCTGCGGACGAAACATTTTGTACCTATCTCTGCGTGCTGTCAACATTGCAAATGAACAGTTACTACGTACATCACGTGTAATCTATATGTTAATATCGACCAATGAAGCCGCCGTTCTTGACTCTTACTGTACCCAGTGGGTTCCTCGTCGCCCAATATCAAGTCGACCTCGAGTTCGAGGCTGCTGCCCGCTCAGGTGCTGATTCCCCCATGAACGTTTCTATCGTCTTTCATGCATGCGGCACATCAGAGGGCCCTTCGTCTAACATTGTTGTTCAAAATATCGTGATTGCGTTTTTTTGCGGTCAATCTATATTCTATTCGACCTATACTTCTGTGTCGTGTGACCATGCACGAACAGAAGGAATCAAGGTTCATGATTTGGAGTGAATAGCATCCTGGTATCCCGGTACATTGTGATATGCCCGCGAACACCGCGCGATATATCCAGATATATCCACAAATATCCCATACGTGGTCGTCGTTCTCACATTAACTCCCATAATCAAGTCCGTGGTCACAGGACAGACTCCAGTCACTGTGGAGTGGAGGAATACCCAAGAGAATAACACACAAACAAACCAAAGGAGGTACACGCATACATCACAGCTGACGCAATCTACGCCTCCGCCAGAAACAAATTAAAGTCAGATCGGGAGCCATTCTACTATATGCCAGGTCCACAATGGTGCATACGTATCACTACTCGCCCCTGAAAATCGGACTACCGTTTGCCACCCAGGGAAAACTACCTCGTATGTATTTCAAACAAGATCTATTACTACGCATACGCACGTCAGACTCAAGTCAACTGTAAAAAAGAAAAGAGACGAAAGGGTGCGAAAGGGAACAAAACGAAAGAAATGAAAAGAAGAGAAAATGATAAAAGGATTGGAAAGAACAGAGAAGAAAAGACAAGACAAGACAAGAAGAGAAAGCAACGAAAGGAAAAGGGAACAAAACGTCATGCTAGCAGACTCTAGAAATCAACTAATGGCGACATTAGGCTCATCGAGGATATCAAGTTCATCAATGGCACTGGGGCGAGAACGCAATAAGGCGACGAACTCAGGGAGGCGTTACGCTAGCTTGTGACAGCTATTGGAACGCCCAAAACCTTCAAGGCGATGATGGCCAGACCCAGACTTCAGTCACTTGGGCAGGACGCCCCCCCTTCCCCCGCCGGTTCCCCTCCCCTAGCCCCCCACCCCCCTGCCCTCTCCATGTATCATTGAATGATACATCCTTGTCCACCCGTATCCTGTAGACATTGTATTATACCAAGTATGGTATAGTGACATGTTTACACCTTTGGGTTAGCTTTCAGAATAAGCAGATACCTGGGTATGATTTAGATGATGGCATGCCATACGCGTATCAGGCGGATATATCAACCTTGTGGATATATGGATACCCAGAGATCTACTGTCACTTTGTAGCTGTGGCCGCTGCATCGTGGGTTATAGGTGAATATTCCCCATACGGTATCCATACGTGATTTATATCGAACAGAAGTCGCTCTCGGTGATTGGTGCTGTTTGAGGACTGTTGCAACAGATCCTTAGATCAACAGCACAATACTATCAACAAACACGTACACGATGGCATCCTACTCTAGGCACTGTTTACAATGTTTTTTATCAAGCTGGCGGCTCAAGTTCGTTGACCCGCTTGTTTGATCAAATATCGATGACATCGACGGCGGATTCTATCAATATACCCATTACCTCCTGCCGAAGGCCGTCCAACATACTGGATACGGTAACCGTCTTTCAAGTTGAGTTTCAGGTGTCTTTGCCGTGGGTCTTTCTTCGTCCGTCCAAACACACATGCGAGATCGGTCCGTTGGAGAGGCGAACGGGGGTCGGGTCAGTCAAAAAAAAATTATGCCTTGCTAAGCTGATACATATGGACGAAGTTGTCAGGGTACGGACGGAACCTCTCCGAGCACTACTCGCAACGTTTGCGGTCCGTTTATGCCACCGAGACATGTGACGCATGCCACAGGTAAGGTGCACCGTTGGATGTCTGGGATTTCTCACGTTACGACCGGTATACCTAACGCATAACGTGATTTTTATTGTCATAAAAGCGCTACTCGATGATCAAGCCCATGATCGAGGTATATATGCTCGACGAAGCAAAGCCTGAAACAAGGATGAGATTACGGCGCTATGGCGTTTGGGAGCCCCGTCGTTCAGAATTCGTTCTATCGTGAAAAGGCTACCTCAATGTAGCACGTTTCAGGGTTGGATGTGTTTGCTTCAGCACATATGGACACACGGCCGTTCTTCTATGTGGGTGTAACTTTAAAACGTTTTCCGCGGCCTATGAGTGGTATGTCATTTTTGCTGACACGGGTAAAGTGACACGATGGAATACTAATCACTCTTTGGTTGTTGTTCGGGACGTCACGTTGAGTGCCATGGGTACGCATGGTAACCCGCAGTGTCTGTTTGGCTGTCGCATGGAAGTCCGTGAGATGTCGCCACATTCAACGATATTTGCTGCGACATTTCAAGGCAGTTCGCCCTCCTACCCTTTATTCCCGCCTGGCCGACGTGAAATGTCGCACAATTTTGTGAGAACTCACGTATTATCAAAATAAAATTTCGCGGAAATGCGGTTGAGTACAGCGGCAATAACTTGCATCACTATAACCTATAGCACGAGACCCAAATCAAGCTTTCCGCTAGGTGCGGAACTATAACTCGCCCAAGCACCAATCATTCAATAGCGCAACAACTTTACTCATATCCTAAGCCAGTGTTTGCTATATATGGTAGTGTCATTGCCTCATTTCCCTTCTTCAGATTGGCGATTCTCTTCACAATAGTTCGTGCAAACAGTGGGTCCGAGTGTTGCACAACATATTCACGTTTCAACACCACACGAATGGTCAATTAATAGGCGGTTGGTGAATGCGCTAAACCCGTAGTCGTCCATCGCGCAAGGCAGTAGATGCGAAGCAACAATATGGAACACCGCTATGGGTGGCCCATAGGCCTAACAATGAAAGTAGCGACAGCACTAGTGGACTCGCGAGCACTGAAAATACAAACGAACGTAGAATGGCTCGCGGACTCTAGCGCGGGCAGTAATGGGAAATTGTATGATAATTACTCTGGACTTGTGGGCACTCGTGCAAGCGCTGGAACTCACTCGTTGAAAATGTTGGACTAGCGAAGCGATGGTCTTCGTGGGTGATCACTCGTCGACACTGGAGCCGGGTCTTGGGGGCGCCTGCGTCTTATCGCGATAGCGCTCGTGAAATCCTGTTGACAGTTGCGCACCACTTGCTAACAGTCTTGAAGACCCGTTAGTACTCGTGAACATACGGGTACTCTCTATATTCATTATTGGAGCTAACGTGCGCTCGAGGATGCTCACACAAACCGGAAAGGGACTTTCCTCGTGCGACATAAGGACACAGGTTGAGACTACCTTTCCGTCGGAAAATGTATTTAGCGGTTGCGTCCCTTCTCCGAGGACGTACCCGTGTTACCGCCACTGATGCTTACCTCACTCGTCGGCGTTCCTTGATGTCCACAACCACGGCATCTTGGGTGTTAGCATCTATTTCACGGATGTCGTGTTATGGGCTAGCCTTCCTAGGTCCAACCGTTTTCATCTGGGCATGTATATCCTGCAGTTCGACGTGCGGCTTTGTGTTTTCCGAACCTCAAGTTCGCCTGAATCAACAGAGCTAACGCGTAAAGGACTTCCCTGACTTCCCAATACATTGGTACCCATGTGGGGTCGCAAGCGTTTTTACATGGTGGCCACTTTCGTTTCACCCTTTCTCGTGCGAATCGTCTGTGACATGAGCTACGACGTATAATCGAAAACACTCGACAAGCGGGGCTGACGGTAGCCTGAATCACCAGCTTCGGTGATCGGCTGACACTCTTGCCGTACGGAAATGTTGATATCCGCATGGTGTCGCTTCCGTTCGATACGGCTATTCTGGTACGTTTGGTACGTGGATTCAGGCTTTCTTGATATGGTGTTGAATTCCATTTCACTCCTTTTGGTGCAAAAAAGTATGACGTCGCGAGCTAAGTACATACCCGGTCGCCCCGGTGGCGTCCCAGGTTATCCTCGAGCCTGGTATTAGTCAGTTTCGTGAGTTCGAGCCCCGCCGAGTGCATACTCTTGTAAATTTGTTGGGACATTTTCGGGTTCAAAAATTGTCTTGCGGAAAGCACGAGAGCGTGAGTTAGCAACACTCGACAAATCATCGACGAGCAGTGGGATTGCTGAACCCTGTGCGCGAAAAAAATCGAAGGTAAGAACCGGGCGGGAGAAGGGACGGCACCGTTGACCACGGCTTGTCCAGAAGCTGGAAAGTAGAAGTGTGAGAAAAAATATATAAAACATATATATATAAATTGAACCGAAACGAGCAATATTAGTGTTAAGCTGTATGTACGATGGAAAATGACACGGTTCCGAGGGGGGCTAGGAAACACGTTTAGTACCGCGTGTCGTCAGAATGTCACTGAGGGTACGACGTCATCACCTTGCATGAGATGAGACTGAAAATCTATAATATGCCATTCGTCATCAAGGATGCTCCTTTGGTCTTATGACCCTTCTCTCAGGTAAATTTTAGTGCAAGACTCGATATCCCTCGAAGCCCTCATGCGTTCTTGCTGTAGCCCTACTGCCCTTGGGGAGGGAGCGGCTGTGGTAGGACCACTTGGCCCCTTGTTCTGTATGATACGAGTAATTGGTATTTCACAGTTATCCCTTGATGCCTACTGGCTCCAATTGGTAATGGCTCGCGTGGACAGTATTTGTCCAAGGCGTTTTAGGGGTGACGTACATTAAGCTCGCGACAGTGATAACCATATATATATATTTAGAAAACGTGGAAAATTGTGTCGTCTTGGTACTGTAGCACCCGTTAGCGGATAAAACCCGTTATGTAGTAGGCAGCGAGAGAGAGCTTGAGGTTTCTGTGCACGATTGGTGGTGGACCCCGTCAGTTGTTGCCAGCAATGTTTTAGGGACGTCGTTGCTGACGCACAACAATTAAACTTTTTGTTCGCACCGACGATGGTACAGTGTTATGCGCGAGAGAGCCGACGCTTGCGGAACAGACCAATCGCACGACGCATGCCAGCGCTTTCACGAAAACAATGTCTTGGGGAAATCAATGTGCATTTTTTCCCGCTATGCTCGAGCTGCCTGCTAGAGCCAGAACACCAGCGAAAAAATGAGTCATTCTCTAAGGCCTAGCCGATTATCTTCTGCTTTTTGTTTTTCCAGGGTGGGGCTGGCATCGCTTTGCTGGGTGCACAGCACATTTGCCTGGGTGCTGGTCAATCATCTAGAGACCCCCTCGGCGGCAAAGGAGATGTGAGTGGCTGGAGCACAATTGGACCGGTACCGTTTTTTATACCGCAGCTTGTTGCCGATAATACTCCCTACTCGGTCTTCCCTACTACCAAGTCGATCATTTCTTCTTTTTGCATATGTTAATAAGCAAGAATTTAGCAATGCAACCATTTTAATCATGACGTAAATTCGGGAACCCGAGGTAAGTGAGTTTACGTTAGTAACGTGGAACCTATTATCTGACTGCAAGCTCACAGCCACGTATAAAAACTGTCAAAATCGGCAATTTACCTATTCATACGTAGACATCTAACCCTAACCAAGCACCAGTCTAAATATGTCGCACACCGTTTTATGAAGTACATTGAGCGAAATAACGAGAAAAAACCGACTACGATCAACATGTACCGAATGTTCTATCGTAGGCCTACCATAAGCCGTGAGTGCCACCCACCGCACATAGAACTGCCTGCTGTACACCGTTGTCTATCCTATCCGGCGTCCATGTGCGGGCCCTACTCCATACCTTCCTTTCTTCAGATTTGTACCCTATCCCTCTAGCTACCCGTCGGATCCTGAGCTTGTATCGGTGCATATGTCACCAGGTCGTGACAGGGGTTCCGTAGTCGGTAGTCACCAATATGGACATGGCGGGTGTTCGGTTGCGTCTATGCCTACGCCATCGTTTTGGTTAGTCATGGGGAAGCCAGACCCGCCATGGCGTCCATCGTTTGAATTTCCCCTTCTTCTTACCTCAGTCATGCTTGTTTTCTGTATAACGCCACATTGCGGCCAATGTCGAATGCGTGCTTCTCCCGTTCTTCACAGGGTGCCATCTTGTGGTACACTGTGGACGAGTTCAGGCCATCAACGCTAGAATCTGGGGTTTTCGACATGCTGCGACTTCCAGCTGGACAAACCTCTGCTACACAAGGACAGACACAACAGCAGCATTCACTTGTTCGCGGCTTTACCCTTGATCGCCTCGAGGTGGAGCATGGATATGTGGTCGATGGGGCCAGCGGACACTTTGTGAAAAAACAAAAATCGCTATGGCAGTCACTTGGGCTGGTGCGACGGGCAACGTACCCGTACTTGCAAATTGTCCGAATCCGACATCATTCGCGGATTTCGCCAGGCTTGTACAACAAAATGAACCAAGAAAAGCTAACGGAGGGAGGTCTACAGGACACAGTTCTTCTTCCCGGAGAGTCGCCGTCCAAAAGCGTAAACCAGTATCTGATGGAGAACATGGTAATGTAGTCAAACGCAGAAACAGGAGATGCCACATATAACATTCCGTTAATCGCGATTGGGCGGCACGCACTACTTCAGAAAGAAACTCACTTGCAAGTTATTTCGGCCAGGTTCAATCCCACTCAACTTGGCCTGCCGAAAAAACGTCGAGTAGGGTACGTCGGAAGACTGCGTTTGTCTAAATTTTGCTTTCGTTACGTAAATAAGAGTAGCTCTTCGAACGCGCCCCAGTAGGATACATGAATTGACTAAACAGTACCAGACCTGAAGGTAAACAAACTGACTTTAATTTATGGCTGTGTAGCTCAAAGGCTTTTGCATTCATGAAGCGCCAATTTTGTCACCTCGTGGCTGTATCGATATATTGGCATTGGAGTAGGTACTGGATGGCGTGTTCGACGCATTGTGTTCGAAGATTTTGCTTACGGGGTGGTGTTCTTTGTGACTCAGCGAGCGCAATGGTTCCACCAGAGGACGCGCGAGCTACATTAGTTATGTTTTCAGAGGAAACACCACCGCACTTACTTTCGCACCTGTATTCGTGGGTCCGAGGATCGATTGAGGCGTTCAGGCGCCAGCTTTCAAGGCAGGGGATGCAGCTGGTGGGTAAGAATGTAGGTACAAGAATGCACCGCAACAATTAGCCAGCACTAAAAAGTCTACAACAGATTTTGTGTATATGTTGTGTTGAATACAGAAATATATACTTCGTAGCTGTATATTTTGTGGCGTCATGTTTAAAGTGAACAAGGAAATCGAGGGTGCTGTGCCTTCCAGAGAATGTCTTACACGCATTGTTTCCCTTTATGTTGGCGTCAAATACAAGGTGACGGTGGTGTCTATCGCCCTTAAGAGTCGGGAGAAAGGCTACAAGATTACGTCGGTTGTGTGGTTGTTTGTCCTCATCATGCACATCTTGGGAGAAGTCCACTGTGAAAAAAGGCCTCACCAAGGGGACATTACGAAATAAATTATTTGTCCCATCCGGTACCCGTCCGTTGAACGCCCTCTGATGAACGCCGAATACATACACCGCACGCCCGGACAGGAGCGTGTGACCTTAGGATTCAAGGTTCAGGGAGTAAATAGTGGATTGATTAGTTCGTGTCATCGGGAGGCATCATTTAATAGCGATGTGTATTCCTTTTTGGTGTGTAGGTATGGATGCGACACTATCTGGACGCGTGACATGTAGCACCATTGAGTGTATGTATCTGCATCGGATACAGGCTACGACAGGGAGTCACGTTTCGGGGGGGGGGCATGATCGACTCGATCACCACGGCGGAATATTCCACAGTTTACTATGCTGTTTACAAGCGATCTAACTGGATGTCGCATTTTCTAATCTTTATAGAACTGTAACCCAACGTATATCACGCCAGTTAGGTGTATAGACAAAAATATGACATCCCCAACCACATTCACCCAACAGCGTATGTCGTGTTTTGGCAAACGAATAAATGTCTATCGTTCATGGTGACGAACCCAGGTTTTCACAAGATTTTCGCCATAAAACCGTACACCACCAGTAAATTCACGCCAGCGAACGGCAATAACGTTCGTTAATAGGTTGGACTAGGTCAGGTTCGGTATTCTACGTTGCCGTTATCACCCTTGGTAGATGGCCATATTAGCCTGAATGTGCGCCAAAAAACATATCAGAGATACCCATCGACTTTCAGGGAACGCAACTAAGCCAAATGTCTAGAGGTGATGGCTGACGGAACTGTCGCCCCCTCGACGGCAGCAGACGCCACAGTTACCCTCAGTGTCAGATACATAACATGTCAGAGGAACGTGCTTTGTGTATATCAGTTCACAGGAGGAGGCCTCGACGCCTGCATGCGTATCACTCATGATGGGAGCTTTGCTCCGGACTCTCGTCCCCAAATCCATATGCACGACACCAAAACACACATCGATTGTATTATTCCAGAGCTCTTTCTCCCCAGCCTTCCTGCTGGGCAAGTACACAACACGTTCACGCTCGTTCCAAGTTCATGCACTGACTGACCGTTGTACCACGCAGCCTGCGGTCCTTGCTGGTGAGCCATCGTATAGTAGTGCTGTCCTAGCTGGTAATCTCCTTGCGTAGTCCAGCATCGAGCGTGGCAGTACAACTTATAGGGAGTTAGGGTAGAGTTGTGGGCTCTCCAGCCCACAGCACAACCTTTCGTACAGCCGTTTCATCTCCGGGTTGAATTCGCATTGTCCCCGTCGACCACCACGCCCAGCCCTTCTCTGGAAACCCTCTGACCATTGGAAAACTGCTGTAACATCATCCCCAGCTTGTCGGTCGGACGAGGCCGGTCACGCAATATCTAAAGCGGCGGGTCCGAAATACACTATGCCAACCAAGACTGAGGAAAGAAAACCCGGCCTTTATCCGATAGGAAAAACTCTCCCCAGCACGCACACTTATGCGCCGCCTTACTCACTAACGCGGTGAACGGGACGCCCGTCTTGCAACTGGGGCCTTCCGGAAGGTCCACCGCGCGCTTTCTCTACGGAGCCTCCCCCGTCTCGATCACGAGCGGGTGGCTCCCGCCCTCGTGCGCCTTCTCTACGGAGCCTCCCTCGTCTCGGTCACGAGCGGGTGGCTCCCGCCCTCGTGCAGTAACTTAACACGAAAATCCATCAACTCCGCCCCACTCTAAAGTTGCGAATTTACGCCAAGACCCCAAAGATAACTCCCGCATGGCATACCTTGTAGCACACTCGTAAAACAAGATAGCCCAGTCCACGGAAATATCGCCCGCATGGAATACCTCGTCATACACGCGTAAACACAAAATGACCAACACATAAACCCACGAGGGTCCTCGACAAAGAAAGATCCCCTTAAGAGAGATAGTTAAACAGCTCCCGCATAAAACCAACGACGGTCCCAAACAAAACAAATAACCCACGCAATGAGCAACAAAAACAAACTCCGCATATAATACCTTGTAACACACGCATAAAACCAAATAACCCATTCATAAACCCAGAAATGTTCTCAACAAAGAACAATCGCTCCAAGCAATACCATGAAATATCACACGCACAAAATCCAGAAAGTCTTCGACCTCGACAAAGAGATATCATAAAATAACCCACGCATCGAACTGAAGAGAGTCCCCGACAAAAAAAGATCACCTCCCCCAAAGTTGTGAACTTGTGCGAGAAAACAGCAACCGTAGACCCCGCGTATAGTAACCCGTAATTCTAACATAGAATCAAAGAGAACTCATGCCTAAAACAAAACTGATCCCCGACCCTGAAAGTCAACATAAAACAACCCTCCCCCGAGCCGAACAAATATAACGCAACCAACTTTTCCACAGTTTCGCCAACCTAGCGCTTCGCCACAAAAAAACGTACCCCAAAACTAACTCAATAACCCACTCAAAAATAACGTACACACAAACCAAAATCGAAACAAGTCCCAAACAGATAACGCACAACAAAACACATCCACCATTCCGATAAAGTCGTGCACCGCACGAAAATGACGTACCGAAAAACCAAATAGACACCCAAACATAAGGTACCCGCAAGCTGTTGCGTTACAAAAAGACACCCAGACAATAAAACGCGACGAGTGGAACGGTTCCTAAACTGAAACATCCCCCCTAGCAGACACATGACTTGAACAAGAAGAAACTGTTACAAAAAGGAGTCAATCGGAAACACGGACACAGACGAAATTCAACTGGCAACGAAGACCGGCTAGCACACAAACCAGCCCGGCAAAGAAGACCCCTTACGTTTGATAAAGCACGGAAACCTGTACCCCGTACACCAAAATAATTTACTAGATACATATACTGTTGATTGAACGTTAAAGTTGTACCCGCAGTTATCACAGGAAGTTGTCTTGGGAGACAGAAGTAACACGGAAACCCCAAAGGTGTACCCGCAGTTGTCACAGGAAGTTGTCTTGGGAGACAGAAGTAACACGGAAACCCCAAAGGTGTACCCGTAGTTGTCACAGGAAGTTGTCTTGGTAAACAGAAGTAACACGGAAACCCCCTCTTCTATTACTATCGGACTGCCGAACTGCCTCGGCCCAAACCTCGAGTAACATCGAGCGGCTCGTATCATATCCCGATTTTCATTAATCTACTACAAGAATCCCTAGCCTGCCTGTGGAACTCCTACTAAACGATAGATATTTTGCGTTGTGGTACTGAGCACGATCAACGCCCTCCTTGCTCACTGTACACGACCTTAGTATTTCTCCCCCTGCTGTGTGCATGAAAAGGCACGGCATCGCAGGGTCGATACCTCGTCAAATAATAATGAACTCGTATCGGACTAGGACGCTCAAACTCGAATCTGCAACTCGAATATCATGCTCTCAAATCAAGACTATTAAATTATCAACTCCCAAAACACAAATATCAAGAGGAAGCTCGCCCCGACGAAGAGTAAAACCCTATCCTTCAACCCTCAGACAACAACACAACTATACATAACAGATATAATACTCAGAGAAAGATGTAATGCCAGAGATCGCAAGGAACCCCGTTCCCCCGGATAAAAGTTTCATTTCACCCCCTACTCCCGCCATAGATTCACAGATCGCGACGGTAATGCGAGATAGCATGAGTGCTTATTTCCATTTTCTAAATCTTGCGCTCAAACCACAGTTCTCGAAATTATAAATGCTCGATCTGGTAACATCGAACCCTCTCGAAATGTATTGCAAGGACAAACGGCGTTATCCTCAAGGTTAGTCAAGGAAAAAAGTATTATTCTTCGGATTAGTAATTGACCTACCCATACAGTGTAGTAAGCTCCCGCGACGACTTACAACCAATACTGCTGGACGAACCGGCCAAAAATACTGCTGTGGTTCGCGCAATAGCCGGCAATAAATACTCCATGATCCAGAAAACCGACCTAAAACTCCTTGAGTATCCCCGAATACCTCGAAACTCCGTCTGTCTACGAACGTAACCGCAGAAGTTCCCTCTACGCGTGTTCTACCTTGCTTCAAAACGCCCAACAAACGCAAAGAAGGGCGGAATATGACTCAAAGTTCAAAACCCAGGGCATATAATCTGGATCGAACGCACCCTCTGGTGTACTTCAGTCGTGGCTATTTGCCGTAGACTGAAATCATTTCGCATCCTAAACAGTAACTCTTCCGACGCAATACAAATGAATCAACCCGGTCAGTAAAAACTCAATTGCTAAATTGGTTCGATATATTCAGGCAATAACATTCTATTCGAAAACCATAATCTGCCCGGGGTCCCATGCCCCAAACACTACTACTGCTGTTGTCGCCTCCGCTGGGGCTGCCTCTTCCTCCGGTCACGGCGTTGCCGCAGCTCGGATCATCCAGCTTATCCTCCTGGGTGAAACCAGATGTCGCCTCGACAGCATAGGCTCGACACAAGCAGCAGGGGGCAGGATAGAGCAGAAATGAGGGTGGCCATGGGTGTTCGGCTCTCTTCATGCATTCAATATCAGCTTGCAACAATATCAGCTTGCAATTCTCTTACTGTTCTCCAATGCCACTGCATAACGGTTACTTGACAACGTCGATACCACATGATAATTCAACTGCTTTTCTCAGCTCGTACTTATAACTCCATCAACGGCAGTACATACCAGGGCAACGGACACGGGGCGAGGGGTTGTGCTACTCTGCAGTCTAAATATTTATGAAGTGTCGTACTCAATCATGTGCATACTCGTTTACCCGCAGTACTATACTACTGCTCTACATACCGTATTAAATCACTCCCTGACAAATATCTCCCCTGTAGGAATACTTCCTCGTTTCGGGACTCTTTCTGCTGTTATTCTGTCATCAAGCCACCACCACACCCTAAAATCTGTGAAACAAACAAACATGAAATCAAGTACAAGAGGTTCCTCGTTCGAAGTGACGCAGTCACGCACAGCGATGGCGACCTATTTGAGGGAGCGGCACACGGGCAAGGGTGTGGCGCGAGGGAACTGCGCACGGGCAAGTGTGCGGAGCGAGGGAGCGGCGCCCGGGAGCGGGGGAAAGGTAGCGGACAGAGGAAACGGCGCCAAGGAAAGGCTGATCCAGATGGGACTCGCTATTCAGGGGCGAGAGATACCGGGTTGGAAAGTACCTGAATCGCTCGTTTCATTTCGGGTGTTGCCATTGTTCTTGTTTCACTGCATGCCCGCGGGTCGTCACTCTGACAGCACTCCGGACAGCAGGCGCGTTCGTCTGTACTCACGATTACCGTGCCGTTCGTACTGTGCAGGCCGCCCAACCGCTGTAGTTTGTAGCCGCGAGTTGGTTAGTTGTGGGGACGGGGGAACTCTATGCTGTGGGGACGGGGGAGCTCCATGCTGTAGTTGAGTGGATACCCGCGGCCATGTGAGTTCAGTTTGCACATTCGACCTTTTGACCTGTGCGCCTTTTTCCTTTTCGTGTGTTTTTAGGCGGGAAAGCGTAGTATTTCCCGGCCGAATTTTGATTTCCCTTGGTTTTTCGGATCTTCCTAGGGCTCCAGCACCTTTGTGTGACCACGGACTCAAGATTATTAACAAGAGTTAATGTGAGAAAACAACAAACAACAACATGGTTACGTTACGCGTCCACCCTGCTGCCGTGTTATCAGCGGTGCTATCGTGTATACCAGGCTTCAGGGTATAGCGTACCGGAAGCAACCCGTAAAATTTACCAGGTAATACAAGGGTAATATAATATATACAAAATACGGGCTCAGACCCCGAGGGAGTAACGGCTATTATTTCCGACTTGGAAGACAAACGAAAATCATCCCTAAGACGCAGCGTACCCGCCGTGTTTCGCTGTGTATTTACTCGGTTGCCTGGAAAGGTGCCCTTTGTGTGCCCCGGTTTCCTGTCTTTTCCTGTCGTTCTCAGTTTTGCTACAGTACATTTATCTTGTTTTCATTCCGTTTCATTTCGTTTCGTTTCGTTTCATTCTCATTTTTTTTTTTTTTTTTTTTTTTTTGGCGACCGAATAATGATACAGGACGATTCAAAGGCAGTAAAATAATGGTTGCGGTTACTATAGCTCAAATATAGCATAGAAGATCGCAAGAAGACCCCACAAAGCAAAATGAGCTCTACAACTCTTCTGCCTTTACCCCGTCTGAACTTTTTGGTCCATCCTTCATCAAAGAAGTCCGGAGACAGGACTTCCGACACTTGACCGTCAGCAGGTTTCCCTTGACATGCCGTGACTGACACCAAACTACTGGGTTGGTGGCTGAGGACCCTGCTTCCAACAAACCAGCAGCCGAGATTAGCGACTATACGATATTATCATAATAGTTGATTATGACTAACTTAGATAGGTTGATCGGGCTTACCTCCCAGGGACGTGGTGAGGGCTTGATGCAGTAACGAAGTGGATCATATTCATTTATTTCTATTTCTATTTTATTTTATTTTTCCTTTTTGGTGTACTCCCACTCCAACCCCGACAACGACAGGAACGTATACTCGGTTCCCTGCCTGCATTACTGCTGCTGCCAGCCCGGCTGGGTGCGGACACCACACTGTTGCTGCTTGCGGCTGGCTGCAACCGCCGCACATCAATCGTCGGTGGCCGCCAACAATACAGTGGCAACCGCACAGTCCGCACAGCAGAGGGCGGCACCCGTGTGTGATGCAAGCACTGTTGCAGCCGCACCTCGATCGTCGGTGGTCTGCTTTTTTTTCTTTTTTTTTTTCATTTTTTTGCATGCACGTCTACATGTGTACACTACCAGGACGAAGCCATCTCGTACTACGGCAGGCAGCCTTTCGTGACGTATCACCACCTGTCACGCGTGAACCCTACGTGTCTTGCGCGCCGACGTGCCACAACACACCGCCGGCATGCAGCAACACGCCGCAGGCATGAAACAACTTACGAGATGCATGCGGACCGGCGCGCCAAGAGGGATCGAGCGAGCATCAGGGTCGGGGCCGAAGCGGAGGGGTAAAAAAAATGCAAAAATGTTTATCGGCTGCACCATCAGCACGAAAAATGTCGTCCTTCATCTTATCCTCCCCTCCCGCTTTCATTCTCCCGCTCCCTTTCTCTGCACTCTTGCTGCTTCAAGGTCCACAACCTCTCCTCTGTTGTTTTCGTATATGTGCCTACTGGTAATCGCAATCTACGGCCGTATGTACCTTGTGGTCCAGTTACGGGCTCCCTTGTCCTGCTGTATTATTTCCTTTTGAAGTGCAGCCGTTCGGTAGGTATGGCAACGAGCTGGTATTGTAATGAAGCCGTTCGGTAGGTATGGTAACGAGTCGCTATTTAAAATGTATGCCGCTCGTGTTGACCGTTCGAGCTTGTTTAGCTCAGAAGCTGTCCCCCGTTCTGTATGATTTAGCGTGACACGTAGGGGCGAAACATCCAAGCGTCTAGTAAACAAATATGCCGTTTTTCACCACACCCCTGCCCGGGCTTGCGAGACCCCTGTGGCGCAGGGTAGGTGTTAGTGCGCTAGAAAAGAGACGTTGGACGCCCGAGAGACATGTGCGGGACTACCCTGTGCATACCAGACTAAATCTGGGCTCTGCTGGGCGAGGCCTACCGTGCCACCCTGCCGGGGTGCCGGGCTCAGCACTCGCCCACCCACACTATGTCCCTCCCGGCCTACCCGCGTGGGACCCACGTGGTGTGCCCTCGCGACCCCGTTTGGGCCTCGCGAGGCGCACTGATCATCGCCTACCGAACGTCTTTGCGGACAACGGGCTCGGCGATGACCCCCCTCGCTGTATGCGCCGTCGCCATCCTTCTTCAAAGCTTGTGTTCACTACTGCTGTTCTCTCTTAAGACCTACTATTATGAAAAGTTTTGAGCGTTTAATTCTGGCGAATATTTTTGTAGTTTTGAGGCTCCCGAAATAACTGCCTCAGAAATAAGGGGCGTCCATTATGGCGTCTGATTTTTCGAAAGCGGTTCTATTTCCATTGGTAGGTCTTGTTTTTCCGTTTGCCTTTATTTTTATTGAAATCTGTCACGTACGCTGCCACCGGCGACGTTAGGTCACCACCGCCTCTGCTGCCGTCTCTTCTGGTGCGCTGCTGCTTTCGCGTTTGTGTGAAAACGACTCTCTGTCTCGCCCACAACGAGCGCAGTATGCTGTCGTAGGTGTGTTCGTGTAATCGTGATTCCTTGTTGTGGGTGATGCGTGACGTGTGCCCGCCGACGGGTATCCTACAAGACACAGCAGTATAGTCAGTATAGGCAGTGGTGACATGTGATACTTGATACGAGGTAGTATCCACAAGTCAAATGACCCCCGTACTGAGAGGTTGGAAGAGCTGTTATTTCTGGTCCCATAGTGGAGGGGTTTATTTTTTGGCATCGGTGATCCCAGAGAGAAGTAATCGCTGACAGTATTCGCAATAATAGTTGGTCCTAAACTTGGTATCTATATATGTGAGATTTATCTGGGGATAACAAGGGACTAAGCGACCTCACCCTCTGTGTACGAGGCTTAGAGGGGTTGGCGCCAAAACATGGACAAACGTGCGATGCGTCGCCGGGGCTGCGGGGCAACACTCCGAGGACAGCCCCTACGACGCATGAGAGGTGTGCGCGAGGCTACTGTCCACGCGCCTACCGAACCTACACTCGTTCGGGCTCAGCGAATCGACGCCTACCGCACAACCTCCACGTGAGGGGGCGGGCTCAGCCCTTGATCGCTCGTGCTACACCTCCCACAGCACAGCCGTCCCACAGCTCCAGGGCTGGTCATCGTCTCTACGATGACTACCCTACGCCGGGGCTGTGCTGTCAACACTCGTGTGATGACTCAGAGACCTTCAGCCCCTCGCGGCGCGCCGGTGGCCCCTGCGCGCCGGAGGTGCTGGGGCCTTTTGCCCTCTCTGCATGCCCCATCCGTGAAGGGTGTGCCAGGTTCAGCCCACACCCACACAAACAAACACCACAACAAACAAGCGGAAAACAGAAAAAACGTTCCGGAAGTGAAACCTGTCTCAACTCTTCGAGCTGATATTCCATCTTTCCTCCTCTATTTTTTTTTTTTTTTTTTTATTCGCGCAATTCAGAGCACGCTACATTATTCATCTATTTTGATTAGCATTTCCGTCTGCTGTCTGGCCTCGATTGCGGGCTTCGACACCACAGCAGTGTGTCACCGATTGGCGGCTTCGAGACCAGCGTACCGGCGCAGTCAATGCCCCACGGACTGGGCACCATGTCAGAGGAACGTGCTTTGTGTATATCAGTTCACAGGAGGAGGCCTCGACGCCTGCATGCGTATCACTCATGATGGGAGCTTTGCTCCGGACTCTCGTCCCCAAATCCATATGCACGACACCAAAACACACATCGATTGTATTATTCCAGAGCTCTTTCTCCCCAGCCTTCCTGCTGGGCAAGTACACAACACGTTCACGCTCGTTCCAAGTTCATGCACTGACTGACCGTTGTACCACGCAGCCTGCGGTCCTTGCTGGTGAGCCATCGTATAGTAGTGCTGTCCTAGCTGGTAATCTCCTTGCGTAGTCCAGCATCGAGCGTGGCAGTACAACTTATAGGGAGTTAGGGTAGAGTTGTGGGCTCTCCAGCCCACAGCACAACCTTTCGTACAGCCGTTTCATCTCCGGGTTGAACTCGCATTGGCCCCGTCGATCACCACGCCCAGCCCTTCTCTGGAAACCCTCGGACCCATGGAAAATCGCTGTAACAAATATTGTATTGATCGCCTTTGTTAGCAGGCCTACTGTATCTGGGAGAGCAATTAGCTACCGTGCACCCTGCAGTGTCGTGAACAAAAGTGCCATTGGGGGCGCAATGACTACTTCCTAACTTTCAGCACAGTAAAGTTCCGTTACGATATCTTCGGACGTTGACGTTCGTTATCACAGCAATGCCTGTGAAAACCACGTCGTCGCTTCTGCGTAACCGAACTTCCAACAATGCATCAAAACCCGCACGAGGGGAGTGAGCTAGTGTATACGCACCTGCACGTAGGCCGTCGGGACTGATGTTGGCGCAATGGGCTTTGAGACCCGCGTTCCTTACTTAAAAGTCTTAAAAGCAATGCGGGGTGGGATGAATGCTTGAGCTGGTTGGATACATGTATGCGTGAGTGGTTACCGACACATGAAATAACTTTACTCGGAGCACGTATAGTCGGTTTCGTTTCTTTGCGGCATGGTCGTTGGTTTTAAGTCTCACTTTTAATGTAGACTGTTTTAAGGCATGCCCTCATTTCGGGTGGGTTTCATCCATTTTGACCCCCTATATTATTAAGCACGTTCACGTTTATTTCGCAGTGAACTGAGCTTTCCTACTGCCATGCCTGCCGCAGTTTATCGGACTTTGCCAGTTGTCGCTTTCGCGCTTTAGGCGACGGAAGGAAAAAAGTGAAATGCCCTGTACAGTCGGGACTTTGAGGTTTCCCCATCTTGCCTGCTGCCGTGCCGGTGGTGCGTGGGAGGGTTTTGGCACAACTTTGACTTGTGTTAGAGCCTATGTTTCCCTTCAACTCGCCGATTTTCGTTTCACCTTCCCCATCACACTGACGGTACGCGGGAGGTTTTGGACGATGGGTTGCCCTGCCATGGCACATTAAGGTGATTCTTCTGGCATAGCGCCTTTTTCGTCCAGCCCCCGCGCCACACCGGCGGTACGCAGCAGGAATTTCATGAATGGTTTACCTTATTATGTAGCGTCTGTATTTCCTTGCATTAATGTTGGTCGCGTTTTCTTGGGTTCATAGCCACGTGGTTTAGAGGTGTGGGAGTGGGTATTGAGGGGCCACATTGTGTACTCGTGGTTTACCTCGAAAACCGGGGTTTCTCCGAATCTTCCGCATTTCTGTTGCTGCTCATCTGGGTGGGCTGGGAATAATAAAACGGCATTGAAAGTCTGGTAATTACGTGCTTCCGATGGGTAATTGGCCGTTTTTTTATGATACAATGGCGTTTTATATTGGGGGTGGTAGGAGGCGGAGAGACACTTTCCTTCCGTAGCAGTTGTCATCATAGATCCTGAGGGAATATTACAAAGCTGCTTATATTCCGCTCTGAGCTGCGAAGGTGAGTAACGCCGAGGACATGCATGGTCGACCAGTAGGGATAATCTGTGTCTCAAATCCGTATCAACTTAACCGTCGTACGCACCGCACGAGGACCGAACTCCGACGCATATCACCAGCGACCCAGGCTACGGTAGGGGGGTCCCCTTTTGGGCCTTTTATTTCAGTGGCCAGGGGTCACTCGCGCGAGTAACGCCTTTGTTCCTATGCGATTGTACGTATTCTTCATGTTTTAGATTGGCGAAATTTGTTCGCAATGCAAAGGTGATCCAAGCTTGGACCAAGGCTACGGTAGGGGGGGTACCCCCATTTTCACTGGTGTGTTTGAGCTACTCACACGAGTGGCCCTGTACCCCACGGATGAAGATGGTTTATTCACTTGTTTCGGCGCAGCTCAGATCACCTTTGCATTGCGAGTTTATTTCGCCAATGAAAAACATGAATAATACGTAAAATCGCATAGGAACAAAGGGGTTACTCGCGCGAGTGACCCCTGGCCACTGAAATAAAAGGCCCAAAAGGGGACCCCCCTACCGTAGCCTGGGTCGCTGCGGCAAACCAAGTTCCTAAACCATCTTTATCCGTAGGGTACAGAGCTACTCGTGCGAGTGGCTCAAACACACCAGTGAAAATGGGGGTACCCCCCCTACCGTAGCCTTGGTCCAGGCAGGGATGACCCTCTAATGCCCACCCAAACGTCATGCCTTCACAATAAAAATAGTTCAATGGAATCAAAGAAGAACGAAGCATTCGCGGGTCTTGTTCCAAACGTGATACCGGCTCGCCGTTCATGACATGCAAAATTAAGAAAAAAACAAGGCGGTCCTCGTAAACGATGTTTTATCCGGGATCAATTTCTTCGTCAATTTCCAGCGACGTGGGTTGACAGAGTTCTGTGCGCCGCAGCCAACCGCCACACGAACGTTTCCATAAGCTCAAACTCAACGCCAGGATCTAACAAACGTTTTTTGACAGGAAGTGGCGATCACGGGAAACACTCTCGATGGAATCGCACGCCACATCAAATACGCCAGCGGGAACTAACCACTATGCGTTTTTCAGGGAGTGCTTCTCTAGACGGCACCCGTGGTGGGATATAACGGGGCAGGAATAGGCCGGCGCAACAGGCGCTAGCTTTCTCTGTGCTTGTTCTGCTGATGAAATTGACTCCAGGCACGTTTGGAGTGTCGGCGAGGGTCAATTGAACGGCAACTACTTTGTTGATACGATTTTCGAGAGTAATTTTTTCTACGTCGTATTTGTACCTAGCTCGTTGGAACGCCTGTGTTCCCCATCTCAAGATGCGACACCCTCGGGATTAGAAGCCCACATTACCCACAGGGGTTAAGAATAATTACCCGTAGCAGGTACGTGTAACGCGACCTGTATACCGGATCGTTAATGTGTCGATGTTGGCTAAGAGTACCTTCACCGCGTGAACCAATTTTGAGCAACACAGACATCGACATGAACAATAAGCGTAACAAAATACTTATGTCTTGCTATATATATTCCAGCTTCCAAACGTTCACAGCAACGTAAGCCGCTTTAGGAAAACCCGTATATGTATCCTTCACCGGGCACAGCACGCATACCGCAAAAAACAGATAACGTGTGAACGATATGTTACACTGTGTGTGGTAGGCTTTTAAACAAAAATGTACAAAGTACACGGAAAAATCAAGACCTGCTGGAAGTGACTCGCCCCTAGACCAAAGTGTGAACACGTACAAACGTGGCGTGATGCTGGCTTATAAATTGTCTATATTTCGTGACTAGATTCAACAATGTGTTCGAACAATCGAAAGCGCAAGATCACCATTACTCAAGGACACCGTTCACGCGGATAGCTCGAGAAGAAATATTTCGAAAGCTTTCAGTTTTCGCTCGGGGCTTAGGAACGCGATTGTGTCGTGGAGTCAAGCCACATGACGGCAAACATCATAGAGGCAGGTATCTTTCTACAGCAAACCCTTGAATGGCAACGGGAGGTATTCACTATCACGGGAACAGTTTCACGGGTGCGGATATTTTAGATATATGTGTTCGGAAACCGGTTAAGTGAGACACCCTAACAGGAAAAATTCCGCACCGGACCTGTAATTCATACCTGTTTCGTCAAGCGGTCCTGAAGAACGTTTCTCGCCGTCTGTCATGAAAACTACTGACGGTACACCGATTGTGTTCCTGCACATGTAGGACGACGCACACGCACAGACACACACGAGACGAAAGAGCATTTTGTGAAGAACATTCCATGATACTCCTGCAGTAGGCGGCACTGTCAGGTGTTTCACTAACTAAGCAGTCATGCTGTGTGTCGAGGACGTGAAGAATAGGCGACTCTTGAAAAATGCCGCTTGACGGCAACAAACGCTTAGAACGATGATCTGCGATTACTACGGAGCGAACGTGGGGGCTGTGCAAACATTCCAGTTCCTCAACATGTATGCCATCGTTCAGCAACATCTATCGACGGCTTGTCGCTGCAACCCATTAACTTCAAGATTTACTGAAAGGTCTCAAGCTGCTGTGATATTAGTTGAACCGCAACTTGCGAGGCATTGATTCAATATTATAAGTGCATACTGCCTTCTTTTAACAATCCCCCTCAGTGTAAATCACAACGCCGATAAAAGGCACAAGGCGATGGGACATGACTAAAGTCCTGATCATGAACGATGAGAGTTCCAAGTCGGTAGAACATTAGCACCACACGTGTAACAAACCCCTCACCTAAAGCCCTCCCCCCCCCCCCCCCCCCACCACGCGTATAACAAGCTGCTACATATCTTTGATCTCACAGCCGAAGTGTATTTGAATATTATTTGTGACCTAAACCTCCTAAAAAAAATCTCCCCCCCCCCCCCTCTTGCTCTCCCTTACTCAAACGCCCCACCAAATATCGAAATCCGCCACATTAATATACACTTCACGCACAGGATATCACCTCATTATCTTTCGATAGCCATCCATGCCGCTGTGTTCCCCACCCCCCCCCCCCCCCCCCCCCCCGCCTCGAACGCCCCCTTCTTCCCCATCACCCGCACCATCGCCTAGACCTAGCACCACACGTATAACAAACCCCTCACCTAAAGCCCTTCCCCCCCCCTCCCCGCCCCCAATAATATACTGGTGCCAAAACCGTCAGATTTATCCCCTCGAAAGGATTTATAGCTTACATGCCTTGCCCCCCCCCCCCTCTCCAACCCCGCTCGCTTTTGATCAAAACCAGGCCCCTTTTACCTTCACAGCTGTCAGATTTTTGTCCCCCTCAGAAACGGGTTTTATAGTTTCCGCGCACAGACTGACTAAAATCATCCTGTTGACCCTGATAGCTACACTGTAGTTGTAAGGGGAGTCGCCGACCTATATCCTTAATGAGGACACACAACTCGTAATGCGCGCGATCATGGTATCACACACAGCTTGCAAAGATGAGTTTCGACGAAATCTTCGATCTCACAGCTGGAGTGTATTTTCATTTTTTATAACATTGCTAAAGTCCTCACCGTGGCTAACGATATCAGCACTTGCGGGAAGCGATAAAAACGTTGCTAAAGCACCAACAATGGCTAACGATCATCCGACCTTGTTATCCACCATCCCCTTGTAAACCCATCTACTACCGATAATCTTGTGTCCCGCGGATTCAGAGGTCGCCGGCAGGAGGATAAAATATTGATATTTATGAGGCTTGCCTTTTCCGTGTCCGAAGCCTCTTTCCACTGCGCTTTAGCCGGTAAAGTCCTGGACTCTATAGACGTGTTTAGATTATGTTCTGCATTCTCCCCGCCTAAACATCTTCGAATGATAGTCGTGGTGTAAGCGTATTCAACGGCAGAGTCTGCTCAGTACGTCTCTTGCGCGATACCCGGCATGACTCTCTTGCTATAGAGCCTCAGCCATCGGAGATCAGAAAGCGCAGGGCCGGTGGCGATCGACACTAGGTGAGCAGAATCTGAACGGTTGTGAGCGTTACGCATCACCGACGATTGTTCAGGAGGGCCGCCAGGGCCGCCACGCGTAACGGTAGGAGTCGCTTCCAGACGGCAATATCGTCACTGTTGAAGCGACTGTGATCCAGCCGGTGGTGGTGCCAAGGACGATCGCGTGGGTGACACCGATCTCTCCTGTTGTTCCAGAACATCCTCCTGCCAAACTCCATCCGTAGGTTCTATCCCGGGCATCGCCTCGTTTTGCGGTGGGCCCGCAGCTCTTCTGTCCAATGTGTTCCTGCTGGTGATCGCGCTATTCCGCCCGAAGAGTTCAGCCGCCGGTGGATTGTCTTAGAGCCCACCCACGGTGATGTGGTCAGCAGACGCACCGGCAATCGGTTCCAACATGGAAGTGGAATTGCGAAGATCACGCATAACGTCGGCGACAATTATATCGTTGTGGTCGTCCATGTGGTTTCTTGGCGAATTAACGTGCTGCGAAGTTTCTTCCAAAGGTGGCGGGAATTTGTGCAATGGTGTGATGATGTAGATTGCGTTCCGGCTTTTCATAACTCGTCGAGTGGCCGGGTTGTATACTCGATAGCTCTTGCTATTGTTGCTGTACCCAACGAGTCGTCCTTCCAATCACCTTGGGTTCAAAATATTGCAGCACGCCTCAATATGCGTAATTACCCGGGTACCGATGATTTGAACAAGTCTCAGATCCGGCTCCGTCCTGTTTAGCATTTGGTACCAGGGTCTGCATACCGATCGCAGAGTGCGGCGTCATGTTGCCCAGAAACGCCACCGAGAACATCAATTCTCCCCACATAAACTTCGGCAGCCCACTGTCGGCAAATACAATTTTTTCTCCCTCTCTTTCGAGCACCTGAATAGTGCTGACCAGTCCCCCTCGGGCCAAGGGGGGATACCTTCTGGTCAATAGACCTTGCCTATTATAGGCGTGGGTCTACAGATGTAGTACCCGAATGTTGGTGCCTCTCTGAGCGGGAGCCTGACGGAATGCATGCCATGAAGATCGCTGGCCGCTGCGAAACGAAAACTTGGGACTCGTAAGAGGCAGTAGCGAAGACTCTCGCACGTAGCCGCAGGAGGCTGCGAGGTATATTTTACCATCTGCAAGATTTCGTTTTTTTTTTGTGTTTGTTGCATTAACAGGAGAAAAACGGTCTTGGTTTTAGTTGGACTATCCTTGCGTGTAATACGAAGCCAGATGCCATTAGGACATTCAGAACTCGCATGTTGTTGGTACTTTGTACAACAGACGGAGTGTGAGCCTGCTGGTACACAGATCGTGAAGATCGTTGCTTGGTGAGAAGGGGGCTATGGAGACTCGTAGAGGGCAAAAGCGAAGCCTAGCAGGACCCTACGACGCGTAATTCTAACGCCTGCAAGAAATTGTAATATTTGTTTCTGATTTGTCGGACTAACAAGATTAACCGCCTTTGTTTTAGTTGGCCTATGAGTATGATACGACGCCAGATGTCATTATATGATGCAGTTCCCGTATGTTGGTACCCCGTACCATAAACAGAGGGGAAGCCTGCTGGCATGCATGACGTCAAGATCCTTGCTCGCTTCGTAACGGGAATCGTAAGGGGTCGAAGCCGAGACTCTATCGATTGGCATCATGAGGGTACGAGGTAATATCTTACCGTTAAATACCAGTTCGTATCTTTGGTTTGAAGGTTTTGGGTTGAAAGGAAAACCGCGGTCTCCTGGGCACTAGTTGTTATTTGCGTGGAAGTTCATGGAAGCTTCCGTGGAAGCTTCCACTACATCCATAGAAGATTCCATAGCTACCATGAAAGCTTCCGTGGAAGCTTCCGTGAGAGCTTCCATGGAAGATATGGAAGCTTCAATGGAAAAATGTCTCTGAAGCTTCCATGGCAGCTTTCACGAAAGCTTCCACGAAGGCTTCAACGAAGCTTCCACAGAAGCTTCCACGGAAGCTTCCACGAACGCTTCCACGAATGCTTCAACGAAAATTCCACGAAATTTTACTTGGAAGCTTCAAAGAAAGGTTCCACAAAGCTTCCACCATAGCTTCAACGGAAGCTTCCACGAAATTTTCAATGGAAGTGCTTCCACGGACCTTTAGGTGTTAGTTCCATGAAAGCAAGCGGCAGCTTCCACGGAAGGCCGGAAGCTAAGTGGCTTCCACGAAAGCTTTCATGAAACCTTTTCACCAAAGGTTCCGGAAGAGCTTCCACGGAAAGCTGGAATCTACATCCACGGAATTTTACGTTTTACTTCCATGGAAGGTTCCGCAGCTTCCACGGAATCTCAGCGGCTTCCACGATAGCTGCCACGAATAGTTTTGTGTTGTACCCTGCTGTTCCTTCAATAGAAGTTACCACATTTTCGACCACATGGTTGACGTACTCTGTGTAGGAGACGACGGGGTTTCACCGTACGTTTGTTGTTGCGTTTCATTGGTGATACCTCGACGAAACTCTGGAATTATGCAGTGGCCCCTACATCGGGATAAGCGGGGTGCAAAGTGAAAGCGCTCTCGATTGAGCTGTTTGCCTTGTCCCCATTTCGATGTTGGTGAGTATATCCTGCAACAAAGGGAGCACGTCCTGATGTTTATGTCTGAAAACACTCTCATACACTATGAGGAAATTAATAAGGGAATTAATTCAACAAGGTGAATGTTTTTGTTCAACCAAGCCGATATGATAGTCATCGGAATTGAACTATGGACCCGGTGGTTTACTCCCTTCTGCGCGTTGCATACCGTGCTTATGTCGGGGGGAACAAGGACGAAGCCGGCTTGCGGCCTACCTGTTGTTTGTTGCCGTTACGGTCTGAGTATTGGTGTACTTGAAAGTTAAATATTGATACTTGTCGGGGAGGACAACAAATTATATACAAGCTTCAATACCAAACTCTCGCACATACCTGATTCGTGGAATATACGAGGCATAAGTCTGGTGCGGAGGAATTAGGGCCAAATTCCAACGTGTCCGGCCTCCGGCAGAGCATCCATTGGGGCCGTTGCACCGTCCAAGGTTGGTTTTGTCCAGGCTTGACGGTCTCGTCCAATTGTTGTTTTCCTCTTGAAACATTTGTCTAATCGACTGGGGCAAAATCATATATGTTTTCTGTCGTCGACCTTGTCCCGATACACAGCCGCACGAGTGAGGTACTGTATTCGGGTATTTGAAGTGTGATTGGCATTATTAAGCGGGTTTCGTTGCTGACATTTTTGTACATGTTGCGAATGTCTCCTGTTCTTTCGGCGTTTTCGTTTTGGAGTGTGTAGACTCTCTTGTTGTATGAATTCTGTGTGAATGCTGGCCAAGTTTTTGCGAATGTTCCTAGAATCGTTAAAAAGCGTTGCAAATGCAACGTCAGGTGCAACGGGACGCATTTTCCTAGAACACAAACATGCTCATCACATATACAAGTATATCAAAGCAGCCGTTAATATACGTTTCACCTGGTATATTGGTTGCTGGTTAACATTTGGTTGAGATTGAAACATCAAGAGCGCATGAATGCGTTACACTTAAGCCGAGGTTTTTCGCCCACGACGTTCGACTTCATTTCGAATGAGTAACGTGCAAGAAAGCCTTTTCGAGGTGATGAGGCAAGGCAGCTCAAGACTGCATCGTGCATTCATCCAGTGAGATGTTTCTCAAAATCTCACTTGTTCTTGTTGCATGCGCGTGCACTTACTCAGGCGACACTCCACAGGAAGTTGGGAGGCTGAAGGCGCTAAAGAAGATTGACCTGTCTCGGAACCGTGGTATTGGTGAGTTTCTTGGTGTTATCACGTCTGCCCACCTTGGGTTTGTTGAGCTATCGCTTCGGCTGCAACAACGTAAACTTACTTCTCTTTGTGGTTATTTTTTCGTTGTCTGTCCTTTTCACTAAACCTCGAAATACTGCCGATTGTACGTAGTGTCCGTACTGATTACCCGCTTTTGAATGAATGCGTGGTGTCAGCACAAAGTACGAGACTAACGGACCTAGATCATCGCCGACGAAAGGGGAAACCAGAACGAAACCATGTCAACGTACCAGAGAGGAGGAATGAACAAAACCAATACGAGCAGCAAGGTATGTCAATCCAGAACCAAAGATAAGTGTCGGACATAGCTTGAGCCCAATAATTGCACACCCTGCGAATCCGCACTGCCCATCTATCACTCTTGTTGCTCGTGGCCAAACAATGCTGCTTCTGTGCCCCCAGCGTGGTTCCCTCGCTTCTGACACCCACTTGGCGGACGCCTAGGGTTGACGGTGAAAACCTGGCTGCGAGCTTTAATCCGTCCTCCCCATGGGACCGTGTGCTGTAACCCCCCGTTCCCATTTTCAATGCGATGAATTCTGCCTGCGGGTATACAGGAAATGAAAATCACCCCCTACCGCTGATGCTGCGATCCCCGAAAGCGGCTAGGCGTGAAACAATAAAGCTGCGGTCATGCTTAGTAGTACACCAACGGTTGTCGGTCAGTATTTACCGTGTTGTTGTTTCTTCAATCTGGCTATCGTATCGATTGATCCAACTGTGGCAAGTGTGGTTTTCTCGTCCAGTATTCTCTCGCTGCTACATCGTCATTCTCACACTCCTAACTTTCGTTGCCAGGTGCCATACCACCCGAGATAGGTGACTTACCCGATTTGGAGGAGCTCAACCTTTCGTCCTGCAGGTTTCGAGGTAGGCGGAACCGTTCATCAATTTGATCGGACTTTTGGCTTCAGAGATTGCACATTGATCTACGCTGCAGCGTAGAGTCTAATGAGTTTGCAATGTCCTCGTCACAATAACTTGCGACACCTGTTCTATTCTCAGATCCCAATAGAATTCCCAAATGTAGCTCTCCCATCAGCAGATTTAAGTTACTGTTGTATTTTTCTCCGGCTTCACCGATCATGTATAACACGTACTGGATTAGACGAGGCCTCCTGCCCCGAAGCAAAAGTGTGTGTCCCGGGATGTCCCTCCGCTCTGAACGCTCAGCGCGGTAGTAATCCTGGGGAAAAACACGAAAAAAAGAATAAATCAAAATAATGTAAAACTCGGCACAGAAAAAAAGTGGCGCGCAGAATGTCTAGGGTGGTCTGAAATCGTTTCTGCTTGCTGTTGTTCTTACCCGTTAGGCGGAGGTTGAAGGCAATGATTGTGGCTCCGGTGCTGTGCCTCAGATACGCTTACATAGGCCGGAACCAACAGTTTTTTTCCAATCTCCAATCCGAAGACATCCCTAGTTGCTTCCGCACGGGACTGAGTGTAGCAAGGCGCCCGCAGACTTCTCCGGTCCGTAAATGTTGTGAAACAAAAAACTACTTCATGCATAAGCTGGGTTGGTGGGATGGTCAGTATTTCCCCTTCAACGTATATTCTCTGTCTTTGGGTTCGTGAGAAACAGGCACAATGATCGATGTGGCCTACATTCTGCAAGGAGTTCACCGGTTCCAAATCATGTAGCTCTCTCCGAACTATCGATGCCTCATTTTCTGGAAACCCGATTTTTTTTCCGATTTTTTCTGCGGCGTTATCGATCATTTTGACCAAGAATTCCATTAGATGAGGCCTCTCCCCCCGCCGATGGACCTACCAATACTCCCATTGTTTCTATTACTCTGCATAGTCTACCGAACTGAAGTGGTCGTCTCACCCAAACATTATTTCAATTTTTACCATACAGACGTGCACAAAGCCAAGAACCGGCGGGTGTGGTAAATCAATTGGTATTAGCCTACTTTTGCGCACGCTTAGAAATACCGTCACTGGTTTGATATATGCTCCCCGCAAGAGCAGCAGCGGTCACCGTAAACTTACATGGTGCCCCAGTACGGCTTCTTCCATGTTCCAAACACCAGCATGATTAGCTCGTCACGGAGTGGGTGTCCTTTTCGTACGACTTCGTCCCAAAACGCTTCTTGTTTGCGCACGAAACCCGGCACAAACGTGCTCCCACCCGCGCCGACGTCCCACGCCGGGGCATGCCACGGCAACTGCCGGAGCGGCCATCGCATCGGGTGCGTAATTACGTGTGTCCAAACAGGCGACGTGGGCGTCCCGTTGAAAAGCGCGCATGTTTCCACTCACCGATTTTCGTCGGCGGAAATATGTGGAATTGAGGGTAGAATAGGCTGCACGCCAGTATGGCCGTGAGGTAAAGTGCCGGAGCCATTCTACCACACCCACCTACCGCGAATGCCAACGCAAGACTATCTGAATGTCAACACACGGCATCGTGGGTCCGAAACGGGGAGCAATATTTTCACACCCCTTGTTCTGCTAAACAACTAAGCGAACGTCGAGATGATGCTGTGTGTCCAGCCAATCCATCGATAATATCTGACGGTAGCACACACAATAACAGCGCGAGGCAGGGCTACCATTACCTAACAGCGAAATAAACATGTGACGAAGTAGGAAAGCTGCCAGGAGTCACGCATGTGTCTGCGATAATGTGCCTGCAATCCTACCAGTAGCTAGTAAAACACGGCCTGCAACAGAGAGTTTTAGTCGGCCCGCTCAGCTATCGACCGGGCGTTCCATGGGGTGGCGGCTGAATGACAGGGGAAGCGATTAGGCCGTGGTCGTCGCTTCACCGGCGACCCCGACCCTGTCCCGACATCAAACTCCCCTGGCGCGCGGGCGTTTCGTGCCTTTTCCCGCGGCGCCCAGATCGGGGCAAGGGGGGGAGGAGGGGGTGCTGGGCCAACGATGCGCCCACTCACACGTCGCGGCGTACGGCCCTTCCGGTGCATATACGTCCATATCACGTGGAGAGGGACCCGGGGATGGGACCGTCGAAATGTAGCTGTACTGGGTTGTGGACGAGCTGTTCTTAGCTTCTCGAGTCCTCGCAGCAGCAGCAGGTATAGCCGCCACACGCTGATTATTCAATCGAAGCCCCCGCGCGTAGGCAGGAAGGTATGGGGGCAGCCGTCTCGGTACCCGTCGAAATGTATGCGGTGTCGACTGCAACCACTTTGTCAGCACATCAACCATAGATGTATAACCACTACCGCCAGTGATACTCTCTTTCACCTCGGATAAAAATGCGTAAGCATTGCATGAATGTTTACCGAGAAACAAGCGGTATAGCGGTCGAAACTGTGCCCCCATGTCACCCATAACTGTCTGTCAACCGCGACTCGCGAAGCAGCAGCGATGGCCAAGACAGGCGTCAGTATCTTTTAATCACCAGCAATCAGCTAGAAAAAAACATCACCGGCACCACCGTGCTAGCGATGATGGTACATCAACCTCAATTCACGAAGCAGCGGCAACTATGTACGGACACAGTCGTGTCATCGATAGCTTTTATAGACTACCTATCGATTGGAACATTCTAGCTTTCGATCCATGTACAACAACAAATTATGAAGCTTTTAACACGTTGTTTACTACACCTAAGAACTGGGTTGCATGCTACATGTAACATCAAACCTTCTAGAAAAATAAACATTACCAGTCGGGTGATATAAAGGGTGTTCCCTTGCTGCAACCGTCAGATTCGTCCCCTTCAAGGGTTTATAGTTTCCGCGCACATAATGAAATGCTCGCCCCCCCGCCCCCGCCCCCCCCTCCGATCCCTCTTGTTTAAACGCACCACCTGAAATCAAATCTGCCAGAATAGTAAACACTACCAGCCAGCTGACATCATCTCATTATCCATCTAGCCACCCATGCCGTAGCTCCAACTCATGCCCCCCCCCCCCCCCCCTTTCTTCTCCGCCCAGTTCGTTCAAACGCCCCACTTACAATCGAAATCGGCCAGAGTAATAAAAACAAATAAGCCATTGATATCACGTCATTATCTTTCCAGCCATCTATGACGTAGCTTTCATTCATCCCCCCTCCCCCCCTCCAACGCCCCCTCCTTCCCCACACCCCGCACGATCGCTTAGACCCAGCACCGGTTGTGTGGTAGGCCCCTACATATATGATTTATACGCGCGATCGGAGGATCACACACAATGTTGCGAACCTCAGTGTCGACCATATCCTTGACTTAAAAACTTTATGTGACCTAAACCTCTTGAAAACCCTTCCCCCCCCCCCCGCGTTTTTTTTTTTTTTTCCCCGCTTTCTCTTTCTTAAACGCCCCACCTATAATCCAAATCCGCCATAGTAATAAACACTTCCACGCCCTGGATATCGCCTCGTTATCGTTGCAGAGCCGTCCATGCCGCTGGTGCAATTCCCACCCACCCCCGTCCCCAAAGCCCCCTCCTTGCCCACCACCCACACCATCGCCTAGACCTAGCACCACTCGTATAGCAAACCCCTACATCTATGCGACCTAAAGCCCTCCCCCCCCGCCCCCGGCCCCCCCCGCCACATTCCCCCCCCGCCCCCGGCCCCCCCCGCCACATTCCCCCCCCTCCCCCACAAGAAATATTCATAGTTTCCGCGCAAAAATTGACCTTCCCCACCCGTCCCCTCCCCCCCCTCCCCCCCTCCCGCCCCCCCTTTTGATCAAAATCAGGCCCCCAAGTCCCTAAAAACTCCGCCCTCCCCTCACCGGATATTCGACTTACAGGATTGACTTGATAAACTGATGCATTTCCTTCCACAGCTGTCAGATTTTGTCCCCCTCAGAAACGGGTTCTATAGTTTTCGCGCGAAGACTGCCTAACATCACCCTGTTGACCCTGATAGCTACGCTGTAGTTGCAAGGGGAGGCGCCGACCTATGTCCTTAATGAGGACACACAACCCGTAATACGCGCGATCGGAGTATCACACACAGCTTGCAAAGATGAGTTTGGACAAATTAGTCGATCTCACAGCTGGAGTGTATTTTAATTTTTATAATATTGACAACACCCAGAAACTATTATTATCAACACGTAGATCAACTGCAGCGACCCAGAGATAACACCGCCGTGCCAGTCATAGCTGTATATCTATAGAAATCAGGAAAACCAAAGCCTGCAGCATCGCGTTGCCGAGATCCGCGAACGAGAAGCCTTTGGCACTTCCACGCTGAGGTCAGCTACGTAGAGCCTCTGGCACAACCGTAGCCGTGATTGCTGTATATCGACAGCGACTAGCAAAGCTACAGCAACCATACCCCAGTCACATCAGCAGTCACAAAAAGCGGCTCCGGCACGTTGTATATCAACATGGATCACCGAGTCAACAGCCAACAGCTCGCGCCGGAGATCATCGTGCATAAACAGTGATCAGCGAGGCAAGAGCCAATGTGATAGGCGTACCATCAAGCGCTGTATATCAACAACGACAGTGATCAACGACTGCCAACGGCGACTAGCGAAGCAACAGCGACAACACATCCGTGTGGGCAATAGCTGTATGTTAGCTGCGACCCGCAAAGAGCAAACACTCTTGGCACAGCTGTATATCAACTGTGACCAGCAAAATGAAACCATCTCTGGCGCAACAATGCCAGTGATGGTTGCATATCCACACAGCCGTGTGTCAGCGACAGCTGTATACCCACATTTATACCGACATTATCTTCTCCGGAGCCCACGCATAGTGATACAACAAGTAAGAAAGGCGGTCATTGCCATCGCATGAGTGCGCAGCACACGATGTTTTATGCTGCGCGCGTTTCGCGCAGCTAGCAGCCCGTGTAACATCGTGTGGCTGACCCTGCACTTGCCAGTTATATTCGTGAATGTTGGCCTCTGAAGTCCCAAAGGGATTTGTACCCACAGCAATCCCCAAGAAAAAAGCATCTGGTGCAGCTGTGCCAGTGATAATGTTCCATCTGCGCATCAATCGTAGCTGTGTTACCACCGCAGCGTGCGAAATGTGCAGACATTCCTGACGAAACTGCATCAGCATTGAGTGTATATACACGGTAAAGAGTGGTATAGCGGCCGGTAGAGCAGCCGCCACCCTGACTCATGTCAGCCACAACTGTATCTCAACCGTGACCCGCAACGCAGTGGCATCAACGAAGATAATCGTCAACATTTGGATGAACGCAGCAACCAATAAGACGCGTGTTTCAACCGCAAACAACCAGCAACCAGCGACGTTAGGCCATGAGTTCGTTCCGGTCTTGTTCGCAACGTCTCGATCTCTCGCAGGAGAGGCAGGTTAACCTGCCACATGATAACACGCCCCTCATTAAACGTGACCCGCGCGCGTCGGTGAGAAGGCAAGGGGACAGCGTCATGGGTATCCGTCCAGATATATTCCCTACCGGCTACAACGTTGTCAGCACATCAACCCTCGCTGTGAACCCCCGCAACCCGCGACCCACGCAGTCGCCTCTGATCAAACTGCGCCAGCGTTAACTCTATAGTAACGAATGGTATAGCGGTGGCAACGCTGATCCATGTAAGCCATAGCTGTATCTCAGCCGCGATCCGAAAGTCAGCCGCGGCAAAGAAGACAGCCGAACCATCTGTGTACCCCCAGCATGTGGCAATACAATATATCTTTGGCAAAGCCAGTCCAGCGATTGTGGTATATCCACCACACCCAACCAGCGACCAGCGAGGTAGCAGCATAACGTGCCGAGGTCAGTGTAACAAAACCTGTCGGTATTGCCATGCCGAGGTCAGCGGCCCAAAGCCCGCTGGCACCGCTATGCCTATGGAAGCGATATCTCGCTAGCAAGGGGCGAAGCAATAGCAACCGATAGCAACCATAATACCACCATATCAGTGAGTGGCCGAACCAATCAGCACAGCAAAAATACAACGAGCCCGGCGGTGTATTAACCGTGAGCAACGAAGCAGATGCACTGTTGGACGACGCAGCCGTGTTGACCAGGGCGGTATATTAACCGCGATCAGTCAACCAGTGCGGCACATGAACCGTAATCGGCCCAGGGAGATCGCGTAGACGCGTATCGACAAAGCTAAACACACTCAGGCCAGTAGCATGTCAACAAACAGAAAACCGAAAGCCCTTCAAGACGACACAACCGTGTCGACCAGAGCGGTACATCTCCGCGATCGGCAAAGCGAAAAGATATCTGCGACTCCTGCGTATCAACAGCGATCCGCAGAACCAACTCCCTCAGGCACAGCCGCGCCCGCGATTTTAGCCAAGTGAAAGTACAACATGCACAGATGAAAATCAACGCCGAGCACTAAAGCGAAACTGCGGCTGGACCACACAGTCGTGTCGACCAGAGCGGTGTAACTACGGTCAGCAACGCGAAAGCATGTCTGGCATAGCCATACATCTTCGGCGATCAGAAGAGCGAAAGCTCATTTGGCCCAGCCGGTCATGATTTGTGTATGTCCCCACTGCGGCATAAGCAACCGGCAACGCGAAACCACAACTAGCCCAGTCGTATATCAACGACGATCAGCAAAGCAAAAGCACTTCTGGGCCACACCGACGTGTTGAGCAGAGCGTTATATCAACCAAGATCCGCAGAAAGAAAGTATATATGGCACAGGGGCATATCAACTGTGCGGGGTATCAACCACGATCAGCCAACTAAAAGCATCCTGGCGCAGTTAGGTATCAACAGTGGTCATAACTCCAAAGCGACATCACTGCTAGACGACACTGTCGTGACTGCCAGAGCGATATATTCACCGCGATTAGCAACAAAGGCACATATGGCGCAGCTGTTAATCACCAACGCGGTAAATAGACCGCCATCAGCAACGCATTTACAAGCGCATATGGCGCAACCATACATTGACGGCGATCAGCAAAGCAAATTTATGTCTGCCAGAGCGGTATATTCGCCGCGATGAGCAACACAAAAGCACATATGGTGCACCTGTTTATCACCAACGCGGTAAACAGACCGCCATCAGCAACGCATGAGCGCAAATGGCGCAACTATACATTAACCGTGATCAGCAAAGCAAATATATGTCGGGCGCCGCCGCATATCATCACCAATCGATAAGCTTAAGCGAAATCCCTTCTGGACGGCGCAACCGTGCCGACCAGAGTGTTTTTGGTAACGGCGATCATCAAAGCAAGAGCACATCTGGCGCAGCTGAGTATCACTAGCGCAGTATAACTTCATATCAACAGCAACCAACACCTAAAGCGAAAGAACTTCTGGACGATGCAGCCGTGTCGACCAGGACGGTATACCAACTGCGAGATCAACAAAGCAAAAGCCTATCTGGCGCAACTGGACATCACCAGCGCGGTGTATCACATGCGATCAGCGAAGCGAAGCATATCTGGCACAGCTGTATATCACTAGCAGAGCGGTATAGCTGTATATCAACAACAATCAAAACCTTAACCGAAAGCACTGCTGAGCGACGCAGCCGTGTCTACCAGGGCAGTATATCAACCGCGATCCGCAAATCAATACATGGAGCAACTGTATAACCAGCGCGGTATATTAACAGCGTCCAGCAAAGCAAAGGATTATATGTCGCAGCTGTATATCACCAGCGCGGTATATCTACCGCGATCAGCAACGCGAAAACACTTGTGGGCCACACCGACGTGTCGAGCAGAGCGGTATATTTACAGCGATCCGTAGGAAGAAAGGGTATTTGGCCCAGCTGCATTTCAACTGGGCGGTGTATCAACCACGATCAGACAAATTAAAGCATACTGGCGCAGCTATTCATCAAGGCAGTCAGAACACCAAAGCGACACCACTGCTGGAAGACACGGTCGTGACTACCGGAGCGGTATATTTTACCGCGATCAGCAAAACAAAGGCATGCATGGCGCAGCTGTTTATACCCAACGCGGTAAACAGACCGCCATCAGCAACGCACAAGCGCATATGGCGTAACCATTCATCAACCGCGATCAGCAAAGCAAATTCATGTCTGGCGCCGCCGGATATCATCACCAATCGGGAAACTTGAGCGAAATCGATTCTGGACGACACAACCGTGTCGACCAGAGTGGTGTATCAACCGCGATCATCAAAGCAAGAGCACATCTGGCGCAGCTGTATATCTCTAGCGCGTTATAGCTGCATATCAACAGCAATCATCACCTAAAGGGAAAGCGATGCTGGACGATGCAACCAAACAAAAGCCTATCTGGCGCAACTTGACATCACCAACGCGGTGTATCAACTGCGATCAGCAAAGCGAAGCATATCTATCACACCTGTATGTCACCAGCAGCGCGGTATAGCTGTATATCAACAGCAATAAAAAATTGGAGCGAAAGCACTGCCGAGCGATGCAGCCGTGTAGACCAGGGCAGTATATCAACAGCGTTCAGCGAAGCAAAGGCATATATGGCGCAGCTGTATATCACCAGCGCGGTATATCTACCGTGATCAGCAAAGCGAAAGCAAATCTGGCGCAGCTGTATATCAACAACAACAACGAAATTAAGCGGAAGCACCGCTGGACGACACGGCCGTGTCGACCAGCGCGAACTATCAACCGCGATCAGCAAAACAAAAGCATACCCGGCGCGGCTGAATATCAACAGCGCGGTATACCAACCGCGATCAACAAAGGGACGAAATACCTAGCGCAACTGTATATCAACTACACGGAACAACAACCGCAATCAGCAAAGCGGAAGCAAATCTAGCGCAGCTGTATACCAACAGCCAATTAAAAGCTTAAAGCGATACCGTTCTGCACGACACAACCTTGTCGACCAGAGCGGTATGTCAACCGCGATCAGCAGCAAGAAATATATGTGGCGCAGATATACGTCACCACCGCGGTATAGCTGCATGTCAACAGCAATATAAATCTTAAAGCGACGCCGTTCAGGACGACGCAACCGTGTCGACCAGGGCGCAGCTGTATATCAACAGCGCGGAACATCAAGCGCAATCAGCAAAGCGGACGCATATCTGGCGAAGCTGTATGTCAGTAGCAATCGAAATCTTAAAGCGATGCCGTGGTGCCCTTGTGGACCACACATCCGTGTCGAACAGAGCGGTATATCAACTGCGATCAGCAGCAAGAAATATATCTGGCAAAGGTGTATGTCACTAGCGCGGTATAGCCGTATGTCAACAGGAATCATAAACTTAAAGTAAAGCTGTTCTGGACGACACAGTTGTGTCGAGCAGAGCGGTATATCAACTGCTATCAGCAAAGCAGAAACATATCTGGCGCAGATGCATGTCACCAGCGTAGTATAGCTGTATATCAGCAGCAATTAAAACCTAAAGCGAAGCACTTGTGGACGATGCAGCCGTGTCGACAAAAGCGGTATATGAACCGCAATCAGCAAATCAAAAGCACATTCGGCGCAGCTGTAAATCAACCGCGATCAGCAAAGCGAAGGCATATCTGAGCTGTAACAGCAATCAAAAACTAAAGAGAAAGCACTTCTGGACGACACAGCCGTGTCGACCAGGCCGGTACATCAACCGCAATCAGCAGAGCAAAATAATCTCTGGCGCAGTTGTATATCACCAGCGCGGTGGAGCTGCATATCAACAGACATCAAAATCGAAATCGAAAACAGTTCTGGACGACACAGCGTGTCGACCAGTGCGTATATCAACTGCAATCAGCAACGCAGGAGCATATCCGGCGCAGCTGTATATCACCAGCACGGTATAGCTGTAAATAAACTGCAATGAAAAACTCTTGCGAAAGTATTTCTGGACGACACAATCGTGTCGACCAGATCGTTATAATTACAGCGAGAGTTGTATAGGAACAGCACGCAAAAACAAAAGCGAAAGCACTTCTGGTCGACAACGCCGTGTTGACCTGGGCGGTGTATCAACCGCGAACAACAAATCATAAGCATCGCTGGCGCAGCCGGATATCACCAGCGCGGTAAAGCTGTAGTCTATATCAACAGCAATAAAAAGACTAAAGCGAAATCACTTCTGGTCGACACAGACATATCGACCTGGGCGGTATATCAACCGCGAAAGCTGTATATCAACAACAATCAAAACTAAAGCGGAAGCACTTCTGGACGACACAGCTGTGTCTACCTGGGCGGCGTATCAACCGCGATCGGCAAAGCGTATATTAGCAGCTAGCCACCAGCGAAACAGTAGCGGATGATAAGTCATAAGCCACAACCTAGTTCAGGAGTTGCCACGTAGCAGCCCCGAGTATTGTTCGATATCACACACGAAATGCCAGCAATGTCATGCGCGAAATGGCCCCAGTAGCACGTGTCCTGGTACTACTCAGCAGGCATGGGGTGTGCCTGGATACAGCAGATCATACAAAATAAACCAAAAACTATCAGTACACCACATCCTGTACAGCCGTGCTTGGTACTTGGGTGAAGTGTAAGGCGTGGGTCTCTTCAGATATATACAAATACCGATTTTGATACTGCTGGTTGTTTCCAAACGTGGAATTAAAACACCATAAAAGAAAGGCACCAGATATATGTGTAACTAAAGACAGATATATGTGTAACTAAAGACGTCTACAATACATCGCATCGTGCATCCCTGCAGCCTATGGTACGTGGTATCCTGGTGCCTAAACTCGTAGCTAAGGCCGTGTATCCAGGCGTATATTCCCGAAGAGCACAGGACAGGGTAGCATGCAGCCCACGCCTCCTAAACAACGCCTGTCGCCTGGCGGCCTTCCTTTACTATAGGTCCTGCAGCTGACGAAACAATGCTTAGGAAGGGTGGTGTCATACTAATTTTACTATTGGATCTCAAATCATGGCAACGTGTCTGATTCGGGTTGATTTGCTTTACGATTTTGTTATGGAAAGGCCCACTACCGTCTATAGCAGTACTGATACGTTCATTGCGCAAGGGGCTTTCTACGGCATACCTGGTAAAGAGAAAGCGGAAGCACCCGATATCCCTGGCTGCTGTGGTGGGCACGCACTACGGGGCAGCTGTGCGTACGTTGTAGCGTCATACCGCGCCTGACCGACACGCCATGCGGACTACTTGTCTGAAGGTTTCATATCTGTTCGTGAAAAGCATATTTTCGATTAGATGGAAGAAGCAGTGCCATCAGCAGCACTCGAAAACCGACGCAACAAGTAACAGTCGCTCGACACAGCAGGGGCCACGGGAAACGGCTGCTACTTATTGGTGGTGTGCTCAATCTGCTGGTGGGAATCTACCTGCGGTATATCTGGTGTATGCATACGGTAGAACTGCTGTACGAGGTGCGTGCGAATACGTCAACCACAGGTTTGTTGTCGCTCAGAGGATACCTGGCTTGTATCTGGTACACTTCTTTTCCAAGCTGCTGTACATATGGTCGCATCCACTCATGTCGGCTTTCTTCAAAAATTCAGTGCGAGACTAACGCCATAAGACCTTTACGAGTGGGTTTTGCTGCGTAAACGGAGGCAAGCACACCTTCGAGCCCCGCCCGGGTACTCCTGTCACAGTCCACGCCAGTTTACGCCACGGCGGCTAGCCCCCGAGTGCGTCCCATACACGCGGCTCCCCAAGTTGCTTGGGTATTGTGCTCATTCAGTGCGAGCCTAACGCCATAAGACCTCTTCGAGCGGGCTTTGCTGCGTAAACGGAGGCAAGCAAACCTTCGAGCCCCGCCCGGGTACTCCTGTCACAGTCCACGCCAGTTTACGCCACGGTGGTTAGCCCCCGAGTGCGTCCCATACACGCGGCTCCCCAAGTTGTTTGAATCTTGTGCTCCTTCCTGCTGCGCAGAATGCTGTCGTATTGGTGCTGGTTTGTATTTGGAATCGTGCGAAACGTGGACTCCGCGAAGTCCAGTCCACGGCTAGAGCGGCGGCAGTCAGTTCCGACGACCCAGCGGCTTGGGACGACGCAGACGACAATTTCCTCGTATCCTCCGTATTTATCCGTCAACGTATGCTCTCTGGCTTTGGGTTCCTGGGAAACAGGCACAATGATCGATGTGGCCTAGACTTTCTAATATATTCACAGGTTCTAAATCATGGAGGCACCTCTGTACCATCGAGGCCTCATTATCAGGATACCCGACTTTACGACACGAAACACTAGATAATCTGAGGTGATTACTGAGCCAGCAAATCACCTTTAACGACCAGGAAGTGTCATTTCACCTGTAATTGTAGCATCTATATGGGAACCATGCACTCCATGCCCATTTGCATACGCAGTATCACCCATGACCGCTACCAGCATTTCGTAACAGTATGCAACACGCGGGCATACATGTACAAAGGTGTATCGGTATCTCGACGAAACTCTGGACTTCTGCCGTGGCCCCTACTGCGGGATAAGCGCGGTGTAATAAGAAAGCGCTCTCGATTGAGCCATTTGCATTGTCCTCAATTCGATGTTGGTACATCCGCAAACGAAGGGAGCACGTCCTGCTGTTTATGCCTAGACAAGTTCATAGATCAGAAAGACAACAAACTCAAGAAGATTAATGTTTTTGTTTAATCAGTCCGATCTGATAGTCATTGGAATCGGACCATGGACCCGGTGGCTTACTGGCAAATATGTCTCTTCCGCGCCGGGCATACCGTGCTCCTGTCGCGGAGAACAAGAACGAAGCCGGCTTGCCACCAACCAGTTGGTGGTTGGCGTTACCGTCTGGATATTGGTGTACATGAACGCAATGATTAATATTCGTCGGAGAGGACAACAAACAATATACAAGCTTCAATACCAAACTCTAGCACCTAGCAGATACGTGGAATATACGAGGTCTAGGTTGGGTGCGGAGGCATTATTAGGGCACAAGGCCAACGTGTCCGGCCTCCGGCAGAGCATACATTGGGGCCGCCGCACCGTCCGGGGTGGGACTTGAATTGTCTTGACGCTTTCGTTCAATTGTTTTTGACCTCTTGAAACATTTGTCTCATCGGCTGCGGCGAAGTCTGGTATGTTGTCGGTCGTCGACCCTGCCGTGATACACAGCCGCTCGAATGAGGTACTTTACTCGGGTATTCGGAGGGTGATTGGCACTAAGCGGGCTGCGCTGCCGACATTTTCGTACATGGTGCGAATGTCCCCCGTTCTTACGGAGTTTGCATTTCGGAGTGCGTAGACTCTCGTGTGCTATACATTCTGTCTGACGGCTGGGTTAGTATTTTTGAGTGCTCCAAGGATCGTCGAAAACCGCTGCAAAGTCAACGTTAGGAGCAAAGGGACGTAATTTGCTGGACCTCAAACAAGCTCATCACATATATAGACTGTATTGACGCATGTTAAACCTGGTATATGGGTTGCAGGGTAATGGTTGGTTGAGATTGGAACAGCTGTCGAGGTATAGGAGCGCGTGAAACCTTAATATTTGCACCGGGGTTTGTCGTTCACGACGTACGATCCCATATCAAATGGGCAACGTGCAAGAAAGACTTTTCGCGGTGATGAAACAGCAAGGCTGCTGAAGACTGGATCGTTCGTTCATCAAGTCAGATGTTTCCCAAAAGCTCACTTGTTCTTGTTGTCATGTCACCCCCGCCTACTCTCAGGCGACATTCTGAAAAAGGTTTCGAAGCTGCCGGCGCTAAAGAAGCTTGACCTGTCTCGCAACGATCTGTATGGTGAGTTGTTTCGTGTTATCGCGTCCGTCCACCTTAGTTTCGATGAGGTTTGGACTTGGCTTCAACAACCGAAAACCTGCTGTTTTGTGTGTTTTTTCATCGATAACTGTCCTTTCTACCCAACCTCAAATGCTGCCGAGTGCACCGAGTGCCCGTGTTGAATATTCGCGTCGGAGAGATACACGTGATGTCGCCACAACGTATGAGACTAACACACCCAGATAATCGCCCATGAAAGCGGAAACGCGACCAAAGCCCCATGTCAACGTACCAGGGAGAAGGAAGGAACCAAAACTTTTACGATCCACGAAGTATGTCGATCTAGAACGAAAGACGCGTATCGGTCTAGGTTGGACCCCATTAATTGCACGCCTTGCCCATCCGCACTCACCGCCCATTCCTCTGGTGCCCATCCCTCTGGTGCCTCTCGCCCAACCTCTGTTGCTTCTGTGGCCCCCCTCGTGTTCCTCGCTTCTGACACCCACTTGGCGGACGATGACGGTTGACGGCGAAAAGCGGCCTGCGGACTGCCCCATGGTACCGTCTGCTTTAACCCCCCGTTCCCCCAGGCATTGCGATGACGTACGGCTGCGGGTATGCACGAAATTAAATTACCCTCCACCGCTGACGTTGCGACCCCGGAACGCGGCTAGGCGTGATACAAAAGAGCTTCTGTCATGCGTAATACTGCACCAACGGTTGTCTGCCTGTATTTATCCTGTTGGAGTTGTTTGTTTGTAGATCTGGCTATCGTATCGATCGATCCAATGGTGGCAAGTGTGGTTTTCTCATCCATTATTCTCCCCCTGCTACATCGCCATTCGCGCCCTCCCAACCTCCGTTGCCAGGTGCCATACCACCCGAGAAAGGTGACTTGCCGGCTCTGACGGAGCTCAAACTCTCGGACTGCCGGTTGCAAGGTAAACGTTACCGTTCATCGATTCGATCGGACTGTTGTCTTCAGAGATTGCACATATATATATACGCTTTAGCGTACAGTCCAACGAGTTTGCATTGTCAACTTCTTATTTGGTTGCCACACCCCTTCTATTCTCAGACCCCAAACGAATTCCCAAATATATTTCTCCCTTTTGCAGATATAATTTACCACACGACGCACTGGATACTCTGGTGTTTGCTGAGCCATCAAATCACGTTGAACGACCAGCACGTGTCATTCCACCTGTACTTGTAGCATCTACACGGGAACCATGCACTGCACGCCTATTTCCATACGCGGTATTACCCATGACTGCCACCGGCATGTCAACACAGCGTGCAATACGGGGGCATACACGTACAAGGGTGTATCGGTATCTCGACGAAACTCTGGACTTCTGCCGTGGCCCCTACTGCGGGATAAGTGGGGTGTAAAAAATAGCGCTCTCGGTAGAGACATTTGCATTGTCCTCATCTCGATGTTGGGTGGTATATCCTCAAACGAAGGGAGCACGTCCTGCTGTTTATGTCTAGAGACGCGGTCATGAATCAGAAGGACAACACATTGAAACATATTATCATTTTTCATATCAGGCCGATCTGATTATCACTGGACTTGAGCCATTGACCCGTTGTTTTACTGGTATGTTCGTTGTATCTCCTACCAGCCGCGCATACCGTGCTGCTGTTGTGGATAACCAGAACCAAGCCGGCTTGCCACCCACCCGTGGTAGATGTGTTGGCGGTTTGCGTTGCAATCTGTAACATGGTGTATTTCGAAATAAAGGCAATATTTTATCGGCGACGACAACTTAAAATGCAAGCAGTAATCCCAATATCTCCCACCCACCAGATACGTGGTATATACGAGGTCTAGGTTTGGTGCGGAGGTAATTGGATGAAAAGGCCATGGTATCCGGCCTCATGCAAAGCATCCAATGAGGCCGTTACACGGTCCGCGGTGGGACGTATATAGACTGGACGTGCTTACCCAATTGTTTTCGGCGTCTTGAAACATCACACTAATCGGCTGTGTGACGAAACCCGAAATGGTGGCTGTCGTTGACCTTGCACCGATAAACAGCCGCCACACTAGTATGGTACTTGCATCGAGTGTTCGGAATGTGATCGGCTTTGAACGAGCTGCGTTACTGACAGTCTTGCACATGATGCGATCGTTCCCCTTTGATACGGCGTTGTCGTTTTGGAGTGCATAGTCAGGGACTCTGTTTCTGTCAAATGACTGGTTTTACTGTTCTAATGTGTTCCATGCGTGGTCGAAGAACGTTCTGAAGGCGACATCAGTGTAATGTGACGTTTGTTTCTGGAACACAAATGAGGTCATCACATATATTTTGCAACATATTTCTACTATCTGTTTTACAACATATAGGACGTTTTCTCCCGCTCCCTGTTGTTCAAACACCCCACCTCGAATCGAAATATGTCAAGAATAAACAGGCATTCCCACGCAGTTGATATCACCCCATTATCTTCGTAGCCATCCATGCTGTAGCTCCAATTCACCCCCCCTCATACACACCCCGAACATCCCCTTCTTCCCTGCCACCCGCACCATCGCCTAGTTCTATCACCACGCGTATAGCAAGCCGCTACATCTAGGCGACTTGAAGCTGTTGAAAATCCTCTTCCCCCCAACCCCCCCCCAAACCCAATCCAACACTTCGCCCTCTCCTCGCTGGTTATACGACTTACAGGGTATACATGATACACTGGTGCCTGCAAAGATTTATAGTTTATGCGCAGAGATTGAGTTGCTCCGCCCGTTCCACCCAGCATCCTCATGTTCAAACCCGGGTCCTCACGCCTACAAAAAATCCGCCCTCCCCTCATCGGTTGTACTACGCACAAGATGCACATGATAAACTGATGCTTTTCCGTCCACAGCTGTCAGATTTTGTTCCCGTCAAAAACGGCTTTTATTGTTTGCGCGCACAGACTGACTAACATGACCCTGTTGACCCTGGTAAGCTACTTTGCAGTTCCAAGGGGAGTCGCCGACCAATGCCCTTAATGAGACCGCACACGCCGTGATACGCGCGATCGAACTACTGCAAACAGCTTGCAAATATGAGGTTCGACCGTATCTTCGATTTTACAGCTGGGGTGTATTATTATTTTTGTGGTATAGGATTTTTTGAAGGGCCACTGTTGGTCCAGGTGGGAATAGCCGTCGGGGTATAGTGGCGTACGTAGCTAATACAATGGCGCCGAGCTTGGTTTCCTACGATGTACGACTACATATCATGTAGGTGACGTGTAAGAAATACATATCGAGGCGATGAATAGGCAAGCCAGCGAAACAATATATCGTGGATTCATCCGGTCAGATGTTTCCAACAGTCTCACGTGTTTGTAATTTCACTCCAACCTACTGTCAGGCGACATTCCTAAGGAGTTTGGGAAGCTGCAGTGGCTCCGGAAGCTCGATCAAGTTTTCAGCCACGGTCTTGAAGGTGAGTTGCTTGGTGTTATCACGTCCGTCCACCTTGGGTTTGACTGAGGTGTCGCTTTTGATGCAACAAAAGAACCCAATCGCGTAAGGTACCTTCGCCGGCTGCGGGTTCGAGACTCCCGGTTTAACCGCTGTATGTTTGTATTCCCTACACCGATAATTTGATGAAACATTCCCAAACAAATAGGTCTACTGCCCCAGTCGGCCGTCCTACATATCCTTGACTGTTTTCATCTAATCTCCAATTCCATTGAACTGGGGTTGGTTGTCTCACCCAGTCTTTCTTCACCTCTAGTACGCCGTGGGGTAAGTGCAGACGAAGGGTCGAGAGAGATAGGTGAACATGTCCGTCGCGTCGCTGCCCCTGCGCTCCGCGTAGAAGCATCGCTGCGCTTGTTCTTTGCGCCCCCCGAAGGGACACTATAAACAGTGGCAGCAATCATACGACGCCGAGCGTCTTGTTTCACCTTCCACCTCTGACCTGTGTGACCTCGCTTACCATCGCACACAGTCGCGATCGCCACGTTGACCTCTTACCAGTATATTATCGGAGTGCTTCGCAGTCCTAACAAAAATATACTATATAACGCTCGCATCCTTTTGAAGGGCTTTGGAAACGTACCCTGTGGAGGTTCAAATATTGCCATCGGTACACCCTCTCTGATGACTCCTGCGCTGGGCCCGTACTTCCTTGTTTTTCTGGCCTTCATTTTAAACACTGGGCTAGATCCGCAAAGGCTCCCTCTGCGAGTTGTTCTGCCCGGGGTTGGTGTACCTCCAACACTCGCCAGATTGCCTGTGGGACAGAGTGCGGATCGTAATCAATTGTAACGGTTCGGGAGAGAAGCACGCTTGTCCTTTCATTCAGAACCGGTGTTGTGCCAGAGACTTGCTAAGAACACCCCTCATTCGTCATCAGCGGATCGTCATTAATATAGAACGTCCCAAGGCGCCCAGGCGAATCTACAACGCAACCTTCCTGGCGACGGTTATATATGCAATGTTTTCCGTGCACCCGCCATCCCCGCTACAGGTCACGTGTGACACGGTCCCACACGAAACCGTTTCGAAACCTCTACTACTAGAACCAGCATCAATTGCGACAGTGCGAGACTCCACTTGACCCTGAATCTCTCACCCGTACAAGATGCCCCTACGAGCAATAAGTTGTTCATTTTAACGTCAACAAGGCGGAAGGGTACTGACGGGGTCCAGTTGCTAACGCCACCCTCGGGCGATTTTCTGGGTGGCGCACCCGCATTAGCGGCACATGCGCGGGCGACCGGCTGGTTTTCTCCAAAAGCTGTTTGTGTAGCTTGATCCAATCCGTTCCCCGGGAATAAAAAGAGTCGCTTTCTCTTTACAAGTTCAAGTTGCACATGCACACTCAAGGTCGACAGAGTTCCCACATTCCATTTGAACGCAATCCTGAGTTGACCAGTGGACACGATGGTTTCGCTTCCAGCGCTCTTCGACGCGTGGACCACGTCGACGTAGGCTTTTCGAGGTGTCACGGGTACTACCGTATCGTTTATAGTGCACGAATGCCCAAGTGATCTGCCTGCTCGGGGAAAAGTTAACGTGCTGATGAAACATTTCCAATCTGGGGCGTGCTATGCACCTGTCTTCGAGAAGGTTACATTTCTCACCGTATACATGATTGATCATGGCCACTACTGTTTGTGCTGTTCTTCACCGACACACGCGGAGTTGGTATGTACACCACGTGCTACGTAGCTCACGCATTCGCCTTATTGTAAGCAATTTTATGTTCTGTCAACGCGGTATGTATTACGATTCTGTGTCCAAGATGTATACCGTCAAATATTTGAGAACCGCTCGTGTTTTCGTTGTCTACGATCATGATACTGCACCCAACGTGCATGTGGGACGCTCTGCGACGCATGCCAATCTTGTGTGGTCATGGCGTATTGCGTCGTAAATTGTAGCGTGAAGCTCTGCATAGTAATGCGCATCATATCGTCTCTACCCGGTCGCACATTTTCGGGATAAGCCCCAATTATTCGGGCAGTCAGAAAGAGTACTCCCGGGGTGATGTTAGATGTGCTACGGCCCGCTAAGTTTTGTAGGAAGACACCACGTTTGAAAGACAATTAGCGTGGACCGCTTTAATCCAAATCACTAGCCATTCGGGGGGAGTTGCGGAAGATCAAGCACCAGAAAAACATTCACTGGTGTCCCCGCACGCGCTCCTTTACGTTTGAGGTATCGACGCCCCCAAACCTGTGGTTGTCGCAGTCGCACGCGTTCACACCCTCGGCAACGAAGCTCTAAGCCATCGTCATGTTTTTCCCTCCGTCCCTCCGACGCCCTGGAACCGATACGTTGATCCCAAAACTGTTAAAAAGTCCAGCAAGTTAAGAGGTACAGTGATACTCGCGCGAGAAGCTTATGCTTGTGGTGAACGCAAATGACGGTACCCTCCATACCTGATTTTTGTGGCCGTATCTGTCTTCAGTGACGACCTTCACCGTTCACTCCAACGCCCGTAGACCACCCACACATTCAGGTACGTATATAACCCGTTAATGCGATAATACATTCTCCTATATGGCGGGGTAAATAGACAATATATTGAATAGTTGTGTTGAAACATTTGAACATTTCCGTGTGTTCCCACGTCGTTGTTAGGGTCGGCAGTATTAGTGGTAGGAGGGTGAGGGTTCCAAGTAGGCCGATTTAATGTCTTTCTCCTTACATACCGATGATACTTCTTGTCCCCAAGGAAATGCACATTGGGATGACATTTTGTCGTTGACGTAGGACTTGATGTAGCTCCTAACCTAAGAACAACCGGACCACCATCGCAGTAAGTACTATCTAGAAATCTTGTACTCGTGGGCCGAACCAGTGTCAAGCGGAGCAAATTGACGTCACCAGGTAAAAGCCCTTCCTACCATTTGTTTCGAGACATTGTGCTAGATTCGGAAGTTTCTTCCGTGACTGAAATACCGGCAGTGATATTCTATTTCCAAGTAACGCTTCCACGACGGTCGTCCAAGATCGACAATATTTCACTTTGTAACGAGCCCTAGGTGGCCGGCGGGCACGATGGTGTCTCCTCCCGCGCTCGTTTCTCTTTTAGTCACATCGGCGTTGGAGCCGCTGGGCTGCCCTAGCAAGAAATAGTGCTCAAATGAGAGAATTTATCGGGAGGGGAAATTTGAAAATGCAATGCTAACGGGTATCCCAGGCCAGCCTCTAGAATATTCTACTTGAGCCCCATTGCGTCATTCGATTAGAACCACCAGATTTTGTTCTCTTTCGTCATGGACGACAATAGCGCTAGTGCAAAATTTGTGGGTTTTGATGGTTCCTAAGGATTGTGAACCGACCCCGGCCAGGCTCCAGCGGCTGTTCTTACAAGAAAGGGGCGTCCTTAGTACGTGGGAGACAATGGTATGCAGCCAGATGGCTTGTTATTTCCCGCTCAAAGTCGCTCTCCCGGTCAACGTGTGCAAAAACGCCCGGCTTGCCAAGATACCGAAAACGATGACCAGTACCGTATTTCCTTTTGCCAGGACTACGAGTGCTTTGCCGGTGCCGAAATTCGTTTGTCGGCACAAAGTGTGATAAACAGACGTAAGACCGGTGCGTGGGATGTTTGAGAACAAAATGGCGTGACCGTCGCTGCCGGCACGCCAACTCGTCTGGACCACTGCCGTGATGGGACGCACGGACGCCCATGTTGGTGTGGCCATGCCGGTGCGTGTTTTGGTTGAATGACATCCACCGTGTCAGAGATATTATTGCAGAGTTTGACCCTCTTTTCTGGCGTACATTGCCGTGGGTGATGTATCCAACGTACCCCCGGTGACAAAGTTGTTGACAAAGATGCAAAACAAACTACTACGCCGCCCTTCGTGTTGTACAGTGTATATATGCAATTTGTTTTCAACGGGCCGAAACCCGTGTTTTGCCACCCAACAATTATTCGGCCCCGTCCGACTTGTCGCGACGTTATGACAGATGGCAGCGCCCGTTCGAAACGTATCGCCCGGCCACCCCCACCACCACCCCCACCCCCGTCAGGTTGGCGTATGATACCTTGCATCGCCTGCGACACCCCTAGGACAACCTTCAGTGACGTCGTCGTCTCTTCCACTCCTCCTCCCCCTTTCCCCGGCCCGCAATAACGTGGGTGGCCATAACGTTTGCGCACAGCCCCTCCCATACTCCGGCGAGCGATGGCATGCAGTGAGTTTGACGTATCCTTCTCCGCTGCGAGTATGTGTGACATGTTGATCATCTGACGCTGCTGCTACGACAAGAACGAGACCAACCCGTGTGCTACCCAGTACAGTCTTCCTTCTCTAAGAATGGATTTTTGTTGTACACTGTGCTATCAACGATACCAAACCTGGCATGTCGTCCCAAGTGCGCCAGCTCCCGTATGGAACTCCCTGTCTGTACCGCCGTGTTGCGGGCTTGGTAGCATTGGTAATGTCGCAAGTGGGCGAAAGGGCCATTATTAGTTAGCAGATAGATCTTGAATGTTTTTCGTGTTTCCTGGCAAAATGTTCGTTCGAGTCCTCCGTGTGTATCAAGAAAACCCCTTAGTGTTACTAAGTTATTTGTGGCCGCGGGGATCTCCAGCGACTCCCTATCCCCGGGTTTCCGGCTCAGTCTAAACTCCACATTTGGTTTGGGGTGCAATCAGTAACGGCGCCTTTTAAGCACCCTACATATTGACCTCCAGCTGGTCCATGCCTAGATACAGAACGGGTTTTACTGTTATTTGTTGCACACAGGGCAGCTCGCGAGGCGTTTCAGCTTCGGCCGTCCGCGGTTCTTCAACGAAAGACTAAAGGTCAACTTTGGGTTGTGCGGTGATTGGATTGTCATACTTGAGAAGACCCACAAGTCGCCGCGTAACGAACCTCAAAGTGCATCCTCGGACTTAACTGGAAGGCAGCTACATCTCCACACACGCAACCACAGCACGCGAAAATTTAGTCACCCTCATTCGTCAGATGTCGAGTGTAGCAAGTGGAAGCCGCAGGCAGCCATAATACTCAGGAGGTGGATTTGTTAAGCCAACGTTGCCAGCCGGAGTAATCAAGTAATCGATAATTTGCTCCTAAATCGACGGTTTGATTAGCTGTACAGATAGCATGTACTACCACGGCTATATCATGTGCGGAGAAACAGATTTATCTAACAACTAATTCCGTCAGGATGTTCGCGGATCATCTAACGCACTGACAATTCGTATCCGGCGAGCGTGTGAACAGACAATCCACCCTCCGGTTTGGGGCGGCCGATTATTGTGCTCAGAAAATAGTAAAAGGGCGAAAAGGCCTCAAGTTATTACATATTTTAAATAGTTTCCATACATCGAAAGGAGTCTATCATGCTTGTACAATTCTATATTCTACTTCCAAGTCGTTTGTACGTTTTGGGGAAAGACCTATTCGCGCCTAATTGTCGTAATGGTTCACGAGGAAACTTATGCAGCCTCAATATGAAATAGACCTGAAAGGCAAGAAGCCGTCATTTAACAGCCACCGAAGGCAAATGGCGACATGCCTCGTCATGGCGACTTGTTTCGCCCCCACACACGATGTCTTGCCAGTCTAAACCATTGGTGTCTCTCGGATGGACTGAAGTAGCCTTCAACGAAAAAACGAGCGTAGCCGTGACGGCGACTTACCGGTCGAATTCTTGGACGAGGTGGTGCTTCAGTTACGGTCGATGCTCGTGTGGTATCTATCAATAGAAGAGCGATGAAAACCGGTTTGGGTAATGATATTGGAGGCCACGCTGCGATACAGGTATTTGGCGACCGTGCTGCGGCTGCTACGGTCGCTTCTAGGCTGAGAGTGCTGTAGTCTTGGCTCTGATGTAGTGACTTCTCCATAGTCTTACGGTGCGGCGCGGATTTGTGCGGATTTGTTAAAGGCTACGCGGTACGGTGCGTTACGGTAAAGCCGCACCAAACTGCGCCATGTCGAGCCGTTTCATCAGACACACTGCTAGGTTGAACAAAAAGACAAATTCAGAAAGCAGCGGCGGGGAAGTCGCGATTAAGGCGCTGGGGCTACACGATCGCTTCAGGGTTGTGCTCGTCAAGTCTTCGCGGACGAACCAAAAGCGGTTTTCAGGAAGCCCTCACGCGCGAGACGGACGATGCTATGTTCAAAACGAAGGCTAACTGCGCGCACAACAGCGACTCGAGGGTCTCGAAATGTTACATTCGAGTTGCCGTGGCGATGCTAGTGACCTCATTACCGCAAGGCTTGACAACGTTTATTGCGCGAACAGAACTATTGTTGAAAATTCTAACGTCGTCGTGTCATGCGCTCGCGGGTTGAAGCGTGTCCGGCAGTGGCTGCGGTGATGCTTTTTTCGCCATCTTAAGGTGAAGGCTCATTCGTGTCTTATTGTCAACTCTCGCAAGCCCACCGACGCCTTCTGTTCAACGCTCGGTACATTGCAACACCACGAGCAGCCTGCTGGGCGAGAGACTGCAGCTCCCAACCATTGTTTGCATATACCAAGCGCGCCATTTGCCCCCAAACGCTGACCAGAATATTCGTTCCAATTTTGAAGTTTTTCAGCTTAAGACTTATGATCATTTCCCAACTATATGTTACGGACGGGATTCATCATTTTATACCATTTACTGCTGTCCTTTGCTCGTGGGGTAGCCTCCACATATCGCAGCGTTGCCCGTGACCTCGTCTTTCCTGTGGGTTGTTCCTTGCGTTCTTTAGCACGGGGCTTCTTCGTCCAATATCGTCGGAATGCCATTACGTTTTATCCTACAGGAGGTCATGGGATTATCTATCGAGGAACGTTTTCTTTGTGCGTTTAAGTCAGGTTTTAGGTGAGCATTGTCGTCTTCCTCAATCGAAGAACCTTCGAAATAGAAAGGTGAACCTCTACTGTAGCATGCGTCTAAAAGCACCTTCGGGGTATGGATCGGAGACGTCACTGGCTCAATCCGTAATTGAAATACACTTGCTCCCCTCGTGACCGTTTCTGAGGGCTTCCACCGCATCTGCCCCCTGCCCGTCGTGATGAACAAATGTGCCCTTCATGGGTGTCCAAAGAAATGCCATATATCGTTGCCCACGTGTTACAGGCATTGCTGGCCACGATATAATCGCGGTGTATCAACTTTTTCGCCAGTGTCTCTGTGGCCAAGAGCATACCCTGCACAACACTATGCGCTCGCGCCAACACGGGCGTAAATGTGTTGCTGGCATTGCGGTTACCTGCCAAACATGACCCCAGCCCGACCACGCCCTACTTCGACCCCTCAGACCTAGATGTGCGGTTGATGGTCCTCTTACTTTGTTTCGACCACGCCCTACTTCGACCCCGCAGACCTGAATGTGCAGTTGATGGTCCTCCTACTTTGTTCCCTACCTCTGTTTCCTATCCTCCCACCCCACACAACCCGCTTGCGGCGTATTGCTGTCTGTGGTTGAGTGCGTTCTGTGGGTCGCCCCCTACCAATCCTGTGCTGTCCCTCCCGATGAACCTATATTGCTGCTGTGGCGTCCCCTGTAGTTCCCTCGCTTCTGACTCCCACTTGGTGGACGCCCACGATTAACGGCGAAATGTTGGTTGAGGACTGTAATATTTCTGTCCCATGCACCGTCTTCTGTAACCCTCAGTTCCTCCTAGCATTGCTATGAGGTGCAGCTACGGATAAGGACACAATGACCCCCACCTCCCCCTACCGCTGACGTTGCAATCCCGGAAGCCAGCTAGGAGGGGTGAAACTATTCAGCTGATGTCATGCTTAGTGTTGCACCAATGAATGCCTGCCTGTATTTATCTCGTTGGGCTTTCACGACTTTTCATTTTTGGATAACGTATCGATTGATTCAAACGCAGCAGGTGTGGCTTTCTTATCCAATATTATCTCCATGCTACATCATCATTCCCGCCCTCCCAACCTCTGTTGCCAGGTGTCATACCACCCGAGTTAGGTGACTTACACGCTTCGGGGGACATCGACCTTTCAGGCTGCATGTTTCAAGGTAAGCGTTACCGTTCATCAGTTCGATCGAACATTTGTCTTGAGAGATTGCACAATTATCTTCGTTTTAGCGTAATGTTTATTGTATTTGCCTTGTCCACGTCAGAGTGGCTTACCACTCTTCGTCTATTATTTTCAAATTCCAATAACATTCCCAAATATGACTGTCGCATTAGCGGATGCATACTCCGAGGTGTCTGCTGAGCCATCAAATCTGCTTCAACGACCAGTAAGTGTCATTCAATCTGTACTCATTGCATCTCAATGGGAACCACGCACTCAAAACCTACTTGAATCTGCGGCAATCACCCATGACCGTCATCGTCATGTCCAAACAATGTGCAGCACGTAGGCATGCATGTCCAGGAGTGTGTCCGTATCTCGGTGAACCACTGGGTTTCTGCAATGGCTCCTCTTCCGGGATTTGCCTTGTGTATGTCGGAAGTGCTCGTTTGAGCCATTCGCCTTGTCCCCGTCTTGACGTTGGAGGGTACGGCCCCAAGCGAAGAGAGAACGTCCTAATGTGTGTTTCTAGAGACACTTCCATGAATCAGAGGGGCAATACATTCAAGCAGATTAAAGTTATTGTTCAATCAGACCGATCTGATAGTCATTGGAATTGGACCATGGATCCGGTGGTTTACCTGGTACATTCATTAGGTCTCTTACCGGCGGGGCACGACGTGCTCCTGTCCGGGAGAACCAGAGCGCGAAACCGGCTTGTCACTTGCCTATCGGTGGTTGGTGATGTCGTCTGGGTATTGACGTACTTGAAAGCGACGAATTGTTGTTGCCCTCTTGAAACATCATCCAAAATGGTTTGAGTCGTTGACCTTGCCCGGATACACAGCCGCCGCACGGTAAGTACGGCAATCGAGTGTTCGAAATATGATCGGCTTTAAGCGAGCTGCATTGCTGACAGTCTCGCACATAATGTCATCGTTCCCTTTCGTTCGGCGTTCTTGTTTTGGAGTGTTGGATCGGGTACTATGCTGCCGTCCACCTACTGGTCATGTATTATTGAGTGTTCCATCTGTCGTCGAAGAACGTTCCAAAGTTCACATTAGGTGCGACGTGATCTGGAACACACACGCTCATTACACACATTTTGGAACAGATCGTTATGATCATTTGTAAACACAATATTTCTTCATTGAACGGTAACGGTTAAATGAGATTGGAACAACCGTCGAGGTATATGAGCGCATGAAGCTTTTATATTGGCACCGAGGTTTGTCGCCCACGACGTACGACAACAAAGCAAATGAGTGACGTGCACGACAGATTCGTCGAGGTGATGAAACGGCAAGGCAACTGATAATTGTATCGTGCATTCATCCAGTCAGCAAAAGAGCCCCAATAGAAGTGATCTCCCTGTCGTATCCTGGGTCTTGACTACTTCTCGAAAGCTGAATCCGTCACCGGTTGAATACCTCAGCAATGCCTAAACGCACTCCTCCCGTCTTTCTGTCATGTACAGAATGCAAGCGTCGGTGAAGATTGTATGGTTTTCCGCCAATGGTGATTAATCAGGAGTACGCTAGCCGTATCCTGCTCTGAAGTAGTTTAATGGCTTTCGCCATAGTGATTCGACCCAGTAACCATTTCGCCCCATGTTCAACCTGGAGGTTTCTATATTTGGTCGTCAAGGCTGCAGAGCACGTACCTGTCAAAGGTTGGTAGTTTCGACGCTCTGGTGAGTGCGCACACACACTGGTATATTTTGACAATAGAGATCTGCGAAGTATAACATTAACATAGTCTTCCCTGTTTTCCTCCGCCACTAATTGCGCTGAACGTTCGAAGCGACGAGGTCGCCACCCAGGTAGTCGGCCCACCGCTACTGACGTTCTCGTGTTGTATGCTTGCGCTATACATTGCGTTGTAAATTCCTCTTTATATTTGCATCAGTTTGGGCTTGGTAATCTGGGGTTCAAAGACTGCCCTATTCGGCGAACGATCTCCTATTCAACATATCTCCCCCTTCTTGCTTCTGCCTGGTTCATATGACAAAACAGCCTTTAATCGTCATTTAACGACAGTCCACAGGCGATGACCAGGTGGATTTCATCAACCGTATGCATTTTCTGTTGTATATACCTGGTTATAGTACAAGAACGAGTCAATCAACTCCCTAGTTACTTCCTCGGAATCGGGCTCGGTCTTGATTACGTGTCCTACCCGTCTCTTATCGTACGATGAAACTCCCGACAGATGTGCAAACCAAGATCCTCTCGTCGATGCTGGCATTGTTTAGAGCATCTTACGTAGCCGTCGCTTTAAGCTATCATATCTGTAGTATCCATTTCTCCCTCATGCCGGCATCATACCTTCAGAGCTCGGCATCCTTCACTTCCTAACGACTCTATCTTGGACAACTTTCTACACACGAAGTAACTTGGGTATTTGCGCTAGGCTTAAGCATAGTGTGTGCTTGCGGGTCTTGCCGAAATCCCGAGAACTTGTTTACATGTCAGCATAGTTTGTACACCACCTGCCGATAGGAAATGACCTCCCCCCTCTATGGTCCTCAGCATCTCACAGTGTCCTACGCAGCTATCCATTCTATATGGCGCAGGTCTGGGTTTTGTCTCGATCACCGTCGTGGTTGGAAACTTTGGCCTGCTCGATAAGGTAGTAATCACATCACTGTGGAAACCATATGATTGGCCTATATTGCACCCGATAATAGAAAATCTACACACGACGCACCACAGTAGTACCCACGCCTTCGCATTTTTCCATATTTTTCCTGTAGCGAGGCCAAGTCATTCTGTTTTTAGTGTGTCGGCCAGTACAGCCGAACGATACATCCGTGGACACAGTGCTGTTTCTACGAGCACGGACCTGACACGCAATAAGCGACGAGTCACGACGCGTATTTGTTTTCGAAAATGATTGCATCCTTTGGGTTTACTTGGATTGGTTTTTTTTTTAGCTGCTGTAGTCGGTAAAATGTATTCGCCGGATCAACGTCGCTCACGGCCGTTGTGATTAGCTACATGGCTCCCAGCCCCCCCCCTCCCCCCGCCCCCCCCCCCCCGTTGATTGTTGTCAATCTTGGAACAAGCACGCCCCCCCCCCTTTAAGGCCGGGGTACGCTTTTACAGTTTGTGTCGAAACTAATATTTGGTACCTGGTAATTGTTGGCATTCCGACGTGGTTACCGGTAGCATACCGCGACGCAGGATTGTGGTATTCCCGGAGGGTGTGGACGGCTGACCCTTCTTCAGTGGTTCTGCCTAATTTGAACGCTCGCCTTTCTACTGTCTGTATTTGTTTCTAGGCTTTCTCGCGGACTTGTGTGTGAGAAATAGCCACGGCTGGAATTTTGGTTGGGTTTTGGACGTATGAATCTGCTGTCTTTCGCTGGCCTCTTGAATATTTACTCTAGCTAGACTATTCGTTTTTGCGAAAGCCCAGCGAATCACCTATCCGCGCCGACACTGCACTACTCGGACGCATATTCCCTGCCTCGTTTCGCGAGAAGAATTTGATGTATCTTTGTGTGCCGTCACTGTCATGATTTTCTGCTGGCTCTGCGGCCGAGCTCCTTCTACGATGACGCATTTAAGGTTGTGTTGATTTTGCGTACGATGTCTTGTGCCGATAGCATTGTTGGCATTTCCCTCGGATAGTGATTGACGTCATACGGAGCATCTCACATTTTCCGGTACATTAGACAGGACCCCGCCTGAACGTATTAAATCTAAACATTTGCAGAAGACGACACATGAGAGTCTTGAGTACTATCCCTCACACCTAGGTCATGGAAACTTATCATTCGTCAAACCCACCCGCACCGTTGGATTGATTTTATTGTTCAATCAGCTCGATCTGATCCACATTGTAATTAAATCATCGACCCGGAACGTTACTGGTATGTTCAATATATTCCTTGCCGGCCGTGCATACCGTGCTGCTGTTGCGTGCTGCTGTTGGGGAGAACCAGCACCATGCCGGTCTTGCCTGTTTGTTGTTAGCATCATAGTCTACATATTTTTCGTTTACTTCGAACCATTGGCAAATATCTGTAGGGGACGACCACACAAAATACCAGCATTAATGCCAAATTCTCGCAGCCACCACACACCTGGCATATATGATACATAGTTTTGGTGTAAAAGGAAATTTAGCCAAAAGGCCAACGTTTCCGGCTTCCGGCCGAGCATCCAATTGCGAGTGGCTCGAGTCGGGGGGAGACTAAAGTAGGATCGACGCGCACATGCCTAATTGATTTCAACGTCTTGAAACATTTGATAACTCGGCTGCGGGGAAGTCAGATATGTTTTCTGTCGAGGGCTTTGCCCGACACACAACCGCCCACGTAAGGTACTGTACTCAAGTATCCTGAGTATGGTCAGCTTTGGGCGGCCTGGGTCACTGACAGGATTGCACATGGCGCGATCGTTCCCCGTTTTTGTTGCGTTGCCATTTTGGAGCGTGTGGACTCTCTGGTGCTATGCATGCTGTCGGATGGCTGATTTCTTTGTTTCGAGTGTTCCATGGGTTGTTGGCAAACGTTCCAAGGGCACCTTCAGTAAAAATTGATGACTTTCAGTGAAACACAAATCAGCTCATCACATAAGCTCTGCAATAGATTGTGACGAGGGCTGCGATACAGGTGCACCACTTTTTTCTGAGGTTTCCTAGTTTGGGAGCTCAAGACCCTGCTCCCAAAACTGATTTTCGAAAAAAATCAGGCTGCTACCGGATAAACAATCCCATTGCTCAAGTGCACAGCGAGAGCTATGCAAAACCAAATGGCCTATTTCCGACGATTTTGCGTTAAGGAGCCCTGTCGTTCAGAAGCCATTTCAAACGAAAAGTGCTACCTCTATCGTAGCATGCGTCTCGTTACTATATGTTCTACGTGGTACATAGATTTCCAAAATGGACGACGGATAGTTCAGGTTAGAATGGCCGTCGAGGTAAAAGAGAACATTTGGCATCTATATTGGCATCTATATTGAAGCTGGGCTTTGTCGCCCAGGACTCCACATATCAAATTGTCATCGTCTGCAAAACACTTATCGAGGCTATAAAGGGGCGAGCCAGCTGAAGTTCGTATCTTGCATTCGCCCATGCAGGTGTTTCCCAACAACTCACTTGTTGCCGTGCCTCCCCAACCTACTCTCAGGCGACGGTTTTGAAGATTGTTTGAAGCTGTCTTCGGTACAGAAGGTCGACCCTTCAATCAACTTTGATCTTGGTGGTGAGGTGCTTGGTGTAAATACGTCCGTCTACTTTGGCTTTGATGGAGGTGTCGGTTAGGCTACAATAAATGAAAACGTGTCACAGTATGTAACCCTCGTCGGCTGCAATTTCGTGGCTTCAGATTTGAATAGTTCCATGCTTCTGCTCCTAAACCAAGTAATTGAATATGTATAGGATAAAAATAGGCCTCCTGCCGCAGCGGGTTGTCCTGCCCTTGCTTGACTATTTTGTTTATCTCTCCAGTTCCATTAACCTGGGGTTCGTTGTCTCGCCTAACCATTCTTCACCTCCAGTACGCCGTGGCGTATGTGCAGACGCAGGACCGAGATAGAACTGTAAAGATTCCGGTCGCTTGGCCGCTTCTGCGCTCCGCGTAGGGGCACCGCTGCGTTTTACAGTTGCAACTCCCACACCAAATACCTAGGTTTCGTTGTGGTGTGAAGGGAAAATAGATTAAGCGTCTGAGGTATCCGGCCTCCGGCAGGGCATCAAATGGCGTGTGGCACAGGTCGGGTTGGGAATAATGTAGGCTCGACGGGTTGACCAATTTATTTCGACGTCGTGAAACATCTGATCACTCGGCTGCGGGAAAGTCCGATGTGGTTTCTGTCGTGGGACTTGCCCCGACACACAACCGCACACGTCAGGTACTGTCCTCGAGTATTCTGAATGTGATCAGCTCTGGGCGGCCTGGATAACTGACAGGCTTGTACATGTCGCGATCGTTCCCCGTTTTGACGTCGTTGCCATTGTGGAGCGTGTAGACTCTATGGTGTTGTGCATGCTGTCTGACGGCTGATTGCTTGGTTTCAAGAGTTCCATGGGTCGTCGACGAACGTTCAAAGGGCAACTTCAGTAAAATCTTACGTTTTTCAGTGGAACACAAATCAACTCATATCATAATTTCTGCAAAAAATCGTTACTTATCTGTTCGACGTGGTAGATAGATTCACAAGAAGGACGACGGTTGGATTAGATTAGAATACCCGTCGAGAAAAAAGAGCGCATTTGGCGTCTATATAGACGCGGAGCTTTGTCGCTCAGAACTCCACGTATCAAATGATCGACGTGTAAACAAAAATGGTCGAAGCAATGAAGAGGCAAACCTGCCGAAGTTCTTTTTTTACATTCGCCCAATCAGATGTTTTCCAACATCTCATATGTTGTCATGCCCCCCGAACCCATTCTCGGGCGGCTATGATGGAAAGGTCGGGAAGCTGCCGCCGGTAAAGAAGCTCGACCCTACTAGCAACTCTGATGTTGGTGGTGAGGTGCTTGGTGTTAACACGTTCGTCTAGCTCGGCTTTGATGGAGGTTTCATTTAGTCTACAACAAATTAAAACGTATTTCGTCATGTACCCTCGTCGGCTGAAATTCCGTGACCCCCGGTTTGAACAGGTTTATGCTTATGCTCCTAAATCGAGTGTTTGAATAAGCATTCGATAAAATTAGGCCTCCTGCCACAGCCGGTCGTCCTACCCATGCTTGACTGTTTTAGTTGTTCTCTTCAGATCCATTGACCTGTTGTTCGTTGTCTCGCCTGACCTTTCTTTACCTCCGGTATGTCATGGCGTAAGTGCAGACGCAGGACCGAGATAGAACTGTGAAGATGCCGGTCGATTAGCCTCGTTTGCGCTCCGCGTAGAGGCACCGCCGCGCTATTTATAGTTGCACCTCCCACACCAAATACATTGTATATATATATATGAGGTTTCGTTTTGGTGTGAAGGGAAAATCGGCCGGCCAAGAATCTGAGGTATCCGGTCTCCGACATGGCATCGAATGATGCGTGGCACTGGTCGGGTTGAGACTGATGTACGCTCCACCCGTTGACCAATTGATTTCGACGTCATGAAACATATGATCACTTGGCTGCGGGGAAGTCCGATATGACTTCTGCCGTGGGACTTGCCCCGACACAACCGCACACGACTGATTCGACGATAGCCTCCCCCCCGAACCAGCGATTTTCTTCAACGAGCGTTTCATGGCTGCTCGACACAGGGAAGGGTGCTATAACAAACATTTCACCTTGTATTTCCTTGTTTGTGAAGGACTATCGAACTTTGACGTCCGGATGGATGGTAAGGGGCGCCGCTTTTCGGGAGATACGGCCGAGAGCTAGTTTCAAAAAAGGGATTTCGCTTAAGAAGAATTGGGGGGGCTACCGTAGAACCACTCACACGTAATGTACTGTACTTGAGTATTTCGAATGTGATCAGCTTTGGCGCGTTCGTTCCCCGTTTAGACGTCGTTGACGTTGTGAAGCGGGTAGATTCTATAGTGATATGCATGCCGTCTGACGGCTGATTGCTTGGTTTTGAGTGTTCCATGTGTCGTCGACGAACGTTCAAAGGGCAACTTCAGTAAAATCTTACGTTTTTCAGTCGAACACAAATCAACTCATCACATAACTTCTGTTCTACGTGGTATATAGGTTGGCAGGGAGGACGATGGTTGGATTAGATAAAAATGGCCGTCGAGATAATAGAGCGCATTTGGCATCCATGAGCGCTGAGCTTTGTCGCCCAGGACTCCACAAATCAATGGTCAACGTGTGAACAAAAATGGTCGACGCGATAAAGAGGCGAACCTGCTGAAGATAGTGTTTTGCATTCGCCCAATCAGATGTCTACCAACATCTCATTTGTTGCATGTCCCCCCAACCTACTCTCAGGCGGCTATGATGGAAAGATCGGGAAGGTGCCGCCAGAAAAGAAGCTCGACCCTGCTAGCAACTCTGATCTTGGTGGTGAGGTGCTTGGTGTTAACACGTCCGTCTGCATTGACGTTGATGAATGTTTCGGTTAGGCTACTACAAATGAAAACGTATTTCGTTATCTACCCTCGTCGGCTGCAATTCCGTGACCCCGGGTTTTAACAGTTTTATGCTTATGCTCCTTAACCGAGTTTTTTAGTAAGCATTGGATGAAAATTAGACCTCCTGCCCCAGCCGGTTTTCCTACCCATGCTTTGCTGTTTTAGTTGTTGTCTTCAGTTCCATTGACCTGCGTTTCGTTGTCTCGCCTGACCTTTCTTCACCTCCACTATGCCGTAGCGTAAGCTCAGACGCAGGGCTGAGAGAGAACAGTGAAGACCTCCGTTACTTCGCCACATCTGCGCTCCGCGTAGGGGCACCGGCTCGCTTTTAATTTGCAACTCCGGCACCAGGCACAATTAACAGTAGTCGACCTGATACGGCGACTACGTAATTTTGTTTTTTCCCCCTCCTATCCGTGTGGTTCCGCTTTCCATCGCACCCACTCGCGATTGCCGCGTAGGCTATTTATCTGTATCTGACATGAGTGCTTCGCGGTCGAAAGAGAAATTGACTAAGCAACACTCGCAGCAATTTGAAGGGCTTAGGAAACGTGCCCTTTAAATGTGCATATGTTTCCATTGCTACTCTTTCCCTGTTGACCCCTGCGCTGCGCTCGTACTTGCTGGTTATATACCTTACATTCTTACCACTGGGCTAGATCATCATAGCCTCCTTTGCCAGTTGTTCTGCCTAGCGTTGCTGTATCTCCAGCACACGCCAGAGTGTGCAAAACTTGTGGATAGTTGTGCATAAAAACGCTTCCGGTTGGAAACATCGTCGACCTTCCTTTTTTATATTGTTTATCTCGTCAACCGGTGTTCCGGCAGAGACATGCGAAGTACACCACTTATACGTCATGCATCACGACATGGGCAGAACGTCCTAAAACGCCTAGGCGAATCTACAACGCGGTCTTCATGGGAGAGGTTTTCCCTAATGGTTGCCGTGTACCGGCTAGTTCCGCCAATGGTCACATGTGACCCGCGTTCATGTCCCGCCTGATACTTCACAGGACGAAGGTGGCGAAGACTTCGTGGCAGAGGTACCACTGCCCGCTGCTACAGGGCCATCGCTGTCGCTGCTGTTGTTGTCCTCGTTGGTTTCGCAGGCGTTTTGAGTGGACGCCATAGAAGTTTCCACGGGACGTTCAACAAGATCGTCCCCCGCGGGTAACTTGTTTTGACAGGATGCAGCGGCAGAACCTTCGCCGCAAGCATCGATAATGCTCGTCTGCTGGATCATTGCACCCAGCCTGTTCCGTGTGATGATGTTGCCGTGTGCGGAACAAATGTGACGATATACGTGCGCGTGTGTATTCTTATCATTTCAAGGGTTTCCTAGAAATATTGAACGGCCAGTATCAACCGAGAGTACGGGTTACCCGCGAGTACCCGGGTGCCCGGTTCTCAATCTCGTAAACCACGTAGGGTTTCAATCCGGACCCTACCCGTCAAACTGGTAGGAGCCGTTGGGGTATCCGCCGAGTACCCGGGTAATTGAGATCAGGGTCATATCTCTTTTTGCTAACATTGAAGTTAGGCCCAACCTGATTATTCGTGTATCAGTGCACAATTCGACACATACAATTTGCGAGGGAAGAAAATGCTGAGTTCTTCACACGATAAAAAAGGAGGCACGTACCGCGGTGGGGCGGAGGGAGGAGGGCACTCTATGGGACCCCGGGCCTGAGGTACTACTTGGAGGGAGGGCGAGAAAAATACGAGGAAACTAAATTGGATAAAATCGTAAATAAAAGTAAACGTGATGTGCATTATATTGGCCCAAATATCTTGCCGTGATGTCTTTCTTCCCGCTCGCCCATCATGCGGTGCTGAATCGCCGGCTCACGGCCTCATCATCCCGATAAACTACCAGGTATAGCTCAGCGCCCCCTCCCGGGAATAAACCATCGTATTATTCGAAGATACGATGCTTGACGGCTGTACGAAACTCGTTGCTCCCCGCACGGATCCTTCCCTGTCGTACTTGAGGGCCTTAACGGTACTGTCTGGTTGGCATCTACCGTTGGTTAGCAAGAGCTCGACCGGCTTCATAGTTGGAACACTGGTACATGGTTTTCAGCTTGCGTGTGTCTGCTTTCGGTAGGTCAACCCGCTTATCTTACATTTTCCCGTGACTTATCACATTTTCTGGAAGCAGATTTGCTAGCTATCTCCTTGTTCCCGGCCCGCCCAATCTCTGTTGCCAGGGAGCATACCGCCCGAGCACCTGAACGTATTGGAGGAGGTCAACCTTGACAACACTGGACTCCGAGGTAAGCGTTTCCACCCTGCATTACGCTCTGCCACGGAGTAGAAGACAGAACGAGTACGTGGGAGCTTGCTTTGCACCTTGTTTGTGATTGCGGTATTTGCAATGCCAATAGCTGCGTACGTTACTCCCCTCCGTTGTAGAGATGCCCGTCGTCACACTGCCAGTATACACTTGTTTAGTGCGCGTTTAAAGGTCAGCAGTAGTAGAAGATCGGTAACGTTGTGGTGAAAAGAGCGGTGAAGGTTGTGAATGGATTATGTATACTCGATCTGCGGCAATTTGACGCTTCTTACAGATCTGCGACAAATTTCTCCTGCAAACTGTCTATTTTGGTGTATTGTCGCCTGTCGGTCGACCTGGGGACGCATTAGTAGTGTAATCTAGCATGTTAAACAAGTTATCAATCACCCCTTCCGCGCTTGGTACCTTACACCATTCTTTCGGGACGTTTGGTTAACGTGGTGCTGATAGGATATCACCGTTGTTTCCCGAATACATAGTTCGAATGGGGCCGCTTCGGCCACAGAAACGTTGGCGAGACTATATGGTCGACGTCGGAACGAGGTAATTCCCCAAGCTGTCCGGTCTCTTGAGTCTAAACCGTACATATCGATGTGTCGGCGTGCATGCCTAACAAACACATCAATCCGATAGTTGCAACAACAAAAGGCAACATCAGTCCGATCAAGTATGTGAAAGGAAAATTCGCCCGTGTCGTAAAACCAAATTGCAGAGCTATCACGACGAACGCCATCTTAGTGCGGCCGTGTTGCGGTTTATTGTGCCCCCCGATGTATCGTATCTCTTCCGCACTATTTACACGCTACTTCAAAATATCATTCCCGCCCTGCAATATATAAGCCCCTCATGAAATATGATGTCCCCCCCAGAAATATTGTAACAGCCCTTTGAATATTATTCTCCTCCCTTCGAAATTGCAACCCCACCTGAAATATTCTCACCACCCCTTCAAACTATCACCCCCCTCAATGAAAAAGTCCGCTGATATAAACTATGAAATATCTGTTTAAGGGATGATATAGCCCCTCTTATACTATGTCAAGGTTGAAATACCTCCCTCCGTCCGCCGCGGAAACGCTTGAGGCCAACTAATATGGAAAATATCGCCGTACCTATCTTGAGGTTAATATAGCCCCCTGATATACTCCATCATAAGTAATATAGCCTATATCAAGAGTGATATTGGTATATCAAGTTATACTAAAGGTGTTGTAGGTATATAATCAAGGGGGTGATGCAGGTACTATATCCCCCCCCCCCTGAAAAGATTGCCGCTGGTGTACGATCTGTATGAAGTGTGTAATATATACTATGTCGAGGCTGAAATGCGCCCCCCCTCTGAAACGCTTGAAACGCTTGAGACTAACTGTTATTGTATTTTTCGCATCTATATCAATGGTGATATTGGTATATATCAAGAGTGATATGTGATATAGGTATAAAATGAGGGGGTGATGTAAGTACTATTTCCTCCCCCAACTGTTTCATGGTGTGTGACCACATAATTAGTATATTCCTAAGATGAAGACTCAGCACGGACACTGGGTCTACTGATGCCGTTAGGTAGAAAACGAAGTGAATGTGAAGACAACACATATACAACGCGTTGGTGGCGAATGTTTGGCGTGCTTGTCATGTACGAGTGAATACTGCGGTATCCACTCCTGCAGCATAGCATAACCACGTGTTGTTTTCTGCTCTCCAATTTAATTAAATTTCACCATAACATCATACATTACCTGTACAATACAGGAATATGATCAACGTTGAGTTCAATCGTATGGGACAAGCAGTGTAACTCAGAGGAGTACTGCCGCCGGTATACAAACCAACTCTGCGAATACTAACACTCGTCAAACGTGTATACTCAATACAAAATGTCTGTCATAAACAATTAAAAGAGGTTATGCGATATAGAACTAGAACAGTGAAAGGGAGAAGACGATACGGTCCTCTGTCAAGACTCGTGAGCGGTACGAGCGAGGAGACGACACGTTCCCCTGTCAAGACTCCACCTACCATAGTCACTCCCTCTCGAAATGATCGCCCCAAAGTCACATACATCCTTACCAGAGGTGGACGCGAGGTGCATGAAGAAGAGGGCGATGTGGATATCACAAATGCTAACCATGAAGACACGTAAACAATCGCCCAGTCAATGAGATCTGGCATCGTTAATGGCTCTCCATAGTCGCTGACGTTCGACAGTATCAAACCCGAACTCAACCGAACACCCAGGGTCATCCACGAGAACGACCCAAGCCCTCCTAGATCGCTCTCTAACATCTCACTTCGCTTAACGCTAGGGAGGCTTGTGAAGGCACCTCCTTGCCACATGCACGAAAGAGCAAGCAAGTGTTGGCCTCGACCAAACCCGTCCAAGACCAAGACAAGGGCAACATAACCAGATAAGGCGACCTTGATACTGAAATATTTTCACAACGTTTTTCCCGTTTGACGCTGCCCGCTCGATAAAGCGAACCCAAGACCTTGATTTCGACCGCCAGCGGCATGTAAAAACGAAGTGAACTGCGCAAATGATAAAATGCAGCATTGGTTGGTTTCTGTCGTCGTTTAAGTATACGAAAGGGCATTGTACTCAATATTCATTAGCTGAATGTCGTAAAATACGATACTATGGACCACAGAGTGGACCAAATTACCGAGGTACCGTAAATGAACGCAAAGGACGTTTTCAGAATATGTTTTACCTGTCCCCAGCAGGGGCACATATCATGAAAACGTTGGCCATATATTGAAGTGACACTACCAACGACGCTCTCGAAAACCGTATTTTCTCTGTAGTAATATTTGGAAGATGATCGTCAACAAAAGCTGGCATTTGGTTTGCATCAGACATATGCTTACGACGCAAATACTCTGTATTTTTATGACTCTCAGGTGGCAGCCCAACGTTTCATTTGTTCGGCCGTGGTGCTGCAGTGCGGATCGCGATGAGAAACCACTTGACAGCCGATCACAGGGCAGTCACCCAGCCAAGGGTAGGGCAGTCAGTTGGCCAAGTATGGGGCAGTCACTTAGCCAATCACAACGCAGAAAATCCGCAGATGACAGTGCAGCCACTTAGCCAATCACAGGGAAGTCACTAAGCTACTCACAGGGCAGTCGCTTTGCCAACCACAGGGCTGTCACTTTGTAGTAGCAGAGTATACCTTCAGTATGTCATTGACGAGACACCATGTTTTAATCAGTTATCGGAAGCTCCCGATCCGACATATCGTTGAGCGAAACGTCACACGCAGCATTTAACTCGCGTCATGCACCACACCAAACAGTCGACCTCGGCTGACGCGCATGGCCTGAACCAACATATCGCGGACCCAAGGCAAATTTTGGGGAACACAACGAGATGCTTTGAATATATGACTGATTCACGGACAACCAGGCCATCCACTTGAGATACCTGAACGTTTATCGGCCGCCCGAGAACAGCTGCCGTGAGAACACAACGAGTGGTTTGAATATATCCCGGTTTAAGGACAAGTAAGCTATCTTCATCAGATAGCGGAACATTTGACTGGTAACGTTTTCCGCAGTTATCGTTATGCCAGAGATGGCGGATCAAGGATAAACAGTAGTACAACGGGGGCTCAGCGGTCAACGAAAGAGATTTGAGCGCTCGCGTAAAACGATCACCCCGAGCTAACTTAATGGTCGCCGCGCTACACTGAAGCGAGGCACAATATACGAGGATACGGACCCGAACAAACATGAGTACGTCTTTGGGGGCGCCCGACTCTCTAAAGGGTAGGTAGATGTGCCAAATTAGCATCGCGTGACCGGTTTCTCCCTGGATGAAGACGAGCAGCGAGCAAGTCAGTGTAAAAGTGGCAGTTCTTTCACGCAAGCCAGACTTTTTTATCATTTATATAGATGCCTCCCCGCGCAGTGCGGGGGGGCGTTCCCATTATAAGAGGACAGCTCCAAAGCGTAAAGAGCGCTCAGGTACTGGGGCCATGCGATTAACATTGGTCGCCCACCGGTTTTGCTAATCGCGCCGCTCGGCCAGTTTCGTTGACAAGCTTTCGCGTGCAGGACAATGCCGCAAGTACTTTGCGAGGACAATTGCGCGTACCCGTCACACCGCGAGACGACAGGGCCTAAGTGAGATCCCAGTGTACACGAAGTTTTTTTTTAAGTCGCAGCAGAAGAGGAAAATGATCGGAAGCGCGGGCTATAGATAAGAGTTCGCCGGTCCACACAGGGGGAACCCTAGGACAAATAGTCCAACACGTAAATCCAAGTAAACGTATATAACTTGTGTTCGAGAGCACTTGTGTTGCTGCATGCAACACCAGCGACATCACAGTAGGTCCGAAGCCGGCAGAAATTGCGAGAGCACTGACTATACCGTCACTTTTTACCTTAGAAATTTGCCCCGAACGTCACAGCTGTGTATGTCCCAGAGCACGATGTACAGTCGGCGTGGGTATAGACATTGATGTTTTGTCTGGGTATTGTACCGGGGAGCATGCATAGTCTGCCTGCCAACGTATACTACGGCTTCGGAACCGCAGCGGTACGTTCAAGTTCCAATGAGGCAATAGCCTCCGTAACGGGGCGCACCCCTTGCTGACGGTACGGTACAGTGGGGCACACATCGCATCGTGCCCAGTAAGAGCAGTAGAGCAGTTGGTCCGGGCAACATGTCCTGTGAGAGAAGTTGGTCAGCGTGTGCACACACAATGTACAGGACTGAAGCAAAGGGAATGCGTCTCCAACCCCCCCGCCTCCCTCCCCCCCCCCCAAAGGAGCGAGAGATTGTCGAGTACAAGGATTGCAGCCGTTCAGCGGAACCAATATCGCAATACAAAAGCGTGTCACCAGGAAGGGGCCCTTGTTACGATAGAGGTTTCATTTTTCGTCTGAAATTGTTTCTGAATGACGGGGCTCCTTAACCCAAAATCGTCGGAAATCGGACATTTGTTTTGCATGATCCTCGTCGTGTACATCGGCAATGGGATTTTCATTCCGTGGAAGTTTTTTTTACAAATCAGTTTGTGGGAGAGGTCTTGAGCTTCCGAATTGAGGAAACATCAGAAACAAATGGTGCACCTCTGTTGTAGCGCGCGTCAAAGACCGCGAGCACACTTCAGTCTCTATGCGCTCATTCAGGTCCTGAGGCGGTGTTTCACGGGCGTCAGCAGGCCACTCGACGTCGACAATTATCCAAAAAACGGTTTTGGGGAAACCCGCGAACAGGCTCGAGGTACATGCTTCTAAGAGAGGTAGTATGTCCGGTCACTAATGGGGGTATTAGAGAAGAGGGTATTTCCAAGAAACAGTACAGGGAATTCAACAAATTTCTCCTGAGCGAGCTGAGTAGATCAGGGGCAGCATTTCTAAACAACACAATACTTGAGCAAAATATTTATAGGGCGGAACTTGTGAAGAAAACGGTTGATACGATTGGTACCTAAGTGAATATGGGAAGAAACAATGAAGACGCTCAATCCCCAAACGGAGGCCTAAATACGCAAGGGCTCTAATCGGGGACAAGATCGCAGAAAGTAAGCGAGGGTTGTCAACACCGGCCGTGGGATGTGGTGCCATTGTTTCGACCTACACGATACCGGAAAAAGAACAAGCGCGGAGACACTGCTGGATAATCCGGAGCAGGGACAGGAACGATCTCAGCGTGATGTCACCCCTGTCACACCTAAGAAGAGATATCTGGTCGAGTTCACCTCTACGGAGCTCATAAAAAATTAGCTCCCTTCCGCACGATAAACATAAAAGAAGGTGGAACTAGGCCAAGTCATCACCGACCCACCCAATCACGAAGCGTCAGTGTACAGAGTATCTTGACGCCTTATGTTTCTTCACCGTCGCTATAGCTTGGTTTGTGTGTCGGCGCAGCAAGCAATGCAGGACACTCAAACAGTCCTGTTCACGACTGCATGACACCACCACCCGCGCGGGTGGTGGTGCCATTGTTTCGAGTCGACCCACGCTATACCGGAAAAAAAGACAGGCGCAAAGACGCTGCTGTATTCTTCTCCCAGCGGAATCCTGCGCAACGGTCAACAGCAAGAACATACTCAGAACTACAGAAGAAAAATCGACAGCAACCGGAACACAATCTGGAGTCTTTGCTATGGCTTTCATGTTGTTTTCGATATTGGGGGCGAGTGGTTCTTTTTTTGCATTACTTACTGATTCACAAAGATTACCTATAATTTGCGTTTCTACCAGTACTACTTGCACTGCTGTCTACTGCTCTATGATACGCACGATCTTTGATCACACATCAAACCCATTGTGACTAACGCGGTGCGCATCTTTGCTGTACCCGACTTGTGTCAGCACGTGTTGAGATATTTTTTTGTTTTGCGCATTGCACAAGCACGAATCGCACAATGCCCTTAATAATATTGTTCACGTGTTGTGTGCTGGACTCAATTTCTTTACTGTTTGGAGTTGTTTCTTTGGATTCTTCGTAGATTTCTCTTCGGGCACGTGCGTCATTCTATGTGCGTACCGAACTGATTGTGATATGTCCATGCAAATAGCAGTGTAGCGCAGGACACGGGTCGGCAAATAAGCCTACTTTTTCGCGTTTCTTCGATTTCTCATTAGTTCGGGAACTCCATTGAGTGCGTAGTAACTGTATGGAAGATTCTTCCTGGCGCTTTCTTACTATTTAGTATGTCTCGCTGACCAAGGAAACAGCATCACTAGTATAGCTTTTGCGGTAAGCCTACACCCAGCATAGTATATTGCCGCACTATCTGCATCGCAGACATGATCTCCGGTACGCATTTACATACAATACCTGAATGGTAAGCCTTTTCGCTATACTGGACAAGTGTGCACGGTTTTCTGTTGTATCAGGTTTTACTTTACCATATGTATTCATTATGAGACGCACTTAACAACTAGCAAACTGTTTTGCGCTTATAATGTAGATTATTCCACCCTGGAAGCGCACCAAGCCGGTTTTGCGACGGGATTTCTTCCACATTAAAGCTGTTCGTGTGCCAGATGTGAATATGTTGTTCCATTCGTATTTGATCATCTGGATGACATGGTCAGGTCCATATTGCCGCTGTTTAAGCACAGGTCTGAGCATGGCATACTATTTTGAATATGATTTTGAATGCCAAGTTCCACTAGCTACTGACAGATACCCAAGAGAGCGTATGGGATTGTTGACCCTGTCGTCCAATTGTGACTTGTTGGTCCATATTCACTGCCTCGAGTGCACTAAGTGTCTTAACCGAAGATGCTGAGGTACACAACATGCAGACAGATGCGGCTTGTCACGTACCGATTGTACGTTGTTGTTGTCCTCGATGTAACATATTGGAGCGCTATTTTCAGTTTGTTTTTTCTACTTGTACGTGAAGTCGCCGTTGGAGATGGCGGGAGTGACTAGAGAGACCAGCCGACACCCCAGATGGCGAGGTTTGGCTCAGACCCAGACGAAGCAATCCGGTAATCGAGAGATCAACTCCCGGTGCACGATTCATACATTATTCTATTCATCCTGCGGTGGATGAGGCTAAATATGTTTGGGCTCACCGCATTTCCATGTATTTTCATATATGCCGTGTGTCAAATTAACTCGATTGCATTCGAAACCCAGCGCTCACTGGCGTATTCTTTAGTTCCCGTCGTAGCGACAGCGCCAATTGTCCCTGCCGGCATTCATTGCCACTACTTCACGCAGCGCGGGCTGCTGTTGTAGGCGGATGTGTGAGTATGTCTGCCCGACCTGATGGCTGGCGGTACGCTGCCGTGAAAATCGTCACCGGGAACATAATTCCGGGCGGTGTGAGGTTAGCGCAACTTCATCAACCAACTACTTGAGCCATAAGGAAAGAGCCTTCCGCCAGACTTATTCCAGTTACCGTCCACCCTGCCCATTCCGGCGTTAGTCCTCGGTATTTGCTGATCACTATATCAACCCTAACCCCAAATCTGACCCCCGCCAGGAGATACATCTGAATTTACTGCTTATGGCGACCGCTGTGGATTTGTGGAGGTGAGGGTGTCCCGTACGGAATCAGCGCTGATGGAGAACGTTACGCTCATCAACAAGGTGTACAAGGAGGACATCATCGTAAGGTGCGAGTGCTTACTGCCGAGCAGACGTTATTACCGGAGAAGCAATACCCAGATAAATGTTACCTAGAGCAGTTCTGCCATGATCGTTTGACCTCTACGTGCTGACACTGTTGACACCCCCCGAGGGCTGCTCGCGTCACTACAGTAGTTTTCCAGGCAACTACACCACTACTGTACTCTTTCTACCGGCATAATCTGTCTTCTCTAGATTGCCATTCGACACGGGGTGCTCGGAACAATATCCACCACCATGTGTAAACAATTCCACAGGGCAAGAACCCGGTGGTGCGGTACAACTAAAGGCGATCTTACGGTCGTCTTCTGACTGCAATGTTTGCTGGCCTCAGGGGCGAACGGGCCACGTACGTCATTGACACTGTCATCGAAGGGCCGACTGGTCGCCAGTTTACTGGGGCCAGCATTCGCTACTTCGTCGGGTATTACGACGACTTGGTCATGTTTGACTCTACAAAAGAGGGGAAACAGGACAAGGAATACGAGAAGGAGTCGATGGGGTTGTCTGTCGTTGAGACGTGCATCCCGGTGGTCACGCCGCACGATAGCACTGGCATTCCACATTGGGAAGCAGACGGCGATTTCAAGGTGTGAAACGTTGCGTTTTCACCATAAACTGTAACGAGCAGGCGAGAAAATAATATTACATCGCGTTGTAGTTTTCACTTTCTACCTGATTATTGGTATACATGTGTTCTCCCGGGCAACAAAAAATGACCGTAACCGCATGCCTGTCCCCAACTATGTCTGACGTCGTTAACGAGGAATTCAGGAGCGTGTGGCCGGTGCTTGACACCGCCTGCAATGTTGAGTGCCGGTTTGATGCGTCACAAATCGCAGCTTTTTTTTCTATATGGAATATGTTTTCGGACAACACCCCCGCTTACTCACTCGATCGCTTATCAAACCCGGTGTCTCAAACTGTGTGTCGCTCTGCCGTGTGCTGCTGTTTGCCACCATATCCTCTCCGGGTAGGCCGTATGGAATGGCGATGGCCTGTGGCTTGAAACGCCGCTGAAGCATTTTTCCAGGACTGGGATAGCTTGGATATTGGCGATCATCGGCCCGAATCGAGGGAAGATGCGCAGCCAACCGCCACCAACCTCGCCAAGCGAAGCTGTTGAAAACAGACCACTTCGCGCCTCAAAGAAATTTGAACTGGCGCGAATTATTTCCGCCCAAAACTGCACAAAAGCAAGTCCACGAAGAGCCTATGTGATGCAAAATACGAAATGTGGTTCTAAGCACACTGCAAATGTGCACATGTGTCGAATTTACGAAGGTAGCCGTATATCACCATTGGTTGTGTAAGGTAGACCACCCACCGTTGACCGGCCCATGTTTTTATCGCTCATACATAGGAGACGGTGCATTGGGGCACGTTGCCGAGCGGCACCCCTGCCGAGGATGTCACCCGGTCGACCGAAATCGCCGGGGGTGGAAACGTCGGCCCCGTTGGGATAATGGCGAGTCGAGCTAGCTCTTCGACCAGGAAACGAGAAGCAACGGTACGCCGCCAATGCGCCCGGAACGCGCTTGGTTTAGCTGATGTAGCCGCGTGTGCCCGCCTGACATACTTCCAAACAGCAAAAAAGGTAGCCCGTCTTACTCGTGCTGTATAATCGCTATGGTACACCTGTATCATTTTCTAGGTTTCTGCTGTTTGATAATCATCCCCTACAAGTGTTGCGTCAGACGCTAACCGAAGCACACAGAGAGTGCATGTAACGAACTTGATCAAAATATAATACATGGGCCAAAAAGTGGTTTCTATCTTGCGATTGCCGTAACTACCGTCGATCTGGGCATTCCATCACGGACTGTGCACATTGTTCCAGTATGAAATTAACATGCATAAGCTTATGAAGTCTAACCTATCCAAACACGATACTTGATCCGTATGAGAGGGCAGACGCTAAGTGCAAACCGCTAAGAACAAACACTTGTGTAGGTATGGCCATCGTCACGAACATTGGCGGTTCATATGGTTGACATGGAATAGGGCAAATGCGCTATTGTTTCTCCTTGGCGCACATCAAGCTGATTGGCCAGCTGACGACGCAGCACTTTCGCACCTCAGATAGCGTAGCACTCTGGAAGAACTTAGCTACGTCATACGGGGTAACACGGCTGCTGTGCAACACCCCATCAAAGTTTATTGCAATGAAGGACCACCCACGTAACACGTTAACTTGTTGTTAGATGTTCATACCCGAACCTTATATAGAAGTACCGATATTGTTCGTCTTAACCTCTTCGACTCAGTTGCGGTAACATGGAGCTACACCGTGCTCGGTGGTGTGTATAGTTTACATCGTAACACAATGTTAATGTTCTCCCATGTTCGCACGCTAAGAACACACTGTACCCAAGATTTTCTTTATTAGCTAAAATGCTAACTAAACGTTAATTAATAGGGAGCTCGGATATAACACCCCAACAAAAAATTAATGGATGTTGTCGTATTTCCCAAACAATGCCATTATGTTATTACGTTATTCAACCCTCCCCCATTCTTCAATAGGGTCGGATGACGTCATACTCTACGCACAATATCTAATTTACGGTCTGGGCTGTGCATAGTCTCAAAGTAACTCTCAGTTAGGAAGTTCGCTGAATGCCGAGCGACGTCAAACATCCTGTCAACATGCTACTGGCACTAGATATCTGACTGTAACATCTTGTTACTGTGTTTCCTCAATAGAAAGTAGGGCATAACGTTACGGTACGCACTGTGTTGCTGTTGGAGCTAATATTGTCGACCTATTTTACCGTTTTCGTCTCCTAGGGATGTAAAAATAATCGAAGTTTTTTGGCATTATCCTACGGCGTTCCTAATTCCAAAAAGACCACTACGGATCTTCCCACCCCCAGGGATATATTTCTTGAGTAACCGGGATGGAGGGGTTTCCCAAACTGTTGGAAGCGGTGTCCTTCTGAAACGACTCGTGGTTTTCCCCCGTTATGGGCTTCCCTGTCGGAATGATGGTTTTGGGTTAGGATGATGACGCGTCCTTTCCGGGTATGGTTTGTGTTACGAGCTGACACAGACACATATTTTTAGCGTCGTGTTGGGCATGTGCATAACCGTAGCATTTGTACGGGCTGTTCTACAGAAAAAAAGGTTACGGGTTACGTGCTACCGACCCAATTTCACGGCTGAACGAAGAGTTTTACGAGCTACGGCAGAACAAGTGACACAACGATACGTTATGATAGGCATGCACGTTATGAGTCAAAAGCACAAAATTTAGCAACTAAGAATCACGCGAATATCGTAGCATTGTGTTACACGCGACGGACTGCCGATGCTAACAATAAAACACCACACTGATGACCATGCTAGTGCAACGTATCTCTCAACCATTTGGATATGCGAACGCGAAGTGGTGCCCTACCTGAGGTGTGAATTTTTGAGAAATTATATTCTCGATTGCGTCTGCTGTCACAAGTCATAAACGTTTAGGACGCACTAACTGGTAACTTTGCACCGAGTTGGAGAGTTCGACCGCCCACCTATGAAAACAGGGAATTGTCTGCGAGAATGTTCCCCATAGCTTGCCTGCACAATCCCGTTTTGACAACATGTTAACGTGGTCGTCGTTCTTATATATATGCCGGTGAACAACCAGGAGGGTGCTACACCTACGTCGCGGCTGGGGAACCACAATTGTTTGGGCCCTGGAGATATGAGTGTCACTTCTCTGGAAGGGCATGGAAGCGTGAGTGGCGCCTGAGTACTTGAATGGACACTACACCCCAAACATGTTTTGTTGGCTTGTCTGTCATGTTCTTCTTCGGGTTATACATTTTTAACCCAACAAGCTTTTCTTCATGTTCAAAACTGAACCTGAGCACCAGTACACAGGTATACTTTGTTGCCGCTCTTTCGTCAGAAGTTGTTCAAGGGTGCCGTTTGCCCCTACCCCAAGGCATGGCTGCTTTCACCATTGCTCATCCCGAGCAGGCGTAGAGCGGTGTGACGTATTGTGAACTCCTTTCGTTGCTTCGACGGCGTTTGGGCGATAGTACAGCTTCGCTCGTTGTTTCGACGGCGTTTAGGCGATAGTACAGGTTAGCTGGGAAGTATACTGATGATCCGTTTCCATATCTATTTTGATGCACAGGCCTCCATATTATGGTATACCTTGAAGGAGTTGACACCAGCGCAGCTGGCAGTCGGGCAGCCTCTAATATTTGGTTACAACCTCGAGCGGCTCCAGGAGGATCATGGATACATCATCGATGAGACGAGCGGCAAGTTTGTGAATCGGCGTGACACGGAGCCGGATGCTTACCAGACGTATTCTAGGCTTAGGCTCGTGAGAATTCTCTATCATGGAACCATACATCCTGGCTGGTACAGTAGAATTCACGAGGAAAAGCTTAAGCAGGATGGCATCAAAGATTTTGTCGTTCCGTTCTCGACGGATGTGGCCAAGAGGGTGAATGTGCACTATACCACGACGTGATCTGGCTACCCATGTTCTATGCGGTTACTTTTACTCTGCTCGCAACACAATGCAGACGCAGCTTTGATCGGACAGGACCCATTTGGGGACACTGGACGTTTGCCGACCGGGTTCCATGATCCTTTGCCTACCCGGACGGTACAAACTGGCCTTGACCATATCAGTAGCTGCCGGCAGTGCCCCAGTGTACCCTGTTGTCGTGCCATCCAATCTTCTGCATTCGGTGGGGAATCACAAGAAAGGCCTCAGCGGAAACGGGAAACCACTAATCCTATTATATTTGCGTATGACCTGGGGCAGGATCGGGTGTTCCAGCTGTTTCGCCCCGTATGTTCGGGAGTGCTACGGTCGAATGATGAATTTGCAACGCCGTTTGGGACGTCGGCGGCTATAGTTCGCCGTTGGGGGGTGATTTATGTTGCCATTTTCTGCACACGGTGGGACTACTAGTGATCGCTATGGGATATTCCTCCCGTTAGAGCGGCAAGGGTTATTAGCCGGAGTGCTCGATTGTGCACCCCTCTTTAGAGCCTTCGCACCATATCCGTGTCCAACTACGTAAGTCCTGTAATTGTCTCATGGAAGTATCTAATACGTTAGCGTTGCGATGTTTAGCAAGGGCGGTAGGTTTTGCAACAAATTTCGAGGAAGGACCCTTAGCATCATGCTCATGTACGAGGTGAGGGCGAGACGGCAGGCGAACGGGGCTGGTGTTGAATGGCCGTTGATGTAGGGATTGAGCATCTACCGAAGACGTTGGAGACAATCTGGCGTGCAACACGAGGTTAGCCATGTGAAGTAGGTAGCTGAGAAAGACAGCATGAACAGTGCCACGTGGGTAGGGACAAGGACGTTTTCGGTCTAGACGCCGTAACCTAGAAACTCCGAGGTTTATGCTGTGCGAACTTGATAAGAAATTAACACGAAGAGTCCAGCGCAGGCGACGTTGTTACGGAGGATGCGCGACCTATGGCGGGGGCTCGTCTATATGAAAAAAAAAATATCGGCACACCCCAAGGCTGACATATGTTGAACTTGTTTGGATGACGAGAGCGAGTGGCGCTTGGATGGCGTTAAAGAGGACGTCAACGAAACCTAGTGAACAATGCCTTGAGCAGGGTTGTAACGACAAAACGTCAGCTCTTAGGACGTGTGCGTCTTGAATACGAAATTTGCCTTAGACGTGTTGACCGGATGTCTGTTTTACGCGCTTTGGGTAGTGGTCGTGTTGTATCAGGACCAAACTGTTTAGTGACATAGTAGGATCTGAACCTTGGGTGGGTATGTGTCGTAGGAGAGCATGCCTGGTGTACTAATAGTTGGCAATCCATACGCTTCAAGGTGTCAGTAGGGCGGTGATCTGCCTCCTTATCTCCCTCCCGACTGGTGATTGTTGGATGAAATCGGTTATACGAAGAATAATGTGCTCCCAGCAGCCCAGTCTCAGGGCGCGAGCTTCACTGCAACACACAGTGCGAAGAAGATGGTATATAGATGTCTTTATTAGCTGGTCCCGGATGCTGATAAGAGGGAAAGAGATGGAGTGAGGCGAGTGGGCGAAGCCATCTCGCTCCACACCAGGCAATATTCTCAACGCCCCAAATTCCCAAATACTACAGGTGCTACATTCTCATATTTCCACGTGTTCCTAGATTGGTTCCAGGAACAGTCTACAAGGACCTTCGGGACTATTCCACGTGTCCTTCCCATGCTATAATATTCCGCAATACACCGTCGGGTAATCCGACAATACCCCGTCGGACGATCCTTCGTGACCATCGTTGTTCCTACTTTGTTCGTTGAGACAAGCTATATCGAACACCCTCCCTGGCGCTGGATCAACTAACAAGCCTCCAACAACACTGGCAACTCCCAAAAGCAATTTACGACGGAAAACTTATATCCCCAACAAAAAGTCACGGTGTTTCTCAAAACTCTCCCGAGCAATCGCCTTGGTGAGAATGTCCGCATGTTGATCCTCCGTCCTTAAGTACTTGACGCATAAATCTCCTTTTCCCACCAACTCGCGCAGGAAGTGGTACCTCACATCGATGTGCTTGCTGTTTGACGAACTCAGTGGGTTTTTGGCCAAGTCAATCGCCCCTTTGTTGTCTTCAAACACTCCAATGCTCGGCGATCCAAGACTAGGCATCAAGAAAACCAAGACTCCTCGCACGTACAGGGCCTCCTTCACCCCGTCGGCCATCGCTACGTACTCGGCCTCAGTGGTGGAGAGCGTAACGCATTTCTGCGTCCTAGAAAACCAAGATACGAGCGTTCCTCCGCAGCAAACAGCTACACCAGATACCGAACGCCTGTCCTCGGCCTTGTGGGCGTAGTCTGCGTCTACGTACGTCTCTAGGTCGTATTCCAACTGTACATCCTCCAACTTACTCTCTTTTGAAAGTCAAGCCCAAGTGGGCTGTAGCGCTCAAGTACTCGAGAACCTTCCTAGCAGCCTTCACGTGTACTTCCTTAGGATCGTGCGAGAACCGCGCAATCGCTCGCACTGCGTTTGAGATGTCAGGTCTCGTCTGGTTCGCAATCCACATTAAACTCCCCACAATTTCACGGAAATTCGCGTCCACCACAGGTTCCTCATCACTCACGTACCTGAGGTCCAACGACGGTGAAGCGGGGATGGGGCTGGTCTTAGTGATACCGAAACGGTCGACAACGTTTCGGATGAACTGAGTCTGCGAAATCTCCAAGGTTCCCTTCTCACGATCCCTCCTGTACTCGCTACCCATGTACCACGTAACCTCGCCCAGATGTTTTGTAGGGAATCTCTTATTGAGATCAGCTACTACCGAATCCGTCACCCCCTTGGTCGCTGCGATCTTGATGTCGTCCACGTGGACCACCAGCATCGCCACAACCGCGTCATTCAACATTAGTCGAAACACGCACGGGTCTACCAAGCACTGCTCAAACCCACACTCTACTAGGGTTGACGACAGTAGCTTGTACCATGAGCGGCCACTCTGCTTCAGCCCGTAAAGGGCTTTGTTGAGTAGGACTACCTTACCGGACATCTCGCCACAACCGCGAGGAAGTCTCAAGAAAATCTCGGTATCCAACTCTGCCTGAATAAAGGCCTGGTCAACGTCCAAGTGTCTCAAGTCCCAATCAAGCTTGCACGCCATTGCTGCAATGAGTCTGTTAGACGTGGTCGAGGCAGTGGGGGCAAAAGTCTCGAAGTAGTCAACTCCCTCTACCTGACTATAGCCCTTAGCTACCAACCGTGCCTTAGCTCTATCAATCATGCCGTGCGCGTCGCTCTTCCACTTCAAGAGCCACTTTGACTCTACGATATTGTTACTGGCGGGAAGTTCAGAAACCTCCACAAACGTTCCAGCAGCTTCGAGTCCATCAAACTCCGATCTCATCGCGTCCATCCAAACGTCCGAATGCTTCGACTTACGAGCTGCGGTGTATGACGTTGGTTCCGGTTCAGCCTCTTTGACAAGGCAATCCGGCAACTTCGTCTTCTCACACTCCGCTTCATTCGCCGCCAGTAGCGCCTGGAACACACGGCCTCCTTCACAGGGCCCGATCGCACTAATCAGTCCTGCTGCCGCTTCCCGATTGAGCGCCCTGGTCTGCGCTCTCGTACGTCCCTCCCGAATCTCTTCACCATCGCCCGGTCCTGACATGTGCGCTCCAAGTTGGCGTGCAGCAGTCCGGACCGCCGTGGGGGTCGGAGCTTCATCGTCAGAGGCCGACGCGTCGCTTCCATCCTGAGACGAAGAGTCGCTGTCAGATAATTCGCTGCTGACCGCTGATGTATCGTTCGGCTCCACATCTTCGGCGCGAAACTCGTCGCCAGCTTGCGGTATCGGAGACACCGCTGGCGTCATCGAGGACACCGCACGGAGTTGGTGAGGAATTCCCCTCCCCAAAACCGGCAGTGGAGTCGTCGGGGCGGAGACAAAGTCCTCCGTCCCTCCCAGCTCTGGCGCATCTTCTAGCCCCTGCGTCCCTCCCTGTTCCGGTACCTCCGGCAGCTGGGATAGTACCGCTCCCACATCAATCGTTGCCTCCCAGGTCACATCTCGAGTCTCCACCACCCTGTTCCCCAGCGTGAGCATCCGCAAAGAGTCACTTGGGTGGTCGATGCCCGGCCCGAGGTAAAAGCAGCTCTCGGCCCGGGGTGACGACTTGGACGGGCGGTTCCAGCGGCAGTACGCTGGGCGAAGGAACGGGTGTGGCGAGGCAGGTGCGGCAGCTCCATGCCACATCTCATGCGGAGACTTGTTGCCGGGGTTGGCAGTGGTTGCGGTGTGGTTCAAGGCGTCACAAGACCAGTGCACCGCTTCCGCCCACAGGGATTCAGTCGGCGGTAGTTGAACGAGCGGGAAAATGATAGGGGCTTGGATGCACGCAGCAAGCGCTGCGTTCTGAATGATGCCTAGCGCTCTCTCGACAACACCGTTCTGCTTTGGGCTGTCCGCGTTGGTGAATTCCTGCTTGATGCAAAACTGTTTGCACACCTCTCCAAACTCCCCACCAAAGAATTCCCCACCGTTGTCAGACCTTACAATCTCAACCTTCGAGGGGACACCGTCGGCGCGCACATCAGCCAAAAACTTCCTAAACGCGTCTGCTGCATCCGATTTGTGCTTCAGAAAATATACCCACGCGTAGCGAGAGAAGTCATCCTTCACTAGCATGACATACCTCTTACCCAACAGAGAAGGGATTTTCTTAGGGCCACTTAGATCAACAAAGACCCGTCCCAACTTCTCTGGCGCGCGCGACTTAGTACTGCTGGGGATTGGTTTGCGGTAACCTTTCGCCATAGAACAGCCAGTACAGGGTCTTAGCGTCCCTAACAGTTCTACACCAAGTGCCTTTGCGGTCTCTCTCAGCAGTAGTTCGTTAGAGTGGCCATGCACGCAGTGGAAGATGTTGATATCTACAGCAGTCTCAGCAGAAGCAGCGCTACCGGGGGCAAGCACGGGAAATGCCAGGGGAAAATCGCAACCAGTCTCCCCTCGGTTCTCAGCGGGGTCGGGTGTCAATAGGGGAAACGGCACCTAGCCGTTGTCTGGCTCTATCCTGCAAGCGAAGTTGGAGTAACTAGATCCATCACCCTCGAATCTCAACCGTCCATTGAAAAGAGAAATGCACAAGCCCTCATCCTCGGTCATGAATCCTACTCCCTGCTTATGCGCGGCCATTAGCGAAAACAAATTGAACGCCAAGTCCGGCATGTATGCCACATCTAACAGTTTAACAGTTAGATCTCCGGGGAAGACTACAGTCAGCGTGCCATACCCCACGACGTCGATCAGGTGGTTGTCACCGATCCTAACCTTGTCGTCGCACAGTCGTACGTCACTCAACAGGTCAGCTGAATGAGTCATGTGAAATGAAGCACCACTGTCTGCTATCCATTTCTCAGCTAAGCTCTCCGTTATGCTCTCACTACGTTCTTCAGTACACGAGTCATCACTACGGCTAAACATAGCATTCGCAAGACAGCACACAGTCTCACCATTGTTGTTCTGTTCCTGTGCACCTTCGCCAGACGTCCTCTCCGAAGCCGGGGTGACACGAGCCTTGCACTGGTACCACATGTGCCCGGGTTCCAAGCAACGGATACACTTACCCTTCACCTTATCATACTCTGATTGGGGGATGGTCTGCTTGGGGGTGGGGGGGCTGCTGCTACCTTCGCTACCCTGGCTAGCATCAGCATTCGCTGATCCCTTGTTTCGCGACCTAGCATTGTTACGGTTGGATCCGCGACCACCTCCACGGTTACCTCCACGCCCACCTCCGCGGCCACCTCGGGCAGCACCATTCGAAAACAGTGCCTGACCCACGTTCTTTCCCTTTGGCACGGGAAGTCTCAGGTGCCTCTGCCTGACAATGCTCTCTATTTCAGCTCGGGTGATTTCATCGCGGTACAGGAGCGTGCGTTGTTCTATCTCGTAGTCAGCTGTAAGTACTCGTACCAGTTTGCGGTTCACCTCTCCTTCTGATTTCGGCACACCAAGCGAAGCAAGAGTACCAACAATCTTGTCTACGCGACTGAAGAATTTCATGGGCTCCTCACCCTTCTCCATTTTCACTGCATCAAACGCGTCCGACCATTTGACCTGTGTAGCAACTGATTTCGGAAGAAACCAATCCCGAAGCATTCTCCAAACACCGCTTGGCGATTGCCTGGCAAACACTCTGTCTAATAGGTCAGGATCAGTCATGCTCTCAGTCAGACATATCCATGCAACCCGCGCATTCTTGATGTGTGGACGGCTCAAACCTTGCGAAATAAAGTATTGCGTGTCTTTGGTTGTGTCACCTACAGCTACCTCAATGTCTGTAAGCATAGAACCCAAACACCCACTCATCGATACGAACGCTTCGAACCGCTTACTCCATACGGGGAATTCCTCAGGTTTACCACTGAATTTGGGGACTGCCTGCTTTATACTACTGAATTCACGAGGGCCTACATTTGCACCTGAACTCTCAACGGATTCGTCATATCTAATCTCGTCTACGTGTACACCACCACCAGGGGCTTGCAAGTTCCCACCGGTTACGACTCCATCTTGGCGTTCCCTGCCAGGGTTGGACTGGGCCTGTCCACGGCCCCGGTCGCTGGCCATCCGCTCTTCCAGTCGATCTTGTCGGAATACCAATGATCTCAGCAAGACCATCATTTCTTTTTGTGAGCCGGCCTCCGCTTGGTCATGCTCACTTCCAGGCATTGTTCCGATTCAAACGTATAGAAACGTTAACGTGTTGGATTAAATAGGTTATACGAAGAATAATGTGCTCCCAGCAGCCCAGTCTCAGGGCGCGAGCTTCACTGCAACACACAGTGCGAAGAAGATGGTATATAGATGTCTTTATTAGCTGGTCCCGGATGCTGATAAGAGGGAAAGAGATGGAGTGAGGCGAGTGGGCGAAGCCATCTCGCTCCACACCAGGCAATATTCTCAACGCCCCAAATTCCCAAATACTACAGGTGCTACATTCTCATATTTCCACGTGTTCCTAGATTGGTTCCAGGAACAGTCTACAAGGACCTTCGGGACTATTCCACGTGTCCTTCCCATGCTATAATATTCCGCAATACACCGTCGGGTAATCCGACAATACCCCGTCGGACGATCCTTCGTGACCATCGTTGTTCCTATTTTTTTTGTTGAGACAAGCTATATCGAACAGTGATGGGCTTCCTAGACCTTCGATTAAGTGAACCCCCCATGGGAACGGTGTGGAAACTAAATGCGCCATGTAGGGGAGCGAAGTATTGCACCCTGCTTACGTAGTGGTCGACACATGCGCGAAGCTTTGCGGCAATAACGACTACGTCGTGATGACGCTTGTTGCACAAGTGACATTTGGTGATATGATATACTACTGGTTTCAGATGCACCGATCAGTTGATCGCCCCATAATCTTATCGTGCGGTCTACTCCCCGCCTACGAAGAGCCAATCCTTGAGGGGCGACAGCTATTAAGGTTTTCCACAAAAACGTCAGTGAAAGTAAATGGAACAGAGAGGGGGGAGCAGCCGGTGCCGAAGGAAAAGGAGTGTATTGTTCGATGCAAACCGGTGATTTTTTATGTACTGCGACTGATTGCCGGTGAATTATTTTGTGTTTCTCGGTTTGAAATGTGAGAACAAACAATGTGATTGTTTTATCGATTGAGGTGTATGCTGGTGGGATGGCTGATCCCACGTTTATGTTGCAGGACGTTCATTCATGAACATTAGTTGTATGTGGTCGTGTTCGTTCCGGCGCCAGTTCGAATCCCATCTCTATAATTTTGATTCTGCGATGGAGTTGCGGTGTGGGCGAGTTCCTGTGCGCCGTTTGTCTCTAGTAGAGCACGCAGACGTACGCTCGGCGTTGATGTACAGGACTGGAGTACACAATAATGTCCACGTTCATTCGCCTGGGTAATTCCTTGTTGTTTAATATATATATATTTTATCCTGACCACTCTGTGGGTGTACCACGATGAAGGAGGTTAGCAACGGAGTAATACTTTAGCGAACAATTGTGAATCGTCCCCACAGGATATTCGTCGTCGCTACTTGTGGGTCGTGGTATTCGGGAGCGTGGTGTAGACAGATAGTTCAATATTTTTCTCGCACCTTAAGCAGAGCAACATGTTGATTATCTCGCCAAACCGTTGGACTCGTGAGCGTTTTTTTTTTTTTAATATCCCCGTGGCAGGCATATGGCAGCGAACCTGCTTTCTTGTCGTTTGGTTGGTGTCTGCGCAAGACGTGCTGATGTCTGCGCAAGACGTGCTGATGTCTGCGCAAGACGTGCTGATGTCCTGCCGTTCTTGAGAAGCGTACTCGTAGAACGGGGGAGCTGGTGCTGTCGGGAGGTGCGAAAGTCCTGTGATGACGGTGTTGTTGGCTGTATTGGGGCTTTTCACAGAGTGCGTTTCTTGGATTTTTCTCTTCCCGTTGTTGTTGTCTTTGCTTTACTCTGGGGCATCAATGCAAGGGTTGATGGTGGAATATTGAATGTTGTATTTCCCTCTCGAATTTGTATCATATTATTGCGAACCCCCCGCTCGGAGCACGGGGGGCGGAGACAGGGACAGGACCCCGGGGCTGCTCCAACAGCAGCTCCACGCTATCATCGGTAACCCTAAGTGGAGTTCTATCCCAGCTGGCAATGTCGGGCTTTCGACGCCAGCCTCCAATAATGGTATTTGGCTCAGCTTACGGACGCATTGCGCCCCTCACCTACCCCGTTTGCTGTACCCCTAGAATACGCACGTCAAGGTCCAACTTTCCCTTCCTATCCGCCTTGCACAAACGATAAGGTTGCGTACTAGCTGAAGTAGTTACGTCGACTGCTACCCCTCCAGCTATGGAATGGGGTTAACTTGCCCCCAATCTGTACCCTGTCCCGGCTGGATCCCGTTACCCATCTCCTCCTGGGTCATTACATTTGCTACGGGGCTCGCATCCTACTCGTGGCTACGAACGTACGCCTTATAGGCATCAGAGGCCCACCGGCTCTCCCGTTGCAACGTCTCTGGGGAGGCACACCCTGCTGATAAGTGCGTTGCGACCCCAATCCTAAGGGAGTGCAGAGCGTACTCATCCGCCCGCACGCCCGCCAACGCAACCACTTCTCGCAGGGCTACCGTCGCTTGTTGCTTCGTCCACATGGACCATCGGCCACCACCACTGCTATACGCCAAGAGGCGAGCCGACGAGGGCAAAAACAATTAACAAGGCATCAACACGAGCATACGATCGACAGCACCGCCACCGGCCCCACGGGCCTCGGTGAACCCGCCCGAATGAGCGAAATAACCGCCTCTTTGCGCAACTGGTCGCCCTTAGACCCACGAAATCGAACCTCGACGCGGTCGGCTCTGGACCATTGCGCTACCTCCAACTGCACCCGATCGCGAAAGAAAGCCAAGTCTGCCCGCCGTAAACAATACGTTTCGTGGATACGCAACCGGGTTTCCGCGAACATTTCGGACGCGCGGGTCAAAAAACAAAACGACGCACACCACGCAAGCCACAACACGCGCCCCCCGTTACGCCAAGCAGGGATCAAAGTTTCGCCAGCAAGCAACATAGCCCACGACACGGGCCGACGCACGGTCGCCTGATTACCCACTTCGGCATGCGAGCGCGCCGCACCTTTTAGGGCGGTCGTGATGACGGGGTGAGTTGTATCGATCTCGAAACCGCATGAAATGCGATGAATAACTTGATGGCCGACAAATGGTTTTCGATGGTCGCCAACCGCAGTTTGTTGGTAGCAAACGCGTACGCTACGTATTCAAAACAAATGCTACACGTTGGTCATATCGTCAATGCCGTGATCAAGAAAGAAGGGAACACCAGAACGTAGCCGAATATCTATCTATGCTCCAAAATGCCCCAAATAAGCTCGTTCAGGCGAAGCCGCAACGCCGTGTCGCATGCCTCCGAGGCCAACACCGAAGTACATAGAGAAATACCGATGGTCCTCAGTTCCCGAACCTGCTACAGGATGTTGAGACGAGCGGCGCGCAATTTATCAAGAACAGAGCCGAGAGATACCGTCGGCGGCAGCGTCGTGGATACCACGCACTTGCGTTGCCTCGAAATGCGATCCGGATGACACTTCAAGGACGCCGAGGAGACGCATGAGGGCACCGGAACGCGCCCCCGACACCGCCGCACCCAATGCACGGCGGCCCTGTTGTCTCCTCGCAATAAAGCAGAATCTCCCGTCGCTGACGGTCGATTGGCACACGAAGACTCTAGGACAAATGCCGACAAAACCATGCCCGAACGTTAAAGCGCGTTGTTAGATAAGTCGTCCACGCGGCGGACGGGCTTACTCGAGCTGAAAACAGTGACTGCTTCTGGGCTGTGAGATCATAGCGCCAGCAAACACCGGTTTCGAGACAATATCCTCCGACAGCGGTTTTTGACGCGTTCGAGAAAAACGTACGTTGTGGGGCGCTCCAGCAAATTATTCATCGGCGCCGACAGCACCCCGCCGCGCTCGTCAACACCTTTGCCAACAAACTATCTCCAGAACTCGAAATTCGCATGGAACTCGGGCCCAAGGGCAACACGCCGCCCCGGATTGGCAATTCGGCCAGCGAAGTGATTACCGGCAGCGATTCGCGGTATCCCAACCAAAGGCAACTAACGATGCACGAACAAAGACCCTGGACAAACGGGAAAAGAGATGGGCATGAGGAAACCCGCCAGCTGCGATACCTGCTTTGCTAAAGCATAGGTGCGAGTCGAGGGCTACTTCGCTAAAAGTAATTGAAGCTTTAGGCGCTTATGAGGCGGCACCGTCACCGTAAGCGCCTCTGTGTTCACCAACCAGCCCGGTTAACCATATCACACAGCACTGCATGCGCTTCTGGGACGGACAGCATACTGTAGTTGCTGAAGGTGTGCGCACGCAGGCGCATGACCGCCACCGTAAACGCGTCGCCAAGGGCGTTGACCCGCGCCAGAGATGGGAGATCGACGGCGACCCCGGGGCGAGAGACCCACAGAAACAATCTCAACGACGGCCAATCTCAAGAGTTTGAGACGGTCGGCGACCATGAGGGAGTGCCCGATAGGCCCGTCTACGCGGGGCCCATAAGCCCCGACGTCAAAGGAACTGAAGGACCGAAGCTGGGACGCGACGTTGGCTGACACGTGGATGGCCTCCCCCATAAACGACTGCAGGTCAGCGAGAGAGTCCCCGAGGTTCGGGGGAATACGCCCTCGAATAATCCACAGCTTCCCAGCAGTATTGACCTTGTCCCAAGTCGTCATAAAGTTGTGTTTTTTGACGCTGCAGTACCTGGGCATCGCCGTCGTCTCGGGAGGCTCCAGTGTTGTTCTCCACGAACTGTCGAACGATGATGCCGAGATTAGCTACCTGAATAGCACAGGCAGCCGCGACCTCGCGGGAGGAAGAAGCCGTTGCCCATAACTCGGCAAATATTTCGACAAGGCGCTTATGAACCCGCGCGAATTCGGCTTAAGCCTGTCGGGCCCACGTTGCCCAGTCATCCTAAGGCAAGGCCGCACCGACCACTGGCGCCCCGGAAGAGGACCCCGAGCCCACGAGAGCTGCGGCGACCCGGGCACGCAGAGTAGCCTCCGCCTCATCTCTGGTGGTGGCAGGCGCCATGGCACCCGGCTAGTCACCTATCGTCGAGGAAACCGCCCGCAGCGCTCGCCAAGGCAGTAGTCACAGCAAATTATCACCACGGCAGTCACCACAGCAGTCCCAGCGAAGTCTCGCAGCAGCAGTCGCAGCGAAGCTCACTTACAGCAGAAATCAGCCAGTCTATCACACCTTAAACCTGTCTCGCTGACGATGCTTCTCTCTTCTCTGCGTGCTTCGCTTGCTAGTCAGCAACTAGACAAACGGATCCAAGGTTCCCTTTTCTATACCAGGACAAGTGCCAATAACCACCGCGTTGATCTTATCTGTCAACGTGCAATAACCCCAAACTTCTTGCGTACATAACCCCAAATTTCTTCCGTACATACAAAACCCATATTTGCTCGTGCCTCGACAATAATACGCGTTGGGGTTGCCGTTTAAACTGGTTAACTGTTTCAAGTATTATCAGGTACATAGGATTCCCTAACGTTTCACACGTAAACTAAACGCAAAAAGGCGCAAGTCATTCCTCGAGTTTTATTTGTCGAAATACCTCGCTATTGTGGCCTGTCGAACCAGGCCACTGCATAATCTACACTCGCGCGATCAACAATGAATCGTAAACCCCAACTGGAAAAAGGGTACCTGGAAGTGCACTTACCACAGCTGTGCTTTGTGCTCAAAACGAAACACAATTTGTGAAAACCCCAAGCTGCCTAGAGCACCACGCACAGATCAAGAACTGCGTGCTGTGTGCCGCCGCGGCGTCAATGGTAACTGGTGGTGTTCAGATCAAGGAGCTGCTGTAGCTTCCGGTTTCTGGTTCGGACGATGCGCTTTCTGCATTGAGCAACGGTATTGCCCCCAAGTACGCAAATTTTACAAATATCGAAACAGTTCGTCAGGCAGACGTACGTGACGCAGGCCTTTCTTATCCTCGTCAGAGACATGCCCGCAGCCCGTGTGGCCACAGGATGCATCATTACATTAAAACATATATATAGTGTTCCCACACGTCCTAGAATATGGCATAATTCAGAAAGATTACGGCGATTACGACATCGTAACTAAGCGGGGACGGAGTATCTGGTAGTTACACTCCGGGTGGTTTTTAAGTGACATCGATAGCTGTAATAGTGTAATTGAGACGGTGACCGTCACTCCGCGCAGTGGTACTAGCCTTGACGGCAACCAACGGTGGTTTTGTCAAGAAGACCTTTGTACTGTCACGGTGATGGTGATGGCATACTACAAGACATTACCAGGACGCCCGACACGCTGCGTTGGGTAAAGGTATGCATTTGTCATTCAATTGTCCAACGGGCAGATGAAGGTCAGCCTGCTCGGGATTGTGATTCTAAAGTAGGATCATCTTTGTTCTAAACCGTCGGCTGGTCGAATGCTACTCTGTGTAGGAAATGCGAAGATCGCGACCTCTCACCACCGTCCAAGATTTGGAGCGCTGAACTACGGAAGAAGGTGTGTTGCAACATTGAACCGACGGCAATGGGCAGGGGAGAAAGATGCACGGGCTGTTACCGAAATAAGGCTTGGATGCCCGTTTGGATATGACGCTCACATGCGCCGGGCTGGGGGGGTGTTGCAGTGGCGGTAATGCCCGAGACAAGCACTGCAAAGGCGGCGGCGCTGGGGAGATAAAAAGGGCGCTCCGACCGCACCCGATCGGAACCAGGATGTAAGCTAAATTTATTACCGACTATGGAGACGTATGACTTCAGTGATCAAGATTAGCGAGTGGGATGTTCCTATGGAGAATGGACGAGACTGTACTTGCCAAGGACCTCAACGGAGAAAGAAGGGGCTGGTGCCCTTCCGAAACCGTGTTCTCAGGCGCAGGATCTGGCTGTGGGAAGTGTACGACTTCAGCAACACGTATTGGCGATTGAGACATCCAAATGGTGATTGGGAAGAGCTGAATCGTCAAGAGTTGAAACGAGAAAAGGAATTGGCGAATTCCACTTGAGCCGGATTTCAGGATTGAGCGGAGTCTGGAAAGGCTTCAAGGCCTCAGCCTAAACCGTGTGCTCAGGCAGCAGGTCTGGCAGGGAAGGACAATGCTAAGAGTTCCACTGACCGAAGCCGCACTCTTTTAAACCCTGGAAGGTCACACCAGACGTGGAAGGAAGGGTGTTGCAGGGGGCAGCGTGGGAACATTTCATTCCGTCGACCGGGGTCGCAATATTTGAAGGCCTTGAGGACCGTACCAGACTTGGAAGGGTTGCTGCGGCGCCGAGATGGCGTGGAACATTAAAGTACGGTGGGCTATTTCCATGGTTTTATGGGCTTATCTTAAATCGGGCGCATAACCAGAACGGGTAGTTCTGTGAGCTCGAGAGGACATTTTGTCGGGGGCGGCGAATTGTGTTCGAAGCTGTCTATTTGTCAATAACGCCTTCCACGAAGGTAGTGCAAAACAAAACCGCTGAAAGTATGCCTGGTGTTACGGCTGTGCTTCGTGGTTCAGAATCTAAACACCCCAATGTCAAAAGTGAAGTTGAAACGTGACCAATGTCGATGGCACACCACTGTTCAAATGTATGAATACTGTTCGCTTGTATGCTTGTGCACCCGCATGAACTGTTGTCTGTGATCTCACGCGCGTGTGAAACTCAACGATGTGACTTCATTTGAAGTCTGAAGTCTCGGATCAATCTGACGGATGGATTGCAAATCGGGAGGAACCAAAGGTACAGCTAACGGAATCCGATCGCTGGACATTTCGAACTCTCCCGGTGGCAAGGTGAGCGAGACGTAGGGCGGCCTGCCCAGCCACCGTATCTTGAGGCTGCTGGTTGGTGTCGGGAGTGGTCTGAAGGCCTTGTTGCCTCTTCATCCCATACTCGGGGGTGGCATCACGTGATTTGGGTTGTGCTAGTCGTAGACGCTGGGCGGAAGAGGTGGGGCGGCGGGGGCGGGGGCGAAACAAAGTGGGGTCGTCGAGCCAACCCTCGTAATAGGGCGGGGGGAAGGGGCAGTTACGCGGGACGGAGGGGGGGGGGGGTGACTGAAGGAAGGGGTTGTTGACGGAGTGGCGGCGGAGGGGACGAGGGTAAGGGGAGGCAAAGAGCGGAGGAGGGGAGGGGGAGGAGCGGGACGCGAGGAGGGGAGAGAGAAGAGGGAGGAGGCGGGGGGGGGGGAGGGAGGGGGGGGGAGAGACTGGAGCGAGGGGAAGAGGCGGGGGGGGGGGGAGAGGAGGGGGAATGGGGGGAGGGGGGGTGGTTTCCTTGTGACGAAGCCGTCCGGAACGATGAAGGACGTTTCGGTGAATATAGCAATACGGGGTATGTTGCTATGCGTGTTGGGGGCGAAACGCGGCAGGTGGCGTGTGCTACGATAAATGTGCAGCAGTGTTTTTTCTAATATTCTTTAATTTAGGAGCTTAAGACCTCTCTCAAACACTGATCCGGAGAAAAATAAAACTGCTACCAGATGAAAAAAAATCCCATGGCCTAGGTGTACAACGAGAATGATGACAAAGAATGTTCAAGTTCCGACGAGTTTGGGTTAAGGAGCCCCGTCATTCGTACCAGGTAAACCATATTGGACGAAAATTGCTACCTCTATCATAGTACGCGTCAGGTGGATGCTGCTGGTGGACTGAAGGCCTCGGTGTCTCTTTATCCCGTACCCGTACTCTTCAGCTGGCGTTCTAGTCGTCTGCGTGTGCTAGAAATAGATGCCGGTGAGAAGGGATGGGGCGACGGAGCGGGGGCATAGAATGGTGGGGTCCTCGCGCCAACCCTCGTCATGGGGCTGGGGCGAGGTGGGGGATGAGGGGGGAGGGGGAGCTATCGGGGGAGGGGGGCGAGGTGGGCGGGGGGCGGTTTAGGGGAAAGGAGGGGGAAGAGGGCGGGGATTGGGGAGCGAGCAGGGAGGGGGGGGGGGCGGGAAGGCGAGCGGTTGGGAAGGAGGGCATGGGGTAAGGGTGGGACGACAGGAAGGATGGGGGAGGGGGGAGGCGCGGATTGGGGGGGCGAAGGAGAGGGGGGGGGGGGAAGGGGGCGGAGGGGAAGGGGGGGGGGAGAGGGAGGATGGGGGGGGCGGGAGGCGAGGATGGGGGGGGTGAATGAGAGGGGTAGGGGGTTAGGGGGAGGGGTGAGAGGGGGGGGCGCGAGAGGCGGGGGAGGGGGGGCTGGGGGGTGCGGATGGAGGGGTGGGAGGGCGGGGGGTGGGTATTTCTTGCGTTTCCTGTCTTTTCTTTCATTTTTTTTTATTTTTTCGCTTTATTTTGTTATCTTTCCTTTCCTTTCGCCTCTCTTTTTTTTTATTCTTTTTTTCAATTATCTTGCGTCTGACGTGCGTATGCGTAAGGGTAGGTACTACGTGTAACATATACGTGGTAGAATTTCCTGAGTGGCAAACCGTGTAATCGGTTTTGCCAGGCGCAAGTATTGAAACGTATGCACCAGCATGGACCTGGCACATCGTAGGCTAACTCCCGATTTCACTTTTTATGTTTCTGACGGAGGCATGAATTGCGTCAGCATCAACTGTGATATATGCGTGTACCACCTTTGGTTTATTTGCGTTTTTTCCCTGGGGTATTCCTCAGCTCCGGAGTGATTGGAGCCTGTCCCGTGACCAAAGACTTGATTATGCGAGTTAATGTGAGGACAACAAAAACGGGGCCGGGAGGGGCGGATGGGCGGGGAGCAGAGCCGGGCGAGAAGAGGGGCGGGGAGGAGGAGGGGGGGAGGGGGGCAGGGAGGGGGTAAACGGGGGGAGGAGGGGGGGGGGGCAGGGGGGGGGGGGGTCGGGGGTACAGTGGGGGGGGACAAGGGGGGCGGGAGGGGCGGGGCGGGGAGGGAGGCGGAGAGGGAGGGGGAGGGGGGAGGCGGTGAGGGGGGGATGAAGGGGCGGGGTGGGGACGGACGGGAGGGGGGGCGGGGGGGGCGGGGTGGGCGGGGAGGGGAGAGGGAGGTAGGGGGGGGGAAGGGGAGGGAGGGCGAGGGGAGGCGGGGGGATGGGGTTGGGGAAGAAGTCGTTTCCTTTTGACGAAGCTGTCCAAAATGATGAAGGGCGTTTCCGGGTATATATTTATACGGGATATGTGGCTGTTCGTGCTTGGGGCCAAAAGCCCGCTTAGTGACGCTGGGAACGGGCTGTAGGGCTTGATGCCTCTTCATCCCGTAAGTCTGGGCTGGCGTCTACGTGGTATGGGTGTGCAAAACGTGTGTTGGACGCTCGGGGGAAGTGGTGGGACGGGGGGGCAGGGGCGTAAGAGGGGGGGAGGGCGGGTTTGCCATGAGCCGTGCCCTAGATTAGAAGGTGTCCTCTTCTTGTTGTCCGTTGTAAAGGAGTGGTAAGTTTCCGACGAGTACTGCGATTGTCTTATCCATTCGCCGACGCCCTGTTGTCATGGTGGAGGTGGGAGGGGTTAGTTTCGTAAACTCAAAATCATTAAGGACGTGTCGAGCTATAGTAATACGGGGTATGTGGCTATGCATGGTTGGGCTCCGAAGTGGCTGGTGGACGCTGCCCCATGGGCTGAAGGCGTTGACGCCTCTTCACCCCGTAGTCTGGGCTGGCGTCATGTCGTTCATACGCATTGGTTTCGTCGTTGGTTACAGATATATATATATATATCAAAGGTGGTACACGTTGAGAAGGTCATGTATGCATTGATTGTCTCATTCCCCTACACCACTGCCGGGTCTAAGTGTTTCTTAAGTTGTTGGGGGTGCGGCGTTATTGCTTGCGGTTATGAGTTATGTCGTGGAGGCTGGGGTTGGCCCTTCGCCTGTAATATGTCCGTCGAATCTGCTGCTTGTTCGTTGGACGAACTGAGTGACGTATTCCCGTGCTGATGTCTGCAGGCCTCGCCTGCACCAGCGCTGATTGCAGTGATATGGGTGTGTTGTAGTGTCGGGGGGGGGGGGGGGGTCCAGCCCTTAGCCTGTATTGAGTCCGTGAAATATGCTGCTTGTTCGTTTGACGGTTTGAGTGACGTACTGCAAAGTTAATGTCTGCAGACCTCGCCTGAACCAGCTCTAATTGCGGTGGTATAGATCTATTGTAGCGTCGCGCGGGGAGGGGGGGGGGCGTATGGACACGTGAACCGTGGAAGGGGGTGACGTTTTCTAGTGGCCCCAATGCCTCCGCGTCTCAGACCGTTATACGTTGGTGAGGAAGGGTTTGCTCGTTAATTTGAGGTGCGCTTTAGGTGGTGGGCACTGGGGGGGGCGAGGTGGCGGTAAGGCGTGGCCGGGTTGTGATGCGATGTCGATCAATCCCGCATGCTGTTGCCAGGAGAGGCGCCACAGACGTCTCTACGTCAGTACCTTGCTCGTGATGGCTGACTGCGTTGGGGGTTGGCCGCCGGTCAGGGGGCGGGAGGCTTGGAGTTTAGTCCGTCGCCCGCGGGTTTGGGGGGGGGGCAAGGTTGGGTGATGAAATGCGTCCTAAACGCCCTCGACTTTCGTTTTATTGGGTGGCCCCGATGTCTTTCTACGTGGTTACGGGTAACGAAGCGTATCGTGGGGGACGCTGGATGATGTGCTTTGGCATCCTAGCCTCCACGCGGCACGTTGGAATGCAGTTGTATACGTGAGGATTTTGTGTTGATGAGATCATGGGCGAGCACTGCAAGATTGTGTTGATGTCATGGTCATGATGCCTCTGTGGTGTTTTCGTTCCGATGAATGCACGCTGGAGTTTGTACGTGGTTACGGATACCAGCATATATGGTGAGTGCGAGGAAGGTTGGCCGTTTTCCTCACGCGTAATGAAGCTGGCTCTTTTCGTGTTTTGTGCTGGGGGCATTTTGGGCCTCGACGAACGGAAACAGTGGACACTGGTACGGCGTGGGGTCTTGTCGTCATGTCGCCATGACGTAGCCTGAACTCAAGCAGGCCGCCGTGAGTATGTTGTTGGGTGCGACTCCTGACGTCCTTGATGCTAGGAGAGACGGTGTGCTTTTCGTTGTGTCTCTGTCTTTGATGACATTCATGTTTTGTGGAGGCTAGGCGACAAGGTGTCGTGCATTCTTCGAATCTTGAGCCGATTTGTGGCGGTGAGTGAGGACCTCGCCTGGCGCCTTGATCTTTAACGCGGTCTTAGTATCCCACGTGGAGCACTGACCCTCCCCACAGCTAATCAATACCGCCCTGTCGCTCGCGTAAGAAGGGGCACCGCCGCCGAATTTAGCAAACGCGATGCGTCTAAAGTAGCCTTGCCGGAGATACGATGCTCGGTCGTCGACGGGGGGCGGAGGGATACGCGTGAAACGAGCAATTCAAAAACAGGTCCGGAAATATTTCTCTCCCGGATTGTTTCGTGGTGTACCCTGTTTCACGTTCCCTTTCGGACCAAGGGCGTCATCGTGCGGGCATGGGACACTGGAACCACTTCCGATGGGCATGTTTTTGTTGCCGGCGGTTTTTTTGTACACCTGGGGGTATCTACACCGTGTGTGCGTGTCGCACGTCGTGCGACAGAGTTTATATTGGTAGGTGTTGTACGGACGCACCTTATATAGTATGGGGTGGTCTGATGGGTAGCGTAGGTTGGTTGGTAAGTTGCGGACCGAGTGGGGGTGGGTGAGTGTGGGTGGGTGGGCGGCCGGATTGCGGAGCCGCCTTCAGAGCACTTGCCTCTTGGTTTTTAGGCCTACAGGGTAAGAATTAATCAGTGTTATGGACATTATATCATAACCCTTGCGCCCACGGCGCTTCCTGGGTTGTCGCGGTTTTGTGGTCTACCCGCGATGGATGCATGTGTTGGTGTTTGCGGTAAATTGAGCAAGTAATCACTGAGTAGCGAGAAGCGGCTGTCACTGGGAGGCACCGACGTTTTTGCCATGTGCATACCTACCGACGTGCCCTGGTCTGGAGTCCACCTTTTTCGTGATGTTCGCGAGGGTTCATGTAAGTTGAGGTAAAGAAGGAAGTCGTGGTGGACGCCGGCGAAAAACGTTATACCGTTTGTACGCAGCTATTCCGTTGCCTTTGATGGCGCTAGTCAAGCCACGCCATGATGGATGTGTTGTTTGTTAATGTCGAGTGTAAGTGGTGGCCCTTGGACGATCGGGTGGTGCAATATTGTATTTCTCTTGCCCCAACATCCGTTGTGCCATTCAGTCGTTGTTGTATTCAGTTGCTGCGGTGTGCATTTTTTTTGCTTCGGTTAAAAAATATGATGTAATGTTAGGGGTGGGTGTGGTCATGTCACGGGCGCCCCGCGTCCATGCTGTTGGATGCGCTGGGGTTTTGTTGGTTGTTTTAGTTGGCGATAGGTTCGTCGATGGTTGCGGCGAAGCACAAAAATGGGTGACCTCCGGTTTTCCTTGTCTTCGGTCCTCTGTCCGCGCCGCTGTACTATGTATACCTTTGAATTCCGTATAAGCTTTTTACGTGGAAGGGCGTCAAAGTTGATCAATCAAATACATGTTTTGCGGTCTCCCTCCAGCCTGACTGTTCATCATTGGGATGGAAGTCATGTAAACTCCACGGGAGATTCCACGGGTTCCATTGGAGCTTTGACTGGTTATGTTTAAGCCATTCAAGCTTCCATGCCCTCCATGCGAATGCCCGAGGGGGGTGTTACTAATACCTTTAACGTTTTGCACGTGGACTTGCCAGTAGCTTTCACGAAAACTCTCCGGGGAGTGCAGGCACTACTGGTTCTTCCGGTGGCAGCTTCCATTGCTTCAACGGCAGCTTCCCGGGACGCCGCTCTTGTCCACAGCTCCGTGGGAGCAGCTGTCATCAAACACTCGACGGGAGCTTCCACGTGCCGGAAGCTTCCATGGAAACTTCCGGGGATGTCCATGGGAGTATACTCTGAAAGAAGCTTCCATGTTAGTTTCCACGGAAGCTTCCATTGATGCCCGTTGGGGTTTATTCCACGGAAGCTTCCGCTATCTTCACGGAAGCACGCCCTGTCGCTGAACTTTCAAGAAAGCTTATATGGACTCTTTCACGGACGCTTCCAGTGGAAGCGATGGAAGCTTCCGTGGCAGAGTCCATCACCTTCAACGGAAAAAGAAAATAGCGCGGCTGGCCCAGCATCAATCTCCCCTATCTGTTTGTCCTCGTGACACCACGCGTGCACGTTGAGATCAAAGTTTCGCGATCAATAACGCGTTCATGCCAACCGCCACTGCCCAGGATAAAAAAAAGGGTGGGATGGGGGGGAAGATCGAGGCTGGTGCTTCCCCATGCGAATTAATGAGCTATACAGGTCACCTTCTGACGATTTTAAAGGTCATTACTCGCTTCGTGTCTAGCTTTAAAGGGCGGGGTTCTTCAAAGTCACCTGAAGCAACTGGCAAGGGGCGTTACATTTGTGAAAGACCGTGTCTACCAGCCAGGAATGATGGTCAAATGACGTCCGGTTCAATCCCCTGGTCAGGTATACTTAGCATCTAGGTGGGATTATGGCAAGTAAGTACCGTAAACGCGTGTACGACCATTGTGTGACACCATTTCGGACATAGTGGCGCAAAATTGCTGTACATAGTCGGAGCACTGATGGCGTGTGGCGTCCTGGACGGGAGGGGGGGCTCCATCGCACCTTCTAATTGTCGACCCGGCCCACATGATAAATCGGTATTTGTACTCGCCCCCCACTACTGTCGAAGCGCCCCAGAACCAAAGCAATGGGGGTGGGGTGTCGAATCTCATTCCTCGTCCATCATACACATCAGAACCAGTCTCGGCACGCAAGGAAGGGTAAAATATACCTCTTGTACGTCTATCCATATAAATGATGTATATTCTTCCATCGCCTTTCCTGTTTGGGTCGAGCTACGCTACCCATTATTCCCCAGCATGCGCGCTGAGTTTGCGTTCTTCGGGCAAAAACAGAAAGCGTTACAGAGCCAAGGCATCATATCATGGCAAGTAGCGTGTTTCCAGAAAGCCGAACCGAGCTACCGAGGTAGTTGCACAGCACCGGAGGGCATGCTATAAAACCGCCATCCGCGTACATATTTTGAAGAACCATCTTGATGTATTCAATATCACCATGTCTGGCGCGCACCAGTTACTTTCAGACCACCTCCGTAGGTTGGAATGCTAGCGCGGCTAACTGTTCAGAAGGCCTCATTCTCCTACGCGAGGGGCGTGTATTTACTGCTGCAATGGCTGCACTAGCCCCCGAAACGCCTGGTACTGTGAGCGGTCGAGTTATTGTGTTCTCCTACCGTACTGGCACCGTGCGTGGTGTTGCTTGCCACTGCTGCCACCCCTCGCCTGTCGCCCCTGTCCTCGACGATAAACCTCGTTATGCCCATCACAGATGGAGCGAATGTGGTGTACATTCGACGGACGCCCCCGCAAACAAAACGAGTGAATATTTTGATTGCCGCGATACGTCAGGAGCATCGTTAACACCGCTCCGACTGCAACCCGTTAGCAGCCCAGATTTCCTCGATGCCATCCACGTTGTGCGTCAGGCCGCATACCGCCCACGGTGCACTGCCTCCCCCGCCCAAGCACAAAAAGGTTGGTGGCCATCATATGTCATGAGAGCTGATACGGGATACGCCAACCAAACGAACGCATGTTGCGATGCCCGCGACACTCTAAATGTGTCGTCAGCAACGCTTGGGCATCCACCGGTAGATGGCCTTCATGCCTTCCACGTGCGCCAGATCATACGCCGACCGCGGTTTACTGCCTCACCTCCAAGCTCAAAAGGTTAGTGGTCATCACTTGATGTGAAGATGATCCGGGATACGCCAAACAAACGAGTTCGTGTTGTGATGACCGTGATGTCCCATGAGTATCGTCGACACCGCTTGGGCTTCCACCCGTTAGTGACCAAGATGGCCTCGATGCCATTCACGTGTACCAGGCCGACCACGGCCCGCTGATTTCCTCTTCCCCTCCAAGCTGAAAAGGTTCGGGGCCATCACCTATTGTTAGAGTTGTTCAGGGCAACATGTGATGCGAAAAAACGCCTGCTTCTTGTGGTCGCCGCTATATAGAGAGAAGATCGTCAACACCGCTTGGGCTTCCACCCGTTAGCAGCCAAGATGGTCTCGATGCCATCCACGTGGGCCAAGCCTACCACCGCCACAGTCGATTGCCCCCCCCCTAGGCTCAAAAGATTGGTGGCCATCACCTGACGTTGTAGAATGTGCGACGTAAAACAGACCAAAATAAACGGTTGATATTTTCCCAATGTGATATTTTTCTGCGCGATAGTTTTGCTGGCCCTGGTAGATCCAAGGGAAGAAGCCGACTTGTGTGTATGAACTGTAAATGTACGCAGCGGTGCGGTTGAGAAGGTAGGTTCGGCCAAAACGTGTTTTTGTTTTTTGTTGCCCCCGCGTAAAGTGGGACCAACGCCGCATTCACCGTACACGTCCTGTCTAAAAAAACAACTTCAGGCACAGGAAACTCGTCGTCAGTTCACAAAAAAGCCATCTATGTCAAGTACAACAGCAGAGCATCGTATCGCGCCCCGCCCCTGGCTCCCAGGAGACAACGTCGTTGAGGGCACCGCTAGCGGAGATTTTTGCATGATTTCTGCGTACAAGGTGCCACCCTGGACTGAGCTTGAACTGTACGGGCCTGGAGCTCACAAGAAAGCCCTCACCGTCCTCAGATTTCCGCCCAGATTGGCGTTACCCGATGTCAACAGGGAGTGCTGGGACAGAAGTATATTTTCGAAATGTCCGTTCTCCCACCCCCGGAGCATCCATCTTTCCCCCTGGAGCATCCATCACACTCAGGACCTAGGATACCGCAGGGGGGTCGCATTTTAAGGCCCCACGAGAGTGGCTACTACCCAGTTTCTTAGCAAAGTAAAGCTTCTGTGTTTGTCTGTGTCTCCGCCACATGTACCGCCCGCCATGGAGTCGTTTGTCCCGGTACACCAAAAGTACGTTTTTGGAGCCCATTTCTGGCCGAGGTTGCAGAGCCTCTCGCGCGAGCGGCCTCTGCAATGGGAGCGAAAACAGAAGTATCTCCCATGACGCATGCTGTGATAGTCGGCAGCGTCTAATTTCTCGGTTTCTCCCCGTATGAGGATATCTGCATCCCACCCCTCCGCTAACTTCCAGATAAATAAAAGCGCATTCGGAGGAAAAAATAACGACCTAGGCATAGCACATAAAACACCAAAGACATTCAAGCCCTATTGGAAAGTGCAGTCAGTCAGAAATATTTCGGAAATATTAATTGCTAACTCTATCGTAACACGCTTACCCTACCATATCATACCTTTGGGTCTCACGCAGGACCTACGGATTTGGGGAACCGCAAGCCGACGCCCATTTATTGATCCCGGTGACATTCATAAGGCCCTCGCCTCTTACTACAGTACAGTACACCTTATAAGAAACAGAAATACTATCCCAGGCTGGGTTCTATATTTGGGAGAGGGTGCATTCTACACTAGCTTCAGTATAGTGGCTCCAGAATTTTATATTTTCCGGAGGACGCCATTAATTGATCCCGGTGACATTCATTAAACACATGGTAGTAATAGTATAGTAATAGTACTAATAGTACGGTAGACATGCACCAACCATTGTTAACACCATGAGGTGCTCTATATCCCACCCAAAAACTGATTCTGAGGAAAACGAACAGTGCATCCCCATGAAATAAACATTGATAAAGTATAAACGACAAAAAAAATCGCCGAAACAACAATATTCCGACGAGAATGATTCGTTTAAACATTACAGTATATACATATAGTAGGGGTCCCCAGGTACGGCGGATGTGAGCGAAAAATAGAGCAATACGACAGCCGTTTTGAAGGAAGCCGCCGTATATGTTCCAGGTTATGAGTGCCATCCCCCAGCAGCATCGAGCGATTTTGACCGCCTTGTATTGGGATACCGCCTTGTGTAGATCGCCACATCGGGGAACCGCTACTGTAATTCAGGACAAGAATGTTTCCACAAAGTGCTGCATCTATCGTAGCAAGCGTCCAAGGCCAAAGATTGTTGGGGAACGGCACGCCAATGTCATTAATTGTCGTTGCATTACAGCATGTCCGATTAAGCAACCATAAAACGCAGATTGGGCCCGAAACTCTATTCCGCTAGCGATAATCGTGATACCCTACCTGATGCTAAAGCTGCTATTGACGAAATATACACCAGGTACTTCAGGGTGCTTCGTACTATCTATTGTAGATGCAATCAAATGACAGCCGACTTTCGTGACTGAGAATGACTGACCTTTCCGACGAGAACAAAAATCGAAAATAGTTTTGTTTTATTTCGAAAAAGATACACTTATGAACAGTACCAGGATGCCGCATGGTACGAGACATAGCGGTAGCATGTTCCTCGTTGAAAAATGTTTCTTGCCGGCGTTAGAGGAGTTTTCCGATGCCGTCAGATGTCCAATATATATGTGTGTGTTCCAGGCATACGATTGTTGTATGCCTGGACCACATGAGGGTGTGTCGCGCGATTGTTTACGTTATTATACCAAAAAATAAAAGCATTTTTCGAGGGAGAGAGAGATACAGAGATTTAAGCGAGGAGCACCATAAAAATACTCAGGTGGCACCCCAATCGTGGCAGGGGTCATGTTCGAGAGTCAATGTCCATGCCAGCAAGCACAGTTGATGGCAACAGCTACTGTGTCGATCACAGAAGAAAAAAAAGTTTTGTTCTAGGAGTGCGATAGTTGTATGTTGTATGCCGATTATTAATAATAGGCCATGAGAGTTTGTTCCGCGGTTTGTTTTCATATTTTTTGGGGGGGAAAGTCGATTTTCGCGGATTATGTGCGAAAAACAGAGCTATTTGAGTGGGAAGCCTTCGAAAACTCACGTTCACCGCTGTGCACCCCTATCTTAACGTGTGCCACGCTCGAGGGGGCAATTTTCTTGGCAGGAAATAGAGTTATTGGCAACCGATAGGTATCGACGTCAGCATTGACTGTGTGTATTAAAGTAGTGTATTAAAGCAATGGTCTAGGAAAACAGGTGATACAAGAAGAATTGCATTTGTATTATTATTAAAGACGAAGCTTCGTGCATAAGTGGGAGGCGCCTCTTAAACGAATGCCGATTTCTTGAACCCTATCCCTGTCTCGAGACTGCACTCCTGATTTTGATTGTTTCTTGGGCCATCGAAAGTTTTTGCCAATGACATTCTCACGAATATAAATATTGACTCGGTGTATGAGTGGGTGGGTAGGTGGGTGGGTGGTGTGGGTAGGTGGGTGGGTGGGTCGGTCGGTGGGTTGGTTAGTGGGTAGATTGGTGGGGCGTCAGTGGGTGGTTGGGTTGGTGGGTAGGTTGGTGGGGGATCGGTGGGTGGTTAGGTTGGTGGAAGGCGAGTCGGTGGGTTAGCTAGTGCGTACGTTGGTTGGTGCGTTGGTCGGTGTGTTGGTGTGTCGGTAGGCCGGTGGGTGGTTGAGTTGTTTGGTACGGTGGTGGGTCGCTGGGCGGTTGGGTTGTCGGGGGGGGTGGTAGGCATGGTGGGTGCGTTTGTGTGTGGGTGCGCGGGGATCACCTTGTCTCGCTCGCCAATCATGGCGCTGTATAGCTCCGGTGCCTCTCGCTTGTAAAAGTCCATCACCTTCCGCATTGTGTCTCGCCGCTTCAGTTTCTGCAGAGCATCGCGTTGGGGAGAGTGTGTCTTTCATGGGACAGCGATTCGGCAACCTATATGGCGCAAACTTTGCCCCTGCTGCGTTGCCTTTCAACGACAGGCTGCTGTCTACCGTGCGGCATACCATTTGGTGCGTTACATATTGGCTTCACTACTGCAGAAAATATTCAACTTGAAACTGGCGTTCGGTGGTTGCTCTAATGCTGGTGTCCCTCAGGGTTACGCGCTCATTCGTTTAATTAACGCAGTAAACGCCTCTCAACGTGCGCTGATTAGCTCAACCCTTGCCTCGAAACACGCGCTGGTTGGGATAACTCAAGCAGTAATAGGAATACATCGAAGCTTTCAATGATTGGCTGAGCTACTGCAGTAAATATCTCTGGACTGGCGGTGGCTGACTCCTCTGCCGCAACAAATACCTCAACACTCGCGCTGACGGGCTTAGCTGCTGCCGTGGTTACCTTCAGACTGACGATGATTGCTTCCATTCCTAACATTGATGGAAGGCTTCAAGACTGGCACTGATCGACTTAACTCCTTCCTCGAGGCTTGCTCGTGTTGGCTCAACTACTGCAGTAAAATTACCCAAACACTGGTGCTCTTTGGCCCGTCCACTGCAGTTCACACGTCGATACTTTGCGCTGATTAGCTCTATTGTTGCGTAGATACACACGCTGGATAGTTCATCTGCCGCCGTCAACAAAACCTACCGCGAAACTTGGACTGATTGCCCCAGCTACTGCAGCAAGAGCCTCGGGAGTGACGCTGACTGGTTCCACTACTGCCGAGAATGCCTTGACACTTGCGCTTATTGGCTCAACTAAGAGGTAAATACCTTTCGACCGACGCTGATTGGTTCAACTTTTGCTAACAATAAAATACCTCGAAACTGGTGCCGATTTGCTCAACTCTTGCCACAATGCCTTGAACTGGCGCTGATTGGTTCAGGGACTACCGTAGATATCTCTAGAATGGCGCTGGTTCGCTTGAGGACTGCAGCAAACACTTTGACACTGACGCTGATTGGCCGAACTCCGGCTAGATTACCTCGAGATTTGATTGGTTCACGGGTTCAAGGACGTACCTCAAGACTTGCGCTGATGGTCTCAGCAGTGCTGCCATCCAGCGCCCCCAGTCCGAGGCCGAGGTCCATCTGACTGCTTTGGGCCAGCTCTTCGAGATCGGTACTCCTTAACGCCTCGGATAGTCGGCGCAGGGTTACCTGCGGGTGAGGATTGGGATTAGCATTAGGATCAGGCAGTCTGCGCACGGTGGCCTGAGACCAGGATGACACAGCAGTAGTATGAGGAAATATGCGATGAAGCTGCCGCTAGCTTGACACCATTATGACCGTAGAAATGTTTGATTATTGACCGCGCAAACTGCACACAAGTTTTGGGTGAACAAACTACAAAACAAGAACAAAAAAGAAGACGAGAAGACACGCTGAACGAGATTTCTGGGTTTCCTGTCGACACTGGGAAAATTGTTTTGGGACTTCGAACGGGGGGGACAAACGTCGATTCAAAGTGGCCATTACAACATCAGCCATACAAAGCATCCCGGGCTGCTGAGGCAGGAGATGTACCCAACCATACCGCAAAATGATCCTCGGCTCGCGCTCAGCATGATGCTAGCGGTACTGCTGCGCGGTTTCATTAGCCGCGCGTTACGATCGGGGTATCCGTTCTGCGGAAACAATATCTGAGTGACGAGGCTGCTTTACTGAAGAGGGTAGCCATCATCGTCGGGATGTCTTGTGTTTTTACGGTCGATGCCTTGTGTTTTATTGTGTTTTATTGGATTGTTGATCAGGTATGCGCTTTCGGTCTTGTCGAGGTCAATAGGTGGGTGAGTAAGAGAGCTCTTCATTCGACAAGCGCCTAAGAAATAATAGGTGCTACCTCTACGGCGGCATGCCACCACTAGCACCGCTACCGTAGATGAATGAAAATGCCCGCCCCCTCGCATAGTTTCGGACGGTACACCAGATCACCAGGCCATCGAAAGGGCTAGTAAAACTCGTCTGTCTTCAGAAACAAAACAAATTTCACACCTCCGGCAGATCACGATCAAAATCATCCAAATAATCTACAAGTAGATCATATATCGTAGCTGTTATGAGATATTGTTCAGGATATGTACATGTGAGAGTACAGATACAATCCCAGAAACATGAGCTAGATCATGTCGGTCGTACGGCTCCCACCGGTCAACATGGGCTGGAACGTACAGATCTTCCTTAAATATCTAGATCATCAAGGGGAAGGGCGATGATCCTTCCGGCGTATGAAAGGTTTCGAGGTAGGGTAAACCCATTCGAAACACGTGTCGAAGCCAAATTAATGTTGCAGCAAGACGCACGAACCAAGCGATCCTGTGCAACCGAGACAACACGGATGTGTTCGAAACGCGGTGCACAGAGCTATACATATACGCCACACACTTGCAGCATGGTGAGACTTGTGTTGCGGCACGCTCCTCTTGCTAGCACGACAAGATATCACTCGCCGATGTTTAGGATGCTGCGCATGAGTCCCAAAAGGGTCAACTGTAGGTCATGGCAGCGGGTACACCCGACATCTTGAGGCTCTCACTGGAGGAGCTCATACCTTCATACAAATACTGGCTGTTGACCCTCGTATTACCAATAGCTACGACCACGGGGAGTCACTGATCAATATCCTTCGTGAGGACATACACACCCCGCAACACGCGCGATCGGAGTATCATATTTTAAGTGCTTTCAACCTCAAGCATAAAAAAAATGTGCGATCCCAATTCGAGAAAAAGTCCCATAATCTTCAAAAATATAGTAAAACTAAAAACCTTATACCAACGACAATGGGTCGTTTGTTACTAATGGTCTAGTTGAGAAGCCCCGTCAATCAGAACTACTCGGGAGAATTACTGATTCCCACATTTTGGTACGCATTACCTGCACATCTCTGTCCCCAAGAAGAAGCCTCGCACCGCATGCTTGGGCCTCCCGTATCGCGATGGTGAACTCCTGCCCCGAAGCCAGCCCTTTCTGGTCTGATAAATGGCAGAAACAAGCAATGGTTATCACGGTCTAGTGGCTATTGAATCCTGCCATCGTGTGATCGTGTCCAATCGTGCGGTCGTGTGAGCATGTCATCGTGTGGTAATGCAGGGTAGCGTGATATGATAGTGTGGTAATACAATCATGCGATCGTGTGAGTAACGTGGTCGTATGGCAATGCCATTCTGTGAGCGTGTGGTTTATATGCATAATCGCGTGATTTTGTGATCTTGTAACTATGTAATGGTGCGACCATGTGACCAGTGTTGTTGATGACGTTGTTCTCACATTAACTCGCATAATCAAGTCCGTGGTCACAGGACAGGCTGCAGTCACTCTGGAGTTGAACAATACCCCGGAGAAAAACACAAGCAAACGAAAGGTGGTACACGCATATATCATATATTAAGTAATTCATGTCTCCGCAAAAACAATATAAAACAAAAAATTAATCGGGAGTCATCCTACGTACGCGCCAGATCTAAACTGGTACATACGTCTCAATACTCGCGTTTAAAGAACGGCTACACCGCATGCCACCCGGAAAAGACTACCACGTATACATTGCACGAGGTACCTATCACTACGCATACCCACGACAGACTCAAGTCAGCTGGAAAAGAAAAGAAAGGAATAGAAAAACAAAACAAAACAAAACAAAACGAAACAAAACGAAACGAAAAGAAGAGAAGAGAAGAGGAAGCTGTGATGATGCGATCATGTATGATGCTCGGGCTTTTTTGGTCGACCGCAGCCACAACTAGACGTGGTCCTGATCCGGACAAGAGAGGGTAATGCCAACAAAACAATTATGGCCAAGCCGAAAAGATCGCGCGAGAACGCCTACCACAGGGTTTATATAATCGCGACCTCGAAATCTGAACAACCAAAAATGGCTTTTGAATCGTCTGCGCACGCATGGTACGACACGATACGGCAGGCAACAAAACAACATATCGGGTTCTCGAAGCATCTGGGTAAGGATAATGACGGTTACCATTCTGTTAGAGCACGATGGGACAAAGTGTACCACAGCACTACAACCACTAGGTTTTGATTCGAGCGCTATTTCACGCCAGCGTGACAATGAACAATCCGAGCTCGTTTCGTATTTATATCGCGATAACAGAACCCCACTTCCGCCACCACCACCACTACCTCCCCCGCCACCATCAACATCAATACTAGCACCAACACCGACATCACCACTACCATCAACAGCACTAATATCAACACCCATCCCACCACCATCTATATCATCGACACCGCCAACATGAAAACCACCAACTCCAACAATTCACCAAACAACAACACCCACACCACCAACATCACCAACACCCTCCACGTCCTCCCTCCACCCCCCACACGCTCCACGCCCCCCCCCCGCTGTTCATCGTCACCACCACCTCCACATCCAACACCACCATCATCTCCATCACCAACCTCACGACTATCATCAGCACCATCACGAAGATCAACACCAACACCACCAACACTATCACCAACACCACCACCACGACCCACCAACACCAGCAGCACCAGCACCAAAAACAACATGTCACTCATCGCTACAACCACCGCCACCACCGCCACCAAGTCGCCTCTCGCCGATGCTTATCATTACACCCCGCCTCCCTATCAACGTCTATACAATTCACAACCACCAGCACCGACACCAACACCAACACCGACACCAACACAACCACAACTATCACCATAACCACCATCACCACCACCACCATCACCATCGCCACTACCCCCTCTCTCCACTCCCCTCCCCCCCGCCCCCATCCCCACCACCTACCTCAACCACTAACACCACAAACACCAAAACACACCGCTCACCCAAAGACTCGTACATCTTGGAGATGACCTTTCCCAGGGCCGCCGCGAAGAACTCAGTAACCCTATCGCTCACAGTCACGTTTGGGTCGAGCAGCTTCTTGAAGAAGGCGCCAAAAAACGGCGTCCGTTTTCTTTGGCTGGTACTGGGCTTGCTGTCGCCGTCGATGCCCTCATCCGCCTAACAATTGAGATGCAATTGAAGGAGGGAGGTAATGAAAGAGGATGGAGGCCGCAATGTACCCGGGAAGCAGGGGGAGGAAACGTGACACGACACGAGAAATATTGACCATCCAGGTTCGGTTCAAGGAGGCCAAGCATGAGGGAACGGGGGGAGGGGGGGTTGTGGAGGTAAGGCGGGGAGGGGGGGAGGGGGTATAGCACGATGAACGATCGCTCAATTGATACCGTCCGGTTGTTCGTGAAGCTGGTTGGGGGGAAGGGGGAAGGAGGCGATGACGCCGTCAAAAAAACGTGCAAAATATGGCATTGGCTTGCAATCGCCGTCACCTCGTACTTCTACCTGGTTTTTTAGGGCGCTCATCACGGAGACACTGAAAGAGAAGGGAGTTAGAGGGGGGTGGGGGAGAGCTTGTTCATTTGTTGCTGGTTCTCGTCATTTGACCGTTGACCACAAGCCCCTTTTGAGATGGAGCACCCCCATCCGGGGGATATGGCACGGTAAACAAAATCTCTACCCCAGAATTCCCTTGGCCAGTCTTCTACTGCACATGTTCATTCTTCAAAACAAGCATACAAGGGGGTCACGAAGACTTGATTTGATTTCGGAGAGAAGATCAAGGTGTCGAAAAACACGGCGAACAACTACATCAGTGCCCGAAAATAGCCCACCCTTTAGGATTAGGATAGGTGTCCGAGGCCGAAGGGAAGAACGCGTACGACACGTGCGCAGCTTAATGATACTCGCAGTGCCATGCTGAAGGTTCACCCGGGACGATCGAAGCGACTGCATCTGTCGTTTAAGCTCACTATACCATAATCAAGCCCCAAGAGGGGAAAGGAGAACCGGGATATACTCGGGGCAGGGGGCGAGCGGGGTACTCATTGTTGTTTCCCTTGGTCAATTGGCCATAGATCAGACATCCATTTCAAGACGGAGCACCGTACCTACTCCTAGAAGAGACACCTTTAACGTCTGGGCGCTCAGTGCGTTTCTTCCATACATTACACAAACACCTTCGCTTATCATTACTCCTTCCTCTATGGCACTTTGTGGCCAGCATCTGCCTCCCACTACAGCGATCGTTTCTCGGGGAGCGGGGGGGGGGAGGTTTCAGATAGCTCAAGAGAGAGCCTAGGCGTGTTATCGTCGTCAATGCCTATTTCGTTTGGCCGTTCGGGTACTGTACAAGATCGCAAATATGGAGACTAGGGAAGTGTGTGGTACGCGTAATAAAAATTCAAATGATAGCATTGCCGTGGTATCAGTCACCAAGTACCTCCGGCTGCCAATCACGAATAGTCCAATAAAGCAGGTGGGGAGAGAGGGGAGCGGGGGTATTGGGGTGGGGGGGGGAGTCACACGTAGCGGTAAACGACGGCTCAAGTGATCCTTTCGGCCCCTTCCGTCGTAACGCCTATACAACTGGAAACCCGTTTCGGGGACAAACTTACTTGGAGTTAGTATTAGGAGGGATTTTGGGGCTCTAAAGGGGTTAAGCTTGAAATTATGTACCAAGGCCATTGCACAAAGGGGGGGGCAGATGGTGTTCGAACGGTACACCAGGTAATTAACAGTTTAATACACAAAATCTTATTTCGCTATTACCGTCGACCCGCGTGGCCTGTCAAGCCCAGGTCTATGACGGCACTCACGTTTGAGCGGACAATTAGCCTGGGATTAGTGGGACATAACTATTGTTCCAAACAAGTCAACGAGGACGAGTAGGAACGGGGCGGAAGGGGGTGGGGAATGGGAAGCGACGCATCGATGAAAAGATGCGGTATTAATTCGACGATGGTTTTTGCGCGTGGACGAGACAAAACGGACCTGTCAATGTTCCCACCTTTCGCTTGGCCTCCTCCAGGAAGCTTCCCACCCTTTGCGCATCCAGCTCAACCATGACCACCTGCGGCTTGATCTCGCGGATCACGTTCTCCACTAGCTGTTCGATTGGGTCACGCCCCAACACCGCCACCGCCACCGCGACGTATTCAAGACCAAAGAAACAATGAGACCAAAGGAACAGATAACGCATGTTCGGATGAGAGACGGTCGACATCGAGCTGCAACGCAATCGCCATTACCATAATCTTCATCATCATAAACAGGAGCCATGCGCATCAGCAGCAGTATCAGCATCGCCACAACCATCACTACCACATTAATATCATCACCACCATCACATCCAGCGCCAACATCACCACTACCGCTGTCACCATCACCATCACCATCACCTTCATCAATACCATCAACACCCACACCATAACCAAAAACCGTCACCAACAACACCACCATTGCCATCACAGTCACCACCACCAACACAACCCACACCAACGCTACCCATTCAAACACCACAGCAACCAACACGACAACAACCAACACCACCATCATCGAACACAGATGCCTATGTAACCAGTCTCCCACAACCGCATTCATATATATGAGTAAGCAAAACATTTTTTTGACGCTAACCAAAAGGGTTTGAGCAACTACCACCCCCCTCCTTCCACCCGCCGTACGCCGCCCGCTGCCCTCCACCATCAACCCGTTTAACAAAATCCGCAAACCCACCCTCACTTAGTCCCATCTCCCGCGAACCCCATCCGCATTCTTCAGACCTTACCGCGCCCACCCCTTCCCCCTTCCCCCTTAACCCCAAACCTGCTCACCCCTCCTTCTCTCCCAACCCTTTCCCCCGCACCACCTACCCCAAGCCTTCACCCGTACCCCCAAGCCCTCCCCCCATTACGAATCCCCTCTAACCCGACCTTACCTGCGCGCTAGAGTTCGAAATGTGAGCCGTGCCCACAATCCAGATTTGCGACTTTATGGCCGGGTTTTCTAGATAGGCCACTGCATCATCACAGAGGAATACCGGAGATCGATTGACCGCCGTTCGCCGTTCCCCAGCAGCAACAGTAGTAGTAGCAACAGCAGTGGCAGCGGTAGAGGCGGTAGCTGCAGTGCCTGCTGATGCTGAGGCAATGGTCGCTAGAGTGGCTCCCAACGCTCGCACGAGGGATCTGGGGGTGTTGAGGTTTGGGGAGGAAAATGATCATTGGATAGGGGTAAGGGTTCGCGTTAGTGACGGGACATAGGCAGTAGTTGACATATCAGTAGCAGCAGTAGCAGCAGTAGCAGCAGTAGTAGTACGAGGAATTTTATTAATAGCAGTAGCGGCAGCAGTAGCAGCAACAACAGGGGTAGTGACAAGGGTCGATAGGGTTGCTCCTACAGCTTTCACGAAGGTTTTGCGTTGTTAACGTTCTGGACAGAGACACGGATAGATAGGAGCAAGGGTGGTAACAGAAGCAGAATCATCATTTGTTGCGTTGGTAGTAGTAGCGGCAGCAGCAGCCGCAGAGGTAGTAGTAGTGATAGTAGTAGTAGTAGTAGTAGTAGTAGTAGTAGTAGTAGTAGTAGTAGTGGTAGTAGTAGTAGTAGTAGTAGTAGTAGTAGTAGTAGTAGTAGTAGTAGTAGTAGTAGTAGTAGTAGCAGTAGCAGCAGCAGTAGTAGTAGTGATAGTAGCCGTCGCAGGAGAACGAGGGGTAAAAATATTACCAGATGTCAAATAGCAAGTAGTAGCTGGCGTAGTAGTTGAAGTAGTCGATATAGTCGTGGTCTTAACAGTACGTGGCGTGACAGTAGGAGTATTAACAGTACATTAGTCAAATAGTGGTGCTGGTCGGGGGGGAGTATACAGGGTATGATACAAGGTGAAACATAGCAGCGGTGAAATGAGCAACAGCCGTAGAGGCCGTAGTAAGCACTAGTAGAACCAACAGGAGCAGAAGTCGTAGTTGCTGCAGCTGCTGCAGCACCACTCGTGGCAAGGGTTGCGCGGGAGGTTGCCGCTCGCACGGAGAATCTTCCCGGTGCCCATACTTGCGGGGGAGAACGAGCTCAGACGTTTGTGGGTCAGGGCTTTATATCCGTTGGGAGGCAGGGCTAGGGGAGGGATTGGGAGTGGAGGTAGCGGTATGGGTAGTGAATGGTGGTGACATCGAGGAATGAGGGAAACGCATTAGATGGCGGTTAGAGATTAGGCGCTCGAGATTTCGGGGATAGGTGGGTGTGCGTGCAAATGGTCCTGGACCGTCCATGATTTTTCGCGCTAATTAGGATGTATCGAGAGGCAACACCTCCGCACATATGTTTCGGCTGGTTGTGGTTGAAGTTTTTCTGCAACACCAACAAAACTCGCGAGGACAAGGAACACTAGGCGGCACCAAAGCAGCCCACAGGAACCGAGGGCAACTGTTATTTATTCTACAGCTTTGCTGCACGTGCTGTTGTGTCATACCAGCCTGGGTCTAACATAAGCTAATTTGGGATAACTAGAGCGCGTCCAAAACCGGTTCATATTCCGGCCCAGGGAGGTAGACAGCTAAATATCGTTCGGGCAGAGCAAAACTGCGACCGTACGACCCAATGGTCATCGTCCACTCTGATCCACAGCTCAGGCAGCCAAGGGTGAATCAAATGGTGAACAAGATACGCTGAGACCGCGGTTTGACCCGTTGACTGGCCGTTCCCACACGAAAACTAGTATAAAACCGGCACCTGGTATCTCATTAGCAATCCCATTGATCGCAAGCATGCGAATGTTCGAATCTTTTGAACCCGGGTTTAGTCGGAAACGGTAGCATGCGCCGAAGCGTTTCTGTTTTCAGGTTGGGGATGCCCATCGATGTTGCCTCTGGTGATACGAGGAAACAGCATCGACAAGCAACGACAACGTTGTACTGTTGTGCGGTCCTTCTGTAGTGACTAGTGGTACTCCCGAAGTATGCTAGTTGCCGGCCGGTATTACGGGGAAGAAAAAATAGTGGAAAGTAAGGCAACCCCAACAGCACGTAAAAAATGTAACCCACGTATGAAAGGGTCCTCACCAACCCGGCCGGCACCATACGGTAGTAAACTAACCCACCAACCACGCACCAGCTACCGACCAACCCACTACAGCATGTATAGCAGTGCAGTAGTAAGTAAGGCAGTAAGACGGTACTACCACACGGTAGCTAGGCAGTGCAGCAATAGTACATATGGTAGTAAACCGGTACCTAAATTAGGGCCAAACCCCACAGCACGAAACGAACGAAACGACCCACCAACCCGCCAGGCACCCCCCAGTGCACCCACCACCCACCCACCACCGACCGACCAATCCACTACAGCAGCACAGCAGCAGCAGAACAGCAGTACAGCAGTACGTACGGTAGTGTACGGTTACGCGAGGAGCAATTGGTTGGATCTGGAGTATTTTAAGGACCCGCGGCCCGGTATCAAACGAGTGGAGGTTCACCTTGTTTTTAAGGACCCCCCGCGATCTCGGGGATCACGAGCGAGCCGTCACCCACCAAGCACACACCACCCACCACCCATCCGCAGACCAATCCACCACAACAATACAACATAAGTGGAGCAATACGTACCCACCAATCTACAACGGCAGCACAGCCGTGCGGCCGTACGCACCACAGCTGAGTGGGGATTTCCACCTTCTTACGATTATCTGCATTCCCAGGGAGTGATCGAGCCGTCCCCGGGAGGGATTTTATAAGCTCCCCGCTCGCCGAGTTGGGAACCGTCGGCCGTTTTATCGCCGGGGACACGGAGGGCTAATGTGTAAGGCGGGAGTGGCACCGGCGTGAGGTGGCTGGGGGCCGGGTGGCGGCCGGTAGAGCGGGTCACGCGCAATGAATACTGGAACCGAATGTTTTAAAAGATCCATAATGAGACGACGACGACGACTATTACTACGACGACGTTAGCGTAGAGTATAATAATGAGGCGCGCGAAGCGTGCAGCGCTGAGCTTTTTTTTCTTGGTTTTCCCAGGGAAAAGCCTCTTCATATCGGATCGCTTCCGAGGGTAGGGTAGGGGGTAGGGTGCCTTAAACGACTGTGTCCGTGTGTTTGTGTGTATGTTTGTGCAAGTCAGTTTTTTTTTTCGGCCACGTTTGTCCACTGCACTGGACATACACGGCACCGAGGCCATTCCCGACAGGTCCCGTGCACGCACAATAACAGACAACTCTTCTCACACTGGTTTCGCTGTAAGTCCTTGAGAGTTCGTCGAGGCAGGTGCGGCAACGTGTGTTTTCACCGCCACCAAAACTGAGTTCCTCTATATGTTTTTTCGACTTTTCAAAACATCGTACAAAACGCACCAGGACTGAGAAACACTGCTGAACCGCGTCATTTGTCCAATAATCGACAGCGTGTGATGAAACGGCCATTTTTTTTTCTTTACAAAAATTGAAAAACGCCAGCTGTGAGTACAATCGATTGAATGGTTGAAACTCAACTTTGCAAGCTGCGTGATACATTTATGTTTCATTTATATACAGTAGATGCGCGCGTAAGGTGTGTTTTATAGCCGGTACCAGCAATAAAAGCGTCCCGCGGTCGTTATGAGTACAAAAGAAATTTGAAACTTGAACCAATCACAAACAAGTCGAAAGACAGCAGATGCCATCGAAAATAAAAATATTATCAGACCAAAACAAACAGTCACCGTAATTATTCCATCAATCAGTAGATTAACGGGTGACGGGCAAAAGGAAACGACGAGTATATCTTCTTATTGATATAGAAACAAGGAAGAACGAAACTGATTGCGATGAGTAAAAGCAGCAGCAGCGAAGGATGGAACAGAAGCAGCAGCAGCGAAGGATGGAAGATTTCGCAGACAACCTGGTGCCTCCCTCTTGCATCATATATGCACGCCGCATCTGCTTCCTGTTGCATGTCCTCCACCTCTCCGTGAACGCGGGCATGGAGAAAGCTCGCCTTCTGCCTACGTCTTGCTTTTATTGTCTCCGACCTCTGTCTTAATTTATCTCTCACCCGCGCTCACATCCTCGATAACGACAAACGGCCGTACGTGATATATATATTTTCGATACTCTCGTCCAGTTCGAATTGAGACGGGACTGCGACCCCGGCGGGGACAAGCGAGTGCCTCCTGCTCGAGCGACCAGACCACCTGGTCGATCCTTCGCCTGTAACTAGTGCAGTGGATAGGGTGTCGAATTTTGTCGGTTGGCGCCTTGCCTGTAATCGCCGAGAACACGGCGGGTTGTCGAGCAACAAACAGAAGCAGCAGGCATATCAAAAAAGTATATCAGCAACTGGAGCTTGCCTATACCCAGTGTAAGATAAAATATAAATGTCGAATACACTCGGTACATATTATTCGAAATACAACGATATTTATATTGCCACTGAGGTATATACCACCAGTATAAAACGTACACCGGGTACCTGTCACGGAATGCCATATTTTACTTAGATTTCGAATGATAAAAAAAAATGATCGTCCGAGGTCACTGAGCAAAGAGGACGATGCAAAAAGAGGACGAGTGCTTCTGCTGCTGCTTCTGCTGCTGCTGCTGATGCTCACCTGTTTCTCCAGACCAGCCGCTCGTGCCTGATCCGCCCTCCTCCCCTCAACCTCGACTTCCATTGCCGCTTGAGCTTCGCGCGTGTCTGCTTGAGCGCGCTTCCTCCTCTCCGGCATTTCGGCTCGCACCTAATTCTTCAATAGCTCCATTTTCCCCGATGACTGTGCTGTTCAACTTCCTCAGCGTATCGAGCAACGGCCGCAACACGGGCTCGCCTCGCGTCGTTGTTCAGTCTCTGCAACGTTGATAGTCACCACGCTGCGCGGGAAATCGCAGCGCGCCTCATCACCCCCATCTCGGCGAGCGACCTTGCCGTCCGACGGACGAGCTCATCGTTTTTTCTAAGAGCCTCCCTCTTTGTTTTCTTCGTTTTTCGGTGTTGGCTTTTTCGAACCTCGGTTATTATTACCCTTTTTATACTGGATCTTGCATTAGTGGGGCTGTACCGGTCGGAATAGGGTGCGGTTCGTTTTGTGACGTGGCTAGACAACACAGCTAGTGTCTGTACCGTTTACTTGTTCTATTGCCATCCACGTCGTAGACCTTACCTGCAAAATAACAGAAAATATCTCACTTCTTACTTTTTCAGTTGAAATATGGCCGACAGAGGCCCCGGAAACAGCAATCTTGGTAGGAGACACGATTTTAAACCGTTCTCGAAGTTTGGAGGCCGGATTCGTACCGTATGGTGAGCATTTTGGGATCTGGTGACGATTTGCAGGGCACTCCAAGCTTAAGGTGTTTTGAGCCTAAACGGATGGTCGGTCGCCTTGCTCAAGATGGTCTCTTTTTGTTATCGTTAAGCACCTTACGCGCGACTCTAACAGCAGTTGCCCAAAATTTACGGAAGGTCGTTCACGCGTGTTATATGTTTGATCCTCATGAAATATATAGGTTGGTGACTCCCGTGGATGTTGTCAGGGTCAACAGGACGATTTTCCATAATGGTCATTCTGTGCACTAATACTATAAACACCTTCTTGAAAATTCAGTTGTAACGAGAAAACAAATACCAGGTAGTAGTTAGTTCCGCCACACATATAATCATATAATACCCGAGTAGCCGCCGCACGAGATACCGACAAGCCCAAAAGCTCGTCGAGAATAAGCCCACAATACCCACAAGCCCACAAGCGCGTCAAGAACAACAACAACAACAACAGAATATCTGCGCCATCATACCCTTTTCGTTCGGAATGCCAGAAGCAGTGATGTCGAACCTACGGGTACACCCTCAATTCAAATCGAGGTACAACGCCCTCGGCGACCTGCCCAATCCAGACGGGTGGCCGACGTTTAAATGTTAATGTGTACGAGAGTAGCTTCAACATAACGAATCCGGGGCCAATCTACCGCAGGAGCAATTGGTTCTGGGACGCGCTCAATGCCAATACATGGCAAGGGACTCAATTTATGACACATCACAGGCCCGACCACCGCAGGTATGGCGCCGCGCCTCATTACCACCAATTTCTAGTTAAAATACTGCAGGGTACTGCTGTAACATTAATAGTTTGCTGTTATGTTGCTGTACGGTGCTGCTGTCATGTTGTACTGCTGTACTGCTGTACGGTACTGCAGTAGTACCACTATACCGCCGTACTTTGGTACTGTAAATGCAACAGTGAAGCAGGCCTACAGCAGTAGCTGAGCGGCTGCACTACTGCAGCCGTGTGTACTACAACTGCAACACTGCTGTACCGCTGCACGACAGTTGGGATGCTGCACTGCTGCTGTGTCTAATACACTATCTGTTGTGCGAGTACTGCTGTATTGGACTCATGTGACTGACTGCTGCACTGCTGTGCACTGGTCTACGGGCTGTTGCGCCGGATGCACGTATTGTAGGATAGCTTGGCACCGCTCTACGTGGAAGGATGTCAAGTCATGTGCATGGCAAGAACGTAAGTCACACCCCCAACCGCATATTCCTTACCTGGTACGATACAAGGTTGACTTTGCACATCAGAAGCAGTGATAGATTGACCACGACACGCAACAGGAACCCGTCCTAAAAGCAGTACGTACCAGGTAGTGAGTATCACTTTGAACACATACATAGAAAACGTTTTGATATTCACATAAACAAAAGACAACCCTTAAATTCACGTCCATAGTGGTATAGAGTGAAAATTGTTGCAACGACTCACCGTCGATCGAGTGGTGCGGGCTCCAGCTCCATCGACAACCCACATCGCCCAGCCCGTGGCCCAGTATCCCTCATAGGCCATGACGACGATCCCGTTATTGCAGCAGCAGTAGCCCCATCAGAGATTTCAGTGTGACTTACACTGCCACAGGTAAGAGGTTGGAGTTGGTGTGTCCATTGCAATCCTGAGAGCGCTACGCTTGTGGGGGGCACGAAGAAGGAGCCTGCCCCTCGTGGACAGATGAGGGAGATAAGGAGGGTAAGGGTTGAGAGCCTCAAGCTCGAGCCTTTCGCCACCACCATAGGAATGTTGCTGTCGAGACCTATAGCAGGCTGCTGCTACTGCTGTTGTCCTGTCTTCTGCCTTGGCGCTGTGCTGGTCTCGGGAAAAAAACGTGGCAATTTGCGAGCGTTATCTGATTGGTCCACCTCGACAGTCCCCGGCGGTTCACTTTTCGAACATGACTTACCTTCTGGACACAAATATAGATATCTTTTGAATATCACAAAATGTGTAAAACGGACATTATTATCCTTCCGCGCGTAATGATATCGTTTTCCGTTGTTTTGTCGGCTTGCATCATATTAATCACGGAACCGTCTACAATCTGTGGCCGCCGTGTGACGTAAAACCGTCCCGTTGGCCCTCTGGCACCATCTTCAAGGGGGAGTCAGCGTTCTATACCAGTTGATCAATATCGAGGCACGCGCAATCGAAGCATCACGGGCCGCTTACGAAGACGCGTCTCGGCGGAATCCTCGATGTCAAATGTAGTGTTTCTCTATATTTATGCCAAACCGTCAGTCAGCGTAATCGCCGCGGTCTGTGGTGTAAAACCGTACTGATGATCTCTGTTTGTGGTATTAGTGTGATGACTGCACTCTCAGATGAGTAGCCGGTGGCGATCTTAGCATGGATCGACGGCTTACCGAGTACTCTGCATACACATATTGACCATGTACTGAACAACCGGGTGGATCTCTTGAGGGTCTCACCCTCAACAGATTGTTGGCCATCTGGCGCAGTGGTGATACCATCCTGTGGGTCATCGACCGATATCCTTCAGGAGGCCATACCCTTGCTGCGTAGGAAAATGCCCTACCAAAACAGTACATACGCACTTTACTTGCACAGATGGATGAGTTTCTAATGATCGTAGGATATATTATACAAAATGAAAATACACTCCAGCTGTGAGATCGAATAGGATATATGTCGCGACACCACTTTGGCGCCGCCCATGGGCACCCGCGGCGCCCATGGGTGCTCTCGCGGGCGCCCGTGCTAAATCAAAACGATGTGGCACATTGGAGTAATCTATGCCATCGCAGCGGACGACCTGCAGCGGACGCCTTGTATGTGCAAGTACGTTTCACCAGGGTTTTTCACACTACACGGGTAGCCGGTAGCGCATGAAATATCAAACTCGTAACGACGCTCGGATAACTCATACCAATATCTATGATACCTTTTATGGGACCCATGGCATGGCAGATAGCTGTGGCACGGGGGCTGGACAATATCGACCGTTGCACGGGTGGACGGGACTCCGAGGCTTCACTGATTTCCGGAGAACTAAATCTCCCCCTTTAAAACGGAAACGACAGGGTACCCATTTTTTCGTCAGACGAGCTGCCGTTACGCCGACATTGTACAGCGTGTGCAGCCACTCTGACCTTTCGCATCGTGGGCGACGGAGCGCCTTTGTGGAACACGACGAGGTAGACTGCCATTTCGGAACATGGGCGACAACGCGGCTTTTGGGCGACCCGAGCGGAGGGTGGTCGCGTGAGGACCTCTGATACCTTACCCAAAAAACGATATTTCGCTTACATATTTTTTGAATGATGGCGGAGGTCGTTAACCCCAAATTGTTGAAATCTCATTCTTGTTCCGTAATTAGTTGAATGACCGGGGTTCTAACCCAAAACTCTCGTCGAAATGCCATTCTTATTTTACTGTATGAGTATGTTTCAACCTAGCCGATGGATTTGGTCGCTGCGTTGCACTTTCAGTTTGCTCAAAATAGTGCGAGTACCTGGTAATTTTTTGGGCCATGTATAAAGCTCCTGAATTACGGAGCCCCCGATAGATTATTGTGCACCCTTGGCCGCAGCATGCGTCTACGCTTGAACTCGAAACATCGACCTTTGTAGCAGGTACGACGTTACCACTATTTATAGACCACTGACGAGGTCGGCCCATCGAAAATATTTTGGATTTTGTCCTTTTTCCGCGCCCTATGGGCAAGGTTGTTCATCCACTCATGTGGAGTCGACTGTGCCTCGTCCGAAACCCATGTTCCCTATACGAAAAGGCATTCCGCGCACTTCGCCCTCCATTCTCGTGTTCCTATAACCTTGAGCCTTTAAGTCTATAGACATACGCCGCGACACCACGTCATAGCTCATCCCGATGAGCCGTAAAATGCCGAACAGTATGCGGGACCTTTGGTCAACGAAGACACCACAAAACTAAAGGTCCAAGTCCATCGTGGTCAGATGAACGCCTAGGTAGGGAGGACACGACAACAGTTTATGAGGCTCTTCACAACTGGAGTTCTATATCTCACCGTAACTACCGACTATGGTCAAGTACCAACGTACGAGCGACACGTGCTACGATGGAGGTGTTAAGGTATACCACGTTCTCGGCGAACTCTATTTTTTTGAATGGCGGGGACTCCTTAACCTATCCATAAAACCGTCGGAACACCCTTCTTGTTATGACAAAGCGATACTTTTGTGCACCAAAGCAACGGGTTTGTTCAACGGGCCGTACTTTCAATTCGCTCAATGCGTTCTTAGGTTTTACATGTAGTTGTACAGGTGTTGAAAACGAGGAACCTCAGAGACAAACGGTATACACGTCTACCGTAGCGTGCGTCAACGCGATCGACAACGCCGTGACTCCTTCAAGAATCCACAACGACATTTGTTTTCGTAGTGCTCAAAAGTTGGTGCAACAATATCGGGCAGGCTGTGCTCAGTTGTGGAGCCCGGTCCGTCAAATTTGTTTTCCCGAAATGTGCGTCACTTATGTTAAGATACGGCCTTCATGGTGTCGTCTTTGACTTGCTCTTGCCATCGTGGCAGCGTTCCTCCAACCTCTCCGAAAGTTGTTTTGTAGCGATTTTTCTTTTGCTTTCCACCGAGTCCACAACCCCTGTTCCTTCACGGGTGGCTTCTCAGTGGAGGGGAGCACCCTACCTCCTCCAACGGCGACCACAACAGCAATGAGATGGCAGGGGCCCCTCCTGTTGATCGCCGGGCACGCTCCACACGGACGACACCTTCCGACTACGTGCGGACTATACTGCTCTCCGGAGCACACTCCTCGTCTCGGCTTTTGGCCGCATCAGATCCCCGCCAGCTGTGTCACATGGACCACTCCGCAGCGGAACTGCCCAAGCCCCACCCATCACGAGCACACTCCTCGGCTTTTAGTCTCATCAGTTCCCCGTCAGCTAGTCACATGGACCATTCCGCAGGCGAAATGCCCAAGCCCCACCCATCAGACTTGTTCGCTCCGCGCTCAGCCAGCATGCTGCACTGCACATACCCGCGAGCTGCCAGCACAATCCCCAAGATCGTCCGTCGACCTGTACTTTTTTTTTGCGCTTCGGGGCTGAGGCATATTCGCGACGCGCCACAGCACCGCCTGTTCCTTCCCAAGGAGGATCACAAGGCACGGGCCCAGACATGAGCTCCTATACCACGGTGTCCGTAGTCCAAGGGGTCCCGCGAAAGTGGGTCTGGCTCCGTCAGCTAAGGTATATGCAGGCCGATGGGCTCTCTCAGTAAGCAAAGTCCCCGTCGCTGGTCCCTCGAAGGGTTGATTCCAGAATGCTTGTCCCCCAATCCAGAATAGCGCTCAGTTTGAGATCTGGCTTTGTCCAAGTCAACTGTCGCTGAAAACGTCAACGACGTCGGCATCCGTATGGAAAAACCTTAAAGACGACTTAATGGCTTATTTTTTTGTGGTAATTTGGAGTGGTACATAAAGCTCCTCAACCTTGACGTCAATTACGAGTACGGTGATTAGGGCGAAAATATATAATGTGGATGCGGTTCGTAAAACTTCATTTTGTAGAACGTATGTAACGATAGCGACATAGGAATCGGTGTTTAAATGCACGTTTTTTGTTGTACAACCGGTATCGGAGTGACTGTGATCGCTGCACCGTACCACAATGTCGTCATCAAGTCTGCCCCCCAAGCTGCAAGGAGGCCACGGCAAGTAGACTTGCAGATGATATTGGTGCTCTATCACTCCGCCAGTGTAAACATATTTAGAGACACTGCGCCATTCATGAAATGGCAACCAGAATGCCAGTCACGCAGATTGGCAGACAGCCAGGGAAACAAAGGCAAATATTCCACATAGGGAACCAGGCACACAGGGGGGGAGACGTAAGCATTTACATGCAAAGACCAGACAGACAGACAAGCAGACAGGCAGACAGACAGACAGACAGACAGACAGACAGACAGACAGACAGACAGACAGACAGACAGACAGACAGACAGACAGACAGACAGACAGACAGACAGACAGACAGACAGACAGACAGACAGACAGACAGACAGACAGACAGACAGACAGACAGACAGACAGACAGACAGACAGACAGACAGACAGACAGACAGACAGACAGACAGACAGACAGACAGACAGACAGACAGACAGACAGACAGACAGACAGACAGACAGACAGACAGACAGACAGACAGACAGACAGACAGACAGACAGACAGACAGACAGACAGACAGACAGACAGACAGACAGACAGACAGACAGACAGACAGACAGACAGACAGACAGACAGACAGACAGACAGACAGACAGACAGACAGACAGACAGACAGACAGACAGACAGACAGACAGACAGACAGACAGACAGACAGACAGACAGACAGACAGACAGACAGACAGACAGACAGACAGACAGACAGACAGACAGACAGACAGACAGACAGACAGACAGACAGACAGACAGACAGACAGACAGACAGACAGACAGACAGACAGACAGACAGACAGACAGACAGACAGACAGACAGACAGACAGACAGACAGACAGACAGACAGACAGACAGACAGACAGACAGACAGACAGACAGACAGACAGACAGACAGACAGACAGACAGACAGACAGACAGACAGACAGACAGACAGACAGACAGACAGACAGACAGACAGACAGACAGACAGACAGACAGACAGACAGACAAACAGACAGACAGACAGACAGACAAACCGTCCTCGTGAAAGACAAATGTACCGACCGATTGACAGGCAGGCAGACAGACAAAAAGACAAGCAGCTTTAGCTGACAGCCAGACACTTGAAAGGAACACACGCAAATTCTCACCGTTCATGAAATCCGATGCTTTCCATTGCCACATCTTCGCAAGTGCCAAGCCGACACAGAATTTCAGGCATACGAGCATGAAGTCCTTGGTGGTGGAGATAATGGCTTCTAGGGCCGACTCGACGAACGGGAGGACTGTTTGGATTGCCATGGTCTTTGACGACAAAAGACGAGGTTATCTCAGGCTGGGCTTCGTTGCCCAGGAATCTTCCGTTTTTGTCGTGTTATTCAGTATTGTGCAGTGTCGTTGTGTGGACGAGGTAAGACGACGAACACACGGATTGAGTGCGGAGATACGTACGTGGATCGCAAGAAGTGAAGGAGTTATGCACAGCTGGCGGAATGTTTGGGCTTTCTCGTTTGGCGATGTTTTTTCAGTACACGCGTTTTCTCGTGGGTTTCAGTACATACGTCGATCTGCCTTGCGCGTCGGACAAAATGTACTCTCTTTCTGCTGAAAATAGTACAGCTTCTAACTTGACGCAATCCGGACCCCACCCCGATCTTTCGCGATCTCAACAGCGTTCCACTGCGTCACGTAGCTTCAACCACCACCACGTTGGCATCGGTACCAATTACAGTACAGCATAATGGGCTCGCTGTTTATACATGCCATATTTTACCGGATTCTCTGCTGTAGAAGGCACTGTACAGCAGTCGAGCCGCCTACTTTGTTCCTGCCCATTCACCACATAGCTCGACCCTTCACTGCCCCAGCGTCGACAGTTTCAGCAATGCAGCTCGGACACCCTCCGCTGCTAAGTGAGTGCTCCTTGCAAGTTCGATTCGATAGATTTTTCGTCTTGGCCCTCCCGTGACTAGAACTTGAATTAATGAACGCTGAAACTCTGTGCTGACTTTCTCTTTCTGGGCAAGACTGTCGGCGTGTGCGATGCCCTATATTCCACCATTCATGGGTACGCGAGGGGTAATACCACTTTCTGTATGAGCACAGCTGCGATAGTGCGCCACACTGCACTGCTGTCGACGCAATTGCCCCTTTATAGTGCGGTCGGTGTGGTTACGGAATTGTTTCAGCTGTCCAGGCGTCAGGCCGTCTTCCTACTGCCGGTACACGTGTTGCCCTTCCATAATGCTGCTAGGATCGATGCTGCAATTGTTTTGCAGCTGTCACGACGGGTGCTGTCCGTTGCAATGCGGTTTACAGTTGACGGAGACGCTAAGCTTTACACTTCTGGCTCAAACGCTGCCTTTCTGCAGCTCTTAGTACATGTGCTGCTCTTCAAGATGCTGACACGGTCTATGCAGGCATTTATTTTTTTCTCTGCACATGTTCGGACAACTGCAACCCGTTACAGAGCGTTTACTACAGTTCGCGAAGATACTGCGCTTTACAGCTTTGAATAGTTCAAGTGGGGATCAGCCCATTAGATGCGATACTTTGAGGGCAAACAGCCTTTCTATATTCGGCTGCGGGCGTACACACCTTTTCCTCAGTTGGTCTTGGTATTATACTACCTTTTTTCAGGCGGTTGGTGTTGTTGTCACCCGTGGAAACAGGAGCAATCTTGCAGCAATCAGGACTTCTGTAGGCTCTACCGTCCCTCTGTAGTGCGGTCGGTGGGGAAACTGCCTTCTCGGGGGTTATTCAACCCATCTTCATGCGGTTGGTATTGCCGGTACCTATGGGCGCAGCAGCGATAATGCAGCGAGCAGCACTACTGTAGGCGCGACGGTCCCCCTATAGTGCGGTCGGTGGGGAAACTACTTTGTTCGGGCGTTGTACTGACCTTGTCCTCTGGCTGGCACATGTGCAACCCTCTACAGTGCTTCCCCCCCCTACACTGCTGTTGGAGCGGATTCTGCCTGTTTTTTACACGGTTGGCGGCGCGATTCTCTACTGTGCTACCCCCCCCTACACTACTGTTGGGGCAGATGCTGCCCGTTTTTGGTACGGTTGTCTGCGCGATCCTTTACTGGGCTACCCCCCCCTACACTACTGTTGGAACGGATGCTGCCCGTTTTTTACACGGTTGGCGGCGCGATCCTCTACTGTGCTACCCCTCCGTACACTACTGTTGGGGCAGATGCTGCCCGTTTGTTGTACGGTTGTCTGCGCGATCCTCTACTGTGCTACCCCCCGCTACACTACTGTTGGAACGGATGCTGCCCGTTTTGTATACGGTTGGCGGCGCGATCCTCTACTGTGCTACCCCCCCCTACACTACTGTTGGGGCAGATGCTGCATGTTTTTTATTCGGTTGTCTGCGCGATCCTCTACTGTGCTACCCCCCCCTACACTACTATTAGGGCAGGTACTGCCCGTTTTTTTATACGGTTAGCTGGGCGATCCTTTACTTTGCTATCCCCCCGCACTGCACCTAGGTTAAATGCTGCCTGGTTTGGTAGGGTGAGTGTCGGCGTGTTGGGCGACCCATTGCTGTGCTACCCCCCTACACTGCACCTAGGTTAAATGCTGCCTGTTTTGGTGCGATGAGTGTCGGCGTGTTGGGCGACCTTTTTCTGTGCTACCCCCCTACACCGCGCATAGGATACATGCTGCCTCTTTTGATTAGATGGACGTGGGCGTTTGTGTGTAACCCTTTACTGTGCTGCCCCCCCCTACAGCAAAAGTTAATTTTGCCCATCTTGACCTCACTCCATGCTAGCACACAGATTATATCACTAATTGCAGTAGGGACTCCACAACAGTACCCCCGCACCCCCCCTCCCCTCCCCCTCACTGCGTCAGCAGTCACGAAGAACACTCCACTCCTTACGCAACTGTAGCACTCCATTTATCAAGGCCAGTGGTTGTCTAAACCCTGAACTTGGCCAACTCGGCGATTACGACGTTTTCCGACGGTGGTAAGTACGTATGGTTAGCTACCGCCACGACTGGAGGTCTTCTCGCTTGCAACACTAAATAAAAAACGCCGAAATCGTTGAAACCAACCACGAGGGTACCACCAGGACCAGGGCCGGGTAAACAGTCACAGTGGCAACCACAGCCACAGCGGTAACCACAACAGCACACACACGCCCGGGCAATATGGTGCTGTCCCACCCTCGCCAGTCTTCTCGGCTTTCGCGTCTGCGCTTGAGAAGCGCTTCGGGGCAACCCACAACCCGAGCGGAAACCCCAACGCGCGCCAACCGGGTACCTTTCGCACCGACAACTTACAGCGCGACGGCGGTACGGTACAACTGACCCGTCCGCCGACGGCACTGTCGGGGACACCTCCTTTAGTTTCGCAAGATGCTCGCATGCCTGTCGCTCGCCTTCCACGTGGCAGTGCACAAATTATTTCTGTTACGAGCCCACGGGCTCCTACGCCATCTGCTGACGATCTTCACGGCGTAGTACCGGCGGTGGGAACCAGCGCTCCCAGCGTGCCCCCCCTCAGTCAGGTTAACTTTTCTACGATGGAAGTGCGCGCTCACAGCGACGCCTCCCTCGATCATGGTCCGAGTTCGGCAACGGGAAACCACGCTCCCAGCGCCGTCTCCCCCTTCCGTGGCTCAAACTCGGTAATGGGGGCACGCGCCCCTACGGCTGCCCCCCTCAACCATGACACAAGAGCCTGCACCTTGCACGCGTCCCCTAGGCACGCGTCGCGCAGTAGTAAGGCTGCGGCGACTACGCGTCGCCCTCATACGCGACCGGGTTCATCTCCACTTATTCTTGATCGTGAAGCGGCGGTTGGTTTGAGGTGTAGGAAATCCAACCCAAGTGCACCGAGATTTTTTACGAGATTCGATCCGGTATTTCCTCGCGATAGTAGCGGGCGCTCTATCTTTTTGCCATAAAAGAGGAGCCGACAAGCTTCGCTACCTCGTCTCCCTACTCCAAGAGGGCTAACGCGAACGAGCCCCCTCGGGCGAGGAATTTATTTCCTCTTGCCTGAGACCCGCTCTCGAAGACGACCTAAAGGTCTACGGGCCGTGCTCCGTCGTTAGGCACGCTAACGCACGCGCACCAAGCTACGTTTCCCCAATGGCACAGGATCGAGATCCGACACTGCGCAACGGGCCAGTAGTGACGTCACGGCCTCCGATCAGCTGGACGCTATCCCATGAAGATACGGAAGAATCGTGCCTCTCGTCAAGCAGTAACAGCTCCGAGCCCGTGGCCCCTTCGGGCGCTGTTACAGCAGTTCCTTGCGATTGTACGCCAAAGAGCGACAAAGCCGCGACGCGACCACCCGTGGGTTCAGGCTAGTGCCGTGCTCCTGAGGTTTGGCGTTCCCAGACGGGGACGCTGCAGACCCAATGTGCCGAAGACTTGTGTTCTCAGACGGGGACATTAAAGGCTTGTATGCCTAACACGGCCTCCGACGGGTTGGCACCGTCGAAGTTTGACCCTTCCGTCGAATACTCCACAGACAAAGTGGTGTTGTTCTGGCAACCGCCGTCTTTTTTCTCGCAGTGGCCTCCTTCGTCGTTTGTCGTCGACGACGTATCATATTCTTGCGCGGAGCAGTTTATGATGGCCAAAAAGGCTCGGCTTTTTAAAAACCATCGCGCAGTGGAGCTCATCATGTCATCGTCTGACCATAGCACACACAAACGCGTCGGTCGAGGCGTCCGCAACTTTAACACCGTTTTTTGGGACAAGGATAAGCATTATGTCGTGTTATCTGGCACCTATGCCAAATTACCCGAACCCAGCCGTGAAACTTCATCTTTTGAGCAATGGCAACAAACGTTTATCAAAGGACAGTCTTCTGGACCCAGTGTGGAGTATTGGTCTCCGCCCGAACGACCCCCGCGCCAAGGATCCACACAAGTGGAGAGGATAACATTGTTCGGTGAGTCATTTTCTGCCGTTCGCGAATCAATTCGCGACAACGAGGCCGGATCGCCACACTCGGCCTCCCCTCATCGGTTCCGCAGCCCAACCGGGAATGCTGGAATCCACGAAATCTTGTTTGCTCAGCAGTCGCGCCTGGGGACCGCGGTCGGCGCTGGCCAGGGCCCTCCATCGACCTATTTTTAGGGTGCATCCGCCGTCCAAAGCCCGGAGGTTTTGGCGATAGCTTCTCGCGGCGCCTCAGACCGTGCACTGCCAGATAATGGCCCCTCTCTCGTCGGGGGTACCGTGACGCTGGATGACGTTTCTCTAAATACTGAGATTGCAATACATAGCGGAGAGGACGCCATTGCACCCGACGATGTACAGCGCTCCTCGGCACTGGCTCTCTCCAAACCGTCATCCGATGTAAGGTGTTGGACCGTATGCTATCGGTAGGCACCGCTTCATCGGCGTGCGAGCGGCCCAGCAGCCCTCGCTCCTGGGGTGGTTTTGACGAATCCGCCTCTTGACGGATCGCGACCCACATCCGTCTGAGCGTTCAATTGTTCCACAAAAAAGAACCGACGTGCTCTCTCGCGGTGTGGCCATGCATGGTCCCCCCGCCGGTCACGCAGCACGCTGTCTTGCTGGGCCGCGACAGCTGGATGTGCTTCAACACCTGTTCGTACCGCGCCCTGCCGCCTCGTCCGCTCGATACTCGAGTTTGGGCGAGCTGACGTTCTCCCACCACGCCGCAACAGGTGTAGCGGCTAATGCCGTCAACCCCGCAGCTTCGAAGAGTGCTTTCCACCTTCGCTATGATGGCACTACAGGTGTCACCTTGTCGGACGATCCCCAATTGCTCGCGGTCAACTTGGTGCGCAGTAACGGCGCCCTTGCGCTCACAGGACACTACTTTGTCGGCATACTGCCGCAGTCGGGCATTTTTTCGGGGCAAAAACGTTTTGTGGCTTCAGGGCGAAGGCGCTTCCCTTAAAAGGTGTCGCGGAACTCGATCCAGGCGACCTTGTCGGGGTCGCCGACGCCCCACTTCTGCGCGTCCCGCTGGGTGCCTTGCAACACCCCACCCACGCTGCGGGGCCCCACCCTGGCCAGACTTTGGACAATCAGGTCTCTGCGGTCGCGCGCTCGCCTGACACGGAGGGCATAGCTCCCGCCGCGACCGCCGCCCTCGCCGGTGGTAATGGAACGTTTGAACCCAGCCGAGCGTTCTGCGTTTCTATGCGTATGGGCCCGACACCCACCGCACCTGCGGCAGATCGCGTTTGGCATACACGGCCCTGGTTGGGACCCCCCGGCCATCGAGCAACTGGATGATATGATCTGCGACGTTCCTGACGTGTTCTCCACCTCGAAGACGGATTTTGGGTCCTGCTCCCTGATGACCTTCGAAATCTCGGTCCCGGAGGGCAGCGCTCCGATCACGTCACGGCCCAATCGCATAAACCATAAACCCTATAGTGGACAAAGAAGTGGACGCGACCCTTAACCAGTACCTCGCGGCTGGGCTGATACAGCACCCGACTCCACCTTACGCGAGCCCGCTGGTGGTCATCAAGACGAAATCTGCCGGTGTGAGGATCACGGTGAACTGCAAGAAGCTTAACCAAATAAGCAAGCTCCGCCAACTGCCGATCTCCCGCGTGGACCAGGTCCCGGACTCCGCAGGCTCAGGTCGGCTGTTTTTCTTGTTTGAGTTGGTTTCCTCGTGCCACCCGATAACGGCACACAATGACACAGTTCCTCTTACAGCGTTCCGCACACCCACAAGCCCATGTGAGTGGCTCGTTATGCCTCAGGGCCGCATCGCCTCGCCTGCATAGTTCGTCAAGGTCATTTATTAGGTCATCAAGGACTTGAAACAGGTGGAAGCTTACCTCGACGGTTCCATTCCGACCCGGTAGCGCATGTTCGGACTATTCGCTCCCTCTTCGAACGCCTTCGAAAGCACAGCCTTAAGCTTCCCCCCTCAAAGGCGCGATTGGGTGCCACCGATGCGAACTTTCTGGGCCACTCCATTTGTCCAGCAAACCTACGCCCAAACGCGGAAAAGGTGTCGGCATTGACCAATAGGCCAATGCCCACAGACGTTAAGCAGGTGCGCGCACTCGTGGTTGGTGTCAACTATTACCGCAAGCCTTAGCCCGACTTATCGAAGAAGGTTAGTCCAATTAACGCGCTCCTTCGGAGAGGATTAAGTTTGCCTTCTCGCCTGCCATGGAGATGTTGGTGCGATAAATCTTGGCGGAGCTCAAGACCCCGCCGGGGCTTGTTTTCCCAGATTGGGACGCCGTCGCCGAAAGCACACGCCCATTTCACGTGTATTGCGACGCCTGCGTCGACGGGTTCGCAGCCGCTCTCGAACAGGAGCAGGCGGGCGACTCCGTAAACCCCATCGCGTACATCAGCCGAGCTACGCTCGACTTGGAAAGGAATTGATCTCCTCTCGATTTGGAAGCTGGCAGCATCGTCTGGGCTCTCAAACACCTCCGCGGCTACCTTTGGGGCTCCAAGTTCCCTATATTCTCATACCACAAGGCTCTGGAAAACATAGGCAAATTGGGGAATCACAACGCCCGAGTCCAAAGATGGCTCGAGTTCCTCATCGCATTCGATTACACCCTCCAGTACCGAAAAGGAAGCGCGAACGGCAACGCCGACTTCCTGTCTCGCTTGCCGGATCCTGCCATTGAACACGACCGCAATGGTTCGACGAGTCTCACCCCTGTTGAGGATGGCGGCATATACCTCACAAGGGCTTGCGGGTTGCACACTCCTTCCTTTAGAGGGCTAATGCCCCGCACCGAAAATGTTTCCTTGGGTGGGCTCCCTCTTACCCTTGCCGACATGTGCGATTTTTGCACACACGGGTCACGTATGAGGCTTGACGACTTTCCTACTCCTTCCAGGATATTCGCCGCTCGTGTTTCTGCATCCGCCGCCACCGTCTATTTCTCTCCCGCCCGCGGGGGGACCTCGCGTTGAACCGACTACAATATCGTCTCGGTTTTGGCTGTACCCACCGCGGCCAGCGAGGACTCCGCAGAAGACCCGGCTGCCGCGACGTCATTCGCCCAACCTACGCCTTCCCGGAGCTCGGAGCAAGAGACTGACTCGGTTGAGCCCATGGGCCCGAATGCGTCCGTCTCTATCTCGCCTGGCTCTCCGGCGCCCCAGACGACGACGCCAATTTCAGATTGCATCTTCACGCGGACGCGCCGGCGTTGAGCAACAGCAGCTGGTAAGGCACCCCCTACTGTCGAATATGGCTTTGGACCCGGCGGGGCCCCTCGGTCATCTTCCAGACGAGTTACCACTTCTTCGCGAGCCCGACGGCCGCGGCCGGCTCCGCCCTCCGCCGTGACCCCTACTCTTGCCGACCCGCCGGTCCGCACGGTGCCACTTCCGTCCGACCATGACCACGCATATACTATGGGAACGTTTCTACTACGGCGTGCACCTTCTCCTGGTGACACGCCGACTGCACCTACAAGGTCGGAAGACCTCGACGACTCTGCGGAATTACGGTTCGCTGACTCTGTCGCGCGTTATTCGCATGCCGAGTGGAAGCGATAGCAGCACGCTGAGCCGACGTGCCACGCCACGATACGTTACATCTCTATCGGCCGGCCGTTGGCCCTGCCGCCCGACCTTTTGGCGGGCTACCCCTCGCACAAGCGTTCCTCCCTCTCTGGCATCCAGGAGCTGGCGGGCAAGGGCCGAGCACATACGACCGATGACGACATCGTCTTACTCGTCCGTAACCGACACGGCCGCTGACAAGGTCTGACAAACCCAACTCTGTGGATCGAGCTGCTTGCTTGCTAAACGACGAGCCTGTTTGCATCTACGTTCCCCTGCCCATGCGCCCTTGGACCATGCAAACTTGTCACTCCACGACCTCTTGTGACCTTGGCAACACGCGCACGTTGTGCATGCTGGAGCGGTTTAATTGGTGTATTGGCGTGAAGGTGTGCACCCAGTGGTGGCTTCGCTACTGCTTGAAGTACCAAGCACTGAAACCCCCGCGGCTGACTGTCCACTGGCCTATCATCGCAATGCCTCTACCGAAAGGTCCAGGTGTCGTCGTCAGTGTTGACTACTTCGGCCCCCTGCCGGACACACCATGACGCAACACCTATATCCTGCTGTTCACCGATCGCCTCAGTCGTCTTGCCAACATGTTCCCCATCACCGCTGCTGAGGTCACCGCGGAGGTTACAACCAATATCCTCGTGAACCAATACATCTTCTTGTGGGGGTGCCCGCGCACCATGTACTCTCAGACAACGGCCTGGAACTCTGCTCCAAGCTTTCACAAGCTGTATACAAGCTGTTGGGTGTGCACAAGCTTGCTATAAGCTCCTATCACCCCAACTGTAACTGGGGCGTTTAGCGGGTGAACCACACCATGTTCCAAATGCTGGCTATGGTCGTCAACGAGCAACAAGACGATTTGGACTTGAATCTTCCCCGCGTCGAACTCGCTTGCAACAATTCCGTCAGCGCGGCGACGGGTCTGGCGCCCCACGAGGTTCACATGGCAAAACCCCCACGGCTCCCCCTGACGGTTTTCGACTGCACTGGCTTCGTGGGACACCAGAGCCTGGCGCGTGATCACCTGGTCTATTGCGAATTGGCCACCGACCGGCAAAAGCACGCGAAAGACTTTGTCCTCGCACAGTACGCCCTCACCGTTTCTCGTCTTTACTGCAGAAACTCCGCCCTCGCCGACGAGCTGCGTCCAGCACCTAACTTCGCTACGGGTGGTTGGGCATGGGTGTACAACTCTGCCTCCATCATCCGCCAGGGTGTGAAGGCGAACACGCACGCCAAGGTACTCAAAGCCAAACTCGTGCTTAACTGGACGAGCCCGTACAAGATTCTGGCAGTCGATCTCTGCTCCGCCCCTGAGACCTCGGACGGTTCGCCGCTCGGGAACAACTTCCTGTATGTGGATCTCCCTTCCGACCTGCCCGGTTCCGACGCTCGTCGGCGTGTGGCCGTCGAGCGCTTCAAACCCTGCGCCAATCCCCACGACAGCGGGGACATGCCCAAATACCTACCGGCGGGACCGACGCGGTACGTGCTGAACAATTTTTCCAAGACGTCTCCGCCGTACCACGTCACCCAAGACGACGGTTCGACCCCCCTCCAACGGCTGGAGGTGGAGCAGATCACCGGCCATCAGTCGGTACGGAGGTGAGGTGGCGTCATCACGGTGCTATACAAGACGTATCCGGCGGGACTCTCCGAACCTTCCCCGGAGCGGGAAATGGACCTCCACCTCTCCCGCTCCCACACCTTGCGTTATTGGGCAGCAACCCCGGACCAGCACCGCCAAACCACCCGTCTCTACCGCCGGATGAGGATGGGGACGGCACAGTGCGAGCTCTCCGGCAACAACGGGGAACGGTTCCTAGCGCCGAGCTACGCTCGTGTTCCCCGCGCCGATTGGCTCCGTCGCTACCACGACACGGTACTTCCTAAGGGAGACCACGTTTGGTACAAGGGAGACGATGGGTTATGATGGCGTGGAAAAATCAACGCGAGCACTACCGAGGACAGCATATACCTGGTTCGCGTTCGGGACGACCCGGGAACGGTTAAACTTCATCTTCCCCCGGCGCGCTACACGACTTCGACGGGGCTGTACGAGGCTCTTGGTGCCTGCGCGTTCACATCGCCAGCGCGTTTCCTCCGGGGATCCAACGTAACGTAGATGAAGCTCGAGGCGTGACCGTGTCGAGTTCACTTTCAAGCCGCCACCGCTTCTTGGTAGTTCTCCATTTTGTTTGGGTTATGAAGTTTGAGTCTTGGTATTTGGGTTGTTTGTGGTGTTCCGAGAGTCTTGGTCTAGTTTTGGGGTGGTTCTTTCCATTTTTGGTTTTAGTCTTGCCGAACTCCCCGCGCAATTTCGGGCCAGGGTTCGGGTAAAACGCCGCTATCTGAGGCGCAGGACTGTCGCTGTTTAGTCGTTGTTCGATTTCGCCCTGCCGACGCCCTCCTCAGCCCAAAGCCGAGGGGTGACCAGGATACCCTGTTAGCGCATAACGTTGTACAGGGCTATGTACGGGCCTTTATATTATGTGTGTTTTGTATTTGCTCTACCTTGTTTTTTCGGCTAAACGCCCCAGGGCTGTAATTACGGCTACCTTACATCCCGGGTATTTGTCGTTTCTTCGTCGAACCCCCCGCCATACCGATGGCCCGCGGGAGGTTTTTTGCATGACTTCTACCTGGTGTTAGCGCCTGTTCCCCTCCATATCGACGAGGGCGTGTCTCGCCATAGTACCTTTTGTTTGGTTGGTTTGCCGCAAAGCCTTTTCTACCCCCCTGCCACACCGGTGCTATGCGGCAGGTTCTAAAGCCTTTTCTGCCCGCCCCCGCCACACCGGCGGTATGCGGCAGGTTTTTGATGGGTGACGTATGCCTTGTTTGTTTGGTCTTCGTCTCCTTCAAGGTCTTTCCTTCGCGTGTTCCTGGTTCCACAGCCAGACCGTTAGAGGTGTGGGTGTGAGTTTTGAAGTGCCACATCTTCGACTCATCGTCTAGTTCGTAGAATCGTAGGTTCCCCGAATCTCCGATATTTCTGCATATTATCGGCTCATCAGGGTGGCCTAGTGTTAAAATACGGCCTCGAAAGGCCTGCGAGAAAGGCCTGCAATTATCCGAACTGAGATTGGTTAAATGGGTTTCGTATTATAAGGTTGGCGTTTTATTCTGGATAGTCAGGAAATAATGGGAGACACGTGCGTCGGATCTCATAAGCCATGCAGGGCTCTGGCGGAAACGAATAAGGCTACGTCTCTGCGAAGGTTAAGAAAGTGAGTACTCTCCGAGGACCTGCTCAATTGGCAGACCTGCAGGGGACATTCTGTGTCCCCGCCCAATACTCTTACACTTACCTCTGTCCCGTGATCTTGCAACTTTGGTGGCTTCAGACAAAAACACGGAGCACGTCGACCGTATCATTTATCGACCCGATGAACAATCCCATTCATATGTGGCTTGGGTATGCAACGGCATTTTTTCCCGAAAGACCCAGAAGATGTTGCAAGGATACAACGGCATCGGGTAGGGTCTATGCTGAGGAGCCCGGCCCGTCAAAATCATTTCGCCCGGAATGTGTCACTTACCTGCCACACCACGCGTCATCATCGACGCGTGCTATGATATGGCAAAACAGACACTGCCAGCAACAAAGCAGATGACACCACCCACCAACCCGCGTCGGGGGCAGCAACCATAGACTGATTCTACGATAGACCCCCAAAAAACCAGCGAGTTTCTTTAACGAACGTTTCATCGCTACTCGACACGGGGACGGATCATACGAAAAATACAATCCCCACATAGTTTCTTGTAGGCAAAGGACTACCGAAGGATCGCGTCGGGGGGGCAAGGTGCACCTTGTTTCAGGAGATACGGCCGGGAGCTGGTTTCGAAACCGGCGATTTCGTGAAAAAAATGTTGGGGGTGCTAGGGTGCTACCGCAGAACGAGTCCATACTGGGTTCCGAATGCACCTGCTTTGGTAGGAGCGGGAGCATTGCCGCATGACCTATCACCTGCTAACTGTTTCTGACCACATCGGTGCCCACGCCGCCATAATCGCATCCCTACCCGTTACAACAAGACGAACGTAAACAAACATAGTGTAATGAAAAGCACAGCAACAGATCAGACGACACCACCAAGAGCCGGGGTCGGGACATCACCCCAACTGGGTCTCGAATACAACTAAATACGACAGTGCTAGCAGCATTGCTGCCTGATCTGCCCCCTACTTGCTGAATCTAATGCACGGGTGGACGGGACCCCCCCATTTCGTCGGCATCGTAGAACGACGGCAAACGGCATACCCTCTGAACCCCTTTCGAAACGCCAGGGGCGCAACGTCCCCAGCGTGTCGACCTACTGCAAACGGAAGCCTTTGGAAGCACCGTTCCAACCGCCAAAAAACGCCATAAGCTCACAGCACGTGGGGAACACCGCACAATATTGTGATATTTGACGTTCGAAAAGTGGTAAAAAGTTTGATCGTTTGCCCACGTTTTACTATGGCAACGAAACTCGGGGGGTCACGTCCACCCTTGCGGCGGCGGGTGTCCAGACCGCGATCATCGCCTCCATACCCCCCACGGGCACCAAAAAAGGGACGAAAGGGAGAAGGGACAAGAAAAAGGGATAAGCTTAGAGCTGTCCGTCGGCAGGATTTCACGACGAAAGAGTATTCGGCGGGTTCCATCAGCCCAATGAATGCCTCTAGTCGGTATTGCGGCTGAGAAATCCAGCTGATGGACATCCGACTGGCCGGCTAGAGTCAGGCGGGCGAAGCGAGCTACTTCAGCCTGCCCTCTGCGGAGCGGCCCCCGCCTAAAACGCATGCATCCCGCATTTAATCAATCCGTGCGACAAGCATGGAAGACCGATAAGTCGGGCAGTCGGGACCTCCGGGGAACGACTAACTAGTAGTCTCCGGACCCTCTAGAAACAATTGGTGAGCTAAGTCCTGCCGACTAACAGCTCTAGAACCCTGTTTTGGTGAAAACACCCATAACAGCGGTGGTGGTCATACCGCAGTATCAGAAGGCGCTGCCCCCCCGAAGGGGCCACAAATAGAACAGGCAATCCAAAGACGATACGGAATCAAGAACACGACGGGCAGGCGTCAGAAATTTCCGATCAATGACAACGAATTTGATTCAAGGTAGGCGCAGCAGTTTGAAATTAATTAGATGGGTTTCACCTGCTAGTCGGCTTGTGGTGCCTTGCTACCCCATCTGCAGTCTCCTGCCTGCTCTCTCCAGCCCCCCCTGCTTAATATATATTATAAAAATTAAAATACACTCCAGCTGTGAGATCGAATATTTTGTCGAAACTCATCTTTGCAAGCTGTGTGTGACACTCCGATCGCGCGTATTACGGGTTGTGCGTCCTCATTAAGAATATAGGTCGGCGACTTCCCTTGCAACTACAGTGTAGCTATCATGATTAACAGGGTGATTTTATTCAGTCTGTGCGCGGAAACTCTAAAACCCGTTTCTGAGGGGGACAAAATCTGACAGCTGTGGAGGGAAATGTATCATTTTATCAAGTGAATCCTGTAAGTCGAATAACCGGTGAGGGGAGGGCGGAGTTTTTGAAGACGTGGGGGGCTGATTTTGATCAAAAGGGGGGCGGGAGGGGGGGAGGGGGGGGAGGGGACGGGTGGGGCAGGTCAATTTGTGCGTGGAAACTATAAATCCTTCTTGTGGGGGAGGGGGGGGGGAAATGTGCCGGGGGGGGCGGGGGGGGAGGGCTTTAGGTCGCATAGATGTAGCGGTTTGCTATACGCGTGGTGCTAGGTCTAGGCGATGGTGCGGGTAGTGGGGAAGGAGGGGGCGTTGGGGGCGGGGGTGGGTGGGGTTAGCAGCAGCGGCATGGACGGCTCTAAACCGATAACGAGGTGATATCCAGGGAGTAGAAGTGTTCACCACTCTAGCGGATTTCGATATTAGGTGGGGTGTTTAAGCAAGAGAAAGCGAGGAATAAAAAAAAAAGGGAGGGGGGGGGGGGGAAGGGTTTCCAAGAGGTTTAGGTGAAATATAATATTAAAATAAACTCCAGATATGAGATCAAGGATTTGGTCGACACTGATCTTGGCAACATTGTTTGTGATAATCCGATCGCGCGTATTAATCATATATGTAGGGGCTTGCTATACGCGCGGTGCTGAGTCTAGGCGATCGTGCGGGGTGTGGGGAAGGAGGGGGCGTTGGATGGGGGGAGGGGGGATAAATGAAAGCTTCATCATGAATGGCTAGAAAGATAATGACGTGATATCAATTGCTTAGCAGTGTTCATTACTCTGGCCGATTTCGATTGTACGTGGGGCGTCTGAGCGAACGGGGCGGGGAACAAAAGGGGCGGGGGGGGGGCGGAGGGCGGAGATGAGTTGGAGCTACGGCATGGATGGCTAGATGGATAATGAGATGATATCAGCTGGCTGGTGGTGTTTAATACTCTGGTAGATTTTGATTTCAGGTGGGGCGTTTGAACAAGAGGGATCGGGTGGGGGGGGGGGGGGGGGGGGGGGGGGGGCGAGCATTTCAATATGTGCGCGGAAACGATAAACCCTTATATAATAGTTGGCCGTGGTTGGCGCCGACGCTGTAAAACTTTGTCAATATTGGGGCTGGCTTTGGTTGGCAACGACGCTGTAATACATGCCGATCACTGCGTGAGCTAGACAACCAGGGTACCGTTTTTTTGTTGTCGTTTTTTTGTTGGTCCCGATGGTGGCTATCGAGTTAGATAATCTTGTGCGGGGTGCAGAACCCTGATTCCGCACAAGGGAAATGATCGCATCGACTAGCGTGAACATGGTAAGGCACCCACGAGGCAGTTACATAGTAATACCCATTGCTGTCTATGGAGTGGCCACACCAGAAAAAACGTGTAGCTCATTGTCGCTGTCATCCGTAAGCAAGAAAGTAGGCACAAGGTGCCGAAGTCCCTCTTGCGAGCGGTTCTTGAAAGGATGCAGTTCACCCGTCATGCAACTCGGCACGGCGGTTCGCGCTTGGTGCGAGCAAGGTCTGCCTTATTGGTGAGAATCCGACGTGCTCCGTCCCGGCATAGTAGGGATGCGAGGGTCTATGGTCATACGATTACGGCCATACACAAACTGAGTACACCCACCCCCCCCGCCTCTTGGCCGTGCTTGGGTGCCACGCTTTCGGCCAGCACGGCACTCTGATTATATTTTGCCTCACCTGCGTACCAGCTGGCCATGAACGGTATGGTTGCTTTGAAGACCTGCGGATAACACTTGCCCACCTTCTTCGCTGCATGAACCAGGACCCACATAGTGCTACTGTAGAGACTGATTCTACGATAACGCCCACCAGAACCAGTGATTTTCTTTCATTTTTCTTTAATGAACGTTTCATGGCTGCTCGACACAAGGAAGGATACTATTGAAAAAAAAGTACCCATGTTTTTTCTTGTGTGCAAAGGTCTATCGATCGATGGCGTCGGGGTGTCGAGAGACACCGAATTTCAGGAGATACGGCCGGTAGCTGGTTTTGAAACGGCCGATTTAGTTATAGAAAAGGTTGGGGGGGCTACCGTGGAACGACTATTGTCTACGCTGCACGGTTCCAGCGATTTCAACTCCAAACTGCCCTAGGGAGGTTTTTGTGGAGCCGTCGTTCGGTAGATAGAAATCGATTAGGTCGTCAACCAGGGCTCTGCGCCAGTTGCTCAGCGGTGCACCTGGCACTAAAAAGCTGAAATACATTTCTATACATTTTTATGTTTTGCTCGTCCCATCTATGAGAGTATCTTCGCGCTTTTTCTTCATATTTCTCCCTACCAGGGTCATTTACCAGTCTATTTTATCCCCCCTTCTCACCACTGTACACGTGATCATTTTTATGGCTAAGATATTTCAGCCCTTTCTTCTCTCGTCGGCTGTCATCGTCTTGCGCCTACCCACACCGCAAGGCGCCTTCAGCAGTTGATTCGTTTGATTAACTTATGGGCTGAAGTCAAAAAGAGGTACCAGTTATACCGTGACGCCTTGAGCCAAAATCAGGTAATCCTGGAACCAAACAAGAAACGCACGCAATGAGGGGTACTTTCAGCTTGTGACCGTGATAATTTATTTTTTATGACGTACTGCGTATTTGCGCCTAAGCAGAAGCAGAATGATATCGTAGCGAATTTGTGCCCTCCAAAATCTTCATTGTTTTCATTTAACCTTTTCTGTATTATTATCTGTATGCTTTCGAGCGTTTTCGTGATCACGTTCACTACTACTACGGTTGTACCATGGATATACTTGCCACAACGGGAGAATACTCGCACGCACAAAACACATGAATGTCACGGAGTATTTGAGATTGAACTGCTCCCTTTCTGTGCCATTTCAGCTAGCCGCAGTATTTCATGGCGGGAAGCGGGAGGAGACCTCGTACGAGTAGCCTCACGCCAGTAAAAATCAATATTGGGAAGAGACCCAGCACGACGTACAGACTATACTAAAGAAAAAGTACACTCCAGCTGTGGGATCGAAGATTTCGTCGAAACTCTTTTTTGCAAGCTGTGTGTGATACTCCGATCGCGTGTATTGCTGGATGTGTGTCCTTATTAAGGATATAGGTCGGCGGCTCTCCTGGGAACTACAGTGTAGCCTTTACCGGGGTCAACAGGGTGATGTTAGTCAGCCTGTGCGCGGAAACTATAAAAGCCTTTTTTGAGGGAGACAAAATATGACAGCTGTGGAAGAAAAGGCATCAGTTTGTCAAATGTATCCTGTAAGTCGTAAAACCGGTGACGGGAAGGCGGAGCTTTTAAGGGCGTGGGGGGCTGGGTTTGAACAAGAGGGAGCGGGGGGGCGGGGGGCGGGCGGGGCAACTCCATCTGGGCGCGGAAACAGTAAATCCTTAATTGAACAATGCTGACGGTTGTGGAGGGAATGCATCAGTTTATCACGTATATCCTGCAAGGCGTACGACCAGTGATAGGTGGGCGGAATGTTCGAAGGGATGGGGGGGGGTTAGGGCGCGGGAGGGGGGGGGATTTGCAACAGCTTTAGGTCGAAGAGATGTAGGAGCTTGCTATACACGTGGTGATAGATCTAGGCGACGGTGCGGGTGGTCGGGAAGCAGGGGGCGTTGTTAGATGGGGGTGTTGTTGGGGAGGGGAGGTGGGGGGAGGGGAAGGTAGGAAGGGGGGGAGGTGGGTGTGGGGGGAGGTGGGGGGGAGGGGAGGTGGGGGGGAGGGGAGGTGGGGGGGGGGGGGGAGGTGGGTACATGGGGAGGTGGGGGGTGCGGGTGGTGGGAGGGGAGGAAGTTGGGGGGGGGGGAGGTCGGACGGGGGGGGTAGGCAGGAAGGGGGGGAGGAGGGGGGGCGGAGGAGGTGGCGGGGGGGGGGGTTGTAGAGGGGGAGATTGGGGGGGGGGATTGAGGGAGGGGAAGAGGTATGGAGGGTGGGAGGTTGAGGGGGGGGGAGGTAGAGGCGGGTGACAAAGGGGGGAGGAGGTGGGGGGGGGGGGGGGTGGGGGGGGGGGGAAGTGGGGAGCGGGGGAGGTGGCGGGGCGGGAAGGTGGGGGCAGGGGGGAGTTGTTGAGGAGGGGAGGTGGGGGGTGGGGGGGTGGATGGGGGGGAGGAGTGCGGGGTGGGAGGTGGGGGGGGCGTACGCGAGGGGAGGGGGGAAGTTGGGGCGGGGAGAGGTGGAGTGGGGCGGGAGGTGTGGAGTGGGGGAGGTGGCGGGGGGGGGGGGGAGTGGTGGGGCGGGAGGTGGGGGGGCGTGGGAGGTGTGGGGAGGGGGGGAGATGGGGGGGAGGAGACGTGGGGGGGGTGAAAGTAGGAAGGGGGGGAGGTGGGTGAGGGGGGAGGTTGGGGGGGGGGGGGAGGTGGTGGAGAGCGGAGGTGGGAACTGGGGGAGGTCGGGGGGGGGGGGGGGGAGGGGTGGGGGCGGGGGAGGGGTGGGGGGGGGGAGGGGGGGGGGGGGGGGGGAGGGGGGGGGGGGGGGGAGGGGGGGCGGGGGGGGAAGGGGGGGCGGGGGGGGGAGGGGGGGGGGGGGGAGGTCTGGGGTGTGAGAGGTGGGGGGGGGGGGATGCGGGGGGGGCAGGAAGTGGGGGCGGGGGGAAGTGGGGTTGGGGGGGAGGTGTGTAGGGAGGAGGTGGGGGGGGGGGGGAGTGGAGGGGCGGGAGGTTGGGGGAGTGGGAGGTGTGGGGAAGGGGGGAGGGGGGGGGGGAGGTGAGGTGGGGGCGGGGGGAAGTAGGAAGAGGGGGAGGTGGGTGGGGGGCGAGTTGGATGGGGAGGAGGTGGGTGGGGGGGGTGGTGGGTGGGGGTGGGAGGTTGGGGAGGGGGGAGGTTGGAAGACGGAGAGGTGGGAGGGTGGAGGTGGGGAGGGGGGGGGGGTATGGGGGGGCAGGTGGGGGGGGTGGAGGTGGGGGGGGGGAGGTGTGGAGGGGGGGAGGTAGGGGGTTGGGGGGGGAGGTGGGGGGTGAGGGAGGTGGGTGGGGGGGGAGGTGGGTGGGGGGGGGGGTGGGCGGGCGGGGAGGTGGGTGAGGGGGGAGGTGGGTGGAGGTCGGAGGTCGGGGGGGGGGGGAGGTGGGGTGGGGGAGGTGGGCGGGGGGGGAAGTGGAGGGGGGGGAGGTGGGGAGGGGGGTGTGGAGGGGGCGGAGGATGGGGGGGGGGGGGTGTGGAGGGGGGGAGGTGTGGGGGGGGGGGGAGGTAGAGGAGGGAGGGAAGTGGAGGGGCGGGAGATGGGGCGGTGTTTGGTATGGGAAGGGGCCGAGGTGTGTGAGGGTGAAGGTAGGAAGGGGGGGAGGTGGGTGGGGGGGGAGGTGGGGGGGGGGAAGAGGTGACAGGGGGGGGGCGGGGGAGCGGGAGGTGTCGAAGGGGGGAGATGTCGGGGTGGGGAGTTGGGTCGGGGTGAGGTGAGGGCGGGGAGAGGTGGCGGGAGAGGGAGGTGGGGAGGAGGGGAGGTGGGGGGGGGGGAGGTGGCGGGAGGGGTAGGTAGGTGGGGGGGGAGGTTGGTGGGGTGGAAGGTGAGAAGGGGCGGAGTTGGGGGGAAGGGGAGGTGCGGGGGGGGTAAGTCGGGCGGGAGGGAGGTGGGAACGGGGGGGGGGAGGTGGGGGGAGAGGCGATAGGGGGGGAGGGGGGGGAGGGGGGAGGGGGCAGGCGGGGAGGGGGCTAGGGGGTAGGGGAGGAGGTGGGAGGGGGAGGAGGTGACGGTGGCGGGGCGAGGGGGAAGGGGAGAGGGGAGGAGCAAGGAGGGGGGAGGGGGGGAGGAGGGGAGGGGGGAGGAGGGGAGGGAGGAAGGGGGGTGGGGGGAGGGGGGGAGGGGGGAGGTGGGAGAGGGGAGGGGGGGGGGGGGGCAGTGGGGGGGGTGGGAGGGGTGGAAGGGGGATATGGGGAGGGTGGGCGGGCGGAGGGAAGGAAGGTGGCAAGGGCGGATGGTTGAGGGGGGGAGGCGGGAGGGGTGGAAGGGGGAGGGGGGCAGGGGGGAGGGGGGGAGGTGGGGGTGGAGGGGAGGGAGGGGGGAGGAAGGAGGGGTGTCATGCCCAAGAGACCGAAGTCGGTGTGTGGCCATCGTCGTCTTGAAATTTGTGGTTCTTCCAATGGCCATCACGAGACAGCGTAAGACCACTCTGAATTCTTCGCCGTGTTGCGTTCTCTCCTCAGTGCCATTTATGATGTACTTGACTACCTCGGTGAGCCCAATGCCGTTACTAGTCAGTTCCTACGGTCTGCTAGTATGACATTTATTTTCTTTTTCCTCTTCTTGCTTGCTCTTCTTGTCTTGTCTTTTCTTGGTTTTCTTGTCTTTTCTTTCCTTCCCTTTCCGTTTTGGTTTTTTCGCTTTCTTGTCTTTTCTGTCCTTTCCTTTCCGTTTTGGTTTATTCGCTTTCTTGTATTCATCTTCTATTATTTTCTTTGTTATTTTGTTTCTACTTGACTTGCGTCTGACCTGCGAATGCGTAGTTTTAGGTACTATTAATAGGTGCAATATATACGTGGTAGTCTTTCTTGGGTGGCAAGCGATATAGTCGGTTTTTCCAAGCGCGAGTAGTGAGACGTATGCACCAGTATGGACTGGCACATCGTAGGCTGACCCCTGATTTCACATTTATATGTTTCTGCTTGAGGCATGAGTTGCGTCAGCTGCTCCTCAGCTCCAGAGTGACTAGAGGCTGTCCTGTGACCACGGACTTGATTATGCGAGCTAATGTGAGAACAACAACAACAGGGTTCCTGGCGTGTGATATTACTTGCCTTTAGTGTGTAGCTGATTTTGTCCCGAAAGTGAGCAAGTATACCGGGTTTTGGCAAAAGCCCTTAATTTTTGCCAATAAACTCAAAAATCAAAACCCCTCCCTCCGTAAGATTATAACTCCAGAACCAACCCGAAAGCAGTATCCGTGCTAAATCCTCATAGGGAGACGAGCTCTGTATAGCAAATAACGAACCACAAATGAACATTGCAATACATCAAGGTGATCTGGCAACGCAGCATCAACCGAAATGACACGCGGGCAAAATCCAAACCTATAAGTCAGCACACCAGACAATGTGCGGTTTAAGAAAACAATTGAAAAGATGAATGAAAACGAGAAAATAGTAAATGAGGAAAAATATAACAAGAGGAAGGTTGTTAGACAACCTGGTGTCTGGTGGGCAACGGGTAGACATATCATCCAGTGAAGATCGAAACGGGGTCTCACACACGACCAAACGGGATGTTTATGACAGGGTAATACTAGAAAATATGATGATTGTAGAATGAAAGGAGGCAGCAAGGGACAGACGCACTTCAAAAAAGAAAGCAAGTAAGTAGAACAGCAGGAGCATCGGAAATCAAGAGTTGATAGCTATCGGGCGAGGCCTGGTACGAGCAGGGGGGGGCAGTCGCCGACCAGGGAGCGGCGTAGAATCAACACGCATCGTTTTAGGGTTTGGGGGTCTCCTTTGTTTTAGTTTCGCTGCTGTACCAGGCAAGGCAGGGTGGCTAGTCGCGAGAACCTTTACAGTACCAACCAACAACGGGACGAAGCGAAGCAAGAGGGCAACGAGGCACGAGGCACTCCGGGAGCGAGAGACGGAGAAGTTCAAGGACAAGGAGCGGCCGGCGGGGCAGTGGACGTGGAAACGTCGGCGACAGGGCTTGCGCACGGTAATGTGTCATACACTTCGTTGAGAGACAGTATCGTACGTACCATCAGAACATAGAGTGACTTTCTCGTTGGGCGTTTGTATGCGACCGGTAAAGGGAAGACAGACCATAGGCCATCTGTCACAGGGTCGTAGAGGTCGCGCGCAGCAGGGGTGGTGACGAGGGTTCGGCCCAACTAGGGGCAATGCGCGGGGGGGTTCCACATTCCATGCCGTTCCCTCAAATGACAGCAACACCTTTTCCGGCCCAATCAGCAGTCATGCCCCCCCATGGTTGTGAACGAGGATTTCACATGAAAAAGAAGCGGGAAGGTCGTGGGGACACGACCAGTCCAATATGATGGCCGAGCAAGGGCAGGATTCTAAGGATCCGTCAGGCCCGCCGCAGTGGCAGGAGATGCAGGGGTGGAGGGAGGGGGGATGGGAGACAACACATTGGGGGGGCGAGGCCGCGTTCACACAGCAGCAGCAGATGCCAGGTTCGCCGCAGTGGCGGGAACAGAAGGGGGGAGGACAGAAGGAGAGGGGTAGCACGATGGGGGGGTGAGGCCGCGTATCCGCGGCAGCGGCAGCAGCCGGGGTGTGCCGCAACAGTAGCAGGGGCGGACGCACGAAGGTTGGAGGGAGTTAGGGGGAGTAAGTCCGTGATAAGCTGAAGAATCGGATCAGCAGCAGCAGCAGCAGAAGCAACCAGGCCTGCCGCAGCAGCAGTGGAGGCCGACGGACGAAGGTCGGGGGGGGGGTCGGAGGAGGAAGCATGTGGGAAGTAGGAGCGGCAAAGCAGCAGCAGCGGCTACAGCAGTGGCAGGCACCGGAAGAGCAGAGGCGACCGGAAACAGTTCGAAGGTGGGGGGGACAGGACATATTACATGGTACCGGGCCGCAGTGGGGGGCACAAGAAGCAGGAGGCCCACAGCGAGGCGGTTCCGAAGGACGCCGGGGAGCGCTAGGGATTGATTCCGGGCTGCCGTCGCATTGGGGGAAGGGCGGAGGACAGAGAGAGGGCAGGGGTTGGGGGATGGGGGTGGAGGGGGAGGGAGGAGGAAGGGAGTGGGGCCAAAAAGGAAGGAAGTGAGGCGGAGGCGGGTATGGCAAGCATCCCGTTCTGGAGACACTGTGGCGGAAGTCTGGCCGCAACAAGGTGGCCTGAGCAAAGGGTCGAGTGAACGGATTGCCCCCGCCATTCGAAACGGTGCACGCCGAGAGGCTGACCACCAGCGGGTTCGTCCTGGGGGGGGAGGGAGCGCAGCAGGTGACATTGCTGTGCGGGAAGGGTGTCCGGAACTTCGCGTAGGAGAAACATTTCCGTGAGGGGGACGGGGAGATGCACGTGTCATTGGACCACAGGGTGGAGGCGTTATTCCTCCTGCTGATAAATCTCGCACAGTTCATAGTGGCCTCCGGTCAGGCAGCACTGTGGCGGTCGGGCGTCTTGTCAGAGCGCTTCAGGGTAATCGCGAGAGGAATCCGGACGTTCCATTCACAGAATGCGCGATTGGCAGCATCGAAGCAGTTACAACTGACGTTCGTGAAATGCTTCCATGAGGACCTACAGCGGTGGGCGGAAAAGGTGACTCGGCGAGGGCTCCTGCTGCAGCAGGAACCCGGGAGCCCTTTTTCTGGTCCGAGCAAGGTGGGCCCGATGCCGCTGATCCCGTTCACACGCACATACACGCTGGTCCAAGTGGCACCAATCCAACTGGTGCACACGGGGGGGTTCGGCTCGTGGAAGGAGTGTGGGGAAAGGGGGGGGGTGGTAGCGGAACCACCGCGAAATTGTACAAAACGGGAAGGGGGGCGGGGGGGGGAGAGGAAGACGAGGAGCGGAAAGGGGGAGAGGGGGGAAGAAGAGGTGGGGTGGGGGGTGGGGGGAAAGGGGGGGGGAGGGGGGCACCTCTGCTACGATGATGTCTAATGCGCGTGCCCCCACGAGCCACAAAAGGAGGAGCAGGTAAACCCACGAGAACAACCGCAAGTTGCCAAACGGCGCGTTCCTGTGGCGAGAGGGGGGGGAGTTGAGGAAAGGCAAGAGGGATGGAAAAGGAGGCGAGTCGGGTAATCGGAAGGGGTCAGAGAGAGAGAGAGGAGAGCGACGACAGGCCGACAAGGAAATGAGGGCACGGGCTCCGCAGCACGGCGGGGCCTACCACACGAGCAACCGGCGGCAGTACTAGGGCATCAACATCGAGGGCCACGGCAGGGAGCTCGGGCTGGGGACTGAGTAGCGAGGGGGGTCTGACTCCAGAGTCGGTGGTTTTGTCAGATAATGGTGCGATGACAGGTCAACGCAGAGAGGAGCAAGGACGTTGGCGGGTAGCACAGGGGTTGGTGAAGAAGGTGTGGGTGCGGGGTGTGGCAGCGGCACGCTTCATGGAGGTTTTAGTCAAACCCGCAGGAAAAGTGTTGAGAAAACTTGTCCGGGGCGGGGAGCATGGGGGGAAGGAGGGAAGGAAAGTTATAGGGCAAGAGGTGCGTTGGGTGGGTTGGTCGTTAAGAGCGCCGCATATGAAGCCGGAGAGCGTGGAAGCGTTTTTCGGGGACAAGCGCAGGTCTCCGAGAGTCGATCAGTGACAGCATATCGTACGCGTTGGGGTCCCAGCGGACGTGCTGCTGGGCGGGGACCTGACAAAAGAGTTTACATAAGAAAACCATTTGAGCGCCGAGATGTTTTATGAGGAAGTGTGGGAGAAAGCGATAGAAGATGTGACATGTGATAGAACGATTGTTTATCCCAAGGAACAATCGGGGCAGGTACAGGGGCTTCGGGTATCACCAGTAGGGATCGTAGAAGAGCGCGAAAATATCAGAATTATTCACGACATGACTTTCGAACACAGGGACGGAAACAGGGGGGGGTCGGTGCATGCGACGACAGACTGGGAAGAGATCCCCGAGTGTGTTCTCACGGGCATGATGCGAGAGGATTTACGGGCAAAGTTCGACGAGCAGGCGCGAATTCTCGTTCAAAAAATGGGTGTCAAAAACGCGTTCAAGAAAGTTCCAGTAGACCCCGACGGCGCAGCGGCTTTCGGATACGTGCTTGGGTCAGTACCTCAATGCAGTTCGGGTGGCGGGGTAGTCCGGGTGGCGGGGTAGTCCGGAGTGGTGGGGAATAATATCGGCCGCGATACAGATGCGCAGCGTAATACAACCAGAGCGTCGGCGTCATTCTCGCACGCGGGAGACAGAGCGGCAGATCGCGTGGCGATAACACTGAGCACAGGGCGTAAGGTAGACAGTGGGCCGGCTGAATGTGTAGTACGACCAGCGGAGGGAGGGGGTGGCGGACGACCCAGCATTCATGGTGTTTATCATGGAGGATGCCATCTCGGTAGAGATACAGTGGGAAGGGGGGGGGGCGGGGGGTGTAAAGACTTGTCACGGTCGTTAGCTATGGCAGAGGGGGGCAAGGGCAAGGAGACATTACCATCGCACAAAGAGGTTACCGGCTGGGAAACGCAGCAGGAAGTGTTAGGGTACGGTATCGGTACGGCGAGTATGGCTATCGCCTTGCCTGTACGAATGGTAGACGATTTTCGCGCGCGATTAGCAGAGTGTCCACCGAAACAAGAAACAGCAACGGTAAAAAAGGTACTTATACTAGCAGTAAAGTTGCATCACGCATCGTTTGTAGTCCGGCCCGGATGGTACTTCGTCTGTCGGTTTCTGCAGCTATCTAAACTTCATCTTCATGAGGCGGAGCGGGTCGGGGGAGGAGGGGCGTGGGGTAGGTACAGGAAACAGGCTGAGTCGAGACGAGGTTTACGGTTATCACGCAAATTTATGGCTGGCGTAGGGTGGTGGAGATGGATTTTGGGGATAGGGGGGGGGTACGGGGGAGAGAAATAACAGCGCTGTTGTTCAGCTTCGTCAAGCAGCTTCCCAGTAAAACGTGGTTCTCGGACGCCTCGTTAACAGTGATAGGTAGACTGCGCATGGAGACAGGGTGTACTGGAGATTCAATTCACCGGAAGAAGTGCAGAGACAGACGATAAAGGGGGGTCAGGCTGTGAACGACTAGAGTTCGATGACCTTGACGGAGGTCATGGCTATAGTCCTGACGGCGGCCGTAATGGTATACATGAGGAAGGAGCGACCAGGTAGAAAAGGGGAAGTAGTCCTAATGAGAACGAATAACCACACGGCCGTAGACTGGGTACAGAGATGCCGCAGGGGGGGTGGGGGGGGAGGGGCGAATAGGGGCGTTGATGAGAATGGTGGCGTTGGAAAAAAGAGGGGGGCGGTGATTTGCAAGAAAAAGCGTGTACGCGGGTTAGACAATCGACTGGCAGACCGACTGACGAGGTGGGATGCGAGGCAAGTTCCCCAGAGACTAAACGAAGAATGCCCCGAAATCGCCTGGCGGGTCCACAAGCTGGGGAACGGGGAGGGGCAGATGTGTTTGGATATATTCGGGGGGGTGCGCCTTTGGAAGACTTGCAGCTTCTTCTAGAAGGATTTGCGAGGCGAGTTTGGGGTTGTGGGTAAATTGGAGGTCATTCATCGGGAAAGGGTGCTGGTTACAGAAAGGGATCGGTGAAATGGAGCTTGTGGAAGAGTTGGCAGAATTAATGGGTCACCGTTGCGTGGAGAAAGGGGGCAAGGAGACGACAATAGCGGGCAAGTTGGTGGCGATTAAGTTTTACCACGAGCAGTTTGAGGGGCTATCATTGCTATTAGGTAATTTATTGATCAAATCGGTGAAACCAGGAATCAAGAGGGCGCACGTAAAGAAGATTACTCAGCAGAGGGCGACAAAGCCATTGACGTGGCGTATACTGACGAGAATGCAGGAGAGCGTCCCATACTGGGGCACAGGTGTAAGGGTGGTATGGATAGGCTTGGCGTTGTCCTAGTTCTTTATGCTGCGGGCGTCGGAATTGTTTGCGGGGGAGAAGGGGGACTTTCACCTTTTTTTTGCGGAAGGGGGATGTAGCGTTTATCAGAGATAACGAGCAGTAACGTGAAAGCAGAAGGCGGGGGGCAGACAAAGTAGAGGTAGGTGGGGTTCAGGGGGTCAACACGGAACCAAGAGGTAAATGGGGTGGTTTTAGTGAGGACAGGGAAGGAGGGGGACGTAGGGGGCAAGTGAGATGAGGAAAGGAGGGGGGCGAGGGCGAGACTGATTTCGGAAGATTGTGCGTTGCATTCGAGGAGGATACAGGGAGCCACAAGGCTCGCAGCGAAGCTAGTCCCGGAAGCGGTGATTAAGAAGGGAGTAAGGTGGTCAACGGATGCCGGTAGGGCAAACATGGAAGACTCCGTGTGGGTTTCGGGGGTGCTAGGGGAAAGGGCCGGGGAGAATACGAGACAGCCCAGGAAGACGACTAGATAGGGATTATACAAGAAGAAGAAGAAGAAGAAGAAGAGGAAGGGAAATACAAAAAAAATACAAAAATATAAATACAAGCAATGAATGAATAGATAAATATTTTTATAAAATACCAACACCAACCATCATAGTGGAGAAAAACAATATTTATATTTATCAAAGGAATAGGACCCCTCCCTGTAAAAAAATTCTCACTCGCATAGTGTACTGCAAGCACCAACAACGCAGCTTGCAAAGATAAGTATTGACCCGAAATTCGTCGAACTCACGGCTGACATCCTTAAACTATTTTTATACAATAGATAAAAAAAAACACCGCGACCTCGTGAAGGGAGGAGTTCCGTTGGCGGAGCGCGACCAGTGGGAGGTCGGCCGCGTTGGCGTGATATGTTTTCGGAAGGTAGTAACACGCGGAGGGAGGGGGGGGGGGGGGGGGAGGCGCGGTGCAGCCCCTTTTTCCCCCTCGTTGCTGTTTATTATGTAGGGGAAGCGTTTGCACGCAAGGGGAGGAAAGAGAGCAGAGCAGCCCCCCTTTTCCCTCTCCTTAAGCTGTTATATTATTGCAAAGCGTCTCTTGTGGAAGGGAGAACTAAGGAGGAAGGTTGTTAGTAGACAATCTGGTGTTGGGTGGGCAACGGGTGGAAATATTATCCACTGAAGATCGGAAAGGGGTTTTACACAGGGCCAAATGGGGTGTTTATTACGGGGTAATACTAGAAGGCAAGCTGATTGCTGAATACAAAGAAGAAGGGAGGGACAGACCCACTTCAAACAAGAAAGCAAGTAGAGCATCAGGAGCCTGCGGAGATCAAGAGTTGATAGCTATCGGGCGACACCTGGTACGAGCAGGGGGAGGCAGGCGCATCTAAAGGAGCGGCGCATCAGGCATCGTTTTCGGGTTTGGGGGCTTTGGGTTTTCCCCACCCACCCTCCCGCATTGATTCCATGGCGAATGGGCAAACGGAGGGGAAGAGGGCACACTACGTAAGCGGCCGGTGTCGTGGTGGTCGGATATCAGCGGGTCATCCTAACCGTCTGGCAATCGTGGTGGGTTCCCGAATAGAGCATGCCGTTAGATACGGTAAGTCACTCGAGAGCACGTTTACGTAGTGGTTGATTAGGAATGTGTTCCACATATGAGAGGCCGTTAGAAACGGAATCACTGCAACTAATAATTGTTTGGCGATATGGCGGGTTCCCGATATACGCGGGCCGTTAGAAAACAGAACCATGCGATAGTTTAGCAGTTGTCAGGAGTTTCGATATGGAGCGGCGTTTATTTTATTGCCCGCACAAAAAAGAGCGGGGGGGGGGGTCCATGTGCGGAGCGCGACTGGTAGGGAGGTCGGTCGGAGTGGAGGTATGCATTTTCGGAAGGCGTTAACACGCGGGGTGGGGGGGGAGGGGCGGTGCAGCCTCTTTATCCCTCTCCCTGCTGTTTTGTTACGTTGGGGAAGCGTTCACGCGGAGGGGGGGAAGAGAGCAGAGCAGCCCCCCTGGTTCCCCTCCGTCAGCTGTTGTAATAATGCAAAGCATCTTTCGTGGACGAAGAACTAAATTGGAGAATACATGGAAACAGGACGACACGACAAAAATGAAAAACAAAGCATCAGAGCCAGCAACTACCGCAGATGACGCCATCCAACCAACGTCGGGGGCAGCAAGAGGATATTGGGGTTTGAATGACCCTGCTGTAAAAGTGGAAACATTTTTTAAGGCTGTTGATACAGCAGTATTAGCAGTAATGCTTGAAGGTAACTGTAACAGAGTGTCAGTATAGTTGGCAATAATTTCGGTAAGATAGCCCGCAGAGTCATGGTCTATTGGCTACAAGAAGATTCTCTTGATCGGAATATTCTGAGTGGTGAAAACAACCCGTAGAATCTAGCTAGCTTATACCACAAGGGCGTTCTCGGTATTGGAACGTTCCTCCTCTGGACAAGATAGATAGGTTTAAGCGCCTTAAGCGCTCATAGGAATATAGATCATCTAGGAAAATGTTCCTCGTTACGTTCCATAGGTTGAAGTCCAGAAGAGAGCACAGCCGCAATGCTGGGGGGAAGCGAACTCTGTGAGCCTCACCCCACGTTCATGCTCTCACTCCTCCTTTCCCGTCTCCTCAAGCTTCTCATAGCTCAACGCCAGCAATCAGAAATCTACAAAGGAGGACCGGTGCTGTCTCCAAGTGAAGCTGATACCCCTGCGGCCCTTCCCTCACACCCTTCCAAAACCACGACTCTTCACAATAGATATTTCCTTGAATCGACGACGTGTGAGCTCCAAGCTTGGAACGGCAGCCCCGCCTCATCTCGGTTTCTTGTTATCATATATTGTGAACCATCACGTAGATGGCAGCGACAGGATAGATAGGGGTCATTTTTTTTTTCTTGTATTCTATTTTTTGTCCTTCTTTTGCCTCTCTTTTTATATCAAACCTCCGTGTGTCAACCACATACGAGCTGCGCCTGGCAGCACATAGATAGCTCATATACTATAGACTCGAGCACAAGCAGTTGAGTGCTGTAGGCAGTCGTCTCTTCTCTCTATCGTACTCCCCCCCCCTCGTATGTAGGTATAGCACCGGTATTGTGATGCAGACGACCTCCTTTTCCTTTGCTTCGCACCAACTGTGTACATCATCCGACACGGGATGTCTCCCGGGCGCTTTCATGCCGCCGTACTCCATCTGTAGTACGTGCGTCACTATACCATCCCCAAGACACTCCAGTATGTACACGAACGACCCAATCCCTGTGACCCAACAAAGACCACGTACCAAAAGGAGAGCTCTCTATTGTGTTCTCCACTGGTTGAGGTATAGGTCCTCATTTGCAGGATATGGACGCAAGGTGCCAGGGAGGTACCCCGGCTCCAGTTTTCGAACTACTTGTCATTTTTCTTTTCTGCGCGTATATTTAGCTGGTGGTGTTTGTTAAGCCAGCTTTTATACGGCCTGTGATTGGCATCGGGTACGACATTTTCGTCATTTCTTGTTTGCGCACATTGTGTGATACAGCGGCTCATAGACATTTTGCGTACCTCGTACGCAGCAGTAGTGGTACGAGCTCAAGTATGGGTTGACACGTACCTTACGGGCGTGGCACACCCTCATAAGCATGTAGCATACCTCCCCACCAGGTATGGTGTTGTACCGAGTTTGACTTCCAGGGTTGCAGGCCTGTATGCAAGGTTGCGTCTTGTCCTGATACTCCCAGTGTAGTACCCCGTTCCCACCGCCATCCCAAAGTCATGCTGGGTTGTCCTTCGTTTGTTTATTCTCTTGGGTTGATGCATTTCCCTTGCCTGTTTTAACCACTTCGCTTGCTTGTTTCATGCTCGGTTAACAAGTATGTATGAGCAACTCTGTTCTGCTTAAAAAATTCTTAGGGAATTACCACTGTTTTTTTGTGCAAATTCGTTTTGTTTTTTTTCGGCCATTTCGCTGCTCAAATTGATCGAAACGCGAGTGTCGTGCGTACACCCCACTAGTTATGAGGTGTACACCTGCCCTGCACTGTTATGGCCTAATTTCCGTTGTCCCGTGTGGGCTTCTTCCAGCTTTATGACATACAGAGCTCTATGTTGCCAATTTCCACTATACTGCTGTTTAGCGTACACTTCGTACATTTTGGTCATGTATCGCCTCTACGTAATACAAACTTGACAAAATGCTGCCGTAGTACGTGTATCTCGCCAGCCTTGTGTCATAAACAGGCTTTATGCTGCCTTAATTTGTCAGGATGCTAGTGTCATACATGTGAATTCCGCGGGTTTTGTCTCATGCACGGCCTCTATGCTGCTCAGATCACGCGGAATGCTGCAGTAACCGTGCCTCTCACCAGTGCTATGCCATATGTGGGCTCTATCTTGCCCAAACATGTATGTCATGCTTCTGCCATAAATGCAATTTGCCAGCTTGTTTGTTGTGAACGAGCTCCGCGCTGCCCAATGCTGGCTTAGTTCTTTTCCACTGCGTTCGGCCAGCTTTTTACACCACAACAAAAATAGGCTCGACGCTACTATTTTTTTTCGACATTAAGTGTATCAAAGTTCCCTCGCATCTGCCCCGCCCCTATGTTGAGGTGGACAAGAAATGTACCAGGTATCAAAGTACCTTCGCATCTGCCCCATCCCTATGTTGAGGTGGAGTAGACGCTATTCAGATTTTCCCAAATATTTGCCCCCCGACCGAGCTTACTTTCCTCGGTTTTAGGTAATACAGGATAGATGATGCCCAAATTTCCCTAAAACCTGTTCCTACTCCAACGCATTTTCCACCTCAGCTTTACGATAAAGCAGGGTCTATGCTGCTCAAATTTGTGACGTTGCTGCGCAAGCTTGAAAGTCAACAATTGTTTTTTCCCTTGGTTGTCCAGCATATCACCAACAGCAGCTGCATGCCGCTGAAACTCAGCACAAGTTCGATGCCGCCCGTGCAGAAAAATGTCCTACAAACAGATAACTAAATGCTGGCCAAATTATACCTATACTCGCGGCAGACTAGCGTACCCGAGCTCCTTCCCTATGGTAGCTGATCGGCATGCTTTTCTTCGTTTTCACATGCCGGGGTCTAATTTTTACTGATGCTACCTTTACGATACCTTGCGTTACGCCACGATGTACGGGACTACGCGAACCCTCCCCCGAACGGCCGGCATGCTGCCCATTTTGGTCACGTAACGACGAACACCCCGCCTTTCGATCGCCCGGTATTTTGTGTGCCTACCAAATAGTGCCGGCTTGCTGCAATATTTTTTTCTTTTACCCTTTGCTCTATTTAGGTACCTATCAATCGTACCCGCGAGATTGGCTTTGCACTGCCAACGTCCCACAATCGCCAAGCCCCGATACCATACTAGAACAATTCTGCATTTCAGACGAAGCTCTGCCCAATTCAGTTTCATACGTATCGTTCAAGTGACGTGGGCGTAACCATTGTCTGCCAAAAACGAGACGTCTGATTTCCAGTCAGACACTCTCCAAACCTCATAAACATATACCCTCACTCTCCAAACCTCATAAACATATACCGTCGGACGAGCACTTAAATCATGGCCCATCTCCCCCCCACCCCCCTACTGTACGCCCTTACCTCCATTTTGTAATGTGCAGTTTTATTTCCCTTTCGCTCTAGATCGGTTTGTTTGCGATTGCAGCTGCCGCCCCGAGATCATAGCCTGGCTCCAACCTTCCTCTACACTCCCACCCCTCCAATCTCTACTCCAGCGCAAGCGTTCCCCCAACCTTTCCTCAACATCAACATGGCTGAGAGATACGTTTCCGACATATGTTGGCCCACACCCCTGATTCCCCTAGCTTCTGCGAGGACGGTACACCCCCAGAACCGCCCGCGCAAACATGGACGATATCCCGAACGTGGAGTCCATTCTGGGCAATTTGACGCTACACGCGGCCACTCCGGGCCTCCTTCCCCTCGGAGCAGGCATCTCCGGTGCCGGGCGGGAGCCCACTGTCAAACCAGAAACCATTTGGTAGGAATCTGCAAGCCCTATCTCGGACCCGGGGAAGACCCAGGGCCACCGCGCAGTCTTCCGCGAACGCCGCGCGGCCCTGAAAGCCCACCACGAACAGCTGGTTCTCCAGCTCCAGAAGAGCGCCGAGCTCTTGCGTAGGCTTCCCCCCTCCCCAACCCTTTACACCAACCCATTCTTGCCGTCACATACGGCTACAGTTGCGACCGCGGCCACTCCGGCCCAACGGCAGCCGTTCGTCCCCCCCACGCAACCCTCAGTGCCTGTGACCTTGCGGGCACAGACGCTGCAGGTAGCGCCAACCCATGCGTCCGCCGTGACGCCTGGGGCGACTACTTTCCAGCTGCCGCCGCCGGCCCAGCCGGTTACCACAACGTACCAAGTGCCACCGCCTGCCCAGCCCTTGCCCCCCCCTACCCCCTTGGCATCCACACGACCGACGGTTCTACCGCGCGAGGCTATTGATTGGGATTTCTGCGGCGCCAGACTCCGCTGCATTAAGAGTACACGCGGAGCAGCTTTTTATGATGCCTCATTGCGGACACACCGCCTGTGGGGTTTGTTCGCCCCCGATAGCGACCCATCGGTCGCCTTCGTCCAGGCCCGTGCCTCCACCACAAGCGATTCCGAAAAGCTCATTAGGGCCACCAACACCGTGGTACTCGCCCTTTGTCACCCTCACAACAACGCCGGCCGCGGCTATGTGTGGAATCCGACAGAGTCCCGTCTCAACGCCACTGCACACCCCAGCCCCCTCCAAAACGATGGCCGCGCCCACGGCGGTGACGCTGGTCCATCCCACCGCAGACGCGCTCATGCTGGCGACGATCCCCTCCCGTCCACCAGGACAACGACAGCACGATCGGGTCGTATAAACAGGCGACGAGCATCACGCCGTTACGCGCTAATACGACGTGGTGGGCATGCGGAAGTTCACACCACTCGTACGCCTACCGTTCCCGACCAACAGCGACGCCGCCGTCTACCTGGGCATATTCCCCGCCAGCGTCAAAGTGGCGATGAGGGAGATCCTCACGATCTGCAAAGATTCAGGCAAAGAGTCATTCGACACACCCCCCCTGGGTGAAGGGATGGCACATCACCCTCCACAAACGTTTCCACAAGGTTTTCCGGTATTCGCAGGTGATGGCGTCGCCCCTAACCCGCCTCGTTGATGATTTTTCGCCCAAGTTGTCCGGGAACTCGGCATCGACGGAACCGGACCGTCGACGTTCAAAAAGCTGCTGCGGCTCCTAACAAACCACTTCGACAACGGCGACCAGAGATGCACCTTCCAACAGCTGCACTTTTTTGACCTACCGAGCTCAACAGACTTCTCCACGTTCCTGCGAGCGTTCAAGGAGCGCGTCTCGCTCGCACAGGGCACATAAAACAGTTTCTAGCCCAGTGACGCTATGGTCGTTGAGATCGTACGCGGGATCACACGCAGTCAGTACCCATCGCTGATGCCAATTCTCTACCCTGGGCGCCTCATGACGGTCTCGCAGCCGTTCGCCACGGTTGCGGACATGTGGTCGGCTTTCGAGGAACTGGCAACGAACTAAACGCCGACTATCAACAGCCAAGGTTTCCATGTGACTTCTTCCGGCGGGCATGTCACGTACTCTTCCTCGCCACCATCCCCTGTACGAGACCCCAGCATGCCTGGTTCCGGCATTCACGTAATGGGATCCTCGTCTAACCCGTTGATCATGAACGTTGCCGAGGCCGACCGCGAGCCATTCTGCGAGGACGAGTCCGACTGGCCTCTCCGACACTACGAGGAGGTGTACATGGTGACGACAACGTTTAGTATATGGGACCCTCCGCTGCTCACCCCGCTCCTCACGAGCTCGGCCCGCGTTCAAGCCCTATGTGCTCACAGCGGACACTGTCTTAGCTGTAACGGTACGGATCACAGCATGAAGACCTGCCGTCAGGACTTCAACATATCCGGCATTCTCAACCCTGCGCTTGGCCAGCTGAACAATGGTGGCCACGCCTACCGTCAATGGCAACAACGGATGCGCTCTTACCGCCGGGGCCAGTACAAGCACAACGGTTACCGAAACCCCCAACCGCCACGCCCACCGTAACGACAACCGTCGGGGCACCTACCACAACAACAACCAGGGCGCCAACAACAACAACCGCCACAACTACGACAACGTCAACCAACACCGGGGCAACAACGGACGCTCCAACAACGGACGCCACAACAACGGACGCCACAACAACGGACGTCACAACAGCGGCCGCTCCTACGACAACGGCAACCGATAGGCGCAAGAGCAGCAGTTCCAACAACGACGCGCCACGGCCGCGACGCAGTCGACAACTATGACGGTACACGATCCGGCGACCAATACCCCCGCAGCCGCCCCTCCGCCGAACATGCGGATCGGCAACAACAACGCCACCAACCCTAACCAATGGCAACCGGGCACCGTTCGCACCAACTGACGAGCCGGTGGTGGAGTAACTGCAGCATCTCCGCCAACAGTACTTGCTGCGAACACCCGATCTCAAGACGCCCGAGTACACCACGTGCACCACGCCTCCCTGCCCTCTGCCCCTCTACGCCCCCCCCCCAGCCCCAGCCTAATCTCCAACCACTTGCTCAAGCACTGATCTTCTTGCTCCAGTGATTGCCTTGAGGTGTGGGTGGGAGGAGGCCAAGGCGTCGAGCTCTACTGGGATGCTCCACTCGCCGTCGTCCCGCGATGTGCAACGCTACCTGCCGACTATCGCCGAGACTCCAGACATTGCTTACCTGGGCGAAGTCTCGACGATTGCGACTACCAGCGGTTCCGGTTCACGCGAACCTGCTGTTTTGCCCACCGGGCCACCGCCCCCTGAGCCCGCCTCGACCCCAGATTGGCGGCTGCTCACCCGCTCGTCACAGGACGTGCGATTTTTCAGTGACAACGTTGGGCCCGCGAACAACGGGTCCCCACTCGATGCCACGGTGTTGACAGCACCACTGCCCCTGAGCTCGAATGACAGTCCCGTCCTCTACAGGCGGAAGACTCGCGATCACAATCAACCAGGACATGCTCTGAGTACTCTGCCCCGTCATCCTCGCCGGCTTACCGCATTGCGTAGACTCGGGCCACATGATCTGCATGCCCTAGCGAGTACAGCCCAGCTCTCCAAACGCCTGAGGACAGGACCCCCAAGGGTATCCCCGCCCAGTGTACGCGCCACCGCGTGGACCCTCCCGGTACCTCGGCTTTGACGAACAATTTTCCCTCGCGAACTCAGGCGTTCAAGTCAGCGCCACCCGATCGGACCTGGCTCCACCCCCGACAACGCCATACGGCGATATCACCAACAATTGCCGACCCCCACCCCCGCCACCCCCATCAGACGACTCGCCCTCGCAAGAACACGACACCGCGGACCCCCTGGATTTTTCCATTTCTTCCGGAACTCCTCGTCCGTCTTTTCACAGTGGTACCGGTGCGATATCGAGGACGAGGGCGTCACGTACAACTGCGCCGAACAGATGGTGATGGCGCAGAAGGCTGCGCTCTTTGGTGACACGGCGACAGAGCTTCGCATCTGAACCACCGCTGACCCTGCCAAATAATAATTTGTTTGACGCACCGTGTCCGGCTGCGACCAGAAGTGTTGGGAGGGACACCGCTACGACATCGTCCTCAACACCAACTTCTTCAAGTTCAGCCAGAACCCGCACCTACAACGAGAGTTCGTGGCAACTGGCGAGAAGCACATCGCTGAGGCCAGACAGTACGACCTCTATGCATCGGCTACAGGGCCGGCCACCCGTTATCCTGCGAAAGGACGCGTTGGCGCGTTCGGAACCCGCTAGGCTGGGTACGTATGGACGTCCGCGAAGGCCTTTGCTCGAGCCTCCACGCCACAAGCTCCCCCCTTCTCTGCTCTCCTGAGCAAACACCCACTCTCACCGACTGCAACAGGGTCTTCCCTACCGCCGATGGCATCTACAAGGCAAGCCCCTCCACCCCTCAGCAAACGCCGGGTATCCCGCTCGGACTTCTTCTGCCACACTCCACCCCGGACGTCTTGCCCAGCAGCCACTTCGCTCAAGCCTCCACCGTCGACGCCGCAGCCAACATATTCTCCGCTACCACCGCGCCGACGATACGAAAACATGGACCATGCCTTACAAGCGGCATTTAAACTGTCGACGACGCGTCGTTCACGACCGACGTACTAGTCCACAGCGGTCCTACCGCCACCAAATGCTGCAAACTCGTGGCGTTGCTCGATACAGGCTCCCCTCAGTCGTTTATCACCGCCGCCGTGGAACAACTGAAGGCCTCCCGGTCAGCAACGGATGAGTGCGAGCACCATAATTCACCTCGTTCATGGGGAGGTTTCGGAACTTCGACTCCCCTCTCCACCTCCGTTTCCATCCGCTTAAGCATCCGGTTTAAGCACCACCAAATTCCCACCACCGCATTGACAGTATGGGCTTGCGTTGTTTCTGCAGGAACTATGCAGCACCCCATCCTCTTGGGGCGAGAGAGCTGGATGCGCTTCGAGCGACGCTCGTATACCACGCTCCCACGACAGCCCCAGCTGCCACACTACCCCCCCCAACCGACCCGTGGTGAACTTTCTCTGCACCACCACGACCCCAACGGGACCTCAGCCTTCATTATCGACGACCGATACGCCCACGACGTCTACCGCCTCCGGTTTGCCGGCACCAAAGTTATTTCGCTGTTTCCTCCTCACCGAAGCACGTCAAGGTCAACTTCGTGCGCCTGTCAGGCGCCCCGGTGTTTACCGCGAATTACATGGTCAACATGCTCTCCCGCGAGGACCTCCTCTCTGACACGGTAATTTTCGTCTCCGACGGACACTAGACTATCTCATGGTCGGGTTCAACCGATCTCGAACTGGGCGACCTCCTCAGAACCTCCCTCTCCCCGCTGGTGCAAGTACCACTAGCCACCCTTGGGCACCCTTCCTTGGACCCCCCTTCTCCTCCACCTACGCCATGCGTACATGCCCTACACGACAACATCCCTGTGGCCAGCGATAACCCCCCACGAGCCGATCCCCACGTCCCACTGACAGCTCCGTGCCCACAACTCCTTGCACGCCTCGACGCCGATCAACTACCTAGCTTCCTCAACCTCTGGGGCTGTCTGCCGCCGCATCTGCGCGACGTTATCTTCGACCTCCACGGTTCCGGATGGTTCCCATCGGTGATCGACCGCCTAGGAGATGTCCTCTGCGAGTTTCCAGACGTATTTTCCACTTCCAAGACCGACTTCAGCTCGTGCTCATTGACGCCGTTCAAGATAACCGTACCTCCGCACAGCGAACCAGATACCTTCCGCCGGTACAGGATCAACCACAATACCAGAAAATCCCACACCGTCCTCGACCAGTACCTGGCCGCCACCTTGATCCAGCATTCGACCTCACTTTATTCCAGCCTTATGGTCGCCATCCCGAAGAAGGACGGCGGTATCCGCATCACCATCAACTACAAGAAGCTGAACGCCATCAGCTCCCTCGGACAGCTTCCTATCCCCCGCGTCGACGAGGTCCTTGATTCTTTAGGAAAAGGGCGCATTTTCTCCCTCTTCGACATGGTCTCCTCGTGCCACCAAATCGCCATCGACAAGGATACCATCCCTTTGACGGCGTTCTGCACACCAGACCGGCTCTTCGAGTGGGTTGTGAAGCCGCAAGGCAGCAGCGCCTCCCCCGGTTGGTTCGTTAAGGTCATTAACGAGGTCATCAAAGGCTTGGAACACGTCGCCGCGGACCTCGACGACATCGTCGTCTTCGACCCCGACCCCAACGACCATGTCGTCAACATCCGAGCCCTTTTTGGTCACCTCCGTAAGCACCACCTCAAACTTTCTCCCTCCAAGGCCAAAATTGGCGCCACTACCGCCGACTTCCTGGGGCACACCATCTCCGCTGGCGGCTACAGCCCCAACTCCGACACGTTCGGCACCCTCACCAGAATCCCCATGCCCACAGACAAGAAACAGGAGCGATCATTTCCTCGGAGGCATCAACTACTACGGCAAGCTCCTACCAGACCGAGACGTCTTCGCCCCATCAACGCTCTACTCAAGCCTGGCGCCACTTTCGACTTCACTCCCGCCATGGAAGCCACTATCAGCGCGATCCTCCACGACTTTACCGGGCCACCGATCCTCGTCTACCCCGACTGGGACGCCGTCGCCGACAACTTTCCCCCTTTCCGCCTCTACTGCGACGCTAGCCTCGACGGCATCGGAGCGATTATCGAGCAAGAACATCCCGACAGCTCCATCCGCCCCATACTCTGCATCAGCCGCGCCACCCTGGACCCCGAACGTTCATGGACACCCCTCAATCTCGAGGCCGGCAGCATCGTCTGGGCGATCAAGCGACTACGCGGGCATCTGTGGTCCACCCGTTTCCTGATATAATCGGACTATAAGGCACTCGAGAACATCGTCAAGGTTGGCGAGCACAATGCTCTCGCCTGGCGTTTGCTCGAGTTCCATTCGGCTTACACCTACACGCTGGAGTACCGCAAAGGTACGACCAACGGCAACGCCGACTTCCTTTCACGCCTACCACAACCAGCCACTGACGCCGACCGCACCGGACGCAACCGCGTCACTGGCCCCGACACTGTTGGCATCTACCTCATCCGCCCTGCGGATTCGCACCGAACGAGCCGCCTACGCCGGGTATCAGCTTGGGTAGGCTCGTGTCCCTCTTTTAGAGACCCATTCCTACCATCCGGCCTCTACCCTTCACCGCCGACGACTATGCCGTAGTGAACACCCGCGCTTCTCCTGGCTTGGCTTCCAGGCCACCCGTCGTCTCCCCGCTGTCCACAATTACCGCCACGGAACCACCGCCTTTGGGTCTGATCTCTTTTCGGACCCGCCATCGCGCCGCCGCCGCCGCGGAAACCCCCCGACCTACCGCAGGCTATGGGTTCGGACGCCGTCCGCAACCAACCGTATCCAGAAGACCTACATCCACTCGTCGACCACCCACGCCCCCGGCCGGGGCCCAGCCAAGGCTTCCTCCGACGACAACGCTACCAGCCACGGCCACCACGCCGCTCGCGTCACCGGCACCAACCCTACCAAGGCCCGCTCCTCCTTCGACGTCTTCGCCGCCGTCCCCATCATCACCGACGCTTCTGTTCCCGGATCGTGTTGTCGACGTCAAGGACGACCCCCACCTCCTCGCCCGCGTTGAGCGCTACACCTACAGAAGCTGGACGCACGAACAACGCGCAGAGACCGTGCGCTACACCGCGGGAACCCCCGCGACCTTTGGCTTCGCAGTTTCAACACCTCCACCCTCCCCTCCGGGGCACACGTCTGGTACAAGGCATGTGACGGCCTCTGGTGGCTAGACGAAATCGCTTCCCGCGCGCCACCGGACGTCTCTTCGCGGACCCCCCCGGACCCTTCGCCGGATAGCTCCTACAATATCAGGTTCCTGGACGACCCCGGCCCGATCAAGATCGGCGTCCAGTCAGCTCGCTACACTACCGCCCGGAACGCCGTCTCCGGATCGTGGTGCCTTTAACGCCATGGGCATGGGAGCCTATCCCGTGGGGTGCTACAGAACTCTGATGCTTCCCACCGGTGCCCCTACCGTTCCAACTCCCCCCCCTGGTAAGTGTCGGGTGTTTATTTGTTTTAGGTGATTTTACGGTAGTTTTGGCATGAATTCTTCACGGTCAGCCTTTAATCTACAGCATTTTCTAGGGTAGTACCTCGTGGTTAGTCCTTTCACCTACAGTAGCTTCAGAAATGATTCTTCATAGTCAGCCTTCAACCTGCAGTAACTTTAGTGGTATCTTATCGTGGTCATCCTTCCGACCTGGAGTGGGTCTTCGTCATGTCTTCTCATGGTTAGCCTCCAACCGTCATCAGGTTTAAAAGTTTGGTTTTAACATAATGGCGTCAATCGTGAAACCTCCGCTTTCGGCTTTGTTTTCATGCCAGTGTCTGTCTCTTTTTCTCGCAACCGTTGATTTCGCCTGCCTCACTCCGTGACGGCTAACAACTCGTGGTGGTAGAGCGGTATTTATGATTTTCTGCATTATGCAGCATTTTTGAGAACGATCGTCTGACGACACCGTTTCTCCTTTGCCCCACTCTGTGATGGCTATCGAACCAGGACCGTCTCGTACCTAGGACGTATTTGGGTATTCCTCTCCATCTCTTTGTTCTGTTCTGTTTGCTTTCTCTGTACCACCTCGGCCTCCGCTAGCCTCGTTTCGTTCAGGCTTCCGAACCGTGGTAACTTTTGTTTTTCATTTGTGTTTGTACTTCACGATTCCTCCCCCGACACCCGGTGATTTTTCGCCTGGGTGATCGACCTCTGTGTTGTATCCTGACCGTCGCCGGTGCTGCTTTGCCCTGACGACATCGCCGAGCTCTAGGATTGATCGTTTTTTCTCCATACTTTGCCAAGTAGGGTCCCAGTAGCCTTGCAGACTCGCGAGACGACCAAATTACCGGCAGTCCTTTTTTCATGCTTTGTTTTTGAATTGTCTTCGTGTTTGAGTCCCGGTAGCTTTTGCCTGCCCACAAGGCCGCCGGATTGTCTGTCATCATACTCCTGCCACGGTTGACCCCCTCGAACTGTGCTCAGGTTCCCGTGAACTTCCCAATCACGGCAGTAGTTACGCTCTCCCCGTTTATTTGTCTTCTCGTTTCTGTTTGTCTTTTTTTGGGTGTACATCTTTCGTTGCCATTCTACGGTGTATGACGCGTCATTCGGCCCCCTGCAGGCGTTATTTTGCCATGCTACCTCCGTCCCTCAGCGCTGCTGACATTTTTCTGTGTTGGACGCATTAGGTCGATCCACTCGCGTACCTTTTTTGCTACCCTGATTTTCTGTTCGTATTGGTTGAGTTACCTTGCTACGTTTGCCGGTATTGTTCCCAGCGCAAACAGGCCTCCCAGGGCGCCACGTTGTTCGCTCGATTAAGTGGCGCTAGCAGCCCCTTAGCTTCAGCGAGCCTTACGGTAACCAGGCCGCGCTCGTTTTGTCTTACGTGCGACTTTCCATCTTCTTCGGGCCTTGGCCACACGGCTGCGCGTGATGCCTCCCGGACATATATATTTTCGAATTTGGGTGATGTTCCCTTTGCAAGCTTTCGAGTGACCCACCCTGTACGGCGAACGACTCCCCGTTCGCCCCACCCTGGGTCCCACATATATCGCTCCGGTAACGTGTTTATGACATTCCCTTTTGTCTTCGCTTCGCTTTTTGCATTTCTTAGCTACCTTCACTTAGTCTTCAGGTTCCCTTTTTCGTTTTCAGCTTCGGCTGTTCTACTTAGGTTGCCCCATTGTGGGTTTTCTGTCTTGATCCATCTTGTTGTGGCCTTTCTTTCCGCGATTTGCTCTCTTGAATGATCCTCTACGTGGCGTTTAGGCCTTGTTGCGAGGTGTGGGGGTGTCTATCGCCTCATGTCTTTGTTTCGAATAGCCGGGTCTTCGACCCCCGTTCCCGGTCTTTTAGGATAAACTTTGTCGTCACCCTTCGACAGTCTTGATGTCTTCATATACGACTATTCAGGGTGGGCTAGTGTAATAGAGGTTCAGTGTAGCAGGCAATAGGTTCGGTAAGGTAGCCCGCAGAGGTGTGGCCTATTGGCTACAAGAAGATTATTTAAAACAGAGTATTCTGAGTGGAGAAGATAACCCGTAGAATCTAGTTAGCTTATACCACAAGAGCGTTCTCGGTATTGGCACGTTCCTCCTCTGGGCAAGATAGATAAATTTAAGCGACTTAAAAGCGTCCATAGGAATATAGATCATCTAGGAGAACGTTCCTTGTACGTTTCATAGGTTAACGTCCAAAAGAGAGCACAGCAGCAATGCTGGGGGAACGCGAAGTCTGTGAGCCTCACCCCACCCCTATGCTCTCACTCCTCCTTTCTTGTCCTCTCGAGCTTCTCATAGCTCGAGGCCAATGATAGGAAATCTGCAAAGAAGAACCGGTGCTGTCTCCAACCGAACCTGATACGCTGCGTCTGCGTCGCTTCGCTTACACCTTCCCGGCACCACGACTCTTCATATAACCACTGCGGAGGCCACCGAGTTGACTGGTTGCTTGGGGCTTGGAGTACTTGGAACTTGGAACGGAATCATATTAGAATCTCTGCTGATTGCTTTTCAAATCGAATAGATTTATAGCATTTCTACCTTGACATTAGTCATTTTTGTCGTCAACTTTGGAAGAGAAAGAGAAGCGTAAGTACGTGTTCTTGAGCATAACCGAACGGCATACTTGGAACAGAATTTACGGAACTGGTTGGTTGGGGGAGTGTTGCTTCGTGCATATCTGGGAGGGTTTTTCTTCATAAGCTTGAAGCCCACGAGAGAGTACGTGCACATGAGACGGCATATAGAACTCACATTGTGTGGAGAAGATGTGGACGCCGTAAGGTTTCCCGCGACAAGGGGCACGCGATACCTCCAATACGTGGTCAGGAGGCTCACGGGAGGTAATTTGGGATTCAACACAACGAGACTCTGGCGACAAGTTTTCTGGCAGTTGGTACCGATGTTCATGGAAGGGATGTTCGAGTAGTGTTTTATCATAGTCCAATCAATGCTTGTCGAGCCACGAGAACGGCCGTGTCACAACTTTTAGATTTGTCCCGAACGCGCCACGTGGACATGGCTACCCTGCCTTTGAGGCGAGGCTTGCCCCTTCCTGTGTACTTACGTGGTAAATCGGGCATGTGCCAGAAGCACTCGATTCCCACGAGGCACATACCCCTTCCTGTCCTAAAGTCGAGCTGCACCGTCCCGCCGAAAAAGCTAGTATGTATCTGTTCGGGTCGGTTGCGCAAAACCCAAAACTCAGAAGTACACATCGGACACCATGAGGTTTGAACTGAACGAACGAATGCGAATATGATAGCCTCATTCCAACCGTTCCAAAGAGATCGAAATCAATTAAGAAAAACGCTCCATACCAGCACCTACTAATAGTTGCCGGTTCTATTATCGTATATCCAATAGGTATTGTTTGTGCAGGTACATGTAATACGTGGAAGATCATTTAGTTATTTTATCAAATCACCATTGTTTTAAGCCTTTACCCGGGAAGCACCCGGAAGATGGAAGAACATGTATTAAATTCCGGTTTCAGAGCTCTTTAATATTGACTGGCAGTCAGCGAAGTGCAGATAATAGTCTAGTCTAAGCATTTGATTCTGATTTCAGAGCTCTAGTGTAGATTATAGTTTAGTCTAATTAAGGAAGGCAGAACCCAGGAAGATGGTGGCCATGACTTCATTACATCCCATAGACATGCATAGACGATACATTTTCGACACCATATAGATAGATCACAGACACCCCAGCCTAAAGGCAAGCGCCGGCGGGACGCGGAGGGGGGGAGTAGACGCATCTATTCGAAGAAATGATCATGGTTTGGGGTTTGTTCAGACCGCCGATACACGTAAAACATCTACGTATTTCCCGGGAAAGCGATTGCGATTGCCAAGAAAAATCTAAATGCGGCCGTTCTCAGGTGGGCTGACAATCTACTAGTATACAAAGTGCGTATACCCGTTCTTCATCAGCATGCAGCCACGGACGTCCGATTGACCACAGCAGCAGTTGTCCCGTTGTTTGGCAGTATACGTGGCGATAGGCCACGACCACGATGCCACCAGGGCCTTCCGGCTGCTTACAGTTATGTCCCGTGCTTTGAGGTTCGACGTTTTTCTTCCTGCACACGTAGACTATACCTTTTCAGCTTCTGGACAAGCCGCGGTCACAGGTGTCGTCCCTTCTTTCCCCCCGGTTCTTGCCTTCAATTTTTATCGCGCATAGGGTTCAGCAATCCCACTGCTCGTCGATTTTTCATCGAGCTCTGAACTCACGCTCTCGCGCTTTCCGCAAATCAATTTGTGCACAAGAAAAAGTCCCCACGAATATACCTGGTATACGAGTATGCGCTCGGGGGGGGTTCGATCGACGTAGAAGAGTCTAATAACATAAAAACCACCGTGATAGGGTACCCAGCAGGTACAGAAGCTGTCCTGTTCAAGCGTTGGTGCGTGTATGCCCTTTGGCCCTCTTTAGTGTGGGCCCCCAGTTTTTGGCGGTGAATATCGCTCGTCACGAGGTTTTTATTAATATTTATCCAAATTACGCGGGAGCGTTATGTAGTAGTGCAGGGTCCCACTTTCGTGCTAGTGTTGTCGTTCGCAAAGGTGCCGCACTATTTACAGGAGAACTCGTGGTAATCAGGACCAAATGTAGTCACTAAAAGCAGGGGGCTATACTCGTACGAATACCTGGTAGGTTTTTGTCTATATCGTCGGTCCTCATCACTATGGTCCTCCGTAAAATAGCCTCAGGTGTTCTTGTCTTGCCTCCACCATCTGCCATTGAAACTGAACCGTTGACTTTATTGTATCTGATAAAGGGGATGTTTATTACTAATGTTTTTGCTGCTTGCATACGAGGTACTATATTATTAAGGACACACAACCCGTAATACGCGCGATCGGAGTATCAAACACAGCTTGCAAAGATGAGTTTCGAAATGTTCGATCTCACAGCTGGAGTGTATTTTAATGTTTCTAATATTATACTAAAAATATAGTTTAGAGCCAATGCGAGATCAACGCTGCGCTGATGTGAGACAGCTACTTATATCATAGACGTTGGCTGTGGTCGCGAGAAAACACTCGGAAATCTGTGGGGCAAGCCTGGCTCGTGGCTACAACAGTAGGTTGTGCAACAAGCCAAGTCGAACTCGGGTTCGAGCACAAGGATCGCAGCCAGTTGCGCGACCTTTTGTACAACGGCTACAACCTACAAACAAACAAACAAACAAACAAAAAAGCACACAACAAACAAACACGTGACGTGCGAACAGAGCATATTATGAAAGATGCACATAATATATCTTATTTTCACGCAGCTATTATTATACCAAAGATGTGAGTGTCGACCATAAAATTGTCGAACTCCCAGCCGACGTATGTATAATAATTTCAACCAAAAAAACTTTGTCTGATGTAGCAATCCCCATGGCGTTGCAACCTACTATCTATGGTCTTGGAAGGGGTGCTATGACACACCATACGGTCATTGGAGGGTCGTACGAAGGCGTTGCGGCCTCCGATCCTACCAAGCCGACCGTCCAAGCGCGAGGCATGGGTTGGAGCTGATTGCCGTACTGTGCACCTACCGCTATTATTGGGGAAAACACTCTGAGAGTATCATACGGTCAGAGATTATCGAGAGAGTAAGACGTGCCGTTAGCAATACGACGCAAATTTACCGCCGTATCATGTGGTGAATGAATAAGACGCGCAACATAGTACACACCGCCCTCTAACTACTTCATATTTTTTTGTTTTTTTACTCGTGTACAGGAAGAGAATCAACAGACACCGAGCGAAGCGCGAGCACATGGACACATCCCGACGACGTGTGTTCCTTCCTAAAGCCGCGGCCGTATTGCTCGTCTTGTGTGTGCGATTGCTTCTAGTAGTAGTAGAAGAGTTGGAGAACAGCGGCCCTGAAATCTCCTGGGCGGGAGGTGTGAGATGTCACCCTACGTGTTATACCGGCTGCGCGCGTCACCCGCGGGTCGAGAGGGTCGGGTCCTTCCAACCACGATTTGCTCGTAAAAATTGGTGAATGTTTGGAAGGGAATAAAAGAACACGAATATGCCGGTCTCCCAGATGGTGTAGACTATACTACTACAAGTAACACTCGATGGAAAATCGACGAGCAGTGGGATTGCTGAACCCTATGTGCAACAAAAATTGAAGGCAATAACCGGGGGGAAGAAGAGACGACACCTGTGACCACGGCTTGTTCAGAAGCTGGAAAGTAGAAGAGCAAGTGTGAAAAACAAGCAAAACAAACAAACAAACAAACAAACAAACAAACAAACAAACAAACAAACAAACAAACAAACAAACAAACAAACAAACAAACAAACAAACAAAACAAACAAACAAACACGTAGTGCGTAGTGGTCATGCCAAGGGAGCACGCAAAAAGGAGAAAACGGAGCCACACTACACCTAGAAAAGTTTGAACGAAAAAAAAATCGAAGCGTTTTAATTTCTGCGCGAATAGAGAAAATGACGTCTTCTTTCCAACTTGTTTTACTCACGAGTAGTTTTAGCAACAACCCTTTTTTGCCCTTGTCCCAGAGTGGTAAACAATGCTGTGATGTGCATTTTTTTAGTCATTTTTGTTTTTTTTTGTTGTTTGTTTGGGCTCCCGTGGTTACCCTCGAATGCCACAATGCCACTAGAATTTGTTTGGGGGTTTAAATGTAACGTGCGTCGGACTGTTGAGGTAGTTTGCAGAAAAACATGCACCAAACGAGTCAAAATATTGCTGAGGCTGCCAGCATTCGATGCGAGTCGACAAGCGAAGAAAGAGCCGACGAAGTCTTCTCGCGACACAAATGAAAGCACGTGCCGTCGTGGGGAGGGGGGAGAAGAGCCTGCTTAGCGACCCCGGATCTGAGTTACGTCCAGGGAGGGAGAGGGAGAAAGAACGAGCGAATATCATAGATGGGATGAGCACAATATGTACGTTCCAACTAAACACAGCGGCATCAATTTGTCACGGATATGTACTACTGCTGTTGTTCTACTACATACGTGCACATAATATTCGTATGATTCAGTAGTACCTGGTGCCCGGTATATATCAGCCGGTCGCCTCGTTGGCGTATCAGGGTATCTTCGAGCCTGGTATCGGTCAGTTTCGTGAGTTCGAGCCCCGCCGAATGCATACTCGTATTAAATGGATGGGACTTTTTTCTTGTTGTGCACAATTTGTTTTGCGGAAAGCGCGAGAGCGTGAGTTAGCAACACTCGATGAAAAGTCGACGAGCAGTGAGAATGCTGAACCCTCTGCGCGATAAAAATTGAAGGCAAGAACCGGGGGGGAAGAAGGGACGACACCTGAGTCCACGGTTTGTCCAGAAGTTTGAAAGTAAAAGTGTGAGAAAAAACCAAAAAAAAACATGCTGCCAATTTGGATGAAAATGTAGGGACCGTGTGTACTTCATGTGGATGCCCCAATGACCCTTAGATGTCTATCCAAACCGGTACCGGCGTGCGATGACGGCAATCCTTTTATTCATCTTGTTCGTCGTCCACGGCGGGTTGGAAAAAAATCCCACTCTTCCTTTGCTATGAATAGACCAGGCGCATCTCCTATCACATCTGTTCCACTCCCGAGAACTTGCCCAGGAGGTCTAGACTCCGGACGTCGCATCTCACCACACCCCAACAGGAGTCAGACTACAGCAGTAGTGGACATAAAGAAAACGCGAGACTCGATACAGAGAGGTCACCACACACAGTGGTCTACTACTTGTGATAGGTAAGCAAACCCCCGTTAAATGCGGTTGCCAAACGGCCAATGTGCGAAGCACCTGTTTCATTCCAAAGCGCTTCGGGCATGGCCTCGCTCCAACGCTGGGCATGGCCTCGCTCGAACACTTGCTTGCGGGGTTCAGAGGCATCCCACGCGAGGTAAAGGGTGCAACACAAAATAATTTCCTGAACTTCTATCATGAGCATAACTCTATATCTCGCCCGAAAGGTGACCTCGAAGACATTCTTTCGAGCAATCCTGCCAACAGCATTTATTTGCGCAAGTCCTCAAACCGTTATACTAAAGTCTAGTCTACTAGTGAAACTATCATAATGCTAGCCGATAGTAAACTACTTTCACACGTGAGGGGACCCAATGGCCAGGAGCGTCTTGGCCCAAAACCTGTAACTCCTATCGTGGAATGAAACGAATCCATACACAATAACAAAAAAAAGTGGGAGCCCCTCCTCATGAATTGGGTTGAACTGTGTAAAATTGATTGTATCGTGAAGCCAACCTTCCGCAACCCCGAGGTTGGGCAGGGTAATACATGGTATCAAATACATAAACTATACCTGGTAGAACCAAGCGCACGTGTACCAGTAACGCTACCGCTCCCCGCTGAGCACGATTTGTCATATTAACGTTCTTCGCACCCATATCCCAGAAAGCGGGCCGTTCTTTCGTACGGGGTCACTTCTTACTCGCGAGCTTATCGTGGTAACATGCATACGCATATAGTCTACGAGTGCGCATGCAGCGAAACATGCCTGTTGTTTGTGTGTTCTGTCATGCGGCTGCCGGTCGTGAAATGGATGTGATGAGGCCTCTACTGCTCCGAAGACGTTTTTGTACTTTCAGCAAACCGCATTGGATGGCGCACGCCCTGCTCCTACCCAGGGGAGTCACACAGGGGGTGGGTACGGCACAAAGTATGAACATGGTTCTAGGACACCATAGTACTGGTAGGAAGCTAGTAGGACTCGTGCCACCGCAGGGGCTGCATTTCTTCGGCCAGACGTTTCTGACCGGCTGAGGTCCTGAACCAACTCTAACTAAGTGCGGAAGTAAAACGTACCGGTTATAGTTAGACTATACAATATATTGTACCTGGTATTTTGTTGTTTTAGGGCTCGCATTATTGATAGTATTACCAGTAGTATTACAAGCAGTAGTATTACCAGTAGCATTACAAGCGCATAGAGAAGAAATGTTGGCCTGGTTGCGCGATCGAATGCCTTCGATTTCGGGTGAGATGTTGAGCTCTTCCTGACGTTAGGACTCCGAACCTTCCATTGCACCCCTCTCCTCGTACTAATACTCCTTCAATTGTTTCTAGTGGAAGGGGCTCCTCCCCCCCCCCCCCCCCAGCCGAGGAAATGTGCAAGGCAACGTGGTTGTTCGTGTTTCCTTCACGGTTCTGGTTGTTGTCTACGACAGCAGTATTGTTACTCGATGGAGTTCGTACCTAGTCGATGGCCTTATGGAACTACTTTGCTGGCTGCCGCCCCCTTTGAGCCCCCTGCGTAGACCAAGGTTAGGGTTTGTGTACTGTACGGTCGTACCGTAGGGTAGGTCACCTTTCAGCGACTTAGAGTTTCTTGTACAAGAGTGGCGATCGATTTCCATGCCTCTAGGTTTCGCGACTAGCACCGCCGGGAAATTGAGTGTTGCTGTGCTGTGTCAATAAAAACACTCCGGCAGTGAAATTTAACACGAGTTTTTGTTCGTTTAACCGGAGTGTTTGTTTTTTAGTCGCCCCTGTAACTTTGGCAGCACAAGCTGGGGGGAGTATACCAAAAATAACACCGATGACTACGAGTAGCGTCGGTCTGTAGCGAGCAATTTAACGGCGAATATAATGCAATTTATAAATCAAAGGTCGGGTGTAAACTTGCAGCGGTACAAGTCTTTCCTATGCTACTCCATACATGGTAGTCCGGAAACACCCCCTAAGATACCGACTGGTGCGGTGGGAGGTTTCGTGTGGCGCCCCATTTTGGAGTGGCTCGCGATTTCTCGCGCGAGTGACCCCCTTGCTCATCTGCGACCTTATTATCTCGTGCTGCATGGCTGGCTGACTTTAGCTTGTCACATATGAGACCGCCATAAAAGGGGTAGCTGGGGTAGCACCGCTCCAAAAAGTGGCCTACGGAACTTCTGATAATGTGTTGAGATAGAGAGGCACTCGGGCGAGTGTCTCAAACCCAGTTTTCGAAAAGGGGGTATACCCCCCTTACTAAAGCCATGGCCATGCGCAGTATGTAGGAATTTCGACATTGATCACTCATAGCGTTTCACCTGAGATGCTCGTACATTGTTGTGTTTCGACAAGTTTTCCACCCGTAAAGTCCCACGATATTGTTATCATCAGTCGTAGGCGGGTTGCGTTTCCCTTGATTCAAAAAGTAATGTCGTGTATATCGTGCTGTTCGTTTTGGTATGATATGATACACGCAGAAAATCTCGGAGTAGGGAGTCTCTGAAAAGGAAAAAAAAACGGTTGGTGTGCTGCTACCCTTTCCCACGCTCATCATGTGCTGCAGCGCAGGGAATATCCTCGGCTCGGGATAACCCCCCGGTGTAAAATGCGCGCTAATCGCTGCTAGCATCGATCTTGTCGGTCGGTTGGCAGTACCGTACAATTCTGTATAGCACGCAAGATAGTTATGTAGTCTATTATAGTTTCATGCATATTAATATCATATAACACGGCCGTTAAAACGGATTTCAGAGCCGGCCTTGTTCAATACTACAGTAGGCTGACAGGCAGGCACAACACATATGGTAACATCGGGATCAATATGCTTGCCGTGACACAAAGTGCCGCGTGAATTATGTATAGCACGCAACATAGTTATGTATTATAGTCTTATGCACATGAATATCGTATAACGCGGCCGTTAGAACAGATTTCAGAGCCGGTCTTGTTCAATACCTGGTACTACAGTAGGCTGACAAGCAGGCACAACACAGATGGTGGCGTCCGGATCAATATGCTTGCCGTGACACAAAGTGCCACATGTCGTGTGAGTAAAAGCCTTACATACATTTTTTTTCGCAAATTTCTACCTTCTTTCGGCTCCCGGACAAACCTTGGTCGCAGGTGTCGTCCCTTCTTCCCCCCGGTTCTTCCATTCATTTTTTCATCAGCAATCCCACTGCTCGTCGAATTTTCATCCAGTGTTGCTAACTCACGCTCTCGCGTTTCCAGCAAGTCCATTTTATAAAAATATTTCAAGGACGTCAGGCGTGAGTTCGACGAACTTCTGGTCAATACTCATCTTTGCAAGCCGCGTTGTTGGTACTTGTAATATACTATATGTGGGTGATTTTTTTCATAATGGGAGGGGTCATAATGTTTTGTTAAAAAACAAACACATATAGTCTAGTCTATAGACTATACGAGTGTATACATATTGTATATAAAATATTTGTGCACAAGAAAATATATTACCTGGCAGAGGCATAAGGCACTTACTTACTTACCCATAAAGTATAATTATAAAAATTAAAATACACTCTAGCTGTGAGATCGAATATTTTGTCGAAACTCATCTTTGCAAGCTGTGTGTGATACTCCGATCGCGCGTATTACGGGTTGTGTCTCCTCATTGAGGATATAGGTCGGCGACTTCCCTTGCAACTACAGCGTAGCTGTCAGGGGCAACAGGGTGATGCTAGGCAGTCTGTGCGCGGAAACTATAAGACCCGTTTCTGAGGGGGACAAAATCTGACAGCTGTGGAAGGAAATGCATCAGTTTAGCAAGTGAATCCTGTAAGTCGAATGTCCGGTGAGGGGAGGGCGGAGGTTTGAAGGGCGTAGGGGCCTGATTTTGATCAAAAGGGGCGGGAGGGGGGGGAGGGGACGGGTGGGGCAGGTCAATTTGTGCGTGGAAACTATAAATAATTCTTGTGGGGGAGGGGGGGAATGTGGCGGGGGGGGGAGGGCTTTAGGTCGCATAGATGTAGGGATTTGCTTTACGCGTGGTGTTAGGTCTAGGCGGTGGTGGTGGTATTATTATAAAAATTAAAATACACTCCAGCTGTGAGATCGAAGATTTCGTCGAAACTCATCTTTGCAAGCTGTGTGTGATACTCCGATCGCGCGCATTACGAGTTGTGTGTCCTCATTAAGGATATAGGTCGGCGACTCCCCTTACAGCTACAGTGTAGCTATCAGGGTCAATGACCCTTTTCGAAGTTCAGACGTAAAAATTGACCGAACAAACCGACGATTACGGCATTGCCTACATACATTAAAAAAAAAATTCATTAGCTGCTGGGGTGCAGTAAGAGACGTGTTGATACACTGCAGACACAGGAATTTGTGAGGCAAATGCGGGGCATGACGAAGGCTAGGGTTGCCTCTCAAGCTTCTCCCAAACGTTTGTGTCGATGGCGCCCGTCGCCTTTTGGCCTGTCTGTGTGTCAACTTGTGTCAATGGGTGCCAAAAGGGCTGACGCACATGCACCTTCAAAAAAAAAGCCCTGCGCATTCTAGCCTACTGTGTTTAACCCCCTTAGAGCCCCTAAATCCCTCCCTGTACTAACCCCAAGTAATGTTGGCCCCATATACGGGTTTCAAGTTGTGAAGGGGTTAAGTAAGGCGCGTCGCTCGCCGTTTGCGCTCTCTCCGTCTAGCCTAGAGTATGAGGTCCAGATCTAGTCTTCTGCGAATGTGTGTTTGTTTTTCGTGCTGCCTGGTACACACGGTAGTGCGTGCATGGACGCAATATACACGAGGGCAACAACGCTATTGTTAATATGGGTACGACAGTCATTGTCGTATTGAAACATGGGGCTACTTTATATTTTATGTTTAGCACACTTCTACTTTCCAGCCTTCGGACAAGCCGTGGCAACAGGTGTCATCCCTTCTTCCCCCCGGTTCTTGCCTTCAATTTTTATTGCCCGTATGGTTCAACCATCCCACTGCTCGTCGGATTTTCATTGAGTCTTGCTAAATCATGCTCTCGCGGTTTCCGCAAGTCAATTTGTGCACAAGAAAAAGTCTCCACGAATTTATGCGACTATGCACTAGGGGGGATTCGAAGTCACAAAACTGACCCATACCCGGCTCGAGGATAACCTTATACGTCTCCGGGACGACGGGACTGTTAATGACTACGAGTTATTGTCAGCAACGAACGAAGGACCACAACGTCTTGATTTCGAATCTACTCTTGCTAGATTGGATGATCATGGCGTCAATCTCCGGGTCTCTACCCCCCCACGCATATCAATGATTTGCTTCCAAGTACATCATTGGTATGCGGTAGTTCCATTAGTTCCGTCAGGGCGCTTGTGGTCAAGAAACGTCGATCGGGTTCCATACCTTGGCACTAGCTAGTAAACATAGTGCAAAGAAAAGCGACAAGGCTGGAAATCGAAGCCAGGCACGTCATGCTCTCGCTGCCCAAGCGGATGGTCTACCTTGCTATCATCTTGGTCGCCCCGCTTCTGATTCTGGGATGAGAAGGTTGTTGATCCATCTGCTACTATTTTAATATGAACATCCGTTTTATTGTGAGAATAGAGCGAGTATAATCTGGCGAGGGCAGAGCCCCGGGTAATCACCGCTACCGAAAATCGATTTGAAACCACAAATATATAAATTACTTTTTTTTAGTGGTGACGCCGTCTGTTGTGTGGTCGTACACTGCTTGTAATGTACCAGGCACGAAACAACGACTTTCGACTATTGAAATGTGGACCTTGAAAGTATCGGGAGCACATTACATTGTAGTCTTGTACATAGCCTTCTACAGGTAGTTTTGTAGCCATGCAGTCAGTCTACCTGCTACCGACACAGAGATGGTCGGATAGGTTTGTTTCAGCCGAAGGCACAAGAGGTATGGAAGGATGCTCCGACTTAGAAGCGTTTTGCCGACGCGAGGAAGATTGTCAAAAAAAGTGAGATTCGTTGGGGGTAGGTATATCCATGTATCTGAACGAATCCCCAATATGAAGGAATATGAAAGCGCGTCGTTCTATGGATGCTACACGACGTTGTGCTCATGGTCAAGATTCGGTCGGAACTTCAAAGTCTATGAGCCGTTAAGAGCTGGGGCAAAGTCGGTCCGCATGGTGTATTTTGCGACAGAAAGCGTTATGGGTCGCGTCAGGAAACGGTAACGGCCGAGCTGAGTAGCTGCGGTACGATGTACCGCAAGGAGTTGGTGTCAAAAACCGATACGAGGCTGAGTTGATCAGTCAGCGGCACGGATCGGAGTCCAAAACCTAGTGTATTCTGCCGTACCGCACGGTGGCGCGGAATGGTGGCAGTATACCGCTTTCTGTCGTCTGCCCATGACTTTTGTTAGTCTATACGGAGCCACCCGACCACGTATGTAGTCTATGGGTTTAGTGGCTCTTACTGCTGTTATTAACATAGTGCTATATACTGATAATTAAGTAAGCAATCGTACTCGTACGAGGTATCGTACGGTAGGCACGAACATCATCAGAAATCTTAACGCAGGCTACTACTACTATCACTAGCGCATGCATTGCCGTTGCATTAGTCGATATATACCGGACTAAATTACAAAAATAAAAATTCACTCCAGCTGTGAAATCGAAGATTTGTCGAAACTCATATTTGCAAGCTGTGTGTAATAGACCGGACTATTACATTATAATACCAGGTAAAAATTGAAAACACATTCCAGCTATTTACTATGAGATCGAAGATTTTGTCGAAACTCATCTTTGCAAGCTGTGTGTGATACTCCGATCGCGCGTATTACGAGTTGTGTGTCCTCATTAAGGACATAGGTCGGCGACTCCCCTTGCAACTACAGTGTATCTATCAGGGTAAACAGGGTGATGTTAGTCAATCTGTGCGCGGAAACTATAAAACCCGCTTTTGAGGGGGGCAAAATCTGACAGCTGTGGAAGAAAAGGCATCCGTTTATCAAGTGAATCCTGTGAGTCGAATAACCGGTGAGGGGGGGGCGGAGATTTGAAGGACACGGGGGCGTGGGGGGCTGGGTTTGATCAAGAGAGAGCGTGGGGGGGGGGGGGGGGGGGGAGGGGGGGGCAGCTCAATCTGTTCGTGGAAAGTAGAATTCCTTCAAGGGGATAAATCTGACGGTTTTGGAAAGAAGGCACCGGTTTATCATGTATATCCTGTAAGTCGTACAACCAGCGAGGAGAGGGCCGAGCGTTCGAATGGGTGGGGGGGGGGGGGGGGGGGGGGCGGGGGGGCGAGAGGAGGTTTTTAAACAGCTTTAGGTCGTATAAATGTAGGGGTTTGCTATACGCGTGGTGCTAGGTCTAAGCGATGGTGCGGGGGGTGGGGAAGGAGGGGGCGTTGTTGGGGGGGGGGGGGGGGGGGGGGGGATTAAAGCAGCGGTATGGATGGCTCAAGAAAGATAATGATGTGATATCAAGTGCGTGGAAGTATTTATCACTTTGGCAGATTTCGATGTTAGGTGGGGCGTTTGAGCAAGAGGGAGTGGGGTAAAAAAAGGACTAGACTATATTACATGATATGTTATTATTAGAACAGACTATATTTGTGAAAAAGATGCGCTTGAGCCATGGGATCGACCAAAAAGAAAAAAAAATAATCAAAGCTCAGCTTTGCAAAGCTGCGCGTGTGATACTTCGATCGCGCGTGTTGCAGGGGGTGCATACCCTCGTGAAGGATGCAGGTCGGTGACTTTCCTGCTAATGCCAGGGTCAATAGGACTAAGACGTCAACCTTGTTCTGCGCACGGAAACCGTGTCACCCGCATTGAGGGGGGCGAAACAGGAGATGTGTAGAATGCAGTAGAATGCAGTATGCATGAAACCAACAAGTGTTATGGTGTGAGTTAACTTTTTAAGTGGGCTACTTGGGTCTACCGGGTTCGTACGCAAGTTCTTGCGAACTCCCTGTTAATGTGGCCGGCCAGCGGAGGTCCAGCCCAGGCCTGATGCCCGGATTGTTAATGATGATGGATCAAGCGGTGAACGTCGATCGTCTTGGATGGCGGGGAGGGCAGCCTGAGTTCATTAGACGGCTCTCAGGGCACGGAACGACGGCTTTGGTGTCGTATTGAACTGGAAGTGGTTGGAAGAGGACATGCGCATGATATGCGTTGTTTATCGTATTCTGCGTTTACTCCCAGCTCAGAAAGGGTAGGCACGTAGTAAGCACCCAAACTGCGATCGCTTCTTCTTGTCTGTTTCATAGCCCTACCTTCGCTGTGAAGGCCCATAGTAATTTTGCAGTATGACTCTCGATTGAGGAGCTCTGTTACTCGTCTCAAAAAACAACTTCGAGAAATATTGTGAGTTTTAATCCGACAAAAGAGGCGTCCCATGGACTAGGTAGACCGCAGCGACTAGTCTAATATCTCAAAGCAAGAATGGACTTCCGACAACTGTAGGCTAAGAAAACTCCGTCCTTCAGGTAATGATGAGCAAAAAAAGGGGTACCCGGTGCCCCAAAAGAGGTACACAGTATCTGTACCTTTTTCGTAGCACGCGTATAAAGCACCGGTGGCTATAGCTTCGTGGCTTTTCGCGTCGAATGTGTCGGCCGTGCGCCTGCACCCGTGATCGATTATCGTTTATGGTAAGTCAATGAGCAAGCAACATGTATCCAAAAGTTGGGGTTGGGGCTAGTCCGCCATATAACCGTCGGCCAATGACAGAGCGCAAAACCCACCCCCCCCAAGATCCGGGCGGCCACATTATTAGGTCTTCCGTTGGAAAAACGTAATTCTAAAGTTTCTCTTTCTTTCGCTGATTTTTTTGTGGGTTAGGGTTAGGCTTGGAATGAATGGCGAAGGTTACCATGTGGCTCACAAAAACCAATCAATTAGACTAAGTGTTTTTGTGTTTTGTGCGATTCCTTGCTACTGCTGCAGGGTAAAAAAAGCTGTCATGAAGGTCGAACAATCGCCTCGCTGTCTCGGCTACTCGATGGTGGTATCGATGATGATCGTGCTCCTTTCGGGGGAGTTACTGGCCAGCAGCAACGAAGCCGGCTGCAACGAGGTCTGGCTCGCCGACGGCTGGTGCGACAACATAAACAACCACGAGGGTTGCGGTGAGTCTCGTCCGCCCCCACTATGTGTATAGACGATAAAAAAAAAACATCACACGACGGTGCGAGATCGAGGATTCCGTCGAGGCTCACGCCAGTGAGTAGTTTTTCGAGCTGGGACGAGGTAGCACATTTTGGCCGAAAAGTAGAGTTTAATGACGGCACTCGTTCACCCATAAATGGTGGAAATGTCGCGATCTTGTTATGCAACATTAGATTATTTTCTTTGAACGACTTGGCCAACATGGAGTTGTCGTCATCAGGTGTTGCACGAAGAGGTTAGTCAACGACCGTGCTGCGGTAGCTGAGGTATCACTTTGTGTCAAAAGCGTTCGGCTTTATCTGAAAGACGGGGCTCGGGACCCAACCCATCAAACATCATCGTCGGAAATTCGTCATTTTTCTGCACCCGGTACTATACTGTGTATGTATGTACGCATGGCGTGTCGCGAGGTTCTCCGGCATGAAGGGTACGAAGACTGCGATTGTGGCGAAGGGAGTTGTGTCGGTATCACCGGCATCGCCGCTTGCGGCTTCAACAACACCCTACGACTGCAGCGACCCTCTCCAAGGCTGACCATAATCTTGCCCTCCCCGAGGCTGACCCTGATCTTTACCCAAGCATTGTCGCACGGCCAACATGGCCAACGTGAAAACATTTTAGCAAAAACATTACTACAAAACACCTTGTAAGGTGCAGGCGCAAGTTTTCATAATAACTTGCGATGTTCTCTGCCATCCAGGATATGACCACGGCGATTGTTGCCAAGAGAGTTGCGTCGACACCGACATTGCCGTGTGCGGAGTCGAGGCACCCTACGACTGCATCGACCCCGACTACGCTGACCCCGAGGTCAGCTACTCGTTCTCGTTTGAACAGTACGGCCCAGTCGGCGACGGCAACTGTGACTCGGACTTCAACTTCAAGCAATACGGTAGGTTTCACGGCCCATCTGTCACATATATCTATCTATTGATTGAAAACGATCTAGACCGTGTAGAGTAGAGCACCACCCGCATTTTCTGTTTGATCACTACGGTCAAGTCGGCGACAGCAACTGTGACTCATACTTCACCTTCGAGGAATACTGTATTTTTCACAGATCATCGGGCAGATAGATCAAGATCCCAAATCATCTATTACACTAAAACTATGGGTCTACAATACCACGATCTGGATGACCAAATGAAAACCAAGGTACGCTTCACATGCAGGACAGATCTATCGATGTAGATCACCTACAGATCATCCACAGAAGAGAAGACTAAGGCTAGGGTCTAATCATAGTATCATACTCCCCTTTTCGCCGCTGGTTTGTAGCTGTTACATCATATCATACTATCATACTCGCACGAGTTACTCTGTTCCTCACTGACTAAATGCTTTAGGCGATCTGTTTCGTGCACAGCGTAGCTAACCGCTTCACTTTTGGGGATTCATATCGGAGAGTTAAAACAACGCGATAGGCTAACACCGCAATGGAGTAGGGGGGTCACTCGCGGGAGTGACCCCGAGCGAGTGAACCCGAGCCACTGTAAAAAGTGGCCTCAAAACGTGATACCCCCACCGCGGCTTTCGTCAGAAATTCGCCGCATAATGCTTCACGGATGACGACACCCATAAGGACACGTCATGATCTAGATCGTCTCACTGGCATATTCCACCCAACAGTTCGACAGATCAAAATCTAGACCTTCTGGATAGAGGATGTATCGGTAGATTTTCACGCATGGTCAGATAAACCACGGCCTTCTTGTAGATCATCTCGTTTTAACCCAGTAAAACTCGGGCATCTGACGAGAACCAATCATCTTAGTTACAGATTCAACTTTATCGTGGACCGAAAAAAAAAGGTATGAAGTGCCCACCTTAGCCGGGGAAATGTTTGTAGACACAACTCTGTCGGACAAATTCGCAGGTCGATATTTCTTCACCGACCCTGCGTTCACTGCGCACCCTATGCCCACCCTCTGGAGTGTATTTGCTCGATCAAGTTTGTTACGTATAGTAAGATTATGAGCCCCCCCCAAGGTATATGAAAAAAACGGGGTTTTTAGCTCGTTCACAATCTATACACCCCTCCTAGAAGGTTCCGCCATCAGTAAATCAGGTTTCCCGATCGCCGCCGCTTCTGGCTAAAATGTCCTTTTTTTATTGGAAAAAATACGAGAATCAGGTTATCATATATTAAAACAACAATTTTTGTTTTTAGATTGCTTGCCTTTTGTTGACCGCTGCAATTTTTTTGCTCCCATTTATGTTTTCTTTTTCATTCTAGGTTTCGATGCTGGGGACTGCTGCCCCTGCACGTGCACCTCTACCAAGGGAAACGCTTGCGGTGCCGGTTCCGGATACGCTTGCCTTGATACTAACGCGCCATGCTTTAACGAATACGTCGAAGCGAGCACCGTCACCACAGTCACGGTAGTCGCCAACTCTTACGACATCAAGATCAGTGGAGAATTCGGTTGCATGGACGCGGGGTGCCTGCCTGGCCTCACTCGGGACGGGGATGTTACCGACGCGGAGTCGAGGTGGTCGTGTCGTCAGAGTGACGTTCCGGACGAGAAGCTTTGCGCCATCACATTCTCGTTTGAGGAAGCGCTGGATGTTCGCTGTGTGCAGGTGGCTTTCTGGAAGGCGGGAGAACGTTCGCGCACTCTAGAGGTGAGCTACAGCGCCGCCCCGCCAGGCGCGGTACTGATGGTATACTGGTAGTGTCCCATGGTAGTTCGGCTAACAAGCGACGGTGAATACCTCGACGAGAAGAAGTCAACATCGTCGGAGGCGGTCATCACGTGGTGCGACCTGGACGAGAACGCAGCGTAGCAACCGACGCCTTCTGCATAGAGCGAGAACTTCTGTGAGCGCAAACTAGTTCGTTAATTTCCCGGACCCCTGTAACCAAACCCCATACCGTTGGAATGTCAGGTACTTTTTTCACAATTTGTTTTCGTTTCGTACCTAGGACACGAGGTGCATTACATGAGATTGTGTCTTCGTCGGGTTGTGCTTTGAAGCTGTCTCAAAAGCAGTGTTTTGGATTGGGAATGTATACAATGTACAAGTGTAGAGAGCGCCAAGGTGTTATGAGTCTCAGGAAACGATTGGTGCCCCTCGACCTGGACCGCTGCGTGCATTACCCTACTTCACGCCAATACTGCAACAAACGTGAAGCTGCGCTACTACTTATTCTACAAGAGACAAAAACTGAAACTTGATTTGTTTTCCCCATTTTCCCTTTTGATTTTCATCATTCGGCTAACCAGCGACAGTGAACTCCTGGGAGATACTGAGTCACTGGTACTGCGGGAAGCCGTCTTCGTGTGGTGCGGCCTTCACGAGAACCGAGTAGAAACCTAATTGACCGCGTATATCCCCATTAATAGTGCAAACGTGAACCCGCTTTAGTCCTACAAAGGGCTATCTATGCTGAACACGATACTCTCCGATTTGCTACCTTGATGTTGATCATTCAGCTATCCAGCGGCGGTGAGTACCTGGGCGATGTCGAGTCAACCCTGTCGGAAGCCACTTATACCCGTTTCGGCCTCCACGAGGACAAAGTGGAAACCTTGACTCTGACGACCATCGGCCTCGGGGCCTACCAATGGATCAGCCTACTTGAGGTGAGAGGAGGGATACTTGGCGTGTTACCATAGGAAGGAAACGGGGGTTACCATAATGGTGGCACCTTTCGGATAAACCATTTTCTGAACGGTGGGGCTCCTTAAACCGAAATCGTCGCACCGTCATTATTTTTCTTGCCGTATGTATTTCTTTTATACCTAGCCCATGAGTCCGCTCATGGAGTTGCAGTAGTCGCCTCGGTGGAAAGCAGTTAGTGGGCGAGGTTTTGAAATCCTCCCGTGGGGAGGCTCCAACCGATAACGGCGCACGTTTATCCCGTTGCATGCGTTAGGGAGCAGGGAGCAAGACCAGTCAAGTGAAATGAGTGGCTGCTCAGCCGGGAGTAGGTACATAAATATGTCAGAGTTCGTGCGTAGGTTTCGTTGTATTTGGTTTCCCTCGGCTTTCGTCGCTGCATTGTATCTTATCCTCAAATATATACGTATGTATGGACCCCACAAGTCCACTCTCCAATTCGCCCCCTTGATGAGAGGTTACCGCTGAGTGACAGCTCAATTGTCATCATGCGCATCTAACCAAATATGCGTATTATTTTATGCTGGTGCCTGAAACCCAGCGAGCCGTTCTACAGTACCCCCCCCCCCCAACCTTTCTTCAACGAAATCGCCGTGTTCAAAACCAGCCCCCTCCTTAAATATCTCCTGAAATGCAGTGCCCCTCGACACCCCCACGTCATCGATCGACATGTGCCTTCGAACACAAGAAAAAATATACCTAGTTTTAGATGCTTTGTTTTCAATTGTATCATTCCGTGTGTCGAGCAACCACAAAACGTGAATCGCTGGTTTTTTGGGGGCTATCGTAGAATCAGTCCAGCCCAAATTCTGATCGGCACGCAGCATGTTACAAGTTCATCATTGTGGTGCCGCGTACCATATGCACACTACAGCATGTTACAAATGCATCATTTTTTGTGCCTCATACTATATGTACACTACAGCATGTCAGGCCATTTCTTATACAGTCGGATTCCGCCAGTCGAAAACGGCCTTTTTCGACTGGATGCTTCTGGTCCTTCTTCTTATCTTCAGTCCTTTTATAGTTTTTGTGCTCTTCCTAAAGGCGGTTGATGTGAGGGAGTACTGCTGCACAGCAGGCGAAATCGGTGGCTTTCGGCTACGCCTAAAGCCACCAAAGCTACGTTCGTGGAGTCGCACTCAGCCGAGAGCCGCCAAAGCTGCAGCAGGCGCAGCCGTTGTTATCAGCATGGGATCGAGACCGAGGGCTGCTGCCGTCGTGTGATACACGCTGCTGGCGAGCGGAACTAGGAATGCGCCACGCCGACTTGCGGCAAAAAGCAACAACAGCGATAGCCAAGCCAGCGTCAGAGCCTTGTATGATACTGCAGTGTGGTACCTGATATGGGTGTGTGGCCGTGTGGGTGTGGTGTGTGTTTGGTGGTGGGATGAGCGATGCGATCGGTTCAAAAAACGTGTATAACTTTTTCGACTGAGTTTTTCGACTGGAGAATCCAGTCGAAAAAGTCGAGTTTTTCGACTAGATCCGCCAGTCGGAATTCTTGGTCGAAAAAAGTTGAATCAAAAAAGCCCTTTTTCGACTGTATGTAAGAAAGCTCGATTTGGGCTTGAGTCGATAAAGAAAGGCCGTTTTCGACTAGCAAATCCGACTGTATAAGAAATGGCCTTACAAATGCATCGCTTTTTGTCCCGCATACCATACATATGCACGCCACAAGTAAGTACCTGGTAGGTTGAAAACGCATGTTACGGTAATGATGCACATATTTTTTGTTTCCGAGGTTCCTTTTGATAACCACTTGAGGAGGACGATGCATTGACCCAAGAGGTGGTTTGGACGCGTGTTACGATATAGAAGTAGCACGTTTTGGCTAAGCTAAAAAAATCATCTCCGTGACAAGGATTCTGAAGCAAAAATATTCGGGATGACGTTCTCATTATTCAGAAAAAATAGGAATGGCGTTGTATACCTGGGCCACGAATGTGTTTATCGGCAGTATTTGAAAAAAAGAGTTGGTGCACCTCTACCATACTAATACTATTGGTAATATTACTATTAGTGCTATTTTAGTAGCAGCATGTGTCTTTGGAAAAAAGAGAAAAAAGCTTCACAATCAATATCCCAGACACCAGGCAGCTAATCCCACGGTCGGGGTTGCAGTTGTTGGATTAACTAATAATATACCATTCCGGTTGAGCTCCTCAAGTAGGGAACTACGGGTTAGTCATTGATCAAGTGATTTGACTAATACATTTTTTTTTAGAGATAGGGCATAGAAGCTTGGTCGGGTTGGGCGAACGAATGCTTTCGAAGTCATCTTTCGGTGTTGTTGTTGAGGTATCGAGCTCCTCGTGTTTGGAACCCCGGAACTTTTGCTGCACCCCTTCTTGCCGTGGGATGCCTCAGGTAGGTGCACGGCGAAAATAAATCAAAAACGAACGATATTTCGACGATTTTGTGCTATTAGTCTAATCGTACAAGGAGCCTCGTCATTCGTAAAACCGCTTCAGCGAAAAAGTGCTACATGAACCGCTATCATTGCACGGTTCTGAACTTGTTAACGATTTCACCCAAGAAAACTCTGGTGCAGTTCCAAAAAGAGTTAAACATTCAGAACATGTTTCTTTCCGGATATAAAGCCGTTGCACCCCTTGTCCCGTGAGAACTCTTGCCCTCGGTTTGTACAGCAGGTGCGGACTCTGGTGGAAATGGACGGCCGCCCTGGACCAATCAACACATTTAGCTTGTGAAGGCGGATTTCCCTTGACCAATCAGTACCAACTCATATAATAAAAATAAAAATACACTCCAGCTAGCTGCGAGATCGAATATTTTGTCGAAACTCATATTTGTAAGCTGTGTGCGTGATACTCCGATCGCGCGTATTACGGGTTGTGTGTCCTCGTTAAGGATATAGGTCGGCGACTCCCCTTGCAACTACTGTAGTGTTGTAGCTATCAGGGTCAACAGGGTGATGTTAGGCAGTCTGTGCGCGGAAACTATTAAACCCGTTTCTGAGGGGGACAAAATCTGACAGCTGTGGAAGGAAATGCATCAGTTTATCAAGTGAATCCTGTAAGTCGAATATGTATCTGGTGAGGGGAGGGCGGAGTGTTTAAGGACGTGCGGGCCTGATTTTGATCAAAAGGGGGGAGGGGGCGGGAGGGGACGGGTGGGGCAGGTCAATTTGTGCGTAGAAGCTATAAATATTTCTTGTGGGAGAGGGGCGGGGAATGTGGCGGGGGGGGGCCGGGGGCGGGGGGGGGGGGGCTTTAGGTCGCATAGATGTAGGGATTTGCTATACGCGTGGTGCTAGGTCTAGGCGATGGTGCGGGTGGTGGGGAAGGAGGGGGCGTTGGGGGCGGGAGTGGGTGGGAATTGCAGCAGCGGCATGGACAACTCATATATCACATATATATCACCCTGTTGACCCTGGTACAAGCTACACTGTATGTAGTTCCAAGGGGAGTCGCCGACCTATATCCTTAATAATGAGGACACACAACCCGTAATACGCGCGATCGGAGTATCACACACAGCTTGCAAAGATGAGTTTCGACAAAATATTCGATCTCACAGCTGGGGTATATTATTAGTTTAATATTATATGTTGCGTCCCGCTCTCTCACTACGTATCGTATCGTTTATGGTATTCCGTGTGAATCCTTGCCATCGCGACCTCTGTTATTTCAGGTGAGCATGCTGGATGAAGCGGAAGATTGCCCCCGATGAAGATCACTCCGGGACAACCATCCACCGCATCATCGCACCTATTATACCGCCCTAGGACAATCTGTCCACCAAACCACCGCATGTACAACCCAGCATAACACGTTCACCATTCTATCGTTGTCGTTGCCTCGTGTCCCGTGCAAACTCTTCGTCGGCAGGTGCGAATCCTGGTTGAAGTGGAAGATTACCCTTGACCAGCACAAACGCATTGATCATAACAGGACAAGAACCCGGTAGACAACTTCTATCCCTCCAGAGCTCGGGGAAGAACGCATCATCAGACGTTGGGTTAACTGCTCAGCTCAAGCCCGGGGCGAGACAGACATGAAACAATTTGAATTGGCGTTGTTGCGGAAGTGAGGACTCGGACGGAATCGATCGCACTCTTTACTTTGTCGTACAAGGTTACGTTAAGAGCTACCTAGTAGTAGAGGTTGTTGAGTTATATTGTATTTCCGAGCTCAAGTTAAGCCAGGTACCTGGTAGATACTTACTGGTGACTTTGTACCTTAAGGGATTTGTGAAGGTGTGTGTCCGGTGTAAAATAGATGAATCATGCTTCGATGACTAGGCTTTACGCGTGCAATGCGATGGGGTAGCACGTTTTAGATGAAGTACTACTGCTGTAACTGCTGTATGGCATGCCACGGTTGGGATTCACATTCGTTTTTGCGAGATTCCTCTCTCTCGTGAAAAGCTCTTGAACTCAACCCCAAGAACCGATTTCGAGAAAAACAACTGGGCATATCCTAAAGAACTAGGTCGGTGGGACACGTGAACCATGTTCGCAGAAAACTAGCAGTGAGATAAGCGCGTGTTGTCTGGGTTGTTCGCGCGCAGGTGATTCGTTGGGGGGCACAAAACGTGGAGAATAACAACAGTGTTTTTTTCATGAAGGCATTAATTTAGTTGCTGCAGCAGTCAGTCTAGGGAAACGGTATTATTGCCTCTTGTCGTCTTATTGCCCTGTTGAACACTCGACGAGAGCTATATTCGCCAAACACTCTGTCGGTGAGAAGCCACTACTGGTGGTCAGGGTTGGGCACTCCATTACACGCAGTAGTTCTTCGCTACAAGATGTTGAAAATATGTTCCTTTTTTTTTCGAGTAGTACTGTAGTACTGTATCGATTTTTGTCTCGGCGGAGGGTTGAGTAAACACGCTTTTCCGTCGGGGGATTATGGCGTGGGAATTTACGGTTGTACGGATGTTCTGAAGTCAACATCCATATTAGCACGTTTTCTCTCCTTCGTAGATGGTACACCCTGCGTAGTTTCGGTTCTCGACGCACCCATTTGATACCAAACTTGCAACAAATATCGCGAGTTGTATATCGCGTACACGCCGTATACGGCACACCCTACACGTGCAAATAATATTGCGGTTGCCGATGGACCAATAGGCGAATTGGGCGACGAAGTTGCCACAAAAAAAGTGCAAGGTATATCTCGTGCAACGACTGATTCTACGATAGCCCCCCTCTAAACCAGCTACTCGATACGTGGAAGGATGCCATGAAAAGTATATCTTCACATATTTTCTTGTTTGCGGAGGACTTTCAAACGATGACGTCCGGGTGGCAATGGGAACCGTGTTTCAGGAGATACGACCGGGAGTTGGTTTCAACACCGGCGATTTCGTTAAAGAAAAGTTAGGGGGTCTACCGTACAACGACTCACACACGTGCTATTACGAGGTTCATACCCTACGCTCCCTCTTGTGACGGGGCTGCCGTTAACCCAAAGTCGTCAAAAGATTGTTCATTTTTAGCAATATTATGTTTTGGTTCATCGAGTCGCACTCTCCGACACCAGTTATGGGTGGATGGATGGAGTGTGAAGAGCTCCTCCAGTTGCCGGTTCTTTTCCAAGGCTTTTAGGGCCACCTGCACCATTTGCATTTTTGGTGGAAGGTCGTGAGAGCATCTATGGGAGCGATGGAAGTTTCCACGGCATGGAAGCGTGGAAGCTTCCATGAAAGCTTCAGTCAGTGGAAGTAACTTCCATGGAAGCTCAGGTGGAAGTTACGAAAGCTTCCGTGGAAGCTTGCGTTTTTTTTTCTCCGTGGAAGCTTCCATATCTTCCATGAAAGCTTCCACGGAAGCGTTTCACATGAGTTTCCACGCAAAATGCAAGTAGTGCAGGAGACCGCGAAACTGCCGGTTTACAGTGAGAGATACCATACGCTGCATCTCTACAACCTCAGTTACTTATTTTGGCAATGTATCAGGTAAAAGTTGGAAATCCACACGAACCTCGCCACCAAAAAGTCGAGCATTGAAAACACCGCAGCATGCGTGCTAGAGGCCGGGTACACAGTTCCATATCTACAAATCATACTCGTGACATGTGTATACTAAAGAGAACAGTGCACGGAGTCGTTGTACGGTAGCCTCCCCAGAATTTCTTTAACGAATTCGCCGGCTTTTAAACTGTCTCCAGGCCGTATCTCCGGAAATGCCGTGCCCCATGCCACCCCGATTTCATCGTTTGATGGTCTTTACGAGGGAAAAAAATATCTGAAGATATTATTTTGCGTAGCATAACTTCCCGTGTCGAGCAGCTATCTAGGGTTCGCTAAAGAAAGACGCTGGTTTTTTTTTGGGGGGGGGTATCGTTGAATCAATCTACACCGCGGATCGATCCTAACGTTTTATCGTGTAGCTCGCGTCACTTCAAGGTCCCCCTGACGAGGGGCTCAAACTTGCCACCCTTACCGTGATATGGTTGGGTGAATTTTTACCAAAAAAACAGATAGATGCACAGACGTGGTTGTGTAGTCTCTTGCATCGAAAAAAATACTATCGACTCTGACGCTGCGAGTCTAGCGGCGACACGTGCATACATGTAATCAAAAAGAAAAAGAAGGCCAAAAAGAGGAGCCCCACGATGTAGCCTGAGCGTGAATCTTTCGATCGCCGAACGGCCACCCCCCCCCGCAGTGCCCCTTACTCTCCCCATACTGCCCCCTCCCACCCCGATAAACCCCTCGCTTCAGACCTCCCACCACCACCGACCCACTCACCCTCCTCCCCCTCTCTCGCCTTCGCCCGCCCTCCCCACCGCCCTTCCCACCGCCCCCCCCCACTATCACCCTCCCCTCCCTGACCCTCGCGCCAAACAAAAACAACATGTGTAAGGCCGGGGAGGAGCGGGAGGGTACTGGATAAATACGCCAAGAGGATACACGCCTCTACGGTGTACTTCCTTTTCGTTAGGAAATCGACGAGTCTATGGACCCAGGCCCGGCGCATGGCCTGAAACGCCGTGATTCCATAGCAACTCCCCTACTCCGCACAAGAAAAGAAAAAATCCCCACGAAACAAATGTTGAACCCCCGACAAAAAAATGCAAATATGTAAGAATCACCCAAGACACAATAAAAAAAGCATGTGAGGAAGCTTTCCCTCACAAAACAACCTCATAAAATATAATTGTGTATGATCCCGCGCACACTTCTTCCCACTGCAACACTTACATAGAAATGCCATACACGTAATGTACGAGGCTTGGTTGATTGCGGGAAGGGCTATGCCCGACCATCTACAAGACACACGGGGTATACGGTAAGTTGGCGTTTTTTGAGATCAAACAAGTTCTGCCATACATAGGAGACCGGTCTTTTCGGGCAAGTCAAGGGCGGTTTTGCCTTACTACCAAGCCATCAGTCGAGGGGTAAATCACTTTTATTAGGCGGGTCAAGGCCGTCTTCGGCCCCCACGTATACTGTATGTAGCGTAGAAGGGCGGTCGGTCAAGCAGTCAAACCGCGGTCTCCTAGCATATTGAATTTTGAGGCCAGATCGAAGCCGTGATGGGCGCCGCGAGGTCAAAAGAAAATACAGTCAGTCGTGTCCTCCACCCAAAAGCGCTACGATAGAGGCAAGTACAACTTTTTATTGCCAAGGCTCTTAACTCGACGACACTTACCTGCGTAACTTTGTTCAAAACCCAAGTTTGATAATTTCCTTGAGGCTGGTCTCGATCAGGCATCCCATGGCCAAGGTAGACAACGAATGCAACACTCGGGACACTCGGAACACTGGGAACACTGGCCAATTTTCGTCGTTCGGTAGAAGTGGAACGGAAACGTCTTCGGAGCACCTCACACGAATAATGAGAAAGCGTAGTATTATTATCGAGGCACGATAAAAGAAGGGTTTTGTATGTACGGAAGAAGTTTGGGGTTTTTTGCACATTGACCAATGCGACCAACGCGGGTGGTTACTTGTACTTGTCCTGGTATAGCAAAGGGAACCTTGGATCAGTCCCTCTGGTTGCTAACTCTAGCAAGCGAAGCACGCGAAGAAAAGAGAAGCATCGTCAACGAGACAGGTTCAAGGTGTGATAGACCGGCTGATTTTTTTTTTATTTCATTCACATGAGAAACTTTGAGCATCTCACCCGAGCCGTGACTTGGAAAGCATTGAATTCACTCCGGTAATCCGATCAACACTTCTGTGCGCGCCAAGCCCTAAAACAAAATATTACCGTAAAGTAAAAATGTTAAAAGTTAGCTGACTGGCTGTGCAGTTCATCACTTACTTGAAGAGGTCAACATTATCAACATTGCCAACATCACCAACATTATTACCAGAAGCACCATACATATGGCCCAACTGGGTGCAACGACGCGTGGTACGAGATAGAGGTGTGCACCACGTTTTTTCTGAGGTTCGTCATTTTGGGAGCGTAAGACCTTTTGTTAAGGAATTAGTGGGGTATTAGTCTGTTTGACCACTTACTTGAAACTGGTTTTTTAACCAATAGCTTACCCAAACTAAGTCTTATAATAACACTTTCCTAATAATCCAAAAATCTGATTCGGAAAAAAAATGAAGCTGCTAGATAACACCACATCATACATGATGATCTGATGAAGAATCCCATGCCTTAGACACACAACGAGAATGAATCATGATAAAAACGGCCTTTTTGCCGACGATTTTGAAATAAATAAGGATCTCTACCCGTGATTCAAAACATGCATACGTTTTCGCCAAAAAAAGTTATATACCTCTGACTGATTCTACGATTGCCCTCCTCCCCCAAAACCAGTGATTTCCTTTAACGAACGTTTCATCATCAATCATCATCAATCATCATCAATCATCATCATGGCTGCTCGACACAAGGAAGGATACAATTAAAAACAAAGTATATCCATATCTTTTCTTGTTGTGTGCAAAGGACTATATATATCGATCGTTGACGTCGGGGTGTCGAGGGACACACACCGTATTTCACGGATACGACCGGAAGCTGGTTTTGAAACCGGCGATTTCATTAAAGAAAAGTTGGGGGGGGGGGGGGTGGGGGGGGGGGGGGGGGGGGGGGGGGGGGGGGGGGGGGGACTACCGCAGAACGAGTCCTTTATCTATCGTAGCATATATGCTAGTGCCTCCAACCCCAACCGTGGGATGATTGAAAAACAAGAAAACGGAATTTCGACACATTTTGGGTTTAGGAACTCCGTCGTTTTGATAAAAAAACGGTTTCAGAAAAAAACGAGAAATATTACTATTAATAGGAATCGGAAACGGATAAGAAAAATATAGCCTATATATATGTTGGTTGTTCTAGAGAGAATTCGGCGGTATGGTTAATATTCTCTGGCAGAATACGAAGTGCGTTGCTCACTTTGAAGGCAGAAGCTGGCATTGTTTGTTTGATCGCGCTTGTGGGGCTACCACCAAGTGGATACCGCACGGGACGGCGCTGGCAGACTGGTCGAACACGCAAGCAGACAATTTAAAGTCTTAAAGCTGGTGTTTACAACTTGACAGCGGTCGCTCGTTGGACCAGATAATTCGTGATTTATTTCGCGATTCTCTAGTTCATCGCTAGACGACGAATCGGGGAATTGGCGAAGGCAACAAGCAACACCGAAGGCGAAGCGCTTCATACGAGGCACAGGAAGCGAACGCGGAAGCGTCGACAACGAGCCTCGCCTCGACCGGTATGATACTACGTGCAGAGATTCAGGTTGTTATTTGTCTCCTCAATCCCCGATACTGGCCGGCCGAGATCATGTGTGTGCGTTTGGAAACGGTATGAGCGAGTTGTTTCTCTTGTGCAAAAACAAACAAAAACGAAAGCGGGGAAATAAATACCAACAAATTCAACATCGTGATCAAGCATTTGTCTCTATCGTAGCACGCGCGTTACCATCGGTTCAGACCGCGGTGCCTTGCTAGATGACAGCACACCCGCACTGAATCGGAACCCCGGTTTCTTTGGGGCCGGCGCGGTAAGCTTTCAACCGAGGTCGTGACCAATTCTCCGGCAGGGGGAAGTCCTTCTACGTTAGCCCCCCCAACTTCTAAATATCGTTAGCGAAATCGCCGGATTTGAAGCCAGCTCCCGGCCGGCTGCATCTCCTAAAATACGGTGTACCTTGAAACCCCGACGACATCGTTCGATAGGCATTTGCACGCGCAATAAAATATACGGAGACCTTTTGCTAATAATAATAGCATCCTTCCTCGTGCCGAGCAGCCATGATTCATTGAAACGTTCGTTAAAGAACATGGCTGGTTTCGAGGGGGGGTGTCGTAGAATCAGGCGGGGGGGGGGGGGGGGGTGGAGACGTACTCTCTTTGTTTCCGCTACCGGGTTTTCACCACCCGCACGACTGACTCTGTACCCTCTCACGAACTAAAACAGTTTTTTCTGGTTTTTTTTCAGGGGGGGGCGCAGCGTAGCTTGACCTTCCTTCGCGGATTAATATCGCGCAAAATTAGAGCAACATGAACCAAGCTCAAAAAATTGCCAATGATGGACAGGGGGGGAACTCGCGCGAGGAAACCCGAGGCCTCTCCACCGCGCCAAAAATAAAAAAAAGTGAACTTCTACCTTAGCTTTGGTTTCGTGACAACAAACAAAACGGTTTTCGACTAGCTATGCTGGAGCCCCGCATGGAAGGCTACCGCACCAACGCAGAACCACGACGACTGTACCTCACGGAACCTGAGCAGGTCCGGGTCCCGTCGGATACCCGGGGACCGACCCGAGTACTGGGGTAGCCACCTCGCAGCGGGGTGCCCGTATAATACCCGCTCGGCAGCCGAGTACCCCGAGTGCCCGGGACAAGGTTAAAATGGGACTTCTGGGAAACCGGCTGTACATTGGTCACCTCGCGCTAGCAACGGCTAGATGATGGCTCGAGATAGCTGGAGGGTATCACACACAGGAAAGGGCTACCACGCACAAAGTAACACCTCACCCACCTCGGGTGGTTTTGGAGTCTCTTCCTTCATCTAGAAGAACGGACGCATGCACCACGTTCGACGTTGCACCCCAATGTTTTTTTCGGGCTCACCACTTGAGGAAGTCTACATCTCGCCCGAAACCTGATCGCTTTTGACTAAACTCCAACGACAACCAGATGAAGTTGCATGACACCCTATCATACCATGGCCTAGAGGCATGCAAACGATGAACTTCGATAATATCCTATTTCGAGACAACAATGGCCTTATTAAGAGTTTTCTGAAAAAAATGGGAACGGAGCCTAATATGAGAACGGACGGGTTTTTTTAGAAAGCAAACCAATTGTGTACAACTCAAAAAAAAAAAATGACAGTCCTGTGGGGCTGTACAGCAGCCTTCGAATGAGCTGTCGATCAGGCTGGAAGTCCTCGGCATCGCCTCGGTAGCCAGCATCTAGAGAAATCACCATAAAGCCAGCGTATATCGCTTTTTGCGCCCACCCGAAGGCATGAGATGGAGCATGACCGTTCTGACGAGCTCCTCTCACAGGGCTGGCCAAGGGGTTTCGCAGGATCATTTCGGTTCTCTGATACACCACATGGTTCTGGAGATAACGCTTGGTTCTCATTTTAGGCTCCGTTCCCATTTTTCTGAAAACTCTGTTCATTCCGACGATTGGAGCTCAAGGAGCCCCGTCCCGTCAATAGTTCTAGTAGAATACCCTCTACCAAAAAAGCTAGGAGTGCCTCCCTCGATGGCTACCGAAGGACGATTCTCCACTTATGCCACGGTAGGTAGGGGTTGCGGTTTTTAAACAAAAACATTTTTGTGAACGGTTGAGCTCCTGAAGGGGTAAATGTATTACCAGGGTATCGGTTAGCATGAAAGTCCATTTACCCGTTTTCTTGTATTAGTCCTGACTGTGGGGCATAGAAGTATCTTGTCTTTCAGTCCTGACTATGGGGCAGAGAAGTTCTTGTTTTCGTCCTGACTGACCATGGGGGATGGAACTATCTTGTTTTCGTCCTGACCATGGGGGATGGAAGTATCTTGTTTTAGTCCTGACTATGAGGTATAGAAGTATCGGTCGGGTCGCGCGAGCCAAATGCCTTTTAAAGTCGTATATTTCGGGTGGTGATGATGATGATAGTGATGATGATGACGATGGATGATGATGATATTGAGTTCCTCGTGTTAGGAGCTCAGAAGCATATGTTGCACCCCAGGCGTGTGGGATTACTCTGAACCGAACGATGCGTCTACGGAAGCGTCTGGATTATACGAGATGCCTTGCTAGGATGGGGGTGACTACCAGCATGCATCTTTCGCCTGAAATATTTGTGAAAGACGGGGGACTCGTTATCCCAAAATCATCAAAAATTAATTGTTGTTCTAATTTGCAATAGTATCACTTTCTAACTTATATATTAACGCCTTTAGAGCCCCCAAACACCCCTCCATATACTATGTTCAAGTACTTTTGTCACCAAAACGGGTTTCCAGTTGTAAAGTCGTCCATAGGCAGGTGGGATTGTTCATCGGGTGGGTGTGAATATATGGTACTGTTATTTTTCTCCCAAACCCATTTTTCTTGTTTTTTTTTGGGGGGGAGGGGTATAGAGTTCCTTAAGTGCTAAAAAGGGCCTCAGAAACTAAATCGGACCTCCAAATACCGTAGCGAGCGTCACCAACAAAATATTCCCAAAGAGGCACCCTTTTTAGGTGCTGCGTGCGACCCTTGCAGTGGAGAACATGGGCTATGAAATTGCTCCCAGGGGCATGTGATATCTCAACCCCCTTTAGAGCGCTAAACTCCTCCTTGCGCTAATTCCAAGTTGTCCACAAAAACGGGTTTTCAGTGGCAGGGGGGCTGAGTGTGTGATACGGTAGACGACACCGCAAGACAGGTAGGTATCATATCTCAAGAATCACGCTCAACAGCTAGATGACGTCTCAAGGGACATGACTACCGGCATTCCACACCAAACGGGCTGTATGACGTTTCGAGACAAACGTAGCAGCTCATCGAACCTGCAAAAAGGTTGAGACAGCGGAGTGAGGGCGCCACGCGACTAGGGCAGAATCTACCCCCTACACCAACGTACCCGACGGTCCTCCAACAAAACTCGTGCAGGAATAAACCATAGTCCATTCGATCATGCACGCCAACCCAGACCCATCACGATTTCAACACTAACCCTATTTCCAAGCCCTAACCCCAACCATATTTTGTTGGGGGCGTCGAGGTCGCCAGGCGCGGTGACGATTTCCACAAACAAACGGTCGAACCACAGATCGGACTCGCCCAATCAGGCGGTGGTGTCGCATGAGGCACTTTGCAGGCTGATGCTGCACTCTTGCATTTTTAGCGTTTTCGATTGCCGTGCATCGCACGCAAGCCAAGGGCTAGACAACGCCTCCAGAAAGACGAAGAGACCCACCCACCCCACAACCGCAACGATACCACTCGCCTCCTAGAAAACCCTCCGTGGCGCCACGAGTCAAACAAATCCTACCCTTTCAGGACGCGTGTTACGGTTTACGAACAGCACCTAATACTTGACTGATGTTGTGGCGAAGGGGGGGGTCACTTGTGGGGGCTTTGGTTGCTGTGGCGGCTCGGGGTCGCGCGTGCTAAAGTGACCCCCTGTTCCTTCGCGTTCATAAGCGCTTCCGTGGGGTTTTCGTTTTTTTTGTATGAATCCGCAATGGAATGGTTAGCTACGCTGCGCCACCCAAATCGCATAAAAAAGTGCTTTTGACAGCGAGTTTTCCGTTAGTGAAAAACGGAGTAATCTCCCTACCTTAGGCTTGGTCATCACACAATTATGACATCGAGACATCAGGACACATACATCAGGACATCAGAACCTTAGGGCCTCAAGACATCATGACATCATGACATCATGACATCATGACATCATGGCATCGGGACATCATGACATCATGACATCATGACATCATTACATCATGACATCAGGACATCAGGACATCATAACATCATGACATCATAACATCAGGACATCATGACATCATGCCGTCATGACATTATAACGTCATGACATCATGACATCAGGACATCACAACATCAGGGCATCATGATATCATGCCATCATGTCATCATGACGTCATGATATCATGACGTCATGACATCATGACATCAGGACGTCATAACGTCATGCCATCATCAGGGCATCATGACAGCATGACATCATGACATCATGACATCATGACACCATGACATCAGGACATCAGGGCATCAGGACGTCATGACATCATGACATGACATCATGACATGACATCATGACATGACATCATGACATCATGACATCATGACATCACAACAACAGGACATCATGACAGCATGATCTCATCATCCATCGGCACAACAAAGCTTAAGACCGCAAAGGAATAGAAGCCTAGGGGGTCACCCGCGCGAATGATCCCGAGCCAGGGCAACACAATGCCCCAAAGTGGTTCCCTTGCCATCCTTGACCCAAAACGATGGACAATCCCGTCTCGGCTTAAAACACGCACTGTACCCAAAACGGCGGACGATCCCATCCGCTTAAAACGCGCACTACACTTTGACCATCACAGTCACCTGGACAATCCCATGGACTACGTATATAGGACAAAAATATCGAGTCGTTCTACCTTAGACCCGGGGAGGCCAACTTTTCTTTAGCGGAATCGCCGGTTTCTAAACCAGATCCACCGGACGGACGCGTCTTGTAATAGAGTATCAGCAAGGCTGGCAATAGATTCGGTAAGATTGCCAGCGGAGTCATGGTCTATTGGACCACAAGAAGATTCTCTTAAAACAGAATAGTCTGAGGGAAGATAACCCGTAGAATCTAGCTAGCTTCCAGCTAGCGTTGGGCTGCGAAAGCAACTGAGTTAAAGCGACACACGACGCGTATGAAAATACGTGGAAGTGTGGTGAGCTAAAGCTTTATTTTTCCCCATCCGCCGGAGGATGAAAAAAAATTAAAAAAAATTAAAAAAAATAAACTCGAGCTAGCTTATACCAGGTACCCCAAGAGCGTTCTCGGTAATGGAACGTTCCTTCTCTGGACAAGATAGATAGAAGTAAGCGCGTTAAGCGCTCATGGGAATACAGAACATCTAGGAGAACGTTCATTGTACGTTCCATAGGTAAAGGTCCAGAAGAGAGCACAGCAGCAATGCTGGGGTGAAGCGAACTCTGTGAGCCTCGCCCCACCCCCATGCTCTCACTCCTCCTTCTCCTTTCCTGTCTCTTCGAGCTTCTCATAGCTCAACGCCAATAATAAGAAATCTGCAAAGAAGAACCGGTGCTGTCTCCAAGCGAAGCTGATACCCCTGCGTCCCTTCCCTCTCACCTTCCGGCACCACGACTCTTTCACAGTCTCCCGAAATACGGTGTCCTTGCACATCCCGACGCCATCTATCATTCGATAGTCCCTTGCAAACAAGACAATATATGAACGTATTTTTTCCCACGGCTCATCCTTCCTCGTGTCTAGCAGCAGCCATGATGATGAAACGCTCGTCAAAGAAAATCGCTGGTTTCGGGGGAGGGCTATCGTAGAATCAGCCCGTACTAGTTGGGGCATATGTATGGCAGGTATGGTGGGAAATATATATATATATATGGCCGCCCTGTGCCAGAAGAGGCCATCCTATATGCTATTCGCCTAGGTACTTCTATTTAGAGTTAGCGTCGTTCTACTGTCCCCCCCAACTTTTCGTTAACGAAAGTCGCCGGGTTTCGAAACCAGCTCCCGGGCGTATCTCCTGAAATACGGTGCCCATTCATTGCCACCCCGGCGCCATCGTTCGATAGTCCTTTGCAAACAAGAAAGTATAGGTCTATGTGAAGATAAACTTTTTGCATAACATCCTCCCTCGTATCAAGCAGCCATGAAACGGTCGTAAAAAAAAATCGCTGGTTTTGGGGGAGAGAGAGGGCTATCGTAGAATCAGTATTTACAGCAGTCGTGCCGACCGATTTTAACCGTTCTATATATTATATCGGCTGACGGCCTATGTGATAGTTTTATCCCGTCAGTCTCTTTAGACGTAATATGCTGGTTTTTAGTGAGGAGCGCGGTCCTTGGCGGTTTTCCGTCGAAAGCCAAACGTGCCGTCTCAGCAGACACATTTGCTTTAAATAGGTCCCACCAACACTGCTGATGATACCGAAGCAAAATATAAGGCGAATCGAACGATAGACGAAAGTGCTATGCACGGCGAAGGCGTAGTACCACGTTGTTTCTGGAGCTCCTCGCTTGAGACGAGCTGTATCTTGACCTTCATCTGAAAAACATTTTTTTCAGCAAAACCGAAAGAAGTGCAATCCGATTAACAAACCGGTGACCTCGGCATACAGAACAATGATTCAGCCATCAAGACTCCGACGATTTTGGGATCCCGACGACTTGGGGCTAACGCCTTTGCAACTGGAATTCCATTTTTATTCACAAATTACTTGGAATTAGGATAGGGAGGGGTTTTGGGGCTCTAAAGGGGTTAAGCAGCCTCGTCGTTCAGAGTTTTTTTCTGGATAAAGAGTGCTACCTCACAGTCACTGGTGCGAGTATGCTATGGTATGATATGGTATGATGTGATAGCTCAAGCCCGGCAGAGAAAAAGGGTGTAGACTATACCATAACATCACCGTAACATCACCATAACATCACCATAACGTCATCATAGCATCATTATTTATAACATAATCTTAACATCATCATAACACCGTCATAACATCGCCATAGCATCATAACATCCCTACAATAGTTCGTAGTATTTACTAATAATACCATGCCGTAGCCTTGGTCGAAAACAAGATTGAGATTCCGACGATTTGTTGATCATAACATGTCATGGAGCCTCGTTATTCAGAAAATGCGTGTACGGGCCAAAACGTGCTACCTCTCTCTATTGTATGATAGCACGCGTCGATATTGAAGGTATTGAGTACCCTGGCGGTGCCGCAAGTTGGGAGCCCCGTCAAATTCATAATTAATGTTGGCCACTGACTCATCCCACGGTACGTGTTGCAATTTTTCGGGACCAAGAGGTTTGTTTGTGGCCGGTGGAGTTCCTCTAGCGATTAGCGACCGGATAGTCTGAAGCTTTTACTAGGGTATCCTTGTATTACAACTAGAGCACAGAAGTATTGGACGGGCTACGGGAGCGAGTGTGTTCAAAGTCATGCTTCGGGTGATTATGTTGATGATGGATGATGACGATGATATTGACCTCTTCACGTTAGGAGCTCAGAAATTTCTTAGAATCTGCTGAACCCCTACCGTGGAATGAGTCTACTGTTCCAGGTACTGTATACTGCACTGTCTACTGTACTGTCTATTGTACTGTCTACTGTACTGTATACTGTACTGTATACGGGCGAGAGAGTCGTTCCAAGGTAGCCCCCGCAACTTTTCTTCAGCGAAATCGACGGGTTCAAAGTCAGCTCCCGGCCGTAACTCCTGAAATATGTTACTCCTTGCCGACCCGACGTTATCGTTCGATAGTCCATTCCAAATAAGAGAAGATACAAATGATTATATAGTTTTCATACCATCCTTCCTCGTGTCGATGGAGCATCCATCAAACGTTCGTTAAAAAAAAATCGCCGGTGGGTGCTATCGTTGCATCAGCCGAAAGTGTTATCCCTATCGTCCATTGCCACAGCACCAGGATTGTGGAGTACAGAACGCCCCCGAGAAAGAAAAAAAAATAAAAGTGTACAATCACACATTTCACGAGCGATCATTGGACACCTTAGTACAAAAAATTGCAAAATCGTCATCACACAGGTACGCGACATATAGATGACACCTCGAGACACAAAAGAGCACCCCGCGCGGACAGAACAACCGAGTTCAAAGAGACCGCGAAACAGCGAGAAAGACAAACCACCAATCAAACACGCGCTTCCTCAGAGCACAAGCAAAATAGAAGAAAAGCAAAGTCGAACACAAAAACGAAAACAAACATGTACAGCAGCTGACATCTGCTTCCAATGGGTGAACGCAGCCCGTACGGCCGTCATTTAAACTCTTGTACGTAGAGCTGTACCCTCCCTCGAGTTTCGGGCAAAAATTACCAGGTCTTGGAATTAGAACTCAGGGAGGGAAATGCTTGGGATCAGAAATCGAGAAAAAAAGCGTCTGTGAAGGGGACCAGCTCGGGCAAAGTCAAATCCAATCAGGGGAGAGCGTTCTATCTCCGCCGATACAGGCAAAACAGCCTGCTTCTCTGATACCACGTCAAAAGCACAGAAATAATCACCCCCCCGCCGCTCCCCCACCATCACCCTGTTGCCTATTTCACATATATGCTCTCCACCCGACAAACATACCGCCCACCAATCAGCGGTGCCATTTTTTTGTTTCGCCGCATGCACTTTACGGCAACGGGGCGAAGATACGGGGACGCTGGTGCCTCCCCTCTCCCCTCCTTTCTCCGCAGATTCGGTGGTCATGTCTCGTCAACCTCAGGTTAATATTTTTCCTCGCTACCATCCCCTATTGTGTTCCGAGCGGCGCAGCAGGCTTCAATCCCTATTGTCCCCAACACCAACACCCCCGTCTCCAGCATCGCCCTTTCCGCCATGAGCATCACTATCCTCTCCCCGTTTGTCCCTACCGCTGCCATCAGCATCCCCATCGTCGCCATCGTCGTCACCCTCTCCATCACCCCCAGCGTTCTCCATCCTCGAACCGTCGCCACTAGCACTATCTTCCCTCTCGCGATCCCTATCCCAATCATCATCGTCATCATCATCATCATCATCACCATCACCATCACCATCACCATCATCATCATCATCATCATCATCACCATCATTGCCATCACCGTCGTCACCACAACCACCAACAACGACGACGACCACCCCCACTACCATCCCCACTTTCACACACTTTCACCCACCCCCGGTGCTCCTTCTCCAAACGGATGCGAACTGAACGGCCCAATGACTAAGGCAAGCAAGAAAATGAGGACCCTCCGCCCTTCATCGCCACCATCATCACCATAACACCCCTTTCTGGCAAATAGCACCATCACTACCTTCCTGCTCCCCCATATCATCAGCATCATCACCATGACCACCACCAGCGCCACCACAGATGCCAACACCAACGCCACTGGCACCCTAACCCTTGCCCTTAGCCTATCCCTTCTTCTCCCACCGCTGCAGCATGGCCAACCGTTCCGTCACGACAGACAGTAGTCGCTGGCAGGACACTGCCTGGCCCCCCGTAATCCCGATCACCGCCCGCGGCACAACTCCTTCCTCGCACCACTCTCCTACAAGAACAAAAAACAGAAAATGGAAACCCATACGGAGTGGGGAGAAGGCGGAAGAAGGGGAGGCGTGAAGGGGAGGGACTGGGGGGGGGGGCGGGGGGGGAGGGGGGGGGGTTCCAATAGACCACTAAAACAAACATGAGCAATCTCCCCACTCCTTCCTCGCACCACTCCCTCTGTAGAAAAAAAACAAGCAGAAAATATGGAAACCCACAGCCAAATAAACGGCCGACAGGGGGGCGCGGGGGCATGGAGGAGAGAAGAGGACAAAAAAAAAAGGGACGGGGGGGGGGGGGGGGGGGGGGGGGGGGGGAGTGGGTAGAAGGAGGGAGGGGGGGAGGAAGAGGGGAGGAGGAAGAGAGGGGGGGGGCGCAACAGGACATGCTACGGTAGAGTAGTACTACTAGTACTACCATGAATACTACTAACATATAATAGTGCTAACATTTTCCTTCTGAGGGTGATGGCTTGAGGCGATCTATACATGACTCGATAACTGTCATCAAGCAAACTGAAAAGCGCATTTCGATGAAGAAACCCGTTACCCAGGTGAAGAAAACACTAGCACTAAGAAGGACATTAAAAGGACATTAGAGGGACATTAGGACACCAGAAGGACATTAGCAAGGACACTACAACCACTTTGGGCTACGGAGCTTCGTCGTTCACAATACAATCAATACAATTTGCCCGAACAGTGGTATACCTAAATACCTCAACAGTAGCTCTATGGTAGCACGTGTCCGTTATCGAACAACCGATGAACAAACCAGTACATCAATAGAGGGGGGGGGGGGCGGGGGGGGGGGGGAGGAGGACGGGACGGGACGGGCGCCGGGGAGGGGAATGGGGAGGTTAGGGGGCGCGCGGGGGGGCGGGGGGGGGGGGAGGGGGGTCTCGTTTAGCAACAACCGATTAACCGACCGACCCCCCCCCTCGCGCCACTCTCCTCACATTCAAACATGAAATATGGGAACCCTCAGCCCAAACGATGCCCACTTACAATAATACGATGTCGTCGGAGAACATAGAGAGGGCTTGTTAGAAGAGAGCGGGGGGAGGACGGGCGCCACGACAGAGGTGGCATTTTTTGGGCAAAACATTCCCTAGATCACGGGACTCCTTAACAACACAAAATCGTCGAATCAAAACGTCCTTTTTGGTTTTTCTGTTGAATGCGCGTCGGGTTGCACTTTCAGCTTTTCTCCAAATAAGGCATAGGGTCAGGCGAGCCGTTCTACGGTAGCCGCCCCAAATTTCCTTTCACGATTTCGCCGGTGATGAAACCAGCTCCCGGCCGTATCTCCTCAAACCCGGTGCCCCTTGCCACCCCGACGTCATCGTTCGATAGTCCTATACAGACAAGGAAATACATGGAGACATTTTTCTCATAGCATCCTTCCTCGTGTCGTGCAGCCATGAACCATGACCATGACACGTCCGTTAAAGAAAATAGCTGGTTTGGGGTGTGTGTGTGTGTGTGTGTGTGTGTGGGGGGGGGGGGGGGGCTATCGTAGAATCAGCGTGGTTCAGCGGTCCTCCCGTGAAGACCCTCGGAAAAAAAAAAAAACGGTAAGCAAACCGCTACCGTCGCGTGTTTCGAAGAGAGGGGGTGGAATGCGGAAAAGGGCTGGAGAAAGAAACCGAATTGGTGGGACAAGGACGGGGGGGGGGAGGGGGCTAGGGGGGGCGAACCCTGGGGGGGGGGGGGAGGCGGTTTCTGCCGACCGATCAACAAAACCGGTAGATCAACGGATCAACCACAACAATCAATCAACCGACCGGCCGATCGATTCACAGACCGACTGAGCGATCAGCCCAACGCCCCCCCTGCGCCCTACTCCCTCAGCCAAAACATCAAAAAAGAAATGGAGGTAATGGAAATCTACACAGATGAAATAATGATCCACAAAATTACGGAGCACCATAGGACAGGACAAGGAAAAGGGATGAGGCATGCTACGACAGGGTTACCTTTTGGCGATAGAGGTACCTCTTTTTGGCCATAGAGGTACCTCTTTTTGGCGACAGAGGTACGTCTTTTTGGCGATAGAGGTACTTCTTTTTGGCGATAGAGGTACTTTGGATAACGACGATTCAGCCCGAAGCCTGTCGTGGCGTACCTATGATAGGGCATGGGTTTCTTCGCCGGGACAGAGCACGTCGGTTTTTCGCCGACCAGGCAGACATCGCGTGCACCAAATGCGAAGCGCCGTGAGGTGTTTGGCGGGTACCATTAAGGGCGGGCTGCATCCCATCAACAACCACTTGGAAGGCGGATTTCGGCATCTTTTGCGTGCTTTCTTGCATAAGGACGACAGCTTCAAAGCAGTTGCTTTTTCTGGTGTGGCCAAATCCAGAGACAGTAATGTGTACGCTGTGTACCTGTCTCATGGGTGCCTTTCCATATACACACTACATGATATCATCCCTATAGCGCCGGGAGGAGGGCTATTTTCAACGGCAACGGACTAGCCAAAATAACAAAAGCAAGCAAGCAAACAGGCAAACAAGCAAGCAGACAGCAAATACAAGCAAGCAAACAACTAACCAACCAACCAACCAACCAACCAACCAACCAAACGACAGTAACCACCAAGAGACAAAAACGCAGACACCGAGAACCTCGCAACGCCTGATATTTTACAAACGCCGACAAGTCCGGGGGGGGGCTCACCTTCTGTCCCCTCCCACAAAACGCCTATTGCAGGCTTGTAGGCCACCCCCAGCTCTCCTTTGAGGAGCTGAGACAGAGCTTCTCCAGGATGAGCTGGCTCTAGTTTGGCTGATATCTCAGACTGACGAAAAGCAAAGCGGACATCAGAGGGACATGGAGAAAGCATTGTACGTATTATATAATCGTATTCACATAACAAAATACATACCATACCATCTCATATCAAATTGTAATACATGTTATCATATCATATCACATGCCATCGCAGAATATCATACTTTTGAGTACCGTAGCATACCACACCATACCATATACTCCCTCCGATTCCGATTACAAGCAAGGCAAGGATTATTCCCAATACTAAGAATAAGCAAGATTTGGCTGATATTGCTCGTAAGGGGCCCCTTGGGCACGGTAGACGTCGGACACTCTTGGCATACGATCAGATATCACATTGGAGAAAAAAAAAAAACGCTCCATGGGGGGGGATTGTGCGCTATCATCCCCCGGTTGGCGATAGGCGGAAATCTTGCTGGATCGTATGGACCCTGAGTTTTGATAGGCCAGAATTCCACCGAATTTGTCCAAACCTTGTTTATATTAAAAATCGTGCGTTTCTGCCACACAGAGGCACTCTCAGCACCGGAAATGACAGTCATAGCAGATTGGAACGCGTTTTACCGGAGCTCCAAAGTTAATACAAGGAACTTGTGCTGGGGTGGAACAAACTTTTTCGATGTGGGATGAGAAAGACACCGGTTCTGCGCTTTGCGCGCGGGCGCGATAGAACCACGCGTGCGCGATAAAACCACAGAAAAAAAAACGTTCAGAAAAAGAGTTTTTTGGTGGGCCAGAGTTACACCGCATTTTGCAGTTACCTTGCTTATATTCGGAATCGGAGGGAGTAAAAAGTATTACAGCAGTGCTCATAATATTAGACTATATAATTAGAAATAATAACATATCACAATACTACATATCGTGGGATATCATATCATATACTATCACATAAAACAATGCCATATTATATCATGGCAGATCGTATCATACCATATCATATCACATCATATCATATCATATAATATCACATCATACTAAATCATGTCACATCATATTATATATAATCATATCATATCAAACCATATCGTATCATATCATATCATATCATATCATATCATATTATATAACGTCATATCATGTCATATCATATCATATCATATAACAGCACATCATAAAATACCATGTCGTATCACACCCAATCACATCGTATCATATCATATCGCATCATATAATATCATATCACGTTATATCATACGTTGAGAGCGACGGGCGTGGCTCGGAGCAGGTTGGACACCTCCCGCCCAAATGCCACCAGAGCCTCCTGCCGTCGCCAAACGGCAGGAGTTGCGTCACCCCTCCCCGCATAACCATACCCTAACATACAAAAACAAAATACAACGAAAATCAAGCATCGTGTCGCAAGAATCACACATAAATACAAAATACCTCAGGAGCGACGGATGTCCTTCGAGCAGGTTTGATACCTCCCGCACAAACGCCGACACAGCAGCGTCTTGCAGCCGCGAAACGGCACGAGTTGCGCCGCCTTCACTGTCACCCCCCGGCCCAACACTACCGCAACATATAACATGCCTAGTACTACAAGAAAATAAGCACAACTACAAAAAACATGGTGCCGTAAGAATCACATCAAAATACATCAACACCTTAAGAGCCACGGATATCGCTCGAAGAAGGTCCGAAACCTCCCGCCCAAATGCCGAGATAGCCTCCTGCAGACGCGAAACGGCAGCACTTGCGCCGCCTCCATTGCCACCCCCCGCGTCACCAGCTGGTGACTTTTTTCCCTTGCCCTTGCCCTTTGACTTTCCTCCCCCCTTCTTCTTCTTGTCGGCGGGCAGCTATGCACCATAAACGTTTTTGGGGGGGGGGGGGGGGGGGGGGTGTTTGGGGGGGGGGGAGGGGGTTTGGAATGGCGATGGGATCAATCAAGGCCACCCTGCGAGTAGCTACCTACGTGGCTTGTGCTCTTCGTTGTTCTCGGTATGAACAGCCATGGGATTGCGCTTTTACGCTGAGTCAACGAACTATGTTTCTAAGCCCGATTTTTTGCCGAGGATTAGAGCTACCTGCGCTAGCGGCCAAAACACAGTAGTCAAAGTGTCGGTACCCCCCCGCACCGTAGAATCCCTCCGTAACATTGGTCATTGGTCATGGAGGGGGGTGATATTGCAATGGAGTGCAATGGAGTAGAATGGAATCACACGTCGGGCAGATAGATCATCTATTGTTCCCACTTCATGACCAAGATCTTTCGGGGAAGATATGTATGATCTGTCAGGTCTAGCTCATGTTACCGGGTGAGAGCCATGCTATCTGCACGAGTTGTGTATGGCAAACGTTTCCAGGGTTGGATATTTTAGTCTAGAGCTACTACACAGCATCTCGTAACGGCAGACACAGGATCTCGCAACGGCAGACACAGGATCTCGTAACGGCAGGCACAGGATCTCGTAACGGCTGACACAGGATCTCGTAACGGCAGACGCAGGATCTCGTAACGGCAGACACAGCATCTCGTAACCGCAGACACAGGATCTCGTGGCGGCAGACACAGCATCTCGTAACGGCAGATGGTATAGAATATTCACATCGTGATATGTCGGAGCTATGAATGGAGTGGCACGGAATAAAGATGGGGGCATATTATATAGATAATATAGATTATTCAGATCGTGATATGTCGGAGCTATGAACGGCACGGAATGGAGATGGGGGCAGAGGTGGCGGCAGGGTGGGGGTAGTGGTAGAAGTAGTGGTGGGGATGGGGGTCAGGGGCGTGGAGGGGATAGGGCAAGGGTGGGGATGGGTGGGAATGCGGGAGGGTGGAGGGAGGATACCAGGGCGGGGGGTAGTCGCGTGTCGATTGCCTTAGACACTTGGAACATTTGCGTCCCTTTCGAGACAGGGCATCGTTTAGACTCCCAATGGAGACACTTCCAACATTTGGGCGCTCAGTACGTTTCGTCCATATATTACATAAAACAGGTTTGTCAATCTTGTCTCCTTGTTCTTCGGCCACGGGGAGGGTCGGTAAGGGTGGGCAATGGGGTTGGTGTTGGCGTATAGTCTATAGGTGTAGTGGTTGAAGAAGGGGGGGGGGCGATGAAGAGGTCGCGGGATAGGGGTGGGGGTGGGGGGAGGGAATGGCGGGGAAGGCTGAGATATCGGGGGCGGGGATGGGGTGGCGGCAATAGGACAGGTCGATAGGGAGGGGGGGGGGGGGGGGTCGTCAGCATCAATAAAACGCAACATGTGTAAAACATAAAACGCGCTTTTGAACTCTGTCTTCCCTTTGCCCCCTGAAAACCCCCCTGAAAACCTACGCCTGAGTTCAAGCGAACACATCAACACGTACCGCACGACATATCCTTCGGACGATGTGTGGGGCTCGAAAACGGAAAGAGGGTAAACCCAGATCGATCGTCGCGCTTGCGGAAAGATCTCGACGGACGAGAAGTTTCCGTCGAGATGTTTCCAGAGCGACCGTTCTCGTTACAGGTGCAGCATGCTCCCCTTCCTCATTTTCGAGGTAATGGGCTAAAATCGAAAATAATCCAAGAGGGCGTGTTATCATGCGTGTCATACGGTATACCTTACGAATAATCGGTGAGATATGGTAACCCCACGCACGGCTTAAGAAAAGCCGTTATAAGATTTAGGCATACCTCGGCATCAATAGCTTGCAGAAGAATACACGTGAACACCAAACCGCCTCCCAGGGCTTTGCTGACGAGCGTCAACCACTCCGGCGTCAATGGTGCTTCGGCCTGTGTAGATATCGTGCAGAGGAGAGGTTAGCGCCTAGAGCGGAAAGTATGGCGCACTTTCGCTTAGCCAATCAGTCATTAAATCAACCAACGAATCAAATGAGCAACCAGTTTGAATACGTCGATCAATCAATCATTCAGCCAATCAACCAATCAATCATTCAGCCAATCAACCAATCAACCAATCAAAAAATCCCCACCCAACCCATCAACCTATCAACTAACTAATCGATCAATATAACCAAATCGATGCCGAAATCAACCTATATATAGCAATCAATTCACCACAAATGTCAAAAGTGCTTCCGTCTGCGCATTTCAGCAAGGATATACGAAGCATGATCCATGTTCGCGTAGTCGGCCAGCCAGTACACTCTTGGGTTAGCTGACCGGAAGTCGCCAACTAGTTATAGTCGGTTAGGCAATGCAATCAATCAGTCAATCAATCATTCAATCAGCCAAGTAATCAATCCATCAGTCAACAAATTAAAATCAGACAATCGATTGATCACTCGACAAATATATAAATCAACCAAGTTGTCAAGCAATAAATCAACCAAGCAATCCGTCCACTAATCAATCAAGCAATTGATCAATCAATCAACCGATCAATCAACCAATCAACCAACCAACCAATTAATCGATAAATCAATTATCAGTTAATCAATCAATCAACCAATCAACCAATCAACAAACCGAGCAATCATTCAACCAACTCAATCAATCAATCAAATCAGGCAACCAATCAACAATCCATCAATCAACCAACCAATCAATCAACCCATGTATCCATCCATCCATCATTCAACAATCAAACAACCATTCAATCAATCAACCATTCAATCAATCAACCCATTAATCAATCAATCAACCAATAATCAACGAACCGCTCAATCAAGCAAGCAACCATTCAATCAAGTAATCAGTCGACCAATCAATCAATCAATCAATCAACAATCAACAATCAACCGATCAATCAATCCGTCAATCAACCAATCACTCATGCATTTAGTCAATATATTAGTCGATCAACCAGTCCATCAATCAATCAATCAATCAATCAATCAATCATTAAATCAACCAATTAACCAATCAATCAATCAACTATTAATAATCACCCGGTCTATCCGTACATCCCACCCTCTACTCTTACTACAGCTACCACCACGCCACCCACCACCATCACCAACACCACTCACATCCACGGCCACCACCATCAACACCGCATGAGACTATAACCACCATTAAATCAACACCATCCCAACCACCGCCATCGATACTCACGACCACCTCCACAATCACCATCAACAACAACAAAACCACAAGAGACAAAAAACACAATTATGCCTCACCTGATAAACCTTCCTCGTCCCCTCCCCCCCCTCCAGCACGCACACATGCCGGGGACATTTCAACACCTTCCCCTTGTACGCCTTCGCCTTCTCTGCGGCCCTCCCCATCGCCTCCGCCGCCGCCCCTAGCTTTTCCGCGTCTTCTCCCTGACCCGCCCCGCTAGATCGACCAACACCACCACCACTGCCGCCAATAAGCCCGTGGTGTGTCAGAGCTAATGCCCTAGCAGCGTCCGCCAATATCTGCCATGGAAGGGCACTAGCGCTCCTACCGTTGGTTGCGGGGGTGGTGTCAAGCATATCAGGAGACGGTCAGATAAGTCAAGGGAAAATGTGCCGCGATCAAGGGTGTCAAACCGATTGTTCCGCACTAAAATCTAGTATCATGGCGTCAGTCAAGGACACTTATCGGAAAACTGCCGTCAGTCAAGGGTTGAAAGTGCCGTCCATCTGACATTTTGGGTGGAGATGGGGTGGGTGGGGGCAGTTGGGAGTGGAAGGAGTGATGGGGGGGGGGGGGGGGCGTGAGGGGTTAGTTTGCATGAGAGGGGTAAAGGGCAGGGCGAATATGGAAAAAGGAAACGATTAAAAAAAGGCAGGGAATTCACGCATCTTCAAAGAGAAAAAACGCGCGACCGGAGTATCATGCAGCTTGCAAAGATGAGTATCGACCCCTAAATTGATCGAACTAACAACTGATATTTTAAAAAGTTCAAAGGAAAAAACTGAAGCCTCAACTGCCCGGGCAAATACCACCTCAATCAAGGGGTAGCGGTATAAAACACCGCTAGAAAGACGCCTTTATCTGCGGCGTTACGAACAAAACAACAAAAACGACAACAACACGGACACGGACACGGACCAACAGCGAACAACTACAACCAGAAAAATGAGGTCAACAACACCAACACCAACACGAGCCCCCACTACGCCCACAACAACGCCAACCCCAATGCCAGCATCAACCCCAACACCAACACCAACACCACCGACACCAACAACAGCAGCAACAGCAACAGCAGCAACAGCAGCAACAGCAACAGCAGCAACAGCAACAGCGACAACAGCAACAGCTACAGCAGCAACATAAACAGAACAGAAAAAAAAACAGCACCGGCACCAGCACCAACATCAGCACCAAGAGAAACAAACATAACAACGTGAAAAATTCAAAGACACAGTTCCCAAACCTTGGACAAAAAACCAGGGAACAGCTCCTTTTTGCATCTATCCCTCGCTGTTGCGGAAACCGACGGGCTATTCAACCCGCGCCATGAAAACAAAGTATATCCAAAACGCAAGCAAACAAACCTGAAATATCCAATATGTATCATTCAACATCTGGAGCTGTAAACCACGGAAAGCAGGGGGCAACACGCACCCGTCCCCTGCTGCTGCGGAACCGACCAACCACTAACGTCCCCAGCACCCCTGGACACCCTGGCGTTTTCTGCTTCTGCTTCGGCGACAGCAGCAGGTGCAAAAACTCTGCAGAGTGACAAACACCGAAAACGTGAAGTGTCCAACTATGTTTTCAGTGTCCAACGCCTATATCTACAAAACATGGGACAGCACAGCACGCACCCGTCCCCGGCTGCCGCGAGAGGTGACACGCCGTTGACCTTAGCAGCACCGCTGGAAACCCTGGCGTTTCCTTCTTCTGCAGTAGCATCAGCAAAAACTGTAGTAGCACCACCAGCACCGGTACCAGCAGCGGCGGCGGCGGTGGCAGCAGCAGCAGCAATAGCAGCAGCAGCGGCGGCAGCAGTAGCAGCAGCGGTGGTAGCATGCTCTAGTTCCGTTGCCTTGCTGTCCACATCTGCTGACAATTCGCCCTAAAAAAGAAAAAAGTCGGAAAAGAGGTCACGTTAACCCTTACCAGGCACACCACAGCAAAAGTACGTTCTTCCACGCGGGGTCAACACACACTTTTCTAACCCTTACAAGGGTTTCAAAGTTAAAAAGGCGCGCAATAAAATAGAAACGTCGTTCGAGATCGCCGAAGCCGGATTGTGCGTCCGCCGCCGGCCGATCCACCGGTCAACGAACAAGTTTGACGACGGTTATGAACGTTCTGCTGCGCGAGCTCCAAGCCACAGCCATACCACCTCGCCGACCAATCCACCACCGCACACAAGTTGAGAGCTGCCTTTGCTGCAATTCTGGATTATTCTCTAGGCTAAAGTATGCTAATCGGGAAAGTGGATTATTATCTAGGCTAAAGTATGCTAATCGGGGAAGTGGATTATTATCCAGGCTAAAGTATGTAAATCGGGGAAGTGGATTATTATCTAGGCTAAAGTATGTAAATCGGGGAAGTGGATTATTGTCTAGGCTAAGGTATGCTAATCAGGAAAGTGGATTATTCTCTAAGATAGAAGCATGCTAATCGGGGAAGTGGATTATTCTCTAGTATAGAAGCATGCTAATCGGGCAAGTGGATTATTCTCTAGGCTAAAGTATGCTAATCGTGGAAGTGGATTATTATCTAGGCTAAAGTATGCTAATCGGGGAAGTGGATTATTATCTAGGCTAGAGTATGTAAATCGGGGAAGTGGATTATTATTATTATCTAGGCTAAAGTATGTAAATCGGGGAAGTGGATTATTATCTAGGCTGAAGTATGTAAATCGTGGAAGTGGATTATTATCTAGGCTAAAGTATGTAAATCGGGGAAGTGGATCATTATCTAGGCTAGAGTATGTAAATCGTGGAAGTGGATTATTATCTAGGCTAAAGTATGTTAATCGGGGAAGTGGATTATTATCTAGGCTAATGGGCTAGACCAACTTCCCCGATTTACATAAAGTATGTAAATCGGGGAAGTTGGTCTAGCCCATGCGTGCTTCCAGCATTACGAAAAGAAAAATACGTATTTTTTAAACTGCGCAAAACATTGGTTTAAACCCTAATCCCTAACCCTAACGCCAACCATACACATATACTTCCGAGTTCACAACCTTGTCCGGAAAAAAATCCGACGTTTTCATTGTTGTCGAAAATTTGGTCGACCACATAAAAAATCACACATCAACACACTCCCCGATTTTCATACTTCCATAATCCATAGTAATCCAGAGGTCTCGTAAAGGCCACTGCAAGTTGACAACGGTCAAGAATGTCCGACTGCGCGAGTTCCAAGCGACAGCTATACCATCTGGCCTACCGATCCACCAGCCAACGCCCACAGGTTGGCGAAAACCGTTCCAGATATCCTGCTGCAAGAAATGCTAGCAACGGCCCTACCATCGCACCTTGAGGGCGAGGGTAAGGAGTTCGTTTGCCAGAAGTCTCCGCTTGAGGGAAGCCTTGAGGTGTCCCCTCCTCCCGCTCTTCGTTGCCGCCTCCTCTTCTTCGCTCACCGCGCAACACCTGACACGAAAAAAACGGGGAGAATTGTTCAAGAAACGTGCACTCAGTAAGACTAAGGGTAGTTCTTAACATACGAAAAAAATCACGACCCCGACTAATTTCAGGATTCTTGAAAAATGTGGCGTACATCGTACAAAACAAACAAAAAAACAGAGTAAGACTGGGGAAGGGGCTAAGCTGCCCCTATCCCCGACGTGCATACGCCTTCCTTACACCTGAACCGAAATAGCAGGGGGAGGGGGCAGCGGCGCCCCATTTTTCCGCATCACGTTTTTTCGCCAGGAATCCTGTCATGCTTTTCGATGGAATTTTGGTAAACTGCGATGATCAACGTGAGGATTCCTGACAAATGTGGCGATTCGTGAAAACGCTACGTTTTTGTTGTTGTTGTAGGAAAGCCTTCAGATACAACTTTTTCGGGGCCCGGGGTTAGCGTCCAAACAAACGATCAGAGGGCGATCTCGCCAGAGCGTCTAGGAAAAAAAAAAAATAACAACCAGCACGAGTACTGCCCTAGTCTGAGACGAAACAGAGGCGAGTCGAGAGGGGGCACCCCCACTTTGACCGCCGTCGAGTTGGGGCCCTCGCGTGACTGGTTGGATGCACCTCATCCGAGATAGACTGCAACCTATTCTGGTTCGCGTAGAGCGACAGCAACAGTTCAACAGATGCAACGCGGGAGGCACGTCGCGAGAACGAAACGCCCTAAAGGCCACTCGCGCGGTGAGCGCCTGTGAGCCGCTCAACAAAGTGGTCTTGAAAACGTTCCCACTGCCACAGCCGTTTCGTGCAGCTCTCAAAATTGCTCTCTGGATCAGTCTCCAACCCCAGTAGCTAGGGCTGCTTACTTCGTGTGCCCAGCGCTACAACCATCAGCGGTTTTCGACATGAGCTCCCGTTCAAGTTTATTTAAGTGTCAAAAGTGTTTTCAATTGTATACAGGGTTAAGGAGGGGAAGTTTTACCAGGCTGACAATTTTTCGCAGCAACACACATACACTGAAAAACAAAAACGGCTGGTATAGGGTACCAGATATGTCACAACCGCCAAGGCCACAACTGACACCAACACCGACACAAACACCCAACACCTTCAATGCCAATGCAGCCCACCTCGCCAACACCATCAACAACGACATCAATACCAACACCAATACCAACACCAACATCAACACCAACACCGACATACACACAGAAACGGACACGGACAAAAACAAGACACGGACAAAAACAAGACACGGACAAGGAAACCAACACCAACACCAACACCAACACCATCATCAACATCAACCTTACCACCAACACCAACACCAACACCGACACCAACACCAACACCAACACCAACACCAACACCAACACCAACACCAATAATACTACCAGCCCCACCAACAGCAACGCTACTACCACCATCACCAAAACAACAACACTACAACCAACACAAACAAAAGCAACAACAGAATCAACACCACCAACAACACCAACACAGAGCGGTAACTTACCTGTCGGTCTGCACGGAATAGTCCATGTTCTCCTTCAACGCCTCCAGCCAATTGTCCCCGGGGAATGATCCCCCCCCTCCCTGTCGTGATAAAGTTTCCTCTTGGAGATATCTAGCATGGTTGGGGGGAGGCAAAGCATAATATTGTAAGAACAGTTTATTTAGATACGTAGAAATCAAGGGTTAAGAGCCAAAAGAACACCAAAAACAACCAAGAGCAAGAGCAAGAGCAAGAGCAAGAGCAACATCAACAGCAACAGCAAGAACAAGAACACAAGCCAGACACACCAAATTCCTCCCAGGTTCCACAAAAGCGACTACCACCACACCAACGCACCCCTAGCCGCGGAAGCTAAGGTATGATACTTCAGGACATGACCCAATTTTTTTTTGTCAAGTACGACAAGGGTGCGACTTACACCTGAATACTTTTCAACGTAGCACAAACAAAACGCCTTCTGAATTGTACAAAACCATCAACACCACGAATAACAACAATACCCACCTATAGCCGTGGAAGCGAAGGTTTGATGATCCTCGACAAAACCGAACAACCAACAAAACCAACACCGGTAAATAGACTAAAATACACTGAAAACTCGTTTGGGCTATTCGGTGGTACCATAAACTCGCTTGGGCTGGTCAGTGTTGCTTGTTGGGTCATTTGGACGGTGGCTAACCATTATTTTCTTTACGTAGTTTTCAAAAGCACCCCCCTCCACCGTCCCTTTTTCACCTTGAAAAAACCCTGGGATTACAAGTCTCACACACCCTGAAGGGGAACAGGTAGAGCTGGTATGGTGAACACACCGGGTATCATATACATTCGCCCCGGTGGCGTATCAGGTTATCCTCGAGCCTGGTATAGGTCAGTTTCGTGAGTTCGAGACCCGCCGAGTGCATACTCGTATAAATTCGTTGGGACTTTTTCTTGTGCACAAATTGACTTGCGGAAAGCGCGAGAGCGTGAGTTAGCAACACTCGATGAGAAATCGACGAGCAGTGGGACTGCTGAACCCTATGCGCGATAAAAATTGAAGGCAAGAACCGGGGGGGAGAAGGGACGACACCTGTGACCACGGCTTGTCCAGAAGCTGGAAAGTAAGAGTGCGAGAAAAAAAAAGAAAAAAAAAAAAAAAATACAAAACAGCCACATAGAGAAACAAGCCTCCTGAGCTATACAAAAACCGCATCCAAAACAACCACCACCAAAACCAAACTGCCTGTGAGTTCTAAAAAAAAAACTCCAACCACCACCATCACGTACCTAGCCGCGGACGCATAGGTTTGGTGGTCGAGGATAACGTCCATCGCTACCTTCTCCGCTTTCGCCAGTGCCAATTGCAGGCTCAAGTCCAGCTTTTCCCTCTAAATAAAAACAACACACCAGAATCAGCGAAGGCAAGAAGGGAGAAATGGGGGGGCGGGGGGGGTTATTCTGCTTCTCCCTAAACCAACAACGAAGGGAAATTTAGCGAAGAAGGGAGAAAAAGCAGGGGCAGGGGGGGATGGGGGGGGGGGGGGGGGGGATTTGTTGCTTGCCTTTGTATTTTGACCATTGACCCCTCATGCCCTCGAGACTCTTCTCCTTCTAAACGAAAAACGAACGAAAACATAGGCAAGATAAGAAAGGAGTAGAATGATGAAAGGAGGGTCATTCCGATTCTCCCTCCAAAACCAAAATCGATCAAAAAAGAAGATAATTACAAAAGGGAGAAATACGTGCGGGGGGAAGGGGCGGGGGCGGGGGCATTTTGTTTCTCCCTCTAAACCAAATACGAACCAAAACTTAGGGAAGGGAAGAAAGGGAGAAAAATGGAGGGGCGGAGTTGTTCCGAATTTGCCTATAAACCAAAAACGAACGTAATTAAAGTGAGAGGAACGGAAGAAGGCAGAAGAAGGGGATGTCTGTAATCTGTATATCATAGGGATAGTTAGGGTTATGTATCATGCATGGCCGTAATCCGTAGGACCGTCGACCCCCGCCTCCCCACAATGCCGGGATGGAGCACATCGGGTTTCACCGACCAGGCGGGCATTTCGTGCACCAAGCGCGACGCACCGTGAAGCGTTCGGCATGAAAGGCGAGCTGCACCCTGCTACAGTGAGAACCACTTGAGTCAGACTTCGTGCGGCAGACACACGCTACTAACAGTACGGCAGAGGTGCGCCAACCATTGTTGTTTTTTTTCCTTTTGGGGGTGGTGGCTTGATAAAACAATGGTTGATGTATTTCACCCATGGCCAGGTAGACAGAAAAAAGGAAAAAAGAGCAAAACAAGAATGCCATTGCAACAATTTTTGGGGTGCAGGAGTCCGCCCACTCAGAAAGTACTCCAGCCAAAAAAAATCAAACCCCTACCGCCTCCACCGCAGCACGTTTCCCCCCGCGACCAGAAGCATTCGTGTCAACCCGTACGAACGGAAACACTTGCTCGCCCATGATACAAAAAAAAAATCGACCCGTCGAAACAAAAAGACAACCAAAACTACAACCATGAACCAACCAACGATCAAGCGCGCGGTACCTACCGACCAACCATCCACAGCCAACAAACCAACCAAACCTGAAATCTGTCGATCTCTGCGCCCTTTGAGTAGTTGCCCCACTCAACAGCCCAGGCCACGTGCTCAGCCGTTTCGTTGCTGCAATTTTGGTGAACCGCTCGGATAGCCTTGCACTGCCCCTGCACCTCTCCGAATAGCCCGTAGCAGTGACTTGGTCGCAAGATGAGGTACGACAGAGTGTCGACCTGCAAAAAAAAAAAAAACAGGGCAAAGAATCTAACAGAGTTATGGGAGAAAACGGAAATCAACAGAAACACCAGCCAGCATCAATACATAAACCAACGTCAACACCAACACACAACCCCCACCCCCACCAACAACACTGCAACAGAAACAGCAACGCCTTCACATCCACTCCCCACCTCACGTCCACTCCCCACCTCACGTCCACTCCCCACCAACGCCAACACCAACACAAACTATGTATCTACAACCACCACAATGCCCCAACAACAACAGCAGCAGGAGCAACAGCAACGACAGCAACAGCACACAGCAACAGCAACAGCAACAGCACACAGCAACAGCGACAGCAACAGCAACAGCAACAGCAACACAGCAACAGCAACACAGCAACAGCAACACATCAACAGCAGCGGCAGCAGCAACAGCAACAGCACACAGCAACAGCAACAGCAACAGCACACAGCAACGGCACACAGCAACAGCAACAGCAACACAGCAACAGCAACACAGCAACAGCAACAGCAACAGCAACAGCAACAGCAACAGCAACAGCAACAGCAACAGCAACAAGGCACCGAAACTTGACACGAACACTACCTGTATCTGCTTGACGTCCAGCTCCCCAAAGATAAGCAAACCCCTCTGGAACGACCCAAGCAAGCGGTAGACGTCCATCGACATTATCTGCATGACAAGAACAAAAGAAAACATGGGCAAGGTAACGAGATGCGATAACATAAACAAAACACCAGATGCGATCAGATAAGATGCGGTGAGAGAACAAAGCTAACCGAAGGTAAGCGAAGATTATTACATACTTCGAACATAGAAAACAGCTCTCCAAAGAGGATCAAGCCCTTCTCGAACAAGCTCAGCAAGCGGTGGACGTCGACCACCATTTTCTGCAAAACTAACATCGCCTGAGATCAGGAAGGAAAACACAACACCAGACAAGATAAAAAAGACCGGAAGACAATAGCACAAATGGACGGAACAAAATTTAGCATATCGTAACATAACACAACATACCATACCATAACATAACATAACATAACACACCAGTATAAATAATATGACATGGCATAACATATCGTAACATATACATAACATAGCGTAACTGAACATGAACTCTACTTTCCAGCTTCTGGACAAGCCGTTGTCACAGGTGTTGTCCCTTCTCCTCTTGCCTCCAATTTTTATCGCGCATAGGGTTCAGCAAGCCCACGGCTCGTCGATTTTTCACCGAGTGTTGCAAATTCACGACAAGACAAGACAAGACAAGACGAGACAAGACAAGACAAGACAAGACAAGGCAAGACAAGACAAGACAAGACAAGACAAGACAAGACAAGACAAGACAAGACAAGACAAGTACCTTAAGGTGGTGGTTGTACGGGGAACAGGACATGGCCGCCTCTAGCAAACACGCCACCTCCACCCTGCCAAGGTATGCTTTCGCTTCCCCGTACTGGACGTCTCCGCTGCCTACCGGGGTTATGCGGGGAGTATGAGGGACGAACAAAGCTATTGATACCGATTTACCTGGTCGGTCATCATTTGTGGTAGTCGTGTCCGATTGAGTTGGGTCTCTGGTCGTATTGCGTTGGGTTGGGTTGGGTTGGGTCTTTCCTGCTACCCACCTTCGCACACAGTTGGCAACAGCTACGAAAAATCTTAAAGTAATCCGCCCCAACACATCGGGATTTCAGAAAAAAAGGCGAATAAAACTGCCGATTGCAGCACCCTCCACACGAAGAAATCCGGGCTACTAGATTAGCTGACGAGGATTTCACTGTCGATTAACACCAATGCAAGTACCTGTAACACGCGCACGGCCTGCACTGCCGTTTGCTGAATGTTTGCACCATGATAAGAATGCGCCTATTGCTTGTTTTGTCGCTAAACATGGCCCTCAAAAGGGTGAAGAACCGCCGGTAACGATAGCAAACGACCCTACAATACCAGTGCTTTCGACGTAGAGGGTGCGCAGCTTGAGCCTGGGGTTAGTGCTGCTAGGACGACGAGACCATAAGAGAGGACCTAAGAAACAAGAACCGGTCTAGCCCACTTCTGACTTCTAAAATTACCCTAACGATAGTCTAACTCCATGTCGGGAGCGAGGTACTAAGGGCTAGGGTTACACTACAAGAGGCGACATGAATTAAATAAAAATAAAAAACAAGGAATGGCCTTGTGTAAGATAAGCACCTGTGGCGTAGAGAGTGCACAGCTTGAGCAAGGTCAGGGCCGCCAGAATAACGAGCTCGTCGCCGTGCTGCACTTCTCTCTGTCCCCCCTCGCTCCCGAGGTTGAGGTGCAGCGTTGCCCTGTATGCGGAGGGTACAAGAAAAAAAAAAAAAAAAGAAGGAAATACAAAGAATAACAGAACAGAAAAAAAGAGAGCGCAAAAAAAGAAAGAAAATAAAAAAAAAGGAATTATGCGAAAAAATGGTCGGCAAAAACAGCACTCGTGTCTTAAAATGCCCGCTCTCACAGATAATTCTCCAAACTAATGGTTTAGCCCGGTATGCGCGTGCATACTTGCGGTAAAAAACAACAAGGACTGGTAGCGATCCCATGGAAAGTCAGAGGAGAACCCATCTTGCACAAGACAAATATTCCGAAAAACGTTACGTCGAAAACAAGACCCGCTCTCATACATTATATACAAAATCCGACAAAAAAACAGACAGGTGAGAGATGCGTCAAAAACAAAACCCGCTTTCACTCGAAATCCCATATAAAAAAGAAAAACATTGACGCGCGATGCCAAGTAGTCTGCCCATGTCCTAAATTAAAAAGGGTGCACCTTCCAAAGGGATTTACAGAAGTGGTCCCTCTATAGTGCCGGTTGAGTGGTGCCGGTTGCCCGCTACAGTGCTTGTGAATTCACTTGACACAGATGGGAACGAGTACTAGCAGTACGAGGAGTAGTGCAGGTTGCCCGCTACAGTGCTTGTGAATTCGCTTGACACAAATGGGAACAAGTGCCAACAGTATGAGGAGTAGTGCCGGTTGCTCGCTACAGTGCATATGAATTCGCTTGACACAGATGGGAACAAATACTAACAGTATGAGGAGTAGTGTCGGTTGCCCGCTACATTGCCGGTATCTCCAGCTGGCTCATGCCGGCACTATACAGGGAACACTACGGTAATATGCTCGTTTATTAATCCATAACCCCAAAAAATAAAAAAAGGTGAGCGAAATTGGCCGCTACCGCTGCCGGCGCCAAGTCTCGCCTGTATTGGGTGGTCAGCTCCCGCACAACGCCTCGGTAGCGTTGCTCTAAGTAGGGGATGCTTCCCCCGGCGTCCCCTCTCCCCGCATCGGTAGAACCGCCTGTTGTACAAAGCAAGAAGGAGGGGGGGGGAGGGGGGGGGGTTCTCGCTATTGGTATTGTAGTTGGTTACGTTTCGTTCCCGGTAAGCTGCGTGTGATAATGCGGTCGCGCACCATGCTTAGGAGCATTCTGAGGCCGTGAGCGAACTAGGTCAAGTCAACCTCCTGGATAGAAAGGTTTAAACCATCATGTTCCATTGCGGGTTTCGTGTTCGTTATTACTATTGAATAGGTTTTACTACTACTGCAACACTTAGAACTGCCATTATTAATAGCAATGACGAATCACGACAACTTACCAACTAAAAACGGGCAGGCGATGTATCACGCAGCTTGCAAAGATGAGTATCAACCCTAAATCCGTCGAACTCACAGCTGACGTTGTTAGAACAATGTGTAAAGAATAAACGGCCAACCCAGCGGTAGGGGGAGGGGGGGGTACCCCGTTTTGCACTTCGGGTTCGAGCTACTCGCACGAGTGACTCTGTACCTCGCGGGCAAAAGCACTTCAGGCGATTTGTTTCGCGCAGCGTAGCTAGCCATCCCATTGCGAGTTTACATCGGAAAGTTACAGCAACATAAGCATAAAGACTGCACAGGAACAGCAAGGTCACTCGCCCCGAGCCAACGAGAAAAAAAAAGCCTCCACAAGTGATCCCACCACCGTAGCACAGACAAAACCATCGCCTCAGCAGAGACACCTATCGAGGGAGGGAAAATAGTGGCAATCGCTTTTCAGCTAGTTCTACGACCGAAAATGCCGCGAGAATACATAGTACATGCCCTTCGCGGTCAAGTAATGCGGGGAGATGACGCACCCGTCGTTGTCTCGGCGTCCCCGGCTCCCCTCAACCCGGAGACAGTGAGGTCCCCAAGGAGATTTCGAGATTGGCAGGCGCAGATGTAGCGGTGTAACCTTGATGAGCGGGCAAAATAGAGCATCGGGACAATATAACATCGGGACGATATCAAGTCGGGACAATCGATCAGCGGGGAAATACAGTATCGGGACAGCAGACTATCGGGATAAACCAACATCGGAAATAGAAAAAAAGCGACAGTGTGGTTTCCAAGGAAGTGTTCATATTGGCAAGCGCACATGTAGCGGTGTAACCTTAATGGGCGGGAACAAGTAGAGCATCGGGATACTGTAGCATCGGGACAACAAGCCGTCGGCATAATAGAGCATCGGGATAATACATAGACCGGTCGCCCCGGTGGCGTATCAGGTTATCCTCGAGCCGGGTATAGGTCAGTTTCGTGAGTTCAAATCCCCCCGAGTGCATACTCGTATAAATTCGTGGGGGATTTATCTTGTGCACAAATTGACTTGCGGAAAACGCGAGAGTTACCAACACTCGATGAAAAATCGACGAGCAGTGGGATTGCTGAACCCCATTCGCAATAAAAATTGACGGCAACAACCGGGGGGAAGACGGGACGACACCTGTGACCACGGCTTGTCCAGAAGCTGGAAAGTAGATGTGTGTGAAACGAAAAAAATAAACAAAAATGATAGACCATCGGGGCAACGGGACATCGGCACAACAGACCAGGAAGCAAAGAAGAACAAAAAAACGAGGGCAAGAACAATCATCAGCCATCGAGACATGGAAAGGCTTGATAACTATATATACGAAGCATGCTTTTTTGCGACGATTGGTTTCGCGGAAATAGAAACGCAGACTACGTTTTATGTACCAAACGGGTCTCAAGGACAGCAGAGCTTACCACTGAACTCGATAAATCCGCTCATTGGTCAACTACTGCTCAGATTTCGGGGCGTTTACTTGGTGAACACACGCACGCACAAGATTTCGCACTGGCACCCAGGGCAAGTGTTGAAAATACTCTAGTAGGTAGTGCCTGGTATGTTGCTATTAGCAGTTTTTTTTTCTTCATCCCTTCTATTCCTTCGCACTCTTCTTTCTCTTTCTCCCTCCCTAGACGCCACTCAGGTCCGGGGTCACCAAGCGGGCTCTTCTCCCCCTCCCCATCTACGGTACGCGCCTTCACTTTTTTTGTGAGGAGACTGCAGCTACTTGTTCGCCCGTCGACTCGCATCGAATTCCGCCGAACCAATCTGCTAGGCGTTCTCAGCAGTTGCCTCCTTTGATTTTTACGTCTTGCAAATAAACTCAAACGTACGACGCACGGGGGATTCGAACCCCAAAACCAACCCTAGTGGCATTGCATTCGAGAGTAACCACCAGACCACCGGGGCGACCGGCTTGCACTGATATATTATCAGACAATTAACCATAGCAACCTACTACCTTGTGGTAAAGTGCGCATACACATAGTTCATACCACTATTGTTGGTAATTAACTATTGGAGCTAACCCTGGCAGCATCCATGGGCGACACTAAATCTAAAAAACGATAATGATGCACCTGAAAAAACGAGCGGCCGGCTGTATCACGCAGCTTGCAAACATGAGCATCGACAAATAAATGAATCGGAGTCACAGCTGGCGCGTTAAAAAAACTTTATAAACTACAGTCAGTCCTCCGCGGGCGGGAGTGGCCGGAGTGCGAGAGCGCGAACCGCGAACAGTCATCCCCCGTGGAAAATCCACACCGCCAGCAAACGTTTTCTCCCACAAAGTGGAAAGGTGCCTTTTACACCCACCACCACCGACCACGTCGTGCCCCAGAAACCGTAAAAGCGCCAACAACCATGATACCACCAACAACAACGATGACAACACTATCAGCACTAACACCAACACCATCGTTAACGTTAACACCACCAACAACACCAACACCAACACCAACACCAACACCAACACCAACACTAACACCAACACCAACAACCAGGGATGTACGTTCCTGCCAACGGAAACAAAAGGTAGCTAGAGTTGCAGGTGGGCAACAACAGGTTTTTCGGTAACATCATGTGGCGTAGCGTTTGTTCCCTGAAAGGAAACGCCTCCACGCACACTGGTGTACCAATCATATTGAACATATATTCCCTGCGGTGCAAACTGAAGATGTCGATTGACGGTCTAGTTTTGACCCGTCAAGGCGTCTTTGGGCTTATCATACTAGTTTTAGAGTGCAGAATTCCTTGACGGCTGTCCGTCAACGGTCAACAGCAGTGCCGTCAAGAGGAGCCCCGTCATTCAGACAAAAAAAATGACCAAAAAGTGACACCTGTATCGTGGCACCTTCTCTCACTACTGCTCACGGTGCTGGTGTCGCTGCTGTTTTACTGTGTGCACCATCTCTGCGCCCACAGCCACACCAGGTACCACAGTATCCTGCAACAACGCCGACGCTGGCTTGGTTGTTCATACGGTAACAGCGGTAACGAAAGTATACCTCCGACTTTCTTGTGTTACCGGTAACAAATGTCGCAACGTACACTCCTGCTACTAACACCACCAACAACGACACCTCGCACATGGCGCACGGTGGTTGAGTTATTTGGTGGGTGGGCGGGTTGGTCGTTGGGCGGGTGGGTGTTCGGGTGGGTGGGTGGGTGGGTGTGTGGGTGCGTGGGTGGGTTGTTCCGTACGTGGTTGAGTGCTTTCTTGCCTGTGGGAGGTGGCCATGTACTTTATTGTCCTCCGCTATACTGGCGTTGTCTCACCTCTTCACCCCAATATCTCTCTGTTCCTGATCAAGCGGCGCAACTTCCGCCGTTTGGCGTAACCCCCCCTCGTCCACCTTCGACTCCGCCGCTTCTCTCCGAAAGAAATCTTTCAGCCGCTCCAACCCTAGCACCAACCCTTCCGACGCCGCAGTCTCCTCATCTTCAACTCGAAGTAGGATGAAGACGGGAAAAATTGAACAAAAAAAAAGGCGCAAGAAAAACCGCGTCGATTCTAAATTTGTCGAACTCACAGCTGACGTTAGAATAAAATTTCAATAAGACACGAACAAATATGACGAACAAAAGTTGCGAACAACACGGACGATCAAAAATGATACCAACGAAAACGACGAGCGAAAAATGACAAAAAACGACAACGACGCCCTTGGTAAAAGTGGCCAATGTGTTCATTGGCCAATGGTAGCATCCAGGAAAAGACATTAACCAATTTCCTCAAAAAGAGGAATAACATCAGAAAAAAAACCAAAGCCGGGCTATCTCGCAGCTTGCAACTACAAGTACCGACCACTCAATTTGCCGAACTCACATCTGACGTTTTTCCAATATTTTTTCTCAAGAACAAGAGGCAAAAAACGACGAAAAGGACGAAAACAATGACCAACGACAAGAACAAAAAAATGACGATATCCGCATCAGCAACACGGAGGAGACCTGGCTGCTGGGGCATCGGATGCGTCCGAGCTGCACGGCACACGCGCGCAACCTGGTGATACTGGTACCTATCCTCTTTTTCGACGTGGAGTAGGATGGGGATGGGAGAGGGATATTTCCAGTTATGTGCCCGTAACAAAAAGGAAAGTGCAGCTGTAGCAGGGGAGCACGATCATTTTTCTTCTCAAGCGCCACACTCCTCTTTTCGAAAGCCCAGCCAGGCACGGGGGGAGGGGGTATATTACAATCAAGAAAAATAAAAGTTGGGGGAGAAAAAAAAGTCATGTTCTCGATCGATTCGTACAGAAACCCTCAAGCTCCGATATATAGTGCATTTCGGCCGCTCTAGGAGTGCGGCTTCTGGTATTCCGATCCGCGTGCTGCCCTGGTTGCAGGTAGACAACAATATCAACTAACCATTTACTGCAGTGTCACATATTGGTGTAGCAATTCCCTCTACGAAAATGCCTTTATAGATATTGGAAACCCAATCAAATACATCAACTAAACAACCCGCCAAACCAATCAGAAGCCGATCAGTCAACCAATCAGGATGGTTCCATACCGTTGACGAAGAGCGTCAGGTAAGGGCGCATGTCCCGGAAGCAGCAGAGCTTGGACGAAAACAACCCCATGTAGCTCGCGATGCATCGGCAGAGAACACTCCAAAGCGCCAAGGATGTCCCTCCCTCATCCTTCTTTTCCCCTTCTTTTTCTTGGTCTTGTTCTCGTTCTCGTTCTGGTTCTGGTTCTTGCGGAGTCTCCGCTGTCTCGGAAATCCCGTTGCTGCAATTCTCCTGCTTCGGGAGGGGGGAGGGAGCGGGGGGTTGGGGGGATAGTTGCTAATCAAGAAGAAAATAACCAAACAAAAAAAACACAATTGCACGTAGGTTGTAAATAGAACGCGACGCTTATTTTAGATAAACAACAACGACGACGACGACAAACCAAACCCAACCGAAACGAAACCGAAACCGAAATCGAACCAAAGATAAAAAATCCGAAAAAAAACGAGACTCATATATTGTAGGTGCTCCCATGCTTACTTCGGCGTAATAAAAAAAAAACGCGTAACTCAACCCGAACAAAAAAACGAGAACGAGAACAAAAAACAAACATACTTGGGGGCCTTTTTGACTCACGTCGACGATGAAGGGGACGAGGGAGTCGAAGCCGAACCAGTCAATCGCCCTCTTCACCAGCTCCATCTCCGCAAGAAAGGGCCCTCTCCACCTGTATGCGGCAGCAATGAAACGGAGCGGAACGGATCAATATGGAACGGGACGTCGCAAATCGGCAAACGTCCAAAACGTCGCAAAAGTCGCAACTGTCACAAAATCCACTAGTGTCAAAAAAGGAACATACACAAACGCCACAAAGAGCTCACAAACATCACAAACGCTACAAACGTCACAAAAGCAACAACAACAAAAAATCACAAGGGTCACAACAAGTCCCAAACAAAAAAAAATCCCGAACATCGCAAAAAGTCACAACGTCATAACACGTCAGTCACAAACGATTCAACAATCCACAAAAGCTACAGACAAAACAAACACCGAAACGAAACGCAACGAAGCCGCCCCAAACGAAATGAAACGAAAAAATTCCGACGAAACGAAACGAAACAAACGAAACGAAACGAAACGAAACGATCCGAAACGAAATGCCACGAAACCGTCCCAAACGAAACGCAACGAAACCGTCCCAAACGAAACGAAACGAAAACAACCCATCCCAAGCGAATCGACAAAAAACCGTCCCAAAATAAACGAAACGAAACGAAACAGTCCCAAACGAAACGAAACGAAACCATCCCAAACGAAACAAAACCGTCCCAAACGAAACGAAACGAAACCGTTCCAAACGCATCACACGAATATCACGGAACCTCTTCACGAAAAAAAAACAGCTAAAAAAATACTCCGGAGTATTTGACAACCCACCAAAATATTCCAACATCCACAGCCGACTGACGACAAGACACACCGGTGATTCTTCCTCCAGGGCCGACACGAATTGAGCAGTACCAACCAAAACAAACTAACCAAAACAAAATGGTGGAAGAACAAAAAAATACCGCCAGCAAAAAAAAACGAAAAAAAGGTGCGGGGTGTCTTCCAAGAGATATCGGATATTCACCCATGGACTATTCTGGAGGCGTCTCACAAGTTAGCACTCGGCAAAGTCTACAATGTAGCTCGCCACACGGCTAAAATATATCCACGGCTGTTCACGGGTCGTACCCCCCCCCCGGCTTTTCTTGGGGGGTCGGATAGGATCAGAGTGACCCGGTCCGACCCGTGACGTTTCAAAACCTTCTGACCCGACCTGGCCCCACTCGACCCGTGGCATTCCTGACCCGACCCGGCCCGACTCCACCCGCGGGTTTGTGAAACACCTCCTGATTCGACCCGCGGGCCGCCGGACCATGACGCGTGAAAAAGCCATGAAAATATATAGACTACGCAATACAGTCGTTTTGGGCCGATCGGCGTTACTTCCCAGGCTACTCGCGCGGTGGCTCGTGGGTAATTGTTTTTTTCCTCTAGTTTTTTCCCAAGAATTTCATCCCTATTTTCAGCTTGCCACATCCCCGGGGATTAGAGACCAACCACACCCCGACAGGGAGCCTTGAAAAGTCGCCTGGGTCGGTCGGAGTTACCCGCCGAGATACTTGCCCGGTGGCTAAGCCGTTCTAGGTTATTTTTGTCAGCGGTTTTTGCCCGCCTGTTTCTACTCAAGACATCCCCGGGATTTGAAGCCAACGATTATCCCGTAGGGAAACCTTGTAGTACCGTACCAGGTTTTAAGATAACCCGCTTTGTAAATCGTAGCGTGTTGCGATAGAGGAGGCGTTTATTGACGGGGGGCTGGCTTAAACCGCGACTGGAATAGTAGCCTTCGCCACGACCCGTGCCAACCCTGGTAATTTTCTTTTATCGGGCCACTGGAAAAAAAGGCTAGTAGCCAACACAACTGTACGTACGCCGTTCTTGTATTCGACATGAAATATTCACCTTGGGTTCTCCTTCGGGAAGCGTCTCCGAATTTATAGCGCTTGATACAGCCTGCCTACATAGTAGCTCGCCACACGGCTGAACGTTGGTGCTGGTGCTATTGCTAGGTTTCACTGCAAGATCGATGTCAACTGTTTGTCGCGGTATACGTTTTGTTGGTACCGTTGACAATATTGATGATGTGCTACTTTATTATTATTTTTTCTTCATTCCTTTTATCATCCTCGCACTCCTCTCGCCCTCCTTCCCAGTAGTAACTCAGATCCGAGGTCACATAGCGGGCCCTCCTCCCCCCTCCCCACTACAGTACATGCCTTCATGTTTTATCGCGATAATAATTCAGCATTATCTACCCTCGTCCACCCGCGTCGAATTACTAATGTATGTACCAAATATGTTGCTATTAGCACTGGCATACTGTGAATCAGTAGGAGTGCCGTGGTCACAGATGCCCTCCGTCCCCCCCCCCCGGTGCATGCCTTTATTTCTATCGCGCATAGGGTTCAGCATCCCCATTTTGCGGCTTTTAAAGCACATCGATTTTCATTGGATTGTTGCCAATTCACGCGTACGCCAAAAGAAAAAGGCTTGAAAACACGAAGTACCGCAATTGCCATAAAAACGAAAACGTTGATTGTTGCACATTTCAGCACCAGTACTACGCCGGCTTTCTATGACACCGGGTATGAGGCATTCACCTTGGGTTCTCTTTCTGAAGCTGCCTCATAAGTTGCAGCGCCTTCTTTAACGCGGGCGGCCACTCGTCCGGCCCACCCGCTCCAGCAGCCTTGGCCTCCGAAAGGCCTTCAAAGTACACAGAAAGAAAACCCCAACAACAGTCCGTGAGCATCAACGAATATAACGATGAAGGTGAAAAATGACAACAAAAATAAAACAGACTAAAACACCAACACCACACCACGCAGAGAAACTTCCAATAATACGTGGAGAGCAAAACCACAACACACAACGAACAAAATCAAAACAACACGGTTACACGTGCCAGCGGCCAGATTTCCGAGGCCATGTGGAGAGCACAACAAGCACATGATGAATAATAATCAAAACGACACGGGAAAAAGCACCGGCGACCACTCGTCCGGCGCCGCCTTCTCCGGCGGCGTTGGCTTTGGAAATGGCCTTACAGCGCTCAGAGAAAAAAAGACACAGAAAATAGACTCAGCAGTGTGGGATGGTAGTCCCGCAACAGGTAAACATCTTCATTAAGACGGAGGTGTGGAGACACACCAAGGTCGGTAATATACGTAACCGCACAAGCGAGGGTCAGCAACGAGGGAACACCTCAGAGTGCCCTCGAGGAGCCAAGATGGACTCGAGGATTGTAGTGATAACGAGGCGGTACGATCTAGGGGATGGGGCCTGGTATCCACATCACCCCCCTCCTTTTCAGACGTGCAAACGTGCTCGTCTTACAAGAGGTATCGATCAAGAGTGTAAAGGTGTTTAGGGTTTCCCCCCAGGTCGAATGTCCATTGGTCTTTGTAAGGTCGTGTAACCTGAGGGACGACCTCCACAGCTGGGCACCGTCAAGTGGACTCCTGACGTCTACCCCGGGCTCTTGAGCGCTCCTCAATGATTGCGGGCTTCAGTAACTTATCGACTTGATCATCGAGTTGTGTTTGAAGGCGAGGTGAGGTACGGTACGGCGTACGGTCAATCGGACGAGAGCCTGGTCGTAACGAGAACGTAGCTTTGGATATTTTCCAACAGCCGAACTCATCCGCTTCCCGCCGAGGATATGATTTGACAGACGCGCTTCATCTTCGAGTTGAAAGATGAAGCCATCCAGTTCTATACCCAACCGGTGGGTGTTCAAGTGCCGTGGAGGCGTAGTACAGATGGAGATAGACAGTCCTCAGACGCTGAGTCTAGCGCGAAACCCACCTCCTCGTGTAAGATGAAGACTAAATTTGAGGTGTCATACCTGTCCGCTGACGCAGTAGCATGCTCCGTAGAGCAGATCGTGACCCTTGCTCAGAAGGTCCAAACGAGTCAGTTACGCGGCCCTCGTCATGGCGTGAGGGGTGGCAGCCTTCACGAAACCCACCTCCTGGTGTCAGATGGAGCGTGCATTTGAGGCGTCATACCTGTCCGCTGACGCAGTAGCGCGCTCCGTAGAGCAGATCATGACCCTTAGTCAAGGTCCAAACGAGTCAGTCACGCGGCTCTCCTCAAGACGTGAGGCGTGGCGACCCCCCCCATGTGGAGATCGCCATCCCTCACGTCATGAGGACGGCCGCGTGACTGACTCGTTTGGACCTTGACTAAGGGTCGTGATTTTCTCTACGGAGCGTGCTACTGCGTCAGCGGTCAGGTATGACGCCCCAAGTGCAAGCCCCACCAGATACCAGGGGGTGGGTTTCGCGCTAGACTCAGCGTCGGGCAACTGGTTATCTCCATCTGCAATACGCCTCCACGACACTTGACCACCCACCAGTTGGGTATAGACCTGGATGGCTTCATCTTTCAACACGAAGATGAAGTACGTGATTAGTAAACTGTCAATTACATCCTCGGTGACGCCGGGACGTTATTTTAGCGCTGCGGTAACAATCCCCGGGACCAGAGGGGCTTGGGGGGTTCGTCTCCTCTGCCATCACGGCATGCGGGACAACCTTGCGGGATAAAATAACATAAAACAAGCTAAAAAGTGTCAGCTGCGTTCCTCCAATCAATGGAGATTATCAGCCGAGACGCCAATTGTGGGACGGTAGTCTAGCAAGTAAATCTCTTTCTTAACGATTGAGGTGTGGAGGCAGACCGAGATGGGCAATATGCGGAACCGCACAATCGAGGGTCAGCAACGAGGAAACACCTCAGAGTGCCCTCGAGGAGCCAGGATGGCCTTGAGGATTATAGT